>JBBCBC010000023.1:15905132-16558109 GCA_037126765.1 Stenogyne calaminthoides | reverse complement strand
TTTATGTATCGATAATTGTGTTTGTTGGAAAATCAGAATTTAGTTTTGATGGAAGTTTCCAAACAAAGTTTGTAATAGGACCAAATTTTACACATTAGAATGATGACTTAGAATCGATTAAGTTGACCAAATTTAAATGTATAGATAGTCAAGTAAAAAGATATGTCACATATTGAGGGGAACTCAATATGTATAGGTCAGGTCAAAGCATCAGATGACCCAAATAAGGTCAGATGATCAGAAGACTAAGCACAAATCTGAAGAAAATAAGTCAGAAGATCAAGTGAAGACAAGAAGACACTCAAGACTCGGATGAACTCAAGACTCGGATGAACCCTCA
Source organism: Stenogyne calaminthoides (assembly GCA_037126765.1). Lineage (NCBI taxonomy): Eukaryota > Viridiplantae > Streptophyta > Magnoliopsida > Lamiales > Lamiaceae > Stenogyne > Stenogyne calaminthoides. The sequence goes on along the minus strand of JBBCBC010000023.1, from coordinate 16,557,769 downwards.
AGACTCGATAAACCTCAAGACTCAGATGAACCCAAGACTCGAGATAAACTCAAGACTCAAGAATAAACCCAACACTCAAAGATGATCAATACACTGAGGCTCAGAGACACCTGAAGATCAAAAGACCTGAAGACCTACATTCAGCAGAGTCTACATATTGAAGCTAAGACAATGTGCAACTGAAGACTCAACAAGGTAGATCGATCGCCATTTGATCACGCTACCACACCGTGACAATCAAAAGATACACCGCATAAGATGAATCTTCTACAAAAAGAATATGAATCGCCTAACGGACAAATTTCGGAGTTGTCGCCATGGCTCGAGAAGAAGCGACACGGTACAAAAAAGAGCTTACATTGTGGGATACGACGCCATGGACAAAAAAATCGACACTAATGATGCCTACGGCTACGCCGATAATCGGAGCACGCCACAATCATATCCTAAACCATTTAATATAGCCGCCCAAATTCAAATTGCTCTTCAACGGCTCTTTGATTTCGAGGTCTATAAAATGGGATCGATCTTCATTTTGAAGACAAGGACCAACAAGTGAGAACGTAAGAACAAACACGGAGACATCGCAAAAAAAGCTAAAGCTACAGCAAAATCTCCACTCGAAGAACACTACATTTGAAGATTATTCTTAGAGTGTTCATCCCATAGTTCTTAGTAAGAAATCCTATCCACTAGCATTTTGGCTACCTAAAGCACCGGATAGATTTCGGTTGAACCCTCAAACATTCTTCACCCAAATGCAAGTTAGGTTAAGTCCAGAGAGTGAGAACTCATTAAACATCTCGCTATCCTTTTTAAGGATATAAGTCCCGCCGTTACGTTTGTAGAGGGAACTCGATAAACATCTCGCCATCCCGAAAAGGATATAAGTCCCGTGAGGTTAAGCTTGAGTGGGAACTCGGTAAACATCTCGCCATCCCGAAAAGGATATAAGTCCCGCAGTTAAAGTTTGTAAGATTGAGAACTCGTAAACATCTCGCCATCCCCGAAAAGGATATAAGTCCCGCAGTTAAAGTAGGTTAAGGTTCCCCGTGTTAAGGGAAGAGTGGACGAGGGGCGGGTTTCGTCGAACCACTATAAAAAGTCTTGTGTGCATTTACTTGCTTTCTTGCTTGCTTTTACACAAGTCACTCAACCGAAGTTTTAAACACCATACATATTCTAAGTTAAGCTCGGTCGCACTAAGCAACCGATTCGATCCGATTGACACCTTAGTAAACCGTTGAAAATCGACTTTAATCGATTGATAAAACCGGTTTTTCACACGGGTAAAAACAAGCTTCCGCACCATTCAATTAAACCGACAGATATCAAACCGATCGCCCTCGCACTCAAGAAGATTGAACATCGCCTAAACCGATACACTCGCACTCGATCGGAATCAGAGTTCACACCGATCCACACGAAAAGTTTTAGAAGTCTATTCACCCTCCCCTCTAGACTTCCACCCTCACAAACCCGCTCGACCTACAAGTGGTATCGAGGCGGTGGTTCTCTGCACCCGGGCTTTGAGTATCATCGATTCTTGAGGAAGAATCTTTTTGGTCATTTGAACAGATCTTGAAAAACCGTTTTAAAACTCATTCGTTTTCAAAAATCACTCAGCATGGATAATACCTCTGGTATGTATCATGATTTGCCTAAGTTTTCAATTGATGAGTATGCAGATTGGGCTATATATATGTGCAACCATCTAGGATCGATAAGCGGCAGAATGATGGAAGTCATCGAACGAGGACCCATCATCATATACCACGACAACCCAGCAGTCGGAGGAGATCCAGATTTTGCCACGGGAAGTCTTGTGCGAAAAAGCCCAGCCTTGATGGATGCAGAGGAAAGAAAGTTGTATACTCTAGATACAATCGCCAGGCATATAATCATGAAGACGATGGATAAAGTCACCAAAGAGAAGATAAAGTATCTCAAAACCGCAAAAGCAATGTGGGATACTCTTGCTGAGATATGCGAAGGAAATGATCAAATCAAAGACAGCCGCCTACAAGCTGAACTGGTGAAGTTCGAAAAGTTAAAGATGTTGCCCAACGAGACCATCAACGAGCTCGATGGGAGGATCACCATGTCGGTCAATAAGCTACGAGAACTTGGTAGAGAGATGTCAGACAAAGATATCAACTACAAGATCTTAAGATCTCTCACCAAGAAATGGGACATGAAAGTCACGGTAATCAAGGATTGCCAAGACATTTCAAAGATGAAGCCGAGTAGCTTGTTCCAAGCCTTAAAGCTCACGAGTTCGATTTAATCGAAAAGAGGACAAGCAGAGATGAAGACAAAATGCCCCTGAAGCCTCAACGCCTAAATCGGTTGCATTTAAAGCAACCAAAGAAGCAGATCGAAGGCCACCAACTCCGTTGGAAACATAATGAGTCAAGGTAAACAGATCGCTCCGCTACCGTGAAACTTGAAAGAACAAATACTCGGTTTGGTAAGTGATCGGAGATTCTATGCACTATCAAAGAAACAGAGGCCAACCGACATATCACGAGAAAGAACGAGATCCGATGATCGAAGAGATCACAGCAGAAGAAAAGAAAAAGATGATCCGGCGGATGAGAGAAGAGATAACAGATCCGACGCAAGAAACTCGACATTATCGAAGCGGGAAGTCACCCGACAGATCCTACAGACGGATGGAGTGACTCACCGGCAGAGGAAGTTCCGTGAGATCGAGGATCATGCTTCAATCAGAGAAACCAGTCACTACAAAGACCGACCGCCTCGACCACTCCCCGTGAGAAAGAGAAGAGAAACGAACAAAAGAGAGCAACGCCGTAGATAGGAAAGACCGTCACGTTTCACACATCCGAATTGATGATTCCTATCCGCCATCCGAGGACTCGCTACTTCTTTCAGAGAAGACTTTCGTTCCGATAAGCAAAGGTTGTTGACTTCCACGAACATGAAGATCCGATATTCTTTAGATGAAGATGAAGTCCGCATGATGGCCAAGGAGGACCAATCTGAGGTAACCTCCAAACCTTCGCTTTCTCAATTTCCACACCGCTATTATTAGCACACCCTTTGGAGATCGACTTGCGGCTCTACTCGAGCAATTGCTTGATGATCTCTCCGATGCAATTGACACTTATACAATAGTGGAAGTTTAAAATGACAAGCTAAGGATCATAAATAATCAGCTTTGTTAAAGAGAACGCCTCAAGAAAAAAATCAATCAAATCACGCCGAAATCGCCGAAGGTAAATCGAGGAACTTAATGTTCGAAAGTTAAATCTTTTGATCGGGAGAAGCAGATCAAAGATCAAATAGCAATCAACAAAACAAAGTCGATGATTTCAAAATCCTTCAAGCTAAATTTGATGAGCTATTCCACTACATGAGAGTCTAAAACTATCGAGGATAATTTGCGCAAGAAAATAGAGGTTTTCACGAAGTCATCTAAAACCGTTCAAGAAATGAACACCTATTTTCGAACGCCGACTAACAAGAAGGGAATTGGGTATGAGAACCCTTCTACATCCTCAAAAGCCCGCGCTTGATTCACTTCAAGGGTGTAATCAAACGAGTCTCCGACAAAGATACACTAAAAGCTAAACTTGTATCTCGATAAAGGAAAAAAGACGTGTTGAGCAAGTAAGGTGTGCCTAATCGTAAAGGAACATAAATGGACCCCAATCGATAAAGCATCAAAGAAATCAATCAGAAGAACCCAGTTCTTCAAGAAACCTCAACTCGATCAATAGATTAGGTATCGGAAGAGATAACCTGTAAGAAGGAAATCTAATCGAGACCCAATCAAGGTCACCGCCTAATAAGCAAAGCTATGGGTAAACCGCAAAAGACCACCTATGCCAAAAAGATATGAATCTTTTGATGGTAGCAAAATGTACCTACCCTTATAACCGTAGAGATCTAGAGCTATCGACCCGAGCCACACCGGATTAAAAGAAGACAAAATTTAAAGAAAAATCACATGTCTTCTAAGTCACCCAAGGCTCACACCTAATAATCATACTAATCGAAAAAGATATAAAGAGATGTATGATTATGTTGATATGTATGGGAGACAAATCAGACCTTCTAATCTATCAGATTTTAATAGAAGTGCTCTTTTTGTGTGGATCCCTAAATCCACCACTTACCCTCCAGGACCCAATTCCAAAGGGGTACCTAAAGCCTGATTTGATTTCAGTTCGCGTGGATCGCCAACAAAAAAGAGGTGCACAAGCAACTATCCGGTACATCGATAGTGGATGCTCAAGGCACATGATTTGAAGCAAACATCTCCTTAGCTCTTTCAAAGAACAAGAAGGCCCACGTGTACTACTCTTGGTGATGATTACTTTGGTTTTACCAAAGGATTCTAACCTTAGAGAATGATGATGTACAAGTAACCGGAGTCTCAGATGTCGAAGATTGAAGCACAATCTACTATCAGTATCACAATTCTGCGACAACGGATTCAGCGTTGAGTTCTCGAGCGACAAGTGTACGATAAGGAATCGAGCCACTCAACAAATCTTGCTAATTGGTTCAAGGAAAGGGACGATCTACATAGCAGATTGGAACAGTTGCCCAAACAATACATGCTTAATTGTTAAGAGTTCTAAAAGTAGCAGTTGGCTCTGGCACAAAAGAATGAGTCATCTGAACTTCAAGACTCTTAACAAGATCGCTAGGATGTCATTGGTTGAGGGACTTCCGAATGAGATATTCTCCAAAGATCAGACATGTGCCGCATGTCAGATGGGAAAACTAAGTTAAAGCCTCATTCAAGGGAATACTAGGACCAGCATCCAGTAGAGTATTGCAACTGCTCCATATGGATCTATTCGGACCAGTTACACCAGTCAGTCTCAGTGGACGCAAATATACTCTTGTAATCGTGGATGATTATTCCAAGTTTACTTAGGTTGTATTCTTATACAAGAAGAATGAGACAACGACAAAGATACCCGAGCTGCTCAAGAAGCTACAAAACGAGAAGGGTGTCAACATAGTAAAAATTAGATCAGATAAAGGTACAGAGTTCTTGAATTCCTTTATTACTGATATTTGCACTGAGTTTATACAGCATGAGACGTCAGCTGCAAGAACACCTCAACAAAATGGAGTAGCAGAACGGAGAAACAGAACTCTCAAGGAAGCTGCTCGCACTATGTTAGCTGAACATGCTACACCAAGCCGTTTCGCGTAAGCAATCAACACAAAGATGCCATACTCGAGCAGATGTTCTCTCTGACTAAGACTCACTTCAAAAACACCTTATGAACTGTGGAAGGACGTAAACCTCGTGTTTCATACTTCCATGTTTTTGGGTGCAAGTGTTTCATTCACAACAATGGGAAAAGTCACTTGAAGACTTTTTGAGGCCAAGTCGATGAGGGCATATTCTTAGGATATTCCTCATCCAGCAAGGCTTTCAGGGTTTACAACAAACGAACTCTAGTTGTGGAAGAAACACCCCATGTGGTCTTTGATGAGACATCTTCTGAACAAGAGAAAGCTTCCTCATAACAAGCCGTACCAGATCAACTGCTACCTGACACGCATAAATTGGATAAGCTAAGCATCAAGGAGAAAGAAGCTGAACACATAAAAGTGTACATCCCAGAACTTGATCTTACTGATTCAACAAGTCTATCAGACCCTAAGGTACGCTGGCCCTGCCGTTGAAGAAGTCATTATGGTGAGATGATCAATCCAAATCATCCGGTTAAGGGGGAACTCCCCGAAGTTCCTACGAACAGACATCAGCACATGATGAGTCCAACATCAACTGAGACATGTTCTTATCAAGTGGATCATAACTCCGCACCACTCCCAATAACTAGTAATGAACTGTCAGATATGGATGATGTTCTCCAAACAAACGCACATTAGAACGTATGACTGGATTACCAAACCATCCAATTGATCTCGATTATTTGGAGACCCATCCGATAGAGTCAAAACTAGACATCGATTGGTGAAAGTGCCATGTCTTTGTTGTTATCCGTCTTTGAAGGAACCAACTACGAGAGGAAGCTCTACAAGACGCAAAGTCGGATTCTAGCCATGCGGAGGAGCCGAACAGTTTGAGAGGAATCAAGTTTGGAAATTGGTGATGCATAAACTCATCAAGACGAATTGCACGAGTGGGTATTCAAGAACAAGAGAGATGAGAAAAATGGTCATAACCAGGAATAAGGCAAGACTTGTTGCTAAGGGGTATTCACAATCAGAAGGAATTGATTATGATGAGACCTTTGCACCAGTCGCTCGCCTAGAAGCCATTCGGCTGTTTCTGGCATATGCTTCCCACAGAGGGTTCACTGTGTATCAGATGGATGTAAAGAGTGCATTTTTAAACGGGGTACTAGCAGAGGAAGTTTATGTCGAACAACCTCCAGGCATTGAAAAAGGCAACCAAGTGTACCGTTTAAGGAAAGCTCTTTACGGACTGAAACAAGCTCCTCGAGCTTGGTATGATACACTCTCTCAGTTCTTGATAGTCAGCGGGTTCACTAAAGGAATAGTGGGCAGAACCTTATTCAGAATAGAAGATGGAGAAGATATTATGATGGTTCAGATCTACGTGGACGACATCATCTTCGGATCTCCCAAGAAGCTATGTGAGAAGTTCAGCAAATTGATGCAAGGGAAGTTCGAGATGTCCATGATGGGTCAGATGAATTACTTTCTGGGTTTACAAGTCAAGCAGAGTACAGAAGGGATATTCATCTGCCAGGCGAAGTATACAAGGAATCTACTGGCAAAGTTTGGAGTTCAACATTGCAAGGAAGCCAGAATTCCCATGATGACCGGGTTCAAGATGGATCCAGACGAAGATGGTCAGAAAACGAATCAGAAAGAGTATAGAGCTCTAATTGGATCATTACTATACCTGACTGCCAGCAGACCAGACATCACGTTTGCAGTAGGTGTATGTGCCATATTTCAAGCAAATCCAATGCAAAGCCACCTAGAAGCAGCTAAGTGGATTCTCAAGTATCTGAAGGGGACTGTAAACCTTGGTTTATTTTACCCATCAGATGACAATCTAGAGCTTAGTGGGTATTCTGATTCAGATTACGGAGGTTGCAGAATCGACAAGAAGTCAACCTCAGGTTCATGTCAGTTTCTGGGAAATAAGCTGATCTCATGGTTTTCGAAGAAGCAGACATCTGTTGCGACATCTACTATTGAAGCCCGAATATATGGTCAGAGAAGCTATTGTTCCTAATTGCTCGCTAAGTCAAGAAATGGTGGGATTACAACATCGTAGCTAAGAACGCATACCTATATTCTCGGGTGATGTGAATAGTGCTATTGCAATCACTCGTAATCTGTTCTACATACAAGATGCAAGCATGTGGATGTCGACACCATTTTATCGAGATCATGTTGAAAAGAATAATATCGATGGAAAAAGATCCATAACGACAAGCGTAAAGTCGATATCTTAACCAAGCCGCTAGCTGAGATCAGATTCAGAGAGTTATGCAACGAGCTAGGGCTTCTGGATCTTGGAGAAAATGCACCAGATATGGTTGAAGGAATGATCTCCAGAACCAGTTGGTTAAAAGACTAACCAGGTTAAGTGGAATCAGTTGAGTTAGGAATCTCAACTGATCAGATGACCAGACGAGGAGCCGATCTGAAGTTCAGATAAGGAGCAGATCAGAAAGTCAGATAAGTAGCCGATCTGAAGTTCAGACAAAGGGCAGATCAGTTCAAGATAAATCATATTAAGGAGGAACTGATCAGATTGGAAGATTACTTTAAAGTCGATTAAAGCTACAGTCAACAAGCAAATCAAGATTAAAGCTACAGATCGCATAAGTCAGAAAGAAACAACACAGCAATGGAATAACAGAGTTTTTCATTGATAAGGACCCGGAGGTCAGATTTACAAGTTACAAGTGATATCACAAGCTACAAATGCTACAAGCTATCTTCAAGTGGTATTACAAGTACAAGAAAACCCGGAGGTCAAAGCATAAACCATCAGCCCTAAGACAACCCTAGGCAGGGAAGGAGAGAGAGAGATTTTAAGAGCTGATGCTCTTAGACTCTCCGACCCAGGGGGCAGCAGAGAAGCTTCTAGAATCCCGAAGCTCTTTAGAATCTTGGAGTGAGGAGCGAGAGCGAGCCTTGAAGGATCTTTAAGCCAGGAGCCCTTAGACCTAAAAATCAATGGGCTTTCCAAATTAAATGGGACACAAAGGCCACACAGTTTTGGTTACAAAAGACCATATGACCATGAGTGTCTCATGCAAATATTGAGTTTGATACACTATTATGTATATCAAACCCATGTTTTTTTTTTCGATTAAGTTTGTTGATGCTTATTCCGTCATCTCGATAGGCGATAAAGGTGCATACGGTTAGGAGAAGTGCCTTCTCATTTTGCCTTTTAGAGATCCGCCTCCACGGTGGTAAAGAAGCTTAGCATTGATCGTATGTGAAATCTTAGATGACGACCAAAGCAGTGTTGATTTGAGTAGTTGAATTCATTGGAAAATGGCTAAAGGTTCCCACCGGAAGTTTCACCGGAAATAAGGAACTCATCGGAAAAGCATGAAGGATATGCTAAAGAAGATGAAATGGTTTATGATTGTGTTGTTCGCCTAACACCCCAGGCTATTTATAGAAGGAAATTAGGGGTATAAATGTAAAATTTACCTTTTCAGAAGATCTTAAGAGAAATTTGCATCGACAACGCGTTAGGAACACGCGGCTAATGGTTGGATGAGTTAACGGTGTGATTAAATCACAACGTATCTATGCCATTATTACGGAATGTCAAATCGCGCCGATTTGGGAATCGAGGCGACTTTTGGACTCCCAGAAGTAAAAGTTTTGGCGGGAGTTGACTTCAGTAAATGCGAGTTGATAGAAGAAAACTGAAGGATAAAGTGTATCAGAAAAGAGGATCAGATAAGTGGCGAAGTGTTTCATGCAAGAATCTGATCAGATAAGTGAGATATTGTTGGGAAATGCATAAGGCAACCATCAGATAAGTCAACAAAGTACCAGATCAGATCACCGTGGTAACTGATTGATTACAATATCAATCACTCAGATACGCTCTCTTATTTATTTTCTTTGGAATACCTTACATTCGTTATTTAAATAAATGATTTATTTTACATTGTTCATGATGCATGCTCTGCAAAGCTTTTAATGCGGACTTGGGAAAATGTTTTCAAAACGTTTTATTGCGATTTTTCGAGTCCGGAAAATGAGAAGACTATTTTTCTCAACCGTGCGATCAAAATACTTTTTGGTTGACTAATCTCAGCCACTGATTTCAAAACACGGATACTTGAGTACTTTGGAAAGTTGTGCAAAAAGGTTTTCCCTCGTATTCTACAAAATCCAAATTTTTCTCAGAAAACTGCTTTCCACTACTTCGTCTTCTCAAAGCTCTTAAAAGATCTTTTTTTTTTAAATCCTCAGAGAATTACCTTCGAAATCATTTGATTCTACCCTTCCGATTTCTAAATCTTTCAATCAATTTCGTAATTCCTTGTTTTAAATTAATTGCATGATCTAAATTTCTCTATGGTACCTAGGTTTACGAGTTGTATTTCTGTAATTTTTATTTAATCTAAACGCTTACTTGCTAAATTGATGCTAAAATTACTAGTTTGACTGAATTTATTGAAATATCTTACTCAAACTAAACATCAATTTGCATATTGTACAGAAATGGCACATCTTGTTTCAAGACCGGGCCAAGGGAAAAAGTACTGCAACTTTGCATCGATGAAGAAGGACATCATTGATGAAAAGTACGTAGTCTTCACCATCACCTCAGATCCGGAATCGCTGGAAATTCTGGAGTGCCTTCGAGAGTGTGGACTGGAATGATATTGCTCTACTCATCAAAACATCGTTCACACCCATGAAGCCCTGGAGTTTCTTTACAATCTGCAGAGGGATGAAGACAATGATGCTGACCTGATTTCTTCCGTTGGCGGAATGGAAGTTCGAGTGACGAATGACGATCTATAGAGGATATTCGGCCTAACTCGAGGAAGCATCAATCCAGAGTCCTACACGACTGCTAAGAAAAGGAGTTTCTTGAAGCCGAACTGTTGAGACCAGCAAACAAGGAGAACACGATGAACGTCAAAGCCTCCTATCTGAAGAGAAAGTATCGCCTTCTTCTTGAAATTGTTCAGAAGGTGATCATGTGATCAACTTACAGCCTTGATGCGGTCACTTCTTACAAGATAAGTGTCATGGCTGCAATAATCAAGAAGGCTTCAACATCGATTGGTTGGGTATGGTCAAAACAAGACTGAGAAAAGACTCCGGAAAGTTTGAATTCGAAGTGCTCATTCATACACAAAATCTCTATCATTCTGTCAGATAAGCTGCCACAGAATTATGAATAGAACGAGAATGGAGCGAAGATTTACCAAGCAAAGCACAAGGCCATATTGGGCAAAGATGAGTCCCTACCTGGACAAGTTGTGAGGATCCAACTCCTTATGTGCCCAAACCCAAGGGAGAAAAGAAAGGAAAAGATAAGGCAACTGCATCGTCTGAAGTGCAGGAAAAGGCCATTCCAGAGAAGAGGATGAAGAGGAAGGATCTGGCCAAGAAACCAGATGCTCAGCCGGAAACGCTCGAGAAGAGAGTCTCATCTCCTCCGAAATCGCTTCCAAGTTCTCGCCCAAAGAAGTCAATGAGAATAAAGGATCCGATGCTAGAAGAATCAAGAGGAGACAAATACCCGCCTCGAGCCAACTATCGAGAAGTAAGGGAAGAGCAGATAATCGCAGCAGAAGGAGAGAAACCTGTCAGAGGGACAGAAGTGGAGCAATCTGAGGAAGAATCACCATCCGATTCTTCCTCTTCTCACCAAGATCTTCCAGAGAGCAAGATCGCCAACGCCCACTTCCAAATCACCATCACCCTCTCCTCAGAAATCATCACCGCCACCCTCTCCCCACAAAACCTTCTCACCCTCACCTTCACCTATCAGAACAACATCTCCCACACCACCAATCAATGAACCCGTTCAAGAAACTGAACACCCTCAACACGCTGAAAACCAACCTGAACTACAATCATCCCAATCCCCGATCCAAATTCAAGAACCCGAGAGATCCGATAAGCATGTGTCCATCTCTCATAATCCCTTCAACACCGCAATAGTGCTTGCTTCACCGCTTCTGAGAGCCAAATCATAAGAATAATGAAGCAACAGATCAAAGAGTATCTCAATGGATCTCAGTACTCGAATTGGATCAACATCCCGGCATCCAAAGAATGATAGAAGAGATAGTGTTCGAGGGATATCGATCAAGAGCATTGAAGAATTTCTAATTCTAATGACAACTCGGGATCGATTTCTTTGTAGACTTGGAGTTGAAATGTTCACACAATGCTGGGATTGAAAGTGCTGTTGAATTGGCATCTGACGATGATATCAGATGGTTGATTCACGAAAGGTTTGGTATTGCTGATAACAGGGAGGAAACCGTTCAACCTCCTACAGATCATGAGGGAGTTGCCGATGAACCAAGAATGGGTGCTGCAGATGAGACCCGACTTGGCAAGGCTTCAACATCTGAACAGACTACTACGATGAGCTCTGATACCCTAGATCATCATATTCAGAAGATTCAGGATGGGATCAAGACCGCATTTGAAGACAAATTCGCAGCTACCACAAAGCAGATCCGATGAAGCGGTTTGAAGATGAGCAAGTTTAAACTAGTTGACAAGGAACGAAGTCACACAAAGGATGCACAATGCCATCCTTGTCAAGTAATGCAACTAGTATATCCTCTTGCCGAGAAGCTCAAGCTCCATTTGACAAACTCACGCTTCGCATGACAGATGCTCAATCGCATACCTGGTACTTTTGGAGAGTGTCCGGCATACTTGGACAAGACCAACAACCACTTGGATATGGGTTTGAAACATTTTCTAGCTTCTACGTAAACGAGCAAGACAGAAATCGAATCGCTCTCGACGCTTTACGCACTCAAGACCTTCGCCACCATTCGGATCCTCCTCTTGTTGTCGAGGAACTCGAGAGGAGATCTCATGGCAATTAATAGCTCAACCAAGAAGATGTCCAACCTCTTTGATGCAACCAAAAAGGGGAAGGAAAAGAGTCTGAAAAGAGTCTCAAGGAAAAGAGAATACAGAAAAATAGCCTCAAGAAAAAGAGAACAAAGAGAAGGAAGAAAAACAGACTCAGACACAGTTGGTAAAATTTTCATCTCTACCAAAAACCATTATATCTGACTTGCCAGCCACTCCATCTACCGATCTCTAGTTCTTTGAAATGAAAGAAAACCGCGGAGCAACACAATAAAGAGATCGCCGAAAGGTAAAAGTGCTCTTTCAGAGGTTACTGCCAGAGTCGACAAGATTGAAGACTTCTCTTCGTTCGTTTAGAAAAGAATGGAAACTGGTGATCAGGCCAAGAGCCTTGAACTCGCTAAGAAATTAGCTGAAGAAGACGAACAAGATGAACTCGAAAGCGGACTTTAGGAGGAAGAAAGGCAAAGGCAAGATGATGAAAGCAATCATGAAAGATCGTAGAGACAAGGCCAAATTCTCCACCAAAAGTCGGATGACTCTGAACAAGTTCAAGAGCGCATAAGACCGAGAATAAGAGAGGCCACAATCAAGAAGCGTAAGTTAGCGAGGCTAAGGACCGAACATCGCTACATCCGGAAGGAAAATGAAGAACGGTTGCGTAAGAGGAGATTGCTTGGGAGAAGAATGCCCTTCCCAAGACTGTTAAAGGCATCCTCTCGTGGCACGGCAAGATTTTGCTTCCCGCAATGGGATCGGATCGGAGGAGAATGGTTATGTGACGCCTACATCTTGGAGAAGATTCCAATTCATCAAGATCGATCGATAATGATGATGAATTCGAATCGGGTTAGAAACAAAGTATCCGCACTTCTACCAAACAAAGATGAAAGAAGGCAAGATCATGTCACTTATACCAGAAGCTCCACCCTTTGAAGTACTCCTTCCACCTTTGCGTCCAGACAACAAGCTAGATCCTGTTAAATTTAAAAATATCTACTATGGACTTGCTGAAAAAGGAGGAATCCATAGAAAAGAAGAGCTGGACAAACTAATGCAAAGGATGTACAAGATGTTTGGCATCCCCAAAGAATCGCGAAATGTTCAAGTACACTGAAGAAGACAACTTGGAATCGGTTGATAGGTACGCTTTTAATATATTCAACAATGCACACACCAATCTGAATAAAATTTTAGATCTCACTGATTCTAAGACAACATCTCATTGTCTTCTGAGGTATGTACTGTTTGCATCATCTACATTTCCATTCATGGTATCTGTTTTTCTGATTAAGTTGGTTAAGTGTTTTGGTTCCATCAAAAAGGGGGAAATTGTTGGGAAATATGTAACTTAGTTTTGATGGAAGTTCCAAAACAGGTTGTAATAGGACCAAATCGGACTGTTGGTATCGATGACTTAGAATCGACTAAGATGACCAAATTAAATGTATAGATAGTCAAGTAAAGATAGGTCACATATTGAGGGGGAACTCAATATGTATAGGTCGTCGAAGCATCGGATGACCCGGATAAGGTCGATGATCGAAAGATTAAGCACAAATCAAGACAAGAAGTCAAGATCGGTGAAGACAAGAAGACATCAAGACTCGATGAACTCAAGACTCGGATGAACTCAAGACTCGGATAAACTCAAGACTTCGGATGAACTCAAGACTCGAGATAAACCGGAAGACTCAAGAATAAACCTCAAGACTCAATTATGATGAATACACCGAGGCTCGAGACACCAAGATCAAAAGAGTGACATTGCGGGATACGACATCAGCGGACAAAAAATCGGCGCTAATGATGCCTACGGCCACGCCGATAATCGGAGCACGTCACAATCATATCCTACAGCCTACCTAATATAGCCCAAAATTCAAATTGCTCTCCAACGGCTCTTTGATTTCGAGGTCTATAAAATGGGATCGATCTTCATTTTGAAGACAAGGACCAACAAGTGAGAACGCAAGAACAAACACGGAGACATCGCAAAAAAAGCTAAAGCTACAGCAAATTCTCCACGCGAAGAACACTACATTTGAAGATTATTCTTAGAGTGTTCATCCCATAGTTCTTAGCAAGAAATCCTATCCACTAGCATTTTGGCTACCTAAAGCACCAGGATAGATTTCCAGTTGGAACCCTCAAACATTCTTCACCCAAACGCAAGTTAGGTTAAGTCTGTAGAGTGAAAACTCATTAAACATGTCGGCTATCCTTTTTAAGGATATAAGTCCCGCTGGTTACGTTTGTAGAGTGGGAACTCGATAAACATCTCGGCCATCCTGAAAAGGATATAAGTCCCGTAGGTTAAGCTTGAGTGGGAACTCGGTAAACATCTCGGCCATCCTGAAAATGATATAAGTCCCGCAGGTTAAAGTTTGTAAGAGTGCGAACTCGGTAAACATCTCGGCCATCCTGAAAAGGATATAAGTCTCGCAGGTTAAAGTAGGTTAAGGTTCCCCTGTGTTAAGGGAAGAGTGGACGTAGGACGGGTTTCGTCTGAACCACTATAAAAAGTCTTGTGTGCATTTACTTGCTTTCTTATTGCTTTACACAAGTCACTCAACTGAGTTTTAAACAGCATACATATTCTAAGTTAAGCTCAGTCTGCACCAAGCAACTGATCTGATCAGATTGACACCTTAGTCAACTGGTTGAAAACTGACTTCAGAATCAGATTGATAAAACTGGTTTTTCACACGGGTAAAAACAAGCTTCCGCACCATTCAGTTAACTGACAGATATCAAACTGATCTGCCCTCAGGCACTCAGTAAGATTGAACATCAGTCTAAACTGATACACTCGCACGCTGATCGAGTAATCTGCAGTTCACACCTGATCCGCACGAAAAGATTTAGAAGTCTATTCACCCCTCCCCTCTAGACTTCCACCCTCACAAAACCCGTTCGGGACCTACAGTGTTCTTTCCAGTACGGTGGACATTTTAGGCGGGAACAATCAATTTTTTTTACATAGTATTATATTTGCAATATTATTATTTTTTAAACAATAGATGTTGCATATTATTTTTGTTTTTAGTACAGGTAATAACTATTATATATTGATTTATTTTAAACATATTTCGCAGGTTTTAAATTTTTTTATTTGTTTTTATATTTTTTACCATATTTTGTGATGTAATTTACAATTTTTTAATAAATGTACATGACCATGTGTTCTGTTTGACATCTTGCGGGGGGATCACTCACAAAATCGTATATTAGTCATTAGGCAGTTAATAAATTATAAAATCAGCACGTATGTACATTCGACAAGTGGTATGTGTATCTACCACACACATCGTACACACGTTAATTGTTTTGTACATGGATATATACCACTTCAATATAACAATCTAAACGGTTCATTTATAAACATCAAACACCATGAACATCCAAAGTATCTAATGTAATCTAACATGGGTAACGATGATCATCACATTGTACATAAACATGAAACATTGTACAAACAAACAATCTCCACAAGCAAATAAAGTATCTAATATACATACCAACAATAAACTTAAAACGTAAATATTACCTGCCAACAACATCAAACACCATGAAAATACCAAATTCATACATCAAATCCAAACAACAATGACAATCTTTATGGTAAAATTAGTCCCCCTTTCTGGCCCGTGGTGGAGTATGGATTGACGCTGGGGTAATGAACCATTTTACCATTTTTACTCGGTAATCGCCTGACTTTTGTTTAGTACATGTACCCTTCATCAGTCCAGTGATCCAGTCGATTGCTACAGGGAAAACACAATAGTGGATTTTTTCACGCGTCCACTGACAACGGGGTGACGTGGATTAATATCTTTCCATCTATTCTTCAGGCTGCCCTCAACATATTCTATCTGATAAGCGTCAATTTTTTTATGTGTTATTTTAATGTATAGAATGTACATATTCAAATAATCAGATATTCGAGCATGTCTAACATAGCACAAAAAAAGTATTTATACCACTATAGCAGCTTCTGCTAGGTATTTGTCCACAGCACATCTATCGAGGCTGCAGAGAGTTGTAAAATAACCACTCCGATGTTTTTAGGTCTAACACCAGTGTTGTCCAGTGGTCATCCAATCTGCTTTTTGACCCCTGATTATCAAACACACTAATGGGGAATATCAAGTGTTTGTGTTTACGCTCCACACTGTCTATCACATCATCGATGTACTGCTTCCTAACCCAGGATGCATACAGGTGTGGCATTGATATGATACCCTGTGAAAAAAATAATATCAGTCAAATTATGTTTTTTTAAGTTTTTTTAATGAATTATACACGTTACATACCCAACACGCCCCTGTAAACACCAATGTACCATCAACGCTAGCCTTTTCTTCGTATGTAACCTTTAAAATATCAGCCTAAGAATCGATCACCTACAAATTATTTTTATACATGGGTTTGATTATGTGTGGTTGGAAATTTGTGTTCCCGGGGGGAATGGAAGAATACGTACATTTGCGGGGACTCGCTCATGATGCAATATATCAATAATATGGTGCACAGACACGTACGCCAACTCATTTCCAGCCACACTATATACGCATTTGCTGCACAAGTTTTTATACAAATAAATGAAATGTACACGCACACATGGCTTACCAAAACAACTCATAAATATGCAGAATACTAACCCTTCACCATGGACATACCAGAGTTGCTTCAGTGCTTCTTTAATTTTTTGTTCTGTCTTCCGGACCGCGTCGTGCTTTTCAATCAACTTAAATTGCTTCACCTGATTTAGTTGTATATCCATATCATCGTCTATCTCATGGATCATTATTATCTCAGCTATTCTTATTTGTGATGTAAGGTCAATTTATCTTTTGTCTGTGTTAATGGTTCCAGCTTTTATTTTTAGAGCTAATGTGCTAGGTGTAACGTATCTCACACCACAATTAGCCCGTATAGGTGTCTCCATCTCAGCTCCCTCAACTTGTTCTTCAATGCATTCCATCTCTTCTTAACCCTCCTCGATAGTGGGCATCTCCTGGTCGAATGGAATACTCTCTAATACATACAAATGAGTAATTCTATCACTCGATGCATGTTTATTCGGGGCGGAAACTGGCAGGTAAGTCTTATCATCTTTCAAATCTACAATCAATCTTGCAGCATCAGTCATAAAATCTTCAGTCAATTGAGAAGTCTATTCAAAGTCATTGACAGGTATGGATACGCTGACATTCACGTTATTCTGCAACGGTATATCCTTCTATAGTTGCTCAATGTGCATATCTGCTTAGCGGTCAAATTGCGCAAAAGCATCGGGGTCAGAAAATATCTGTGTAAGAGTTGGATCAGAAATATCATTCACACGTTCTTTCAGGCGCTCATTTTCAAGAGTAAGTGCTTTAATTTTATCATCCTTTATTTTCATAGCACTGGTATGCCCAACTTTGAACGTAGCAAGCTCTAGATCCTTCATCCTTAACTGCTCCTTCAATTGGCCAACCTCTTTGTCTAGGATTGCCACACTGTTCCAACCGCTCTCTCATCTGCATAAGATATTGCATATTTTACTGAAACATCCAAATCATCAATATCCATCCTTCCACCAACACCATCACTCGGGCATTTTTCCGAATCACCCTTTTTTGGCGGCGGGGTTTGAAACTGGGACATATCTAAACTGAACGGTGGGTAATCATCTTTAGGATGAGCATCCATCTTCTCTTCCATCTCATCATTAGTGTCATCAATGTTTGCTCCAGTTTTTTCAAAATCACCGTCCAACGGATCCAGTTTTTTGGTAATCTCCATATTCTTTTTGTCCACGGTCACCTTGTGTATGTTGCTGCTGCTCCCTCGCTTTGAGCTCGAAGGACCACTTTCATATCCGCTTTCTATACAGTTCCTGACAAAACGTCTTCACTCAAACTTTGTCAACCCTTCACTGTCGTCACTATTATACGTCTTTGGAGAAGAAACATCCACGGAGTCATTTGTGTCTTCATCACCGCTGTCACTGTATTTTTTCCCAAGATTTGTGAAGTTTCTCAAACTCAGATCTTTCCCTTAGCGTATACACCAATTTATGTGGAATAACCTGTTCGTGTTTTGTTTACACAAAGGCGTGCACGTGAGAACATGATAAAATATTTGTAAACTCGCAAAGTAGTTTCAGATGGTAAATATTTTTACATTCAATTGTAACACGTACAATTTTGGAGTCTAGTTGAGTTACATAAACTTTCTTTAGCCGTCTATTCAAGCCCAACTTCAAAAATCTTGGGAAGCCAACATCACTTACTAGATTCACTAGCGCTGCATGCTCGCACAACCAGTACTACAAAAAAATGTATATAAATTATGAATGAAATATATTGCAGGAACAAATCAGTGTTACGGTATACAAGAATGAAGGAATGTGAGTCATTTTTTGAATGACATACTTACAGGTAGAAGAGATGTACACCCCCCGGTCCCACCGGACCGTACTGTCCCGGTCAAAAGCAACTAATTGTGCAACAAATCAATCACCAACTGACACCAGTCATACAACCTAATGCTGTTTAAATCTTCCAAATATTGTGATAGGTATGTTGACATTGGGGGAGCTACATTAAGGAATTGCCCCACCTCAATTTTCGTCGTGAAATGTCATATATATCCCTGAATATTTTTAAAATTTTATAAATATTTTTAACACTACAAGAAAATAGAAAATTATCTACGAAAATTTTTAACATGCCTACAATTTTTTTAACGAAAATAATTTCGTCTTTAAATAGTAAGGGTTGCCCACGACTTGCCTACAGTTTTTTCTAATAATATAGACATTTTTAATACTCAAATTACCTAAAAACAATTCACCGACAAAATTATAATTTACAAGTAAATTTATTTATAGGCAATTCTAAATTACTTCAAATTACGTACAAATATAATTGCCTACAGAAATGACCATTGTCTACGGACGTAGAAATACAGTCCAGCCAGGGCAAAATAATAGTCGATAAAAGAATATAGAACAAAATATAATTTATAATTAATTAATATTTTGAATAATAATTTTATCAAGATGATTTGCTAATTAAATTATCATTCATATCGTATTTAATTTTACACTACAAGAAAATAAAGATTTGGTTACATAATTTTCTAACATGGTTATAGAATTTTCCAACAAAATAATTTTATCATTAAATAGTGACATTGCTTACAAATTTTTAACAATCTAGGTATGTTGACATGGTTGAATTTTGCTTTTTGCACAAAACTGCCACCAGCAAATAACATATTGTAAGTCTCACTACATCTTGAATACTTGCTTCATCGTCTTTTTTCAGCAGAACCTCTAGCTTCTCGTACAACATCCGTTTGTACATTATGAATGTGCGGCCCTTCACATTAACACTTCCTATGAAGACCCTCTCTATCCATGGTGGTATAACGTACTCAGACATTTTCAAAGGTATTTTCTGTTTTCCTCCACTCAGCCCAAAGATAACCTGAACATCTCTGGCAGTCAAACCGACCATATCCTTTCCTAAAACAAACTTTTTAGCCTGAGTGTCAAAAGCCAGGATAAGCTCCTTGATATCCTCTTCATGTTTCTTGCACATTGACATCAAACTTTTTGTTTCCTTGTCAGTGAGTCCATATATGATGTCAAACAACATCCAGAATGGTGTCCTTTTCATCTCACACAAGTGTTCCAGTGTGTATTCTAAATTGCTCAGCTCCTTCACTACCGCTCGCAAGTTACTTTGATAACAAGTCTTGTTACCAGCAGCCCCCTCATCATCTATTCAAAATCAATATTCATTGTACTTATTCAGTTTTGAAAAAAAAAACTTTTGTAAATACAAAAGACACATAAATTTTTTGTGGCACACTCACCAATTAAATCTTTCTCTTCTGTTCTCATCCTCTTACTCGTCTGCCTAATAGAGTCTTTTTAATCCGATGCAGTCTTAGTTCTTTTACGGGCCGAAGATCTAAAAACAAAGTCAGAATTTGTTCCTACAAAACATTTTAAAATATAAGACATCTAAAAACCTGTTCCAAACATTTTAAAATATAAGACATCTAAGAACCTGTTCCAAACACATCATATGAGCTTTTTATATGTCCATTTTTGACCTAATTCGCTCAATTCGGCAGTTGATGTACTGACTGCCTTCCCTAAGAACAATCAAATCATGTTGTTAGATACAAAACTATTCAAAAAGTAACTATCAACAACACAAAACTTATACCTTTTTCACGAGTCCTTTTTTTGTTTTCTACATTATCATTTGAGCCTTTGCTGCCACTAAGTCTGATTTTGATTTTCTTGTCTTCTCCATTCTGCTTTTGTGATTTTCCTTTTATGGCAACTTATAAAGATGTCACAAGTAAACAATTAGCAATCAACACCCAACCACTGATTGCCTTTTTCCATCTTCCAAAACACATTTTTGTACATGTCCACATATGGAAGTGAAAATAACTAGGGTTTTCATATCTGTTTCCTCTTTCTGGGTTCAAAATGAAAAGTAGAGAATTCAACAACACCTCAAAGTTCAACAAAACCAAAAAATTTCCCAAACTCGAATTGTTCAAGCGCTCCAATGTTGAATCGCCCCAAAGTCGATACTTGAAGACCCCCACAATGAGTATGTCGTACACTTCAAGTCCCTCTTCTCTTCACACGGGGATGTTTTCTTTTTTCTCAGGAATACGTGAAATGAAGTAAAATAGCGGAAGCCCTAACAAATTGAAATTATGTTTCTCTTCTCCTCAAAGAAATAAACAATATCGTATTTTTCCCAAAATCTTGAAAAATATTTGTCTGGATGCTACATTCTAGAAGTAATCATTAGAGAATATATTTTGACAGTGATGCAGGTGGGTGGGGAGGCCAAGTGACGGTGGTGGTCTTCTTGGGTGGCAGAGGGTGGGTAATTTGGATGGGGGGTGGGTAGGATTGATTTTTGCATGTGTTTTCATTTATTAATAATCTCACATTTTAGTAAGGGTAGTAATGTCCTCTTTTGTAGCTAGTAGTTAGGAAAAAAAATGGGTTGGTTGCAAAGTCAAACGGGTCTTTATAGGAAAAGTTCTCCACCCATAAATTAATACCAACGCCCTCCCTGATATTTTGAAAATTTTTAGGGGTTTTTAAATAATTTTACATGTATATATAGAATAAAATAATATTCATAAATTCTCCTGTGAAACTTATTCATAGTATGAAATTGATACATTTATAAACTAATATCACTACTTTTATAAATCAATACCAATATTATTCAATGCTATATATGATATTAGTTTATAAGTGTAGTTGTATCAGTTAATAAGTCTAGTGATATTAGTTTGTAAGTGTAATGATATAAATTTTATACTATGAACAAGTTTCACTTGAGACTTATTTAATAGTATTTAATCACATATATATGTTTGAACAAAACTAAGTTGCTTTACTTGAATTGATAGTCAAATAGAGAATTTTATTGTTGGCACGTGTTTGGATGAAAACTTCTCTACATTTGCTAAGTAGGAGGTCTTGTTCAAAAGATGGTTACTGCAAGAAATCATATTGTATTTTTAATATTTTATTTTCTTGTTAAATTATCATTGATCTTACCCGTTGCCACAACAATGGAAAATATATTTTTAACAATGAAACTCGTCAAGAATTCACTACTTAACCGAATGAGAGACATATTATTTGATTGGAAAAAAACATTAGGAAAAAATATTTTTTAGAAAGTTAATAACAAAGTTATCATGCAATGCTTCACCAAAACATGAAGAGTCGGAAGAGGAATGTTATAATGTAGATATATATATATATATATATATATATATATATATATATATATATATATTATTTTAAAATTTGTATGTAATTACGTTTATCAATTTGATTATATAAATATAGGTATTGATTTATATTCTTGTTTTAATCTTTTATTTTCATACTTTTCTATTACTGTTAATTGTGGCCCCCTTAACGAAAATTATGGCTCCGTCACTCGGATTTATTTTTTGTTAGATCCCTTCTCCTCTCAATACCTTGCTCCCTATTCTCTCTTTCTCCCTACTCCTCGCTCTCTCCCTCCTTTTTCTCTTTATCCCTACTCTGCACTCTCTCCCTCTTCACCCACCTCCAAGCCGATCACACAGCCAGACTCTTCTCTAAATGGAATTGATCAGGCCTTCTTTCCAGCTCTTGTCTCACCGCTAAACTCTTACCCTACAAATTCCCCGATTTTGACCTCTCCCTCTGTTGCGGCCGGAATTGCTCCGACGTGCTAACAATCACTCACAAGGTAAAAACAATGAACACGAACGGATAAGGGCACAGGATTTGGTGACCCGGTTCGCCAAATATGGCTACGTCCGGGGGCAATACCATGCCAGGAAATTCACTATAATATCTGCCTAAAAGCTAAAGTTTTCGATCCTTTACAATGAATATTACCGGAAGTATTTATAGACAGTAAACTAGGTTAAATCTCCTCGTGGGCCTCTTCTTCAGACCCGCTAGGGTTGCCGCCACCACGAACGTGGTTTCCTTCATATCTGGCCCGCGATCTTCACCTCTGGATAGACTTGCCTTGCCTGCTCCCCGCGATATCTGTGCGCCATTGACTGTCCAAATATTCTCCATATTTATCCCCAGGCGACCTTGGATGCTCGCCTGAGGTTACCGACCAAAGTGGTCACGCTTGTTCCCGAATGATCGCCATCAATTTCCGGTTTACCACATCATGCCATAGTGATAGTCGTCCTTCGGGGGATGGTATCAGTGCAGATACGCAGCCTCAACAATTTCCCCAAGGTTGCCAGTGAGGTAGTCGCTGGTCGCCCTAGATACCGTCTTTCCCGAATCCTGAGGCATGATGGTGGTCGTGCCGCTTCCTCGAGAAGTCCAAAAGCCACCTCGAAACAGCGCACTCGATGACATCGCTCTGACAGGGTTATGATGATGCGTGTTTGTCACGCGCTCCGCATATGTCGGGATTTTTTGCAGATTCGCCCCAAATCCTAAATCTTAATTGCGTTTTGGCCCCTGCTTCCCGCTTATAAATGCGGGTTCATTCCCCCTCTTCCAATTCTTCCGCAAATAAGTGCATCTGAGTCTTCTTCGAATTTTGGTGGTTTTGCATCCTTCCCGCTTCTTTTGGTAAGTGTTCTCTTCGCCACCAAACTCTTTCAAAACCCCCTTCCGTGTTAGTAATGTCAGGAGCAAAAAGTGACCGGGCCGGGCCCTCGTCCCCGGTGAGGGTTGTTCCCTTTGCTGGGGCCTCTAGCGGCAATGCCCGTTGAAGATTTTTGGGCTCCGCTTGCCACGATTTTATGGGAACTTCGCCAGGGACTCGATGTGTATGATGTTGGGGAATTATTTGCACGGATCTATTCGGGATGAATATTTAAATACAAATTTAATTCTAACAATTATTACTAGCATGAATTAATCCAATATTAATTCAAATAATAATTCAACAATAAATCATGCACACAAGTTCGTCACAAAAATCCTACACATGCGAAATTGCTAGGAGTTTACGTGAACTAACCTCTCGGAGTGACAACCGTTGAGAAGATGGATCTTGTTCACACGAACACACCAAAAGACCTTCTCAAGTATTCCCTCGTCCTTGTCCAACAATCCGGTGGTAGGATGCTCGCGAACAATTAACAAAAGAAAAAATAAAATTATGTTGCACCACCTTTGTGGATTTTTAATTTTTCCAACACATGGAATTGCACACTCACAATTGAAGTTTTTCGAGAAAACACAATCTGTCGACGTTTCAAAATTATTTGATATTTTATCGACGCTGATATTTTTCCGAAAAAATCAATTTCTGTGTTCTAGCGGGGATGAAAAATCATCCCCTATTTATAATAAGGAGGGGGGCGAAAATTTAGGTCAATTGGGCTATTGGAAAATTTCTTGCTTCTTCTCCAAGAAACAATCTTGAATATATACAATATATCTATTTCCCAAAATATCTCCCAACAAAATCTTCTCCTCCTTATTGTTATGGAATTTTCAAAAATTACCTAATAAATAGCCAAGTGGGAGATTTTTTGAATTTAATGAGATAATCTTGTATTCCAAGAATACTTATCTTCATTCCATAACAAGATTCAAAGAATATCTTTCTCCCTCTTTTATTTATTATTTTTGAAAAAAATGGATAAATAGGCAACAATAATTTATTTTATTTTAAACACATTTTTCAGTTATTGGACTTTATGTTTGGGCTACTTGAGGGGCCTTTAGGAGAATTAAGATTGGACCTTCCAATGGACCTTGAATTAACAATATTGAGCCACAATATTATTCAAGCCCATAAATATTAATTTATCCCACTACATAATTAATATTGCACTATCCATCTTAACCCATATTATTGTTAATATGGCTCCCGGTTATTATTTTCCGTGTTTAAGATTATCTAGTCCATTAATTAATTTAGGCCACTAAAATAGCTTCATATTAATTAACATCTTTTTTCTTGGTCAAGGAACGGCTCAACATTATTATCCATACAGGAAACTAATTTCACTTGCAAGATTTGGTATGATAAATCTTCTGAGCCTCCCAAGGGGACAAATCAGACAAGGCGCACTTGCACACGTTTCACCGTATTAAATCTTAGCAATCGTCGTGTAACCAATAACATTGCCCAAGATACAAGGTATTGAATCTCACTGATTCTCTTCCCATCATAAGTCAAAGCAATGGTTATTGATTCCACACGATCCTATTTAAGTGATAGAGATTAAGAAATAATGAACCACTGAGGTCTAATTCTTCTAAATTCAGTACTGAAGAATTTATCCACGTGTAGGCAAGGGTGCAGAAGTTGGAAAGCGCTAGTCGGGCGTTTGTTGGCCGCCTAGCGCCTAGGCCGCCTAGGCTATCCGAGGTTTTAATTTTTTTCTTAAATTTTTATTATTGGGGGCAATATTTTCAGTTTTTCCACCGTGAGAAAAGCCCACTTTTTGTTACAAAGCCCATTTCCAAATACCCAAGCCCTACCCTTTCTTCTTCTTCCGACGTTCTTGGTCATCGCCCAAATCCCAAATCCCTTCCTCTCTTGAGAATAGGAGGAGAAATCCTTTGTGCTGTAAATAATTCCCTTCGTGCATGTTAACAAATCATTTAATTGGTTGAGGGTTTCATTAAATTTAAGCGAATCGATGAGGAGATCAGGGAGAAGGAGGAGGTGATTTTAAGGAATAGGAGGAAGCAACAGTTTTGGTTCTTATCTTAGGCAAATGATGCCGTGGCGGGCGATTCTTGACGGCGGTGGGCACCGATTTAAGGTTTGGAAAAAAAAAATCTCTTTTTTCTTCTCTCTCTGAGTCGTTCTTTAACGAAAATGATACCAGATATATTTTCTTCTTTTCTTTCTGAATTTTTGGTGATGCCGCCCAGCCCGACTTGGCCATCTAGACGGCGCCTAACACCGGGAACGACTTTTTTGGGCGATTTAGGAAAAATCGGTGCGGTCGGCCGCCGCCTAGGCCGATTTCTACACCCCTGCCTGTAGGTCCTATTTAGTGCATCATAATGCACTAGTGCAATCTCTTGGTCAAGACAAGTTAATCTGAGCCTTACACTTCAACCTTTCACGATGGTTTGTTCATTTCCATCTGGGTCGTGAATTCTGTACTTTTAGTTACAATGGACTGTTAATTTAATCTTCTGTCATCTGGCATCACTAAATTAACTACAATGTAACACGTATTATTTATTGAATAGTTATGCAGTAAATATATTTAACATTCAATTATATTTAAAGCATCAGTGATAAATAATTTATTTCAACAAATAAGACAGAAATTCAGTCTGGTTATACAAAGTAAAAGCATACTTTCCAGTATAACCCCAACAATCTTTCACTTATACTAAAAGTCTGCTTTTAAGTATACTACAACATGTCTCGTGTAGAATCTACGTGACATCTAATGTCACCTACACGAACCTAATAATATCTCTCCCAATTATACTGAAAGCAGATTGGCTACGCACTTGACAACCATTCCTCCCACATGTCTCTTGAATGTTTCCAGAGGCAGACACTTTGTAAAAAGATTAACTAGGTTATCCTCCAATGCGATCTCAGCCACCTCTTCATCTCCTCTCTTAACGATTTCTCGTCTAAGATTTCTTTCCTTCTGTGTTTTGTTTGACTCGTGGACTCTTTGGTTCTCTTGAATTTGTAACTGCCTCCAGCAGATATTGATGGACAAATTCAGAACTACATCCAAGTCCACTAAGAAGATCTAGAGCCAAATTGGTTCCTCCACTGCTTCACAAGCAGCTACTTACCCGGGTTCCATGGTTGAGTCAGTGATGCATTTCTGGTTCACACTCGTCCATTTCATGGCTACACTTCCCAAATGAAAACACACTAACTGAGATAGATAGTTTTTGGAATCTATGTCTAATTGGATTTCTGTAGGTCTTGAACGGGTTTCAGTGAGGGTGGAAGTCTATAGGGGAGGGGTGAATAGACTTCCAAAACTTTTTGTGGATCAGGTGTGATATACAAGTATGCCTGATCAGAGTGCGATGTGAATTAGTATGGACTGGTATCCGACTTATTGATCTGTATGAACCAGATCAGTTCGGCATCTATCAGTTTAACTGATGGTGCGGAAGATTAGTTAACCCGTGTGAAAACCAGTTTTACTCAATCAGATTCCGGTGAAATCTGCTTTAAGATCAGATGACTAAAGTGTCGAACTGATCAGTCTAGTAGCTTGATGCTAATCAGAACCAGATGGGAATATGCATGCAGATAACAAGTAGTGTGCGGTTGAGTGTAAAGCAAGATAAATGCACACCGATTTATAGTGGTTCGGATAACTTGTCCTACGTCCACTCTTCCCTATCAGCAGGGGCACCAACTTAACCAACTGGACTTAGTTTAATGTGTTAGTCCAACACAGTACAACCAACAAATGTTTCACGAGTTCTCACTCAACCAATCCCAGAAATCAGATCTAGAAACCCTAGACTAAAATCTTGCAATAACAAACTTAACCTAACTTTTGTTTGGGTATAAGATTTATAATGTTCCAACTGGAATACTGTTGGTCCCAGTGAAAAACCCATGAAATGCGGAAAAATCATGAAATGTATATAAAACTGGGGTGAAGGAATGGTGATTCCAGATTTTTGCGTTTTAAGCTCATGTGTTGTGTTTTGCTTATAATTGAATTCATATGACAAGTAAGAACATAAAGCAATAAAGAACACAACAAAGTATAGTGGTTCGGAAACTCAAGCTCCTACATCCACTCTCCCTGTTCCTAGGGAAATTCCTTCAAACGGAACTTATCACCCTCCAAGGGATTGCCTATAGATATTTACCGAGCTCTCACTCAAACTGGACTTATCACCCTCTCGGGCTCGCCTTGGGACTTATCACCCTCCCGGGATTGCCTAACAACTACCTCACTTCACGACTAGTTATCTCTTACGAGAATGGGGTTTGGATTTGGTGTTGTCTCCAACTATGGTGAGATTTTCCCTTACATTTGTTTAGCCTCAATGCTAAGGATGGGAAAATCTCTCTAAGCTTAGGATATTACATTTGTGCTTAGATCTAGGGTAGAACACTCTTTGAATATATTTGTATATCTACAGACTTGTGTTCTATGGTGGGAATGCTTGAGTATATGGCTCTTCGCTCTGTAGCATCTTTTGCCACATTCTCCACGCTTAATTTGATGGAAGATCTTGTATTTATAGTGTGGATTTGAATGTTACCGTTGGAGAGAATCACATTCAAATCCATACTATTCTGTAAGTTCTGCAGCTTTTTCAGGCTGGTTGTCTTCCTCTCATTGGTCCACGTCAGCTGAATTCTAACGGCTATAATCTTCAGTTTCTTCTGAGTCTCAGGTTTATCTGAGCCTTCAGGTTTATCTGAGCCTTCAGGTCTATCTGAGCCTTCAGGTTTATCTGAGCCTCGGTGTCTTCAGTAACTTACTGAGTCCCAGGTTTCTTGATTCAGCAGACTTTTCTTCAGCGGACCTTGTCTGATCAGGCATACTGACACTCAGGCCTACTGAGTTTAGCTCTTCTGAATTCAGACATTCTGACCCTCAGGTCACTTTTACTTACTGACCCTCAGGTCACTTGACTCAGGCTATCTGATTTCTTTTTGCCTGATCTGATCAGCTCGACTGATCAGATCAACATATCTTCAGGTCAACATCTCAGGATAGCATCAGGTCAGTACATCAGGTTAGCATATCAGGTTATCATATCTGATCTCGATCACGTCTGATCTTGATCAGTCTCATCTGCTCATCTTCTGATCTGCAACCTTCTCTTCTGATTTGCTGGCTTTAGCTTTTCTTTACATTTATTTGCACAGCTCATCAGTTAACTCGGAACTCATCTAACTCATCTGATCTCGATCAGTCTCGTCTGCAGCCTCGTCTGATCTCAATCATCTTCTTCTGATTTCGTGAGTTCCCCCTCAACTTGTTCTTTCGTTCCTCCTCAACTTGTTATCTGTAGATTAGCTTCAAAAACACAAGTTGATAATGTTTTGGCATAATTCATCAAAACTAAAATATCCCAACAAATACTATCCTATCTTCTGAGTAGCCTAAGGCTGGAGGATAAGTATTCTATGCTAAGAACAATGGGATGAACACGGTCTTCTGTCTTGAAGTCTTATAATCTTCTGCTTGTCTGCTTCTCGACTTTTCTGCTTCATTCATCAGATCTTCAGCATATCTGATCTTCAATTTAACTGATCTTCGGATCTTCAAGACTTGATATATACATATTGAGTTCCCCCTCAATATGTGAGCTATCTGTTACATCAGTTGTCTGTACATTTCAGTTGGTCATCTTATCTGCTATCTAGATCATCAGTCAGCTAACAGGTCTGACTGGTCCTATAACATTATCTGTTTTGGAACTTCCATCGAAACTATAAATTTCCCAACAATTTCCCCCTTTTTGATGGAACCAAAACAGTTAATCAGAAAAACAGATAACCAAATGTAAATAAGCAGATAACAACACACAAATCAGAAGACAATGAGAGGTTGTCTTAGGATCAGAAAAAGATAGGATATTTTATTATCAAGGATATGCGTTTACAGATTACAGCAAAATACCTATCATCTGATTCTAAGAGTCTTCTGATCAAATCACGTTCTGTAGTGAAACTTCTGGAGTTCTGGAGGAATACTAAGCACCTTGTACATTCTTTCAATCAGAGCAGCTAATCGATCTTTCTCGATGATTCCACCCATCTTGGCAAACTCATAGTACATCTACTTGAAGCATACTGGATCAAGAGTTTTGTCTGATCGAAGAGGTGGAAGGATGGTCTCAAATGGAAGTGCTTCAGGAATCAGACCCATCTCCTCACCTTCAAACAATACCAAGTCGTAGAAATGTGGGTGTTTCTCGAGCCAGCTTCTGAATTCTTCATTGAATTCACCCTGATCAGCTGTCGTCGGTATCTTCGCCAGAACGTATACATCAATGAGTCATTCTCCTCTTATTTTGTCTCATTCTGGCCACCAGTTCCTTTTTGAAACCAGAATATCCTTTACTGGAGCAGGTAGGGCTTTCTCTTCCCAAGAAACATCCTTTGCTGAAGCGGCTTTCTTCCTTTTTCTTATTACATATCTGGACGCCAGGCCTTTGCTCTCAGCAAGCTTTTTCTTCCTCTCCGCTGCCTCAATAACTGCTCGACTGGCTTTCAGCTCTTCTTCTTGTGCAACAGTTAATTGCACCCTCGATCTGGTTTGCTTTGGAGGTTGGGAGGTTTCCACGACTTGCTTCCCTCTCCTTCTAACTTTCAGTTGGGTATCCTCCTCGGCCTCCTCTTCTTCAGATAGTTTCTTTATCAGCTCAAGACTTTTGACTTGATCTTCTGCTTCAAGTCTCTTCTGAACCGTAGAGGAGAAGTCTTCAATTTTATCAACCCTTTGAACTACTTCAGATAACACTGATTTTTGTTCAGAAAGCTCCTTTCCTTGGGTTGCAATTGCTTCTCCATGTTGTTCAACTGTTTGAAAGAGTTCCACCAGTTCGGTGTCAGGAATGTTCACGGTTGGTATGGCAGGTTCTGGCATGGCAGATGGTTCAGGTGGAGTAGATACAGATGAGGTTTCAGCTATTGGCATGATGGGTATCATCTGCATCTGTTTTTCTGGCTCTTGTCCTTCCCCCTTTTTGGTTTCATCAAAAAGGTATGATAGTCTCTTCGTCAGATTCACCAACTAATTTGAAATCTCCTCCTTCAGACTCGCAACATCTTGAGGCATGGCAAACGAGGGTTCTAGACTCAGAAGCCTGTTCAGACCAAATTCAATGGCCTTCTTGGAGTTGTTAACTGACCCTTCAAATCGTTTCCACCCTAAATCCAGGCAAGTTTCAGTCCTTTCTAAGGATCCCCAGACACTTTCCAATAGGATTTGCGTGTCGCTCAACATGGAGGTTTGGAGCCTTAGCTTCTCCGCAAGAGGATCAACCTGCTTCATCACAGATTCGAGGATTTGATCGTGCATGAGTGTGATCTTGTCGACGGTCAGCTTCCTCTCCTTCTCTAGCAGACCGCTTTGCTCCTCCTCAAACCTTTTCATCAGAGCTGCTGTAAGATTTGTGAAATGAGCATCAATGGAAGCCTTTACCCCATCCTGAATCTTAGAAGTGATGTGATCTAGGGTATCAGCACTCAAAATAGGAGTCTCCTCAGATGTTGATGCCTCGTCAAGCTGGGTCTCATATGCACACCCACTCTTGGTTCATTGGCAGCTAGCTCACCGTGTTGGTCTTCCTGGTCCAGCCAATCTTCCACCCTGGGAATCTTAAAATGATCATGTATGAGCCATCTGATGTCATCATCAGAGGCCAACTCAACAACACTATCTACTCCAGCATTCGCCAAACACCTCGTCTCCAGATCTACGAAGTAATCTTCAGAAAGAAACTTCATCAGAATCAGAAATTCCTCTACACTCTTCAGCCTGATGTCCCTCCATAACACAATCTCCTCAATCTTTTCCTGATGTCCTAGATGGTTGATGAGGTTCGGACACAATCTTCAGAATATATACCACCGGATCTTCCTCTTCTGGCGTTCCCAGCTGGATCCTAGTGTTGAAAGGATTGTGGGAGACAGAGACATATATGTCATCTGTGGGCACAGTTTCCATGAGCGTCTGCTCCTCAATTGTTTCTACTGCAGGTTCTGTTGGCTTCTCCGGGATGGGAGCAACTGGTTTTGGTGTAGGTAATGGTTCTAGGGCAGGTATTTGTTCTGGCTATGGAGAAGTGGGAGGTAAGTCAGATACGGGTTCAGCTGGCTGAGGTGGGGGTGAGGGTGATTTGGAAGTTGGGGTCGGGGATCTCTCTTTCCTAAACACTGTGCTAAGGGGTACGGAATCAGAAGGTGATTCCTCCCCAGTCGGTGCACCAGATGCTTCACCTTCAAAAATCCCCTCCAACATAGGCTCCTCCTGAACAACTTCTCTCTCTATGCTGGCAGTTCTCTCTGAACTCGCAGCAGCTTCTACATCTGACTCTAGATGAATCAGCTCCGTCTCGCTTGTTTTCGGTATCGGCACAGTTGGGTCCACTACTGCCCTCTACAGAATAGAAGTTATCTTCTTCTGCTTCTTCTCTGTTGCCTCTGGTTTCTTGGCCAGAGTCTTTCGTTTCATCCTCTTAGGGGCAGTCTGCATCTCAGACGATGCTGCAGCCTTGGGGCCCTTGCCTTCACCCTTTCCTTCTCCTCTGGTTCTGGGCACATAAAGTGTTGGATCATCATCAAATTGCCCAGATATCGGTTCATCTTTCCCCAGTATGGCCTTAAACTTTGCCAAGTAAACCTTCTTCCCTTCCTCATTCCATTCGAAGTTATCTGGCAGCTTGTCAAATAGTAAAATTGACACTTTGTGGATGTACGAACATTTCAGAGTCAGATACACTTCGTTCCTCTCGTTCAACTTGAACTTGGCAGTTTCCTTCAGTAATCTTGACTTGAACAGTCCAACCCAGTTCAGATTCTCGGCCTTGCTGATGATTGTCGTCATCATATTCTACTTCGCAGCAGTAAGAGCATCCAGGCTGTGTGTGATACACAGAATCACCTTTGACACAATCTCAAACAGAAGACGATATTTCCGTCTGAGATGTGGTGCTTTGACATTAAAAACTTTCTCTTTGTTGGCCGGTCTCAACAAGACATCCTTCAAATATGTTTTCTCGTTGAGCTCTGTTGTGAAAGTGGTTGGATCAATGGTTCCAGACCGAAGACCACAAATTCTAAATAAGTCTTCATCAGAAACTAGAATGTCAAAACTACCTACGGATGACTTCAATCTGCCTTCGTCGTCCGTCTCGAGATTGTACAAGAATTCAAGTGCCTCGTAAGTATGTACAATGTCTTGGTGTCGATAGCAAAATTGCTCGAGTCCTACAGCCTGGAGACATTCCAAGATTTCCTTCGATTCAGCATCAGTCATCGTGTTGAAGATTACATATTTTTCATCTATGATATCCTTCTTCATCGATAGAAAATTACACATCTTCTTTCCCTGACCTGGAATTACTGATAACTGTGCCATTTCTGCATCAAATGAACAACTCTGAAGATGAGTTTTATATCAAAAACAGTAATAATTTCAAACAAAACATCAACTAAGGCACAATTTGCACATGAGTCTCATTATAGGCATATACACATGTTCACAAGTGAGTAAATAAAACAACAATTATAGACAGAGATCTAATCCCAGAAAATATCAGTGAGAAATACACAGTTCATCGAGAATATATCAAACGTAGTCTAGAACAGTGAAACCCACAAAATAGCAAACAATATTCACTTAGAAATTACCAGAAATCGATTAAAAATTTGGAACGGTTTGAAATAATCGATTTGTATTCTCTCAATTAAATCGAGTTTTACACAGAGTAAGTATGGAGAATTCTGGTAATGTTTCGAAAGTGTGAAGTTGAAAGACTTTTAGGGTTTTAAAAGGTGCGAGGGAAAACATTTTACACAGATTCCTACAAATACTTGAGTATTTGTATTTTGAAATGAACGACTTAGATTAAGCGGTCATAAAGTAAAACGATTGTGTGGTCAAGAAAATTTTCTGAAAGTATTTTGGACGCGAAAATACGCATTAAAAGCTAATAAATACAAAAACCCCACGTCCTCATTTAATGCTTGCAGGGCTTGCGTCATAAAGTAAGATAAACAGTAATCCTTACAGAAAAATAGATAAGCTCAGATAATGTAAACAGAGAACGTATCTGACTGGTTGATATTGTAATCAACCAGTTACCACTTGTATTGATCCAACTCTTCTGATTTGTTGATCTTACTGTGTAGCCTATACCTTAGCAAATTTTCCCAACAATGTTTTTATCCCTCAGATCAGGTTCCTTCTAACCCAAATCCCTTAATCAGTTGAAGTTCCCCTTTCACCTGACATTTCTTTCTGATCAGTTCCCAACTGATCTCTTCTGATCAGATGAAGTTCTTTTTTCATCTAACCTCCTTACCTGGTCAGTCTCTTAACCAACTGGTGTTGGAGATTAATCCACCAAAGTAATCTGGTGCATCTTCTCCTAAGTCCAGTAATCCTAGCTCATTGCATAGCTCTCTGAATCTGACCTCAGCTAGGGGTTTGGTTAGGATACCAGATCTTTGCTTATCAGTATGGATCTTTTCCATTCTGATGTTCTTCTTTTCTGCATGGTCTCGGATAAAGTGGTGTCTGATGTCCACATGCTTGCATTTCGTGTGTAGAACTGAGTTTTGAGTGATAGCAATCGCACTATTACTGTCACAGAAGATAGGCACATTCGTAGCTACAATGTTATAATCCCACAGCTGCTGACATAGCCAGAGCAGTTGGGAGCAACAGATTCCTGCGGCCATATATTCTGCTTCAATAGTAGATGTGGCAACAAATGTCTGCTTCTTAGAGAACCAAGAGACCAGCTTACTTCCCAAAAACTGACAGGTACCCGAGGTTGATTTTTTGTCTATCCTGCAACCTTCATAATCAGAATCAGAGTACCCACTAAGCTCTAGATTATCATCTGCTGGATACCATAAACCGAGATTTACAGTACCCTTCAGATACTTAAGAATCCGCTTAGCTGCTTCCAGGTGGCTTTGCTTCGAATTTGCCTGAAATCTGGCACATACACCTACTGCGAATGTTATATCTGGTCTGCTGGCAGTCAGGTATAGTAAAAAGATCCAATCAAAGCCCTATACTCTTTCTGATTAGTTTTCTTACCACCTTCATCTGGGTCCATTTTGAAAGAAGTCATCATTGGAATTCTGGCTTCCTTGCAGTTCTGAACACCATACTTAGCCAACAAATTCCTTGTGTACTTCGCCTGGTAGATGAAGATCCCAGTGTGAGCTTGTTTGACTTGAAGACCTAGAAAGAAGCTCATCTGACCCATCATGTGTTGGGGTTATACTGAAAAGTATGCTTTTACTTTGTATAACCAAACTGAAATTTCTTATTATTTACTGAAATAAATTATTTAATCACGGTTGCATTAAATATGAATGAATGATTATATGTTTATTGCAAACCCGTTCAATAAGACAGTACGTATTACTTTGTAGTTAATTTGGTGATACCCGATCACTGAAGATCAAATTAACAGCCCTCGTAATTAAGTACAAATTCACAACCCGGATGGAAATGAACGAACCATCATGAACGGTTGAAGTGTGAGACCCAGATTGGCCTGTCTTGACCAAGGGATCACACTAGCGCATTTAGGTGCGCTGAATGAGGACCTACAGGAGGACAAATTCTTCGGTACTGAATATACAAGAATTAGACCTCAGTGGTGCGTTGTTTCTTAATCTCCGTCCCTTAAATAGGATCGTGTGAAATTAATAACTATTGCTTTGACTTATGATGGGAAGAGAGTCAATGAGATTCAATACCTTATATCTTGGGCAATATTATTAATTACATGTCGATTGCTGACATTTAATACGGAGAATCGCGTGCAAGTACGTCTTGCTTGATTTGTCCCCTTGGTGGGCTCATATCCTTTATCATGCCAAATCTTGCAAGTGGAAATTTATTTCCGGCATGGATAATAATGTTGAGTTGTCTTTACTCCAAGGACAAAGATATTAATTAATATAAAGCTTGTTCAGTGGCTTAATTAATTAATGGACTAAGATAATCTTAAATGCGGGAAATAATGGTCGGGGGCCATGTTATATGTGAAATCGTAATATGGGTTAAGATGGATAGTTCAATATTAATTTTATAGTGGAGTAAATTAATATTAATGGACTTGAATAATATTTGGCCCAAAATATTATAGCTTCATAGTCCATTGGAGGTCCAATCTTAATTCTCCTAAAGGCCCCCCAAATAGTCCAAAATAAAGTCCAATTAATGAGAGAGAGAAGAAAATATTCTTGCTATATTTCCAAGTGTAATTTTCAAAAATCTTGTCTAAAGGAAGAAAATATTGTCTTGATTTTCTTGTAGATATTTTATGGAAAGAGATAATTATTGTAGGAATACATAATTATTCCATAAATTTAAGAAGTCAAATCTTGGCTACTTCTATAGTGTAGATTTCGAAAATATTGGGTAGAAGAGGGGAAATAGATTTTTATGGAAAATTTAATTAAGGAGAAAAAAATATAGGAGATATATTCAAGATTTCTTGGAGATCAAAAAAAGATTTTCTTCCTTATTTTCCTAGCCCTAATTTTCGCCTCCCCCCCCCCCCTCCTCCCTATTTATAGGGGATGAGCTCTTCATTCCCAAGTGCAATTCCATGTGTTGAAAATATTAGAAATCCACAAAGGTGGTAGCAAAATATTTCTCTCCCATTAAAATCATTCGTTGAAATCTTCCCACCTGATAGCATTCGTGGACTTTGGGGATATATTTGGGAAGGCTCTTGGGTTGATTCATCTGTTTGATTCTTCAAGAGGTTAGTAATTTCGTAACTCCTAGTTCCGCATGTTTAGGATTTACGTGAATTATGTGTACGCATGTTGTTTATTATTATGTTGAATTGATTTAGGATTAATACATGTTAGTAATTAACGGTTTAATTTAAATATGTATTTAAATAATCACCTCGAATAGATCCGGGCACCCCGATTTTCCCAATAACTGGTATCAGAGCTCTGGTTTCGAGCTCTGATTTTTTAAATTGTTATTTAAATTGTTGGACATTAAATTGAAATTGGATAGTAGAATTGCTAGATTTGTTTTGCAGGTATCCAATTGTCATGGTATTTAATGTGTTTATTTTCATGTGTATGAATGAATGTTTTTTTTTTCGACTCGTTCGGATTTATTTTTCTCGTGAGAAAATCCACGAGCAGATTAGGCTATTTTATTTGTTCAATGTAATAGACTAGTCTAGATTTAGGGTATTTATTTTTCGTTAAATAAATTGTAACCTAATCAAAGACAGAGGCGAATTAAAGACGGATCTGGAACCGTACGTGGGCGATGTGCGCCGCGCGAAACGTGCCAAGGAAGGCACGCGCACGGCATGGACGACGTTGTACGCACGAGCCTAGGTGCTAGGCGCCAAGGCGGGATCAGCCCAGGCGGACGTGCGTGGGCATAGGCGCGCGGACGAGGTGATGCGAGCGCGCGGACAGGTGCTCAAGCGCGCCGGGCGGGCCAAGGCTGCCGAGATGTACCGAGGCCGCCGGTACTGCCGAGAGCCATAGCACACGGGCGACGTGCACTGCGTCCTAGGCTCATGGGCATGAACGCCCGACCAAGCGGTCGGCCGGATGCGGGCAGGCATCCCGGCTGCGAGCTGTTTGGCATGGCATTTCAAGACGGAGTTCTTTTCGAGACGAACGAGTGGGAGAAATTCAAGACGGCGTTTCTTCAAAATCAAGCCAAAGAAAATCAAACCATGAGTTGGATAATTTGTGCCCAATGTGTTTATTTTCTGCTTTGCTTGATTTATTACTGTTGTATTTTCTTGTGTTTTATTTAATTTGTTTAAATGTGTTTGCATGAGAATTGCCCAACGAAAAATCTCAAATTCAAAAATTACTAAGTATGTTATGATAATTAATTTGTTTTGACACAAATTAGTTTTGACCTCCATGATTTATTTATTTGTGAAATCTTTTGGAGAAATTCCCCTACGGGACGGTCAAAAGATAGCTTTCACATGAATAAATTTCCAAAAGGATGATTGTGAATTATTATTAGTGGCGACAATGACCCTCCAACGAGGCTCGATCAAAGCAAAGTAATAATTCTGTATTTAATCATGGTTATTACTTAGGTATAAAATTGATATTTATATATTTCTCCGAAGTCCCTGTCAATTTTATATTGGTCAAGTGGGAGCCGACTATTAATTTTTTAATTAAAGGTTTGTAACTGTTCTTGTTGTAACTTGCTTGAATGTGATTTAAATGATGACCCTCCCACGAGGCTCATTTAAATCTGTTTTGAGATGTTGGCTGATGCATGTTCATATTTTTTTGAGATTTTAATATGAATCATGTGATCGAATTATGTGATTTAATTTTGTGTTGATCTGGATACTGATACAAAATATATGTTTATTTCAGTTCATCATGTCGCAACCTTTTAATCCACTGTTCAATATACTGAAAAGAAACCAACTCACTGGTGAAAACTATGTCACTTGGAAACGTAATATGACTTTTGTCCTCTCTGCACAAAAACATTATTGGGTTCTTGGCGGACATAAACCTGAAAGAATCACTGAAGGGTCATCTAGTTTGGAAAGATGTTTGTACGAAATCTGGGATCAAGCCAATGAATCAATAAAACCGATAATCTTAACGTCATTGTCTGATGATTTGAGGCTCATTCATGAGGAAATTGATTTAGCTGCGGAGATTGTTCAAAGTCTTGAGGAAATGTTTTCCTTTGAGAACTGCATGATCAAAGAGTTTCATCAAAGTGGAGTCGAATGGCTGAAAATGATTGAAGGAACACCCGTAAGGGATCACATTCTCAAAATCAGATGCTATTTTGAAAAACTTGCTTACCTTGGTGCACGATACGATGATGAGGCTCAAATCGAATTCTTGTTCATAACTCTTCCAAGGAGCTTTAATGAGTTCTATTGTAATTTTGTGATGAGCGATCACATGTTTACCATAGATACCCTACAAGAGATCTTGGAGACGGTAGAGAAACACTTGGGACAAGAAGACGAAGCTTTGGTGACTAAGAAACTGCTCTCAAAATCTAGGCCAAAGGAAGGCAAGATTGAGAAGGAGAAGAATAGTCTGATCCAAAGCAAGGCCACAAAAGAAAAGGGTAAGAAAGCAAGTTGGTTGAAAGTCCAGAAGACACCAAAAGAAAAATGTTTTAACTGTGGAGAAAAATGACATTGGAAGTCGGCCTGTTCCAAACCCAAAAGGAATGGAAAGAAAGGTAATTCACACTCGCTAGTTGTTGAAACTTGTTTAGCGGAGTATGCTACCCATTCGTGGGTATTGGATACGGGATCCACTGGTCATGTATGTTTCACATTACAGGGTTTCAAGCAGACCCAGTGACTAAGTGAGAGTGAGATCCTCATCACGCTAGGCGATGCTACGAGAGTGGCAGCTAAAGCAGTGGGAGAAATGCACCTATCCTTTGGAGCAAGACGTTAATTTTAAGAGATGTTCTTTATGTTCCTGTTTTTCGGAAAAACCTTATTTCTATTTCTAAACTGTTTATCGATGGATATTCTGTTCGTTTTAATAAAGATATTACTATTTTTCGTAACGATGTGATTATCTGTCGTGGAACTTTGAGGAACAATCTCTATATTATTAATTGTGCACATCACTCACAAAATGCATCCTATAACACATCTACTATTTCTTGTAAACGAAAGCGCTCGGCTAACGTGAACGAGACACTTCTTTGGCACCTAAGATTAGGTCATATTAATCCGAAAAGAATTCAAAGGTTGGTGAAAGATGGTTCTTTGGGTTCTCTCCAAATTGAGCCATTTCCGACTTGCGAATCGTGTTTGGAAGGTAAAATGACCAAGAGGGCATTTGGAGCCAAGGGGCTTAGAGTTAAAGAAGTGTTAGAAATCATTCACACCGATGTGTGTGTTCCAATGCAAATCAAATCTAGAGGTGGCTACGAGTATTTCGTTACTTTTATCGATGATTACTCACGCTACGGATACATTTTCCTAATGAAGCATAAATCTGAGACCTTTGATAAATTCAAAGAATTTAAGGCTCAAGCAGAGAATCATAAGGGAAAAAGTATCAAGTTTTTACGATCTGATCGTGGAGGCGAATACCTCAGCGATGAATTTCTGAACTACCTATCGGAAGTGGGGATTGCATATCAGTTGACTGCACCTGGTACCCCTCAACAAAACGGGGTTGCAGAACGAAGGAATATAACGCTTTTAGAAATGGTAAGGTCAATGATGAGTTATGTGGATTTACCAAAATCGTTCTGGGGTTACGCATTAGAAACAGCGGCTTATATTCTGAACCTAGTGCCATCCAAATCGGTACCTAAAACCCAGAGAGAATTGTGGACGGGGAGCAAGCCCAGTTTTGGACACATCAGGATCTGGGGGTGTCATGCATACGTGCTAGATAAGGAAGCCGGTAAATTGGATGCACGTTCGGAATTAAGGATGTTCATGCATACTCACTTTAGATTTTTGGAAGACGACTATATGAACAGTCGAAAGACTAGAAGTGAAATTACCTTAGAAGAACTTAGGGGGCCAACTCCTTTGCCAACTGTACAAAATGATATACCAAACGTCGCGCCTACACAACCGGAACCTCGTCGTAGTGGGAGGGTTATCAGACAACCCGAGAGATTCATGGGGATCGGAGAGTCTTCGAACTTGATCTCCACAGAAGAATCAGATCCATGGTCCTACAACGAGGCGATTCAAGAC
This sequence comes from Stenogyne calaminthoides, assembly GCA_037126765.1. Lineage (NCBI taxonomy): Eukaryota > Viridiplantae > Streptophyta > Magnoliopsida > Lamiales > Lamiaceae > Stenogyne > Stenogyne calaminthoides. Next base: position 16,517,781 of record JBBCBC010000023.1, on the reverse strand, counting down.
AAAGATGCTCAATCTTGGCAAACAGCGATGGAAGCCGAGATGGGTTCAATGGATCACAACAACGTGTGGGATCTAGTCGAACCACTTGATGGGGTAAAACCCATCGGATGTAAGTGGATATATAAGAGAAAAAGGGGACCGGACGGAAGGGTTGAAACCTTCAAAGCAAGACTTGTGGCGAAAGGGTACACTCAGAAAGAAGGGATCGATTATGAGGAAACCTTTTCGCCCGTAGCCATGCTCAAGTCCATCTGCATTCTCTTGTCGATTGCTGCGCATCTAGATTTTGAGATCTGGCAAATGGACGTCAAGACAGCCTTCCTAAATGGAAATCTTGTCGAAGAAATCTATATGCAACAAGTCGAAGGCTTCATTGAAAAAGGCCAAGAGCATCTAGTTTGCAAGCTCAGGAAGTCCATTTATGGACTGAAGCAAGCATCCCGAGCTTGGAATCAGTGTTTTGATCAAGTTATAAAATCCTACGGATTCGATCAAAACGAATTTGAAAGTTGTGTCTATAAAAAGCGTGACAGAACTGCATTGGTATTTTTGGTACTATACGTGGACGACATTCTGCTCATCGGAAACGATGTAAAGGTGTTATCAGACGTAAGGGCATGGAAGTCAAAACAGTTTGATAAGAAGGACTTAGGGGAAACCGGTCACATCCTAGGGATCAAGATCACTCGAGATCGCAGGAAAAGAATGATCGGGATTTCGCAAGCCTCATACATAGATACTATTTTGAAGCGCTTCAGCATGCAGGATTCCAAGAAAGGCTTTGTGCCCTACAGACACGGAATCCATCTATCCAAAGAGATGTGTCCCAAGATACAGAAAGAGATAGATGACATGAAGGGCATCCCTTATGCTTCGGCTGTGGGAAGCCTCATGTATACAATGTTGTGTACGAGACCGGATATCTGCTTTGCCGTAGGCATGGTGGCAAGATATCAAAGTAACCCTGGGAAAGAGCATTGGACTGCAGTAAAGAACATTCTGAAGTACCTGAAAAGGACACGGGACAAAATGTTGGTTTACAAGTCAGACAGTCTGATCCCCATCGGTTATACGGACTCGGATTTCCAATCAGACATTGACTCCAGAAAGTCTACCTCGGGTAGTGTGTTCTGCATGGGGGGAGGAGCCATGACATGGAGAAGCTTAAAGCAGAAATGCATCGCTGATTCTACCATGGAAGCCGAGTACGTCGCTGCTTGTGAAGCAGTGAAGGAAGCGGTTTGGCTCAAGAACTTCCTGGTGGACTTGGACGTGGTCCCGAATTTGCCCAGCAAAATCACGGTCTACTGTGATAACGCCGGAGCAGTTGCAAATTCAAGGGAACCGAGAGCCCACAAAGCCAGCAAACACATTGAAATAAAATACCATCTCATACGAGAAATCGTTAAGAGAGGAGACATTGAGGTGGCTAAGATTGCATCGGAAGACAACCTAGCAGATCCATTCACAAAGGGTCTGCCTCAGAGTACATTCGAGAGACATGTGGAAGGAATGGTTTTTAAGGACGTTGTCAATCTGCTTTGAGTATAAGTAGGAGAAATATTATTAGGATCGTGTAGGGTGACATTAGATGTCACATAGAACACGAGACATGCTGTAGTATACTTAAAAGCAGACTTTGAGTATAAGTGGGAGATTGTTGGGGTTATACTGGGTTAGTCCTCTATCTATAAATTATTTTTTTTTAATTCTGCATCTATTCGCACACGTCTTGTAATCCATTTCCTATTAGATTTTTCTGCAACAGTTACAAGAATTTTCCCATTGCAGGATAATGTTGATGTTCTGGAGGATGGATACCATGCCGATGTCATTGGAGAAGCAACACCTGATTTTCTTGTCAGTGAATTAGTACGCGTTCTTACACCTTATCTTCTTTATAATCCCTATCTCTATCTTGTCTTAATTCCACGATTTTGGGCTGATAAACTATTTTAATATTTATGACTTTCAATGCATTAAAATAGAGAATTATTATCATTTAGTTATTCGATAGATACTTAGAGGAGTATTTCAGAATCATTTACGCCATAGGGACACTAGAGACTTTGCATTTACTCATTTGTTCATTTACAAAGAGGTTTACAAAGAGGTTTACTCATCTGTTCTTTCATTGGTAGGAAATTTACAAAGAGGTTTCGCGTGAACGCGAGAAAGCTTGTCAAGAGGTTAGAGGTGTGATAAGTTCTCTGAAATCGGAGGTGATTCACTCTACTCATCTATTTATACGCATCTGAAGGAAGGTGGGATGAAGTTGGGAAAATGAGGGAGTTGATGAAGGAAAGTTGACGATTTGTGGAAAGTGTAGTATCGATTGTACAGCCATTGATCATTGATGCATTTGATAATGAATTATTTTAAGTGTTATGGAGTGTAAGTGTGTGAAAAAATGGACTAAAAATCCTATAGGACCAAAAGTGTCATGTTTTTCCCTCCAAAAAACCACTCACGCGCTTTTGTTGACTGAAAATCCTATGAGACCAAAAGTGTTAACGGAGTTAACAGAAAAAGTGACGGCGGGACCAAATGTGTAAATTTTTTGGGCTACGGGACCAAAAGTGTAAAGTTTGGGACCAAAATCGTGAGGGGGTGTGTCTTGTGGGACCAAAACTGCGAAAAACTCAAATTTAAAAAAAAAAACAAAAATTTGCCCAATAAGCTCTAAATCCAACAATCAACAAAATTAACCCTAAATCCAACTAGCATCACTGAATGAAAAACTCTAAGCTATTCTATAATTACAACTAAAATCATGAAACAAAAATCAAACACCTAAATCTAACAATCTGTAAATACCCACAGCCCCGCAAGCAAAAAATGAACCCAGCGGCCCTTCTCCATCTCCAACCACACATAAAAAAACCAGATGGGAAGCGTCGTCATGTCCCCTCAACCTCCAATCAAAAAACCAGATCCGTCATTGTAGGTCCCGAACGGGTTTTAGTGTGGCAGAAGTCTAGAGGGGAGGGGTGAATAGACTTCTGAAACTTTTTCGTGAGATCATGTGTGATAAGCAAGTTTGCCTGATCAGAGTGTGAGTGAATCAGTTTGGACTGATATCCAACTTACTGATCGCCTGAGAGCAGATCAGTTCGGTGTCTATCAACTTAACTGATGTACGGAAGATAAGTTTAACCCGTGTGAAAAAACCAGTTTACTAAATCAGGTTCTAAGTTATCTATTTCAGATCAGATGACAAAGTGCCAAACTGATCAAATTAGTTGTTTGGTGCAAATCTGATCCAGACTTAGAATATGCATGTAATAATTAAACAGGTAGTGTGCAAGATGTGTAAAGCAGGTAAATGCTCACAAGATTTATAGTGGTTCGGACAACTTGTCCTACGTCTACTCTTCCCTATCAGCAGGGGCACCAACTATCCAACTGGACTTAGATTAATGTGTTACTCCAACACAGTATAACAGATATTTCAAGAGTTCTCACTCATCCAATCCCAGAAGTTAGAACTAGAAACCCTAGTCTAAAATCTTGTTGAACAAACTTAACCTAACACTTAGTTTGGGTATAAGATTTGTTGTGTTCCAACTGGAAATCTATCCTAGTATTTGGGTAGCCTAAGTCTGAAGGATAAGATTTCTATGTTAAGAACTATAGGTTGAACACTTAGAAAATATTCTTGAAGTTATGTTCTTCGTGCGAAAATTTAGCTTGCTTGAGCTTGTAGATTATTTCCGTAACCTTACTATGAAGGTTTGATCCCATATATATATAGGCACGAAATCGAATTAGCCGTTGGAGATCAATTTGAATTTTGGTCTATTTTAGGTAGGTTTGCAGGCTTGATTCGACGTGCGCAGAGGCGGCATGGCCAAAAGTATGTAAGTTTGTCCTTTCTACCCGTTTAACTCTGAAGCACTTCGTCCTGCAATGTCAGCTCCGTACATACGTGTCTTCTCTCATTGGTTATTAAGTACACTTATTCAGTGTTTGATTTACCAACTTAGGTTGACATTCTTCTCATCTGATGAACTCGTATGACTTGGTGAACCTTCAGTTGTCACCTGATTGAGCTGACCTGATTAGTTCAAACTGATCAGTCTACCTGATTGAGTCTTCTGATGCAGGTTGTCTTAGCACAACTTGCAGACTCGTCTTCACTTCTTCTGATGTGGGTCTTCTGGTCTTGTTACTTGGTGGTCATCTGATCTTCAGGTCTTCTGAGTCTTCAGCATGTCACCTGATCTTCTGATCTTCACCTGATTGTCTAACTAGCTGATCTTCAGATATTCTAGTCTTCTGATCTTCTTCAAGACTTAACCTATACATATTGAGTTTCCCCTCAATATGTGACCTATCTATTACATTAGTTGTCTATACATCTCAGCTGGTCATCCTATCCTGATATCGAATCCATCAGTCAGCTAATAGGTCTGACTGGTCCTATTACAACATGTTTTGGAACTTCCATCAAAACTACAAATTTCCCAACAATTTTCCCCTTTTTGATGGAACCAAAACAGTTAATCAAAAAAATAGATACCAAGAAATGTAAAGAACATAAACAGAAATCAGAAGACAATGAGATGTTGTCTTAAGATCAGAAAGGTAAATCATTCCATTGACAATATTGCAGTTTACAAGTACAAGAAATGATTAGCAAAATTACCTAACATCTGATCTAAGACTCATCTTCTGATCTCTTACTCCTTGTCTCTCATGCCTTCAGGAATTTGGAAGGCATCGTACATTCTTCTAAGTACTTCCTTCTGGCGATCCTCTTCAATGATGCTCCCTCTTTCCAGTGCATCAATGTATGCTCTTCTGAATGCCACTGGATCGTACTCTTCATTTTTTTTTAGAGGAGGGATCAGATATTTGTACCTCGGAGCAGTTGGTCTCAACACCATTTTCTGCCCTTCCTTCATGACCTCCTTGTAGAATACTGGATACTTTGTCTCAAGTCAGTCCAGAAAGATTTCATCAAATATATTGTCATCTTCCTCTTCTGAAACTCGCTGGATCATGAAGACATCGCACAGCCAGTCTATCTTTATTACTCTCCACAGATCATGAAGGTCTTCTCTATAGATCAGGATTTAGTTGATAATAGTAGGTAAGGCATTTTCAACCCAGGTCTCGTCCTCACCTGCATCAGCCTTCTTCTTCTGCTTTCTTCTGAATGTTTGGTCTAGGCCTGCTGCTTCCTTCAGCTTCTTCCTCTTGGTATCCTCTGCGATGACCTTTCTTCTTTTAACCTGATCTTCTTGCTCCCTTATCTGTTCCTTTGATAACAACAGTTGAGTTCTTGTTACAACAGTTTTCTGAACAACATGTCGCTTTGTCTGCTTTCCCTTCAGTTGTTTTCTTCTCTCAACTTCTGCCTCTGCTGCTTCTTCTTCTTGCAGTTTCTTTGCTAACTCCAGACTCCTTGCTTCTTCTTCTGTCTGCAACCTTTTCTGAACAGTTGAGGAGAAGTCCTCAATTTTATCAACTCTGGCAGTCAAATCTATCATTGCAGATTTCTGTTCAGACATGGCCTTGTCCTGAATGTCCAGTTGTTTGGTATGTTCATCAATGGTTGAACAGCTCGGCCAGTTCAATGTCTTGAACTTCAGCTTGTCTGGGTGCAGACACCAGAGTCAATTGACCAGACGGAGCAGCTTGTTTTTCTGATGACTCTCCTTCACCCTTTTTGGTTGCATCAAAAAGCTTTCTGAGAGTCTTTTCCAGATTTCGAACTGAGAAAGCATCCCCTTCTTAAGATCCTCTACCTCCATAGATTGTATCTGAACAGATGAGGTAGATGGAGCAGGTCCTAGCATTTTCGATACAGCTTCTTCCATGGCCTTTTTGGCAATAGATACAAAGGTTTCAAAGTGTTTCACAGCAGCCTCAAAGCTTGAATATTCATGCATCCGAGATTCGTATGCCTCCTCAAGAAGTATTCTGATATCTGAAAGCATCCACCCTCTTCATTTCTGTTGCAGGAACCTCAGAGTGCATTTCCACCAGTTTTGTGGCAGTCTGATTCCTCTAAGAGTCAACGAGCTTTTTGGTTCTCTCCTCCATCTAATTCAACAGATTAGCTGCTAGGACGGTGAACTGAGCTTCCACAGATGCCTTTACCCCATCCAGAAAAGTCATCGAAACTTGGTCTAGGGTTTCAGGCGGAATCACTACCATCGGTGCAGATGTTTGTGCCTCACCAATTAGGGTCTCATCTGTTTCACCCTCAACTGGTTCATCGGCAGCTTGCCCATATTCCCAGATTATCTGATCTTATTCTACAATTTCTAGGAAACCCAAAACTTGTTAACCAACCAGGCAACATCATCCTTCGTTGCCAACTCTGATGCACTGGCCACACCTGCCAGATTCTTCATTTTAAGCTCCAGGTCCACGAACTCTTCATTCCCCAAGCCTCCAGAGCCATTAGAAAATCTTCAATATTATGTAGTCTGATATCCCTCCAAAAAAGAATATCATCTACCTGCTTTTGAACACCTGGATGATCAATCAGATCAAAATAGTGCCTGTTTAGGTAGTTTTCAACCCGTCTCCTCAAGAATTTGATTACTGGCTTTTCTGGCTCAGGAGTTTCAAAGATAGTTCTGGTGTTTAATGGGTTGTGGACAACTGAGACAAACAAGGCTTTCTGCCTGGTCGTTTGGATATTTGGAGTGGCTTCTCTGTATTGCTCAGGTTGAGGGGGTTGAGCAAGTTCTAGTTCTGCAGATGTGGTTTCTGCAGGTGGGGTTGGCTCAGACGTGAGAATTTCTGGTTGAGTTGGGGTTATTGTGGGAGTGGTTTGTCTGGGGGGTGATGGTAGGGTGATTTGTTTGGGGGGTGAAGGTAGGGTGATATCTGGTTGTGGTGATGGGGGGTTGGGTGATCTGGGTAGGTGAGTAGCTTCTCCTCCTTTAAATAGAGAACTCAGGTGAGCAGAATCAGATGGTTCTGACTCATCCTGGGCCTCTTCCAGCCTTTCCTCCTCTTCTCCACCTTCTCCTTCTTCATATCCAGCAACAGTTATAACCTCTATCTGACCAGCTCCTACTTCTGCTGTCAGATCCCTTCCCTTGCTGATTGTGTGCTCAGAGCTCATACCAGTCTCTCCACCTTGTTCTCCACAAGCTTTCTCCACAACCTGCTCCTCATGTTGCTCTCCAGCAGATTCCATGATCTCCACATCACTATCTTCATCCCGTAAGCCTCCAGATGGCATACCCTTCTTCTTTAGAAGCATTGTAGTGAGCTTCCTTTGACGTTTCACACTTGCATCTTCAGCTTTTCGAGCAGACTTAGTTGCCATCTGCTTCCTCTTTATGGGTCTCTTGCGAGGTTGACCTTGTGCCTCAGATTGCACAGATGAAGCATGTGCCTTGTCTTTCTTTGTCTTGGGCACGTAGGGTACAGGATCATCATCTCTTTGTCCTGATAACTCTTCATCTTTGGAGAGAAGAGCTTGAACTTTGGCAGATAAGCCTTTCTGCCTTGTTCTGACCATCTGTAGTCAGGAAGCTTATCAGCTAGGATGATGGAGACTTTGTGGATGTTGCATATTTTCTTGGACAACACCACATGATTCTTCTCATCGATCATAAATTTGTCTGTCTCCTGCAGCAATCTATGTTTGAACGATCGTAGCCAGTTCATATTCTGGGCCTTTTCGATAATTGCAGTCATTACACTCTGCTTCTGCTGGGTTACGGCATCAGGACTGAATGCAATCCCCAAAATTACCTTTGAGACAATCTCAAAGAGTAATCTATACTTCCTCCTTAGGTAGGGCTGCTTCACATTGGTGATATGAGTGTTGTTAGCTGGCCTTAGGAGCACTTTTTGAAGATACTCTTTGTTCGTCATTCCAGCCGTGAACTCATCTGGAGATTTCCTGCCTGCTGGTAGGGCAAAGATCCGTTGCAGATCATCATTGGTTACATCTATTCTTGTTCCTCCAACAAAAGAATAGAGCTCTTTGTTGTCTGTCTCCTTCAAGTTTCGCAAGAACTCCAGGGATTCAATGATGAAGACACTGTCCAAGTGTCTGTAACAAAATTGATCCAGCCCACACTGACGGAGGCAATCCAGGATTTCCAGGGATTCTGGATCTGTGGTTGTCGTGAAAATGACATATTTTTCGTCGATGATATCTTTAATTATCGAAGCATAATCGCATACTTCGGGGGTAGCCTTTGAAGTTCTCAATTCTGCAAACACATACACACCCTAAATTAGGTTTTTCAAAACTCTTATGATTTTAAACAATACGAAGTGCAGTAGAGCAATATGTGAAGTATTTGCACAAATAATATCCCCAAATATGCATATTGTTCATAATTTTTAGAGTGTTAAGCATATAGCAAATAAATCTGTTAAAACAGGAACATATGAACAGTACAACATATACATATACCCTATAACCCTAGCATTAGTGCATATAGGAACATAGATGTTAAATTACTAGAAATATCGATTTAGAAGATTAAGAGTGAAAAGATTTGAATCGCTTCGAAGAGTAGCGTGAGAGTTTTCTGAAAATTTTCTAAGTCTGAAAAGTTTGAGAGTAGGATAGAAGGTGAAAGGTTTTTCAGACTAAGGTTTAGGGTTTAAATAGGTGGGAGGGAAAAATATTTTGCACGAATATTTTTATATACTTGAGTATCCGTATTTTAAATCGGACAGTCAAGATTAAGCGGTTGAAAAGTAACTTAATCGTGTGGTTGAGGTTAAAAAGCGGCAGACTTTTGGACTTAAAAACTAGCTTTAATGCATTTAATACATAAATCCCATGTCCGAATTTAATGCTTGCAGGCATGACGTCATAAAGTAATGTGCACAGCAATGATTACACAGATACGGATAAGCTCAGATAAGTAAGGCAATCAGATAGAGAATCTCAGGTAAGTGAGATCAGGTAAATGAAATCAAAAAACGTACCTGACTGATTGATATCATAATAAACCAGTTATCACTTATGTCGAGTTTGACTTATCTGATTCCTGTTGATCTTATTTACTGTAGCCTAAACCTCAAAACTTTTCCCAACAATATTCCACCTTTCTGATCAGGTTTCTCCTGATCTTATCTGATCAGTTGAAGTTCCCCTTCAACTTTTATCCCTTTTCTGATCAGTCCATGACTGATCCTTCCTAATTAGTTGAGGTTCCATTACTCAATTGATCCTTCTTTTCCGGTCAGTTTCTTAACCAACTGGTCTTGGAGACCAATCCACCAAAGAAATCTGGTGTATCTTCTCCTAAGTCCAGAAGTCCTAGATCATTACACAGTTCTTTTAATTTAACTTCAGCTAGTGGTTTGGTTAAGATATCAGCTTTCTACTTATCAGTATAGATCTTTTCCATTCTGATGTTCTTCTTTTCCACATGGTCTCTGATAAAATGATGTCTGATGTCCACATGCTTGCATCTGGTATGCAGAACTGGGTTCTGAGTGATTGCAATAACACTATTACTGTCACAGAAGATAGGCACATTCGTAGTTATAATATTATAATCCCTCAACTGCTGACAAAGCAAGAGCAGTTGGGAGCAACAGCTTCCTGCGGCCATATATTCTGCTTCAGTAGTAGATGTGGCAACAGATGTCTGTTTCTTTGAAAACCAAGAGACCAGCTTACTTCCCAAGAACTGACATGTACCTGAGGTTGATTTTCTGTCTATTCTGCAACCTCCATAATCAGAATCAGAGTACCCACTAAGCTCTAGATTATCATCTGATAAGTAGTATAACCCAAGGTTAAATATCCCCTTCAGATACTTAAGAATCCGCTTAGCTGCTTCCAGGTTCTTTGCATTGGATTTTCCTGAAAATCTGGCACATACACCTACTGAAAATGTTATATCTGGTCTGCTGGCAGTCAGGTATAATAGTGATCCAATGAGAGCCCTATACTCTTTCTAATTAGTTTTCTAACCATTCTCGTTTGAATCCATCTTGAAGGAAGTCATCATTGGTGTTCTGGCAGTTTTGAATTCCATACTTGGCCAACAGATTTCTTGTATACTTGGCCTGATAGATGAATATCCCTTCAGTACTTTATCTTACTTGAAGACCTAGAAAGTAACCCAAGGTTAACTATCCCCTTCAGATACTTAAGAATCCGCTTAGCTGCTTCCAGGAGTCTTTGCATTGGATTTGCCTGAAATTTGGCACATACACCTATTGCAAATGTTATATCTGGTCTGCTGGCAGTCAGGTATAATAGTGATCCAATGAGAGCCCTATACTCTTTCTGATTAGTTTTCTTACCATTCTCGACTGGATCCATCTTGAAGGAAGTCATCATTGGAGTTCTGGCAGTTTTCAATTCCATACTTGGCCAACAGAATTCTTGTATACTTGGCCTGATAGATGAATATCCCTTCAGTACTTTGTATTACTTGAAGACCTAGAAATTAGTTCATCTGACCCATCATGGACATCTCAAATTTCCCTTGCATCAATTTGCTGAACTTCTCACATAAGTTCTGATTGGGAGATCCAAAGATAATATCGTCCATGTAGATCTGAACCATCCGAATATCTTCTCCATCTTCAATTCTGAACAAAGTTATATCTATCAGTCCCTTAGTGAACCCTCTGTCTTACAAGAACTGAGATAGTGTATCATATCAAGCTCTGGGAGCCTGTTTCAGTCCATAAAGAGTTTTTCTTAAACGGTACACCTGGTTGCTCATTTCAAAGCCAGGAGGTTGTTTAACATAAACTTCCTCAGCTAGTACCCCGTTTAAGAATGCACTCTTTACATCCATCTGATACACGATAAACCCTGTATGAGCAGCATAAGCCAGAAACAGTCGAATGGCTTCTAGGCGAGCGACTGGTGCAAAGGTTTCATCATAATCAATCCCTTCTGATTGTGAATATCCCTTAGCAACAAGTCTTGCCTTATTTCTGGTTATCACATTGTGCTCATCCTTCTTGTTCTTGAAGACCACTTAGTGCCAATCACATCTTGGTGAGTTGGTCTGTCTACAAGTTCTCAAACTTGATTCCTTTCAAACTGCTCTAGTTCTTCTTACATGGCTAAATCCAGCTTGCATCAGCTAGAGCTTCTTCAACTGTGAGGGGTTCCTTCAAAGACATATAACACCAATACATTGCACTTTCACCAATCTAAAGTCTAGTTTGAACTCTATCAGACGGTTCTCCGATGATCAGGTCAGCTAGATGACTGGTTATCCAGGTCCTTCTTTCCTGAGTTACATCAGTTTGGAGATCATCATCCTCTTCTGATAGTGAGTTACTACAGATTGGGAGAGGTACCGTAGTAGGATCCACTTGGCATGGACATATCTCAGCTGATGTTGGACTCATCATGTGCTGAAATCTGTCCGCCGGAACATCAGGTGTTCCCCCTGAACCAGATGGTTCAGTTGTTACTGTCTCAGCTGTACCAGCTTCTTCATCGGCAGTTGTACGTACCTTAGGGTCTAACTGACCTGGTGAATCATCAAGATCAAAGTTAGGAACATACACAGTGACGTGATCTAATTCCTTTTCTTTGATACTCAACTGATCCATTTTCTGAGCATCAGGTACTGGTTGATCTGGTACGGCTTGTTCTGCTGCAGATTTCTCTTGTTCAGAAGATGTCTCATCAAAGACAACATGAGGTGTCTCCTCCACAACTAGGGTTCGCCTGTTGAACACCCTGAAAGCTTTGCTGGTTGAGGAATATCCTAAGAATATACCCTCATCTGACTTAGCTTCAAAGGTTTTCAACTGACTATTTCCATTGTTGTGAATAAAATACCTGCACCCAAAAACATGGAAGTAAGAAACACGAGGTTTTCCACCATTCCACAGTTCATAGGGTGTTTTGAAGAAAGTCTTAGTCAGAGAACATCTGTTCTGAGTGTGACATGTAGTGTTGATTGCTTCTGTCCAGAAACGGTTTGGAGTTGCATGTTCAGCCAACATTGTGCGAGCAGCTTCTTTGAGTGTTCTGCTCCTCCTTTCTGTTACACCATTCTATTGTGGTGTTCTACTGATGTCTCATGTTGTATCCCAAACTCCTTGCAAAAATCAGCTATGAAAGAATTCAAGAATTTTGTTCCCTTATCTGATCTGATTTTCACAACACTGACACCTTTCTCATTTTGTAATCTCTTGAGCAGCTCAGGTATCTTCATCGTAGTTTCATTCTTCTTATACAAGAATACAACTCAGGTGAACTTGGAGTAGTCATCTACAATCACCAAAGTGTATTTGCGTCCGCTAAAACTAAGTGGCGTAACTGGTCCAAATAAATCCATGTGGAGCAGTTGCAATACTCTGCTGGATGGAGGTGAAGGAATCCCTTTGAATGAAGCCTTGACTTGCTTTCCCTTCTGACATGTGGCACATATCTGATCCTTAGAGAAAACTTCACTCGGGAGTCCCTCACCCAAGGACATCCTTGCTATCTTGTTAAGAAGATAGCGAAGACTAGAAGATCTGAAGATCAGCTAGTCAGACAATCAGGTGAAGATTAGAAGATCAGGTGACGTGCTGAATACTCAGAAGACCTGAATATCAGATGACCACCAGGTAACAAGACTAGAAGACCTACATCACAAGAAGTGAAGAAGAGTCTGCAAGATGTGCTAAGACAACCTGCATCAGAAGACTGAATCAGGTAGACTGATCAGTTTGAACGGATCAGGTCAGCTCAATCAGGTGACAACCGAAGGTTCACCAAGTCATACGAGTTCATCAGATGAGAAGAATGTCAACCTAAGTTGGTAAATCAAACACTGAATAAGTGTACTTGATAACCAATGAGAGCAAGACACGTATGTACAGAGCTGACATTATAGGACGAAGTGCTTCAGAGTCAAACGACTAGAAAGGACAAACTAACATGCTTTCGGCCATGCCGCCTTTGCAGGCTTGATTCGATGTGCGCAGAGGTGGCATGGCCGAAAGCATGTAAGTTTGTCCTTTCTAGCCGTTTGACTCTGAAGCACTTCGTCCTGCAATGTCAGCTCCGTACATAGGTGTCTTGCTCTCATTGGTTATCAAGTACACTTATTCAGTGTTTAATTTACCAACTTAGGTTGACATTCTTCTCATCTGATGAACTCGTATGACTTGGTGAACCTTCGGTTGTCACCTGATTAAGCTGACCTGATCAGTTCAAATTTATTAGTCTACCTGATTGAGTCTTCTGATGCAGGTTGTCTTATCACAACTTGTAGACTCTTCTTCACTTCTTCTGATGTAGGTCTTCTGGTCTTGTTACCTGGTGGTCATCTGATCTTCAGGTCTTCTGAGTCTTCAGCATGTCACCTGACCTTCTAATCTTCACCTGATTGTCTGACTAGCTGATCTTCAGATCTTCTAGTCTTCTGATCTTCTTCAAGACTTAACCTATACATATTGAGTTCCCCCTCAATATGTGACCTATATATTACATCAGTTGTCTATACATCTCAGCTGTTCATCTTATCCTGATATTTAATCCATCAGTCAGCTATGACTGGTCCTATTACAACCTGGTTTGGAACTTTCATCAAAACTACAAATTTTTCAACATGTGTCGCATGTCATCCACAACCCCCGACACTCCGCCGTGCACACAAAACTCGAATCGCGGATCCGTCCCCAGAAAAATCATATCCGCCCCGCCGCCCCCCAAAAGCCAGTGAACTTGAAGTGTGGCGTGGGCCACGGCGGTGGCGGCTTGAGAGTGGGGGGGGAGGACTTGTGTGGAGGTATCTGGGCCGCATGATTGAATTATATGTTGGTGGGGGGTCGGGGATGGGGCTGGAGCGGTGGGGATGGTGGCTAGAAAGTCTGGGGGCGGTGTTTGTGTGTGTGTGTGTGTTGGTGGTGAATTTTGGGTGTTTGTGTGTGTGTGTGCGCGGTGGACGGCTGATATGAGAGAATGAGGGGGAGTAGATGTTATTTAATTTTTTTAGGGTGTGTGGGGTAGCCGAGAAGGTCATAATTGTGAGGAAGGGTATAATTGTCCAATTTTGCATCTGAGAGTGATATCAAAATGTGTAGCATCTAAGAGTAAGAGTACTTTGAAAATAGTACTTATGAGTAATTTTTCCAAAAAAAATTTACTACTTCTTAAGGTCATAAAATCGCAACACATTTACTTAACACATTTATGCAAATTGGATTCAATTTAAAACTTTTTTTTTTTACATAAAATAAAATCACACTGCAGAGTGTGTCACAATATTAAAATTGAATTGTCTACGAAAATTTTTAAATGACTATGGAGTTTTCTAACAAAGTTAAGTTAGTCCTTAAATAATATCTATGAGTTACCTACGAATTTTAAACTTTTAGTAGACAAATATATTGACGAAGTGGAATAGCTCAAGTGATTGGAGCACGACTACCTATGTGTGAAGTCATGGATTAGAGTCACCATTTGTCCGATAAAAAAAAAAGTATATAAATAAACTACCTACAAATTTACCTATGAATTATATTTCTATAGGTAATCTGAGGAATGAGAATGCCTATATTAAAAAAAATGTAGGCAAGTTCTAGGCAATTATTACTATTTAAAAGCGAAACTATTTTTGCTGAAAATTTCGTAGGCATATTAAAAAATTTCATAGGTAATTCTCTATTTTCTTGTAGAATTATTGCAAGAAACACAAATAGAAGTGTAAAAACCTACCAAAAATTAAATTTGGAGGTTCAATCTAAATATGATGGCCCGAAATAAACCGAGAAACCCTAGCTAGCTACGGAGTATGTCACAATATTGGCAGTCCAACAAACAAAAACCAAGTTGTGTACAATGCTAAAACTGATTCAAGATTTGATTACAAGCATATAAATTTTTTAGTTTTTTTTATCAGACAAAAAAATATTTTACTGCAATGGAGAGTATAAGGATATTCAGGCTCTTACAATAAAAGAAGAATTATAACACCAAAACAGCATGTCACGTGACCCTCAAAAACTAGCAAACTCCTCTAAACACCCTCACATGTAAATTAGTTATACAGTCTAGGATCTATTCTCCAATATTCTTGAAATTTTGAACTAACAAAGTTGTGCAAATTGCTTTGATAGTCTCCACCACTTTGCTTGGATCCGGAATAAGTCCTCAAATCTCATCTCGTTTCGTCCTTAAATAGTTAGGATTACCTACAATTTGCCTATAGATTTTCCTTATTATATAGATACTTTTTATTCTCAAATTACAAATTACTCAAAATTTACAAATGTAATTGTTTACGAAAATTTCAAATGTAGGTAATTTGCTCGTGGGTAATTTTTTTGTCTTTAAGCATTCATAGACAATATATATGTCTACCAGAATGTTCAAAATCCGTAGGCATTCGTAGGGTATTTAAGGACGTAATTATTTTGTTGGAAAATCCCATAGCCATATTAGAAAAGTCAATTCTTTCTTTTTTTTTTTTTTTTTTTTGCATTGTAAAAATTAGACACGGTAATGAATAGATGAATGATAATTTAGCAAATCGTCGTGGTCAATTGTAATTCAAATTATTAAATATTTATAAATTATTTTTTATCTTATTTTTTTATATATTTTTTTTTCTATTCGAACTATATTTCTGTGTTAGCCCAGCCCCTCAGCAGTACAACAATTCAACCAGTCATGTATTTTGATTTCAAATTTCCATCTAAAAGCAGCAACCAAAAATAGATGAAAGGAAGTTTCATTGTTCTCTATACTAAGACAGCATTTTAATTCATCCGCTGAAAACTCCACTCCTCTGTTGCTCAAATTTTCCATGGTTGTCATCCGTTGACGAAGCATCTTCCAAATTATTGTTAAATTCTTCTCGTCAGGTCTACTTAGTTGGGGGTAATGGAATGAGGTAATTTTTTTTTTTCTTTTGAATAAGATAAATGATGACTCGAATCCATGACCTTAAGGTATAGGTAGTGATGTTCTAACCGCTTTAGCTATTGCACTTCGTTATGGAATAGGATAATGTAAATTATTCTCATTAATAGTGTTTGACAGTTTGATACACCCGTAATGAGAATAGAAGTAAGTAATTTGATTACCCTACTTCCATTTACCTAACTTTACTCATGTAATCATTTACTCTGCCATCTTAAGATGATACTCATTGTTGATTTTCTAATCAAGCAATAACAATGCAATTACTAACTCATAGTGATTAACCTCTCAATATATTCATTATCATTATCATTCTCTAGTCATACCAAGCGGTCCCTGAATTCTCAACGACGTTTGCTCGAATTCCGTGTAATACCACCTTAGCATCAAGCTCAACCACAATATTGTGCAACACCCATATTTTTAAGCCATAACAATGTATCATGCGCCCTTACATCTACATCTCTAAGATCGACACGGAGAGCTAAGCTATGCTTCGTTTCCGCACCGCAATCCACTCAGACCAAATCTAAATTAAAGATATATTCAAATATTATTCCTAAAATATAGAAAGGGGGGTTTAGGTTATCGTGGCACTGAGGAAGATATGCAGGTGGGAGGGATTTGTGAAGACTGGGCTCTAGAGAAATCAAGATTTTGAATTGCCGGTCAAAAATTTGTTAATTCAGTTTTTTTTACTTCCATTATATCGAACTGGCGTGAGAAAGGTAATATTTTTTTATTAATTTGGAAGATAAAATATTATAATTACAAGATAAAATCAAACTAAATCCAAAAATTTGAAATATATATATGGTGATTAATGAAAAAATTTATGTGACATTGTCAAGTCTTCAACAACATAGACGGTGGGCACAGTTATAATGCTCATCCGTGGATTCAATGTCATTCTCGCTATAGTCAAAGCCTGAGGCCTCCATTATGTAAGAGAGTGCCATTTTCAAGACATTATGCCTCGAATTCGTGATATTACCTTGTAAAATAGTTACCAGACCACAATGCAACTTATACACACTGCTTAAAACAAAGTACATCCACCAATCTAAATAATTGCATAAAATTTGAACGATCGCGAAACTATATAATTTGAACGATTAAATAACCATGGAGTAGATCTTCTTTGAACTCAGATTCATGTGAACTTTTTTTTCCAAACGACACTGTTATACATATATATTATCACTGTTTAAAAAAATATTTAATTTATTAAACAATAATATTGCATATTCATAACAATAATAGTACTTATGCATAACATTATAGTGCGTATACATAATAGTTATGCATGAGAAAAAAAAAAAAAAAACACATGAACGGAAGTTCACCGAAATTTTTCCCATAGCCATGCAACTTTTTTCTAAAAAAGTAACAATATAGCCTTTTGCTAGTCTAACAACCAAATCACATTCAATATGGAAGAGAAACAGGCCTATATAGATAAGCGTATATAGCCATATTTTTTCTTTTTTAATCCTAACCAACAAAATACCATTTGCTGTCCAAAGTAGATAATTGTTAGCATGGAGAAAGAGAGAAGGTAGGCTAAGGCAGAGAAGACAATATACATGTTATTATGTGCAAGTTCATTATCACCCAAGTAACACTATCAATACAACAAGAACTAAGAATTAATTCCCAAGTTCGACTAATCCAAATTGTACGAGTTTGTTGTTAAGTTTGGAGCAGTACCGCTTCGCGGTGAGGTGAAACATCTGCAGCTCATGTAATGATACAATTTTATCAGCACAATGACTACAATCCATGAAGCACTTCTTCATTCAAGTGATTGGTGGTAACTCCGTTTTTTTGAACTGCTGCCTGATTGCCTGTTTAATACAGCAATCAAGTTACGAGGCTCATCCTTCATTTATGGGAGTTTTATTGATTCAGAGCCTGAAAAATAGTAAAACTATCAATTATGGGTCCGAAAGATCTTTTTCCTTATTGATTCAGGACCTTAAAAATAGAAAACTACCAATTTTAGGACTCACATTTTAAAACTAGTTATCCAACAATATTTTTTGAAATCACAATTCCAAGAAAATAAAGGGTATGTTAATTTCAAAAAATAAGAGAAGAAAAAAAGGAGTGAGAAATAATTATGTACATTAATAAATGAAAATATAAATTATAAGATGCCAAACATGGTGTTAATAATCTGAGTCCTAAATGATAGTTTATATCTTTTCAGGCTCTGTATTAATAGTTTCCCAATTTTTAGGTCCTGAATTGATATTAAAAATCTTTCAAGCTCAAAATTCATAATTTTACCGACTTTCGGCCCTGAAATGACAAAATTCCTTTATGGTAATTTATGTGGAGCAAATGGAATGCGATTTCACTCACGAATCATCAGAACGTTCTTTACTAGATGATTTCTGCAAGCTCGTCGACCGTCCAACAGCCTGTAAAATAAACATCAACCTCCATTAGCTTCACTCATATCCAACAAATAAAAAAAAAAGCAGTTTAGCATAGGAATGCCATATATGTTGCAAAGGTAGAGAAAAAATTCCATAATGTCCCTAGAAGAAATAGCTCATAGCTAGATTCTGGAGATGTTGCTGTAATACTGCATGAATATTAAACATTCTGACTATTAAACATGGTCCATACAGTATAACACTCCACAGTACATTTCTGCACAGAAGAATTACTTGTTCTCTAGCATTAAAAGACTGCATATGCTTTCAAAAGATGCCAATCCATTATTAGCCACGCTTTTATCTCAAAAATGATACCAGAGTGTGTTTGATTTGGGTTTTAAAACCAGAATTTGGATTTAAAAATCTTAATCCAGTTCTACTTTGGGATTTTGAAATCCTGTTTTATAAAACCACAACTACAACACCTATAAACCTACTATCACTTTCCAATACAATCAATTCTCTCTCTCTCCTTACACTTTTAACATATTCAAATCATATGCCACACCCTACTCAAAATCCCAAAACAAACACCTTACTATTTATCAAGATTTCAATATCTCCTAGATTTTAAAAATCGGTTTTTTAAAAACCACTTAAACCCCAAAACAAACATAACCTAAGAATTCTGCACTTGAAAGACCTGCAAAGTAGAGTTCTCAAGAACATCTAAAGAAAAACCAAGTGCTGACTCGAGTCCAGCTGAAAGATAGGAACTTCAATGAAAATCAGGGAGCATTGTTTCAACAATAAGCTCCAATGTTCACACCACATCATCTCATGTAAGGCACCTCACTGGAAACTCAACAAAATAAGACGTATTTTAATCTCCAAAAAAGTATTTTACCAATAATCAAATATGTGATGGACTAAAGAAGATAACTAAAGAATATAAGAAATTATAAGGCTATCCTATCCCAAAAAAGAGAGATTTATATACTAACCTTAGATGTCATTTAAAAATAGAGAACAATATGAGGTTTCTAAATAAGAGGATAAATTCAAGGTTACGGAACATAACCCTAATATTTACATGACAATAACTATCACAAATCATATATACTAACAGTTTGGTGTAATCTTCTGCTGCCTTGAGTATGAGCTTCCAGGTATTCTTCATATGTCTGCAAAAGAAATGAAAATGCAACCATCATAAAGACAATCATACTAGATAATTTAGCTTAAGAATCAATCGTATAAACAAATAAAATAAATTTTGATATCTATTACAGAAATAAACCATATAAAATAGGAATACATAGCATAGAATTCACGAACAGGATTATCATCAAAACTTCACAATGTGACAGTAAATTTGAAAGTGGCTTGAAGAGGACATCAGAGAATGAGTACAATTGTCTAGCAAAATTTGAAAAAAGAGACACTGAAACCTTTTTGCACTGTCAAATGTGGCAGTGCATTTTGGGTGTATTTACTTCCTTCATCATTTACCACAAAAAAAACAGCAACTTTACTTAAAAAAAAAATTAAAAAAGAATCTAGATTCTAGTGTTTACACAAGCAAACAATCATTTCTATGTCAAACAATTAGCTTGTTCAGTACCTTTTTGTAAACGTACCTATTTCTTTCTAGTGAAATAAACACAAGACATGACTGACTTATTAATTAAAATCGTAAGATATTCAGAAGCAGATTAAAAAAAAACTGTCGTCTGAAAGGTTTGGAATTGTAAACTACATATCTGCATGTGGAGGTGCCCTAAGCCTATTTTTTCATAAAATTCAAAAGTTTTTAGTTGAAGACAGCATTTGGGTAATAATCTAATTAACAGAAACTAATGGTCCCTTTGGCAAGTTTTACTCACGGAAAATGAAAAAACGGTAAATTTCATATAAAATCTTGATCTTTTGCTATTTTTTATGGTTTAATCATGACCTTTAAATTTATACAAGTCATAAACCACATTTTATCATTTGCAATTCAATACACAGGCTATTTTCCAAAAAACAACTGCTCAACAAAGAGTCCCAACTTCCACGACAGCAGTTCCAACTGACACGAGAAGCCACCAGAAAGTAGCTCCGTGTATCAAATTGCAAAAAAATAAAAAATTGGTGTATGGCGTTGTAAAAATTAAGAGGTGGTGATTAAATGGAAAAAATGCCAAGAGGTCACAAGACATCTTTTATTTTTATAGATCAAACATTTTATTTTTCCGACTTGAACTGAAAAGGGAATAAAAGACCATTAATTTACATGCACAGGCAAATATAAATAATACCTCTCCATTGTAAAAGGCACGAGTTAATTTTATATGCAACAGCTGGTGTTAAACGTTAGTAATTAGCTCATATAGCGGTATATCTCAAGTAACCTCAGCTATCTCTTGTATGGATCAAGTTAATTCTTTCTTTTATGATTTATTTTAAGTTGGACGCTAATAAAAAACCTGTATATTTTGTACTTTATTTTAAAATGCATCATATAATAGCATAAGAAACAGTTTATAATCCAACATAGATACAATGATACATATTGGTAGAACTATATATAGCTGTATATCTAAAGTAACCTCAGCTATCTCTTGTATGCTTGATCAAGTTAATTCTTTCTTTTATGATTTATTTTAAGTTGGACACTAATAAAAAACCTGTATATTCTGTACTTTATTATAAAATGCATCATATAATAGCATAAGAAACAGTTAATAATCCACCATAGATACAATGATACATACTGGTAGAACTATAAGAACACCATATTGCAAGAAATGTGTCTGAAAGTAAAGCTATCATCAACAAATCATACCAATTTGTGCCTCTATTCCATAGCACGAATAAGAGTAACTGTACAACTTCTTTAAAAGAAAAAATATAAAAAAGGACATTTTTGACAAATAAATGCTTGTGCAGAACAATGTGAAGAAAAATCCAAAACCCAGAGGACAATTTGCAATTAAAAAGCAAGATGAGAGGAAGATGAACACCCGATCCAAAGAGAAGAATTCTGTAACATTCCAAAAAGAATATGCAAGAGAGAGAAACAGATAAGCTTACTGCCTAACTTGTTCTGTGAACTCTTACTCCATAATAGGCAAACAATAAGCAGCACATTAATAAAACCAGATACAGAGATTTCTAAACTATCAATCGGTAATTCAGTAATAAAGATTAAGATGAAATCCCCATACCATTTCCAGTATATCATCTTCAGTCAAATTGCCAGTGAGAGGAATTCTTTTAGCTGAGCTCCTGTTTGTTTGACTGCATCTCGACTGTTTCACTTTTAATGCTCCATGATTATTCGAGATATTGTGAGGCAAATGGAATCTGCTTGCTTCAGCTTGATGTTGATATAGTAAAGATGAATAAAGTAGAGGATCCATATGCATTTGAGGCACGTTAAATTCATCATCTTGTACAGAATGAAATGGCTCCATGTATGATCTTGCATAAAAACCATCCCCAGAAGTATCATCCCTTCATCAGATAATTTATATTACAAAAATGCCTATACAATAGAATGCAAAAAAAAAAAAAAACAAGGGATAATGCATCAAAAGGTCCCTAAACAATTAGCTTTTATTTCGATAGGTCCCTAAACTATTTTTTTATTTTAAGTAGTAAAAATTTATTCCACGAGCTCCCTCAAGATGAAGATTGACAGGATTTCTTTATTCATCTTAATGGTCCAAATCCAATTAAATATTATATATGTCATCTTTATTTAATTTTACTTATATGTAAAAGAATTTATTGCAACCCATTTTAGGTACCCATCACCTGAAGAATTAGGGTTGAAATGACTTGCACAAAGCGCGTCTGGATATAAGTAAAATTAACGTATTTATTATTGAACGAGACAATTAAGACTCGAATTCTTGTCTCCAAGGAGCTTGTGAACTAAAATTCGATACTTAAAGGGCTTTTATAAACAAAAGATAGTTTAGGGACATATCGAAACATAAGTTGATAGTTTAGGGAACTTATGAAGCATTATGCCAAAAACCAAATAGAGAACCAATACATATAATGCTTAACATGATAAATTTTGATTGAGAAATATACCTATTCACATTAATGTTCATATCATATCCCTCATCAAGAAGCTCACAAAGGGCTTCCCCAATATCTTCAGGCAACTCCTGACAAACAAAAAACAATTAATACCTTCATGTAGCAATTATGATATGTCAGAAGGCTATTCAAACGCTGAGACAGTGAATACCTGGCAGTCTCTGCTAATTTTTACGGGTTTGAAGTCATTCCATGGATTTTTTAGTTGAAGAGTCTTCTGGAAAGATAGGTCATTTAAGCGTAGCCATTTGACTTTAAAACTGCGTCCCCAAGGATTATTTTTCCCACTTCCTTGACTCCAAATATTATCCCTTCTCCAACCAACGGAAGACATCATTTGAGCATACCCTTGGAAGAATCCACTCATGTTGACACTAAATATAAGAATTACCTTGCCAGAATTCTGCATAATCACTTAAATTATATTATTTATGGTTATTTCCTTGCCAATTTTTAGGTGGAAAACACTCTAGCAATCTAGACAGAACAGTCATCTAAACTCATGTCTGTCTGCTATACAAAAAAAGGTCGAACAAGTGCCCAGGATCATATTACATGAATAAATGGATTTTTTTTTAAAAATTAAAAAATTGTTACTTGAAAGGCTTCTTCAAGAATGGGCTCATTCATTACTTGAGTGGCCCAAATTCCCTGCTTTATTGACAATTCGATATTTTGATGATTCAAGCTCTTGATAATAAAGAATCGGGTATTATTCAATCTATCCTTCTTTATTTCACTTGGTGTTCCCACCCGCCTACAAGAATGCACTTGGTCTTCTGCTGCTGAGTGACTCGTTTCCTCATTTGACCTACCTCTTGGACTCGCTACAAAAACATTCCAGATATTTCACATTCAGAAAAGGACACTTGTAACTAATGAATTACGATTACGTCCAAAGTAGAGATGTTAACCACAAGAACAATGTAATTATGTAACATCACCATATTAAGAATGTTCCATGTTGTTTTACTTCAGGCATTCTTCATCAAACACCAGCTAACTTACCCTACCCACCCACCCGAAAGAAGAAGTATTTTTTTCTCGTTCCATTCAGTTATAAACTAAAACAACATAAATGAAACTTCATTTTTGAACTACAGTCAGGCATTAAATGCATTACTACACAATTCCAAAGCCAAAAAAAAAAAATATCACAAATGATGATACTCTGGAATTCTGTGTGAACTGTGAAGAAGTTGCTAACATTAGAAGTGGCCAGTGTTTAGAATAAGAAGTGTTTATTTGAATAGGGATGTATTTGGAGTATTCGGTAAACTTATTTCAATAACATTTGCAAGGAATTGACAGGCCTGTCATTGGTGAAAATCATGTACCTTCAGCTAGAAAAAATTCATCATGCAAACCATCAGAAATGAATTCATGCAACCTGACAACTTTTAGCTTCAAAGTGAAGGTGAGGAGCTGGATTCATATTCCGAAAAACCACAACTTTCTCAACGCAACTAAAATTGCTCAACTACAACCAAGTTGAAAATTGCTAAAAGTTGCTACATTCATTTAAATGGATAAATGAAAATTAGTTTCACAAGAGCTTGACAGAAGCATCAAGAGTTCAAGATGGATGTAGGTTGTCTAACAAGATGACCTTTTTGGCAGGGGAGAACTGTGAATTTACCAAAAATAACAGGGAGGAGAAGAGAAGAATGAGGAGCAGCTGTGTTTTAATGCAGAAGGGTAATTCAGTCATTGCAGTGTGGCAAAGTGGTGGAGAGAGAGAAATGCAGAAGGCAGTTGAATGCTGTGTCAATTGCTATGCTATTGGATGTGGATATGTCAGCATGCAGTGACCAGTTTTAGGAAGATATTTCATGATTTTTGTTCTTTTTCAAAAACCAAGAATGGTATAATTTTTTTTTCTAAAAACTGTGGAAATGGGAAAATATTCACCATGGATGTGGAAGACTAGGGCAGAGTTGGATTAGCATATAAAAATTGAGGTGAGAAATGTCCAAATAATAAGTTGTCATTATCTGCAGAAAATATACATACATATATATATATGTCTATTCACACACACACAAAAATGTTTACTGTTGAAGCAGAAGCTTCCCTCCAAAAAGGTGCTCCGAAATTCTGCATAAAAATTGTTACTGTTGAAGCAGAAGCTTCCCTCCAAAAACACTCAAATCTGGACATTAGGCTAAATGCAGAAAATTGCTTTCGATAAGTTTTACATGCTGCCTTAATGACTAATGCTATGAACTGAAATGGTTAGTCTTGTTTTATTTGAGAACTAAAATTAGAGATCAATCTCTCAGAGGCATATTTAGGGATCAAATACAAAGTGACAAACCGAGTTTTATTAGAAGAATTGTGGAGAAGAAATAGCACTAAAGAAGCAGGGAGATGATCTGTGCTAGATATGAGAATAAATAACAGAACCGTCTCAATTTTCTTTTATATCTAGACTTTTATACTCGGTTACATGGCTGGGGTATAGATCCTCCCATGATGATGTAACAACATTCTCCGATATAAATTTTATAACATTTTATTTGAAATATTTATGCAGCCAACAGAGAAACAGATCTTACAAGTAACTCCAGCTTGCTTAATTTCTTATCCTTTCCACAAAAAACAAAAACAAAAAACCTGATACCGACACAAAAGATAACGACTGATAAACCCTCATTCCAGAAGTAAACAACTCAAAATTCAAGGAAAGAGAATTTTATCATCATGAAACAGTAATTGAGATAATAAGTTGATGATATCAGAGAAACCCCAAAATTTTTACCTGATTCATGCAAGTTCCTCATGTCCTTTTTGCATTCAGTCACTACTGATAAATCAATCAGGGGGACAGTTTCTTTCGAAGTTTCAGACGGCATGCCTTGTTAACCTCCTAATTCTGGAGACGCACAACAGAGGCAAAGCTTAGTAACATCTCCAAATCGTGGTTCCAAACAAATAACATAAAAAATTGAATATGGAAATGGAGAAAGAAAAAAAATAAACGTAAGTTAACAAATATGCTATGTTTTAATAATGATTTTAGCACACAAATTATGTATTAAGAAACTAAGTAGGGAGCCAGATAAGAACAGAAAATAGGAATGGTAAGAATAACACTAGAATACATGTTAACACTAACATTGTAAGATAGTAACCAAGTTGACTTTTATTGAAATTTCAAAGAAAAAATCACACATCATGAGTAAAAATTATGTGTCAAAATGAAAAGATTTAGTTTACACACATAAATAAGTGAAAATATTTCAGCTAAAAGATCATGAAGATCACAGTATAATGCCGCACAATTCCATCACTCAAACAGAAGAATAAGGTGAGATAGGTAAAACCAATATAACAAATTTACAAATTTTTGGACCCGTTAACAGTTTGAGAAGATCCTAAAGGGGCACATTTGTTAATTGTTCGAGTAAAAACTCCTATAGTGTTAGGACAGATACATTTCAGTCTAACAAAGTGATTTTGTTAAGACAATAATAAAAAACCAGCAAATTCATTCAAGTGACCAGACATAGAATACAATTGCAAATGTTTGCAAAGATATAACAGTAATCCAAGCTATAAGGAAAACAAAATTTATTATATACTCCATCAAAGTAGCAATGTAGTTTCACAAGCTCATACATTGACTTCTAATCACAAATGTAGTTAAGGAGATACATACTTTCCGTTATGCCCATATAAAGTTCTATAGAATCAACAGAAGATTAGAGACCTGATTGCATACAAATTTTAAAAAAAAATAAAAAGATATTTAAAAGCTCAAAAAACAATTAATCTTTCTCTCCTCTATTGCTTT
Organism: Stenogyne calaminthoides; assembly: GCA_037126765.1. Classification (NCBI taxonomy): domain Eukaryota; kingdom Viridiplantae; phylum Streptophyta; class Magnoliopsida; order Lamiales; family Lamiaceae; genus Stenogyne; species Stenogyne calaminthoides. Next base: position 16,491,662 of record JBBCBC010000023.1, on the reverse strand, counting down.
TTACAGAAGTTTTTACGCTCACTAAATTTATGTAAGTATGTACAGTCATCAACTCTGATCCTTGAAGTATAGAAGCAAAACCTAATCAAAATCCATATTACATAGAACTCAGCATTTTTAATATAGCCTTACTCTCTTAATCTCTGGTAATTTATCCAAGGATGGGTAATTTTATATAATTTACAAAAAAAAGAAAAGCCTGAACATTTGGTCTTTGTGTATTTCTATAAACCCTTCTCTTTGCCTGAACAACACAATATCTCTCATAACTACATTTTATATTATTTTTCTCTAATAGCCAGAAACACGTTTTTGCAATTTTCAAGATAATCTCAAAACTATTTAAGCTTAGTAACATCTCCAAATTCTGGTGCCAGAAAATTCAAGCTACGTGCATCACCACTTTGCATTAATATTCTTTATCCTAAAAAAAAGTACTATATTTAAAAATTAAAATCTCCAACAAACCAACCAAAATAGAGGAATTAAGTTATTAACCATCCACTAAGCAAGAAAATAAGGTTTTATTGAAAAAATCAAGATAAAGGACATTCACTCAGGAAAACCCCTCAACTTAACTTCTCAAGTGGAAGAATTCAAACATAATCCCTGCCTTGTTGCAGAAACATTACAACATTGACTATGTTCTGTGGGGGGGAAACGTGTTCTCCGTCACTATTCAACCTCGCGAAAACAAAAAATGCTCATAGATGGAAATCAATTAAATGAATTTCCATCAAATTTACGCACGTACACAATTAAAATGGGAAGTTTCACATGGTTTGTGCATAATCCGAATCACTTACATTCATGCGGAAGAATGAGAACATAACAATTTTGAAAATGAGGAGAAGAAAAAACAATCTAGAAAAAGCAAGTAGAAAACATACCTTCGTAGAAAGATAATGGGAGCAAGGATTTGGAGAGAGAGAGAGAGGTAGACGCGAATGTAGAGAGAGTGAAAAGTTCTGATAAGATCTCTGCCCTAGCTTTTTTGCCCGAGCAATTCATATATGCAGAGTTCATTTTTACTTATTTTTCTTTTCTTTTATTTATTTGTTTATTTGAATACACAAATTTTTTGGAAAAAAACTACGAGTACTCGTTTTCACCCTGTGGTTGCACGCTCCAAAAAATTTTAAAAATATATACATAAAATGGGAAAAGATTTATTTTACCCACTTTCACACATGAAATATAAAAAAAATATTCTGCAAACTAATGCATAAATATACCATTTAACCTTGTTAAAAATATTTACTTTACCCACATGCCCACCAACAAAAAAAAATTGCAAAGTATAGGGTGAACAAGTTTTACGGTGAAACTAGTTAAGGGGTGTGACTTATATTACTAAAGAGTGTGACTTTTTTTACTATAAGGGTGTGGTTTTTTACTATAAAGATATTACTCATAAAAATGAAGGGTGTGATTTATATTATAGCAGAGAGTATTGTAATCATAACTAAAGGGTGTGACTTATATTACTAAAGGGTATGACTTATACTACTAAAATGTATGCTCGTAAAAAAAATCAGTTTCACGGTGAACAAGTTTCACAGCATACCAACTTAAATTTAAAATGTACAAAAATCCCCAAATTTTGAAAATTAAGAAATTATTCAGTACATCTCTTGTATATAAAATGTCATTCAATGTTTTATGAGATAATTACTTAAAGATATTGTATATAAAATGTCATTCAATGTTTTATGAGATAATTACTTAGAGATACAAAGTAGGAGGCACTATTAGCTTTTAGTACAACCAAAATCCTTTAAAATAATAGGTACAAAATGAGTGTTTAAATATCATTTTTACCCTTACTTTTGAATATTCTAGATAAATAAATAAACAAATATACACCCACCCTACATATATGCAAAAAATTCGTGCCTCCATATCAGAATTTCATATTTTCTCTCTCTCACCTCTCCTTCTATCCAGAAAACCATATGCCCTCATATGAGTAAAAACCCACTGAAAAAGATTTCTCAAAAAACTAGCGACCTTCATGATGATTTCTCAAGATCTATATCTCATTGAAGAAGATATTTTTTATGTTGAAGATATTTTTTATGGTGGCGACGGTGTTGGGGAATAAGTTGCACAGATCTATTCGGGGTAAATATTTAAATACAAATTTAATTCTTATAATTATTACTAGCATAAATTAATCCTATATTAATTCAAATAATAATTCAACAACATATCATGCATATAACAATTCACGTAAAACCTACGCATGCGGAATTCTACGAGTTTACGTGAACATACCTCTTGGGATGGCAACGGTGTGGCTGAATAGACTAACCGTAAGGACTTCCCAAGTATTCCCTTAGCCCTCGTTCGACTATCCGGTGGAAGGATTCTTGTGAACGATTTAACAAAAGGAAAATAAATTATGTTGCACCACCTTTGTGGATTTACTAATTTTTCCAGCACATGGAATTGTACTTGGGAATGAAAGAATCATCCCCTATTTATAGAGGCCAAGGTGGTCGAAATTTTTGTGATAAAACAATGTGGGAAAACCTTTTCTTGATCTCCAAGAAATCTTGAATATATCTCCTATATTCTTTTTCCCATAATTATAATATTCCACAAAAATCCACCTACTCTATTTGCTATGGTTTTCGAAAATAATGAGGTTCAAGAATCCAAGATTTGGATCTTCTTAAAATTTATGAGATATTCTTGTATTTCAAGAAATACATATCTTCCATAAGTATATTTTAAAGAAAATCAAGAAAATATTTCTTGCCCTTTATTTTCTAATATTTCGAAAATCACACTATAGATGACCAAGTGGGAGATTTCTTGAATTTAATGAGATAATCTTGTATTCCAAGAATACATATCTTCATTTCATAACAAAATTCAAAGAAAATCTTTCTCCCATTATATCTATAAATTTTGAAATTCTCTTGGGAAAAATAAGCAACAATATTTATTTTATTTTAATCATCTTTTTCAGTTATTGGACTATATGTTGGGCTACTCAGAGGGCCTTTAGGAGAATTAAGATTGGACCTTCTAATGGACCTTGAATATCTAATATTGAGCCACAATATAATTCAAGCCCATAAATATTAATTAATCCCACTACATAATTAATATTGTACTATCCATCTTAACCCATATTACAGTCAATATGGCTCCCGGTTATTATTTCTCGTGTTTAAGATTATCTAGCCCATTAATTAATTCAAGCCACTGAAATAGCTTTCCGTTAATTAATATCTTTTGTCCTTGGTCAAGGAACGGTTCAACATTATTATCCATACCGGAAACTAATTCCACTTGCAAGATTTGGTATGATAAAGCTTATGAACCTCCCAAGGGGGCAAATCGAACAAGCGTACTTGCACACGATTCTTCGTATTAAATCTTAGCAATCACATGTGACTAATAATATTGCCCAAGATAAAAAGTATTGAATCTCTCTGATTCGCTACCCATGATAAGTCAAAGCAATAGTTATCAATCCCACGCGATCCTATTTAAGGGACGAAGATTAAGAAACAATGAACCACTGAGGTCTAATTCTTCCTTGTTCAGTTCTGAAGAATTTATCCTCCTTTAGGTCCTATTCAGTGCATCAGTCATGCACTAGTGTAATCTCTTGGTCAAGACAAGCCAATCTGAGCCTTACACTTCAACCTTTCACGATGGGTTGTTCATTTCCATCTAGGTCGTGAATGGTGTACTTTTAGTTACAAGGGATTGTTAATTTAATCTTCTGTGATCTGGTATCACTAAATTAACTACAATGTAACACGTACGACTTATTGAACAGTTATGCAGTAAATATATGTACCATTCGATAATATTTAAAGCATCAGTGATAAACAATTTATTTCAGTAAATAAGTCTGAAAAATCAGTTTCGATTATACAAAGTAAAAGCATACTTTCCAGTATAATCCCAACAATCTCCCACTTATACTCAAAGTCTGCTTTTAAGTATACTACAACATGTCTCGTGTAGTCCATGACATCTAATGTCACCTACACGAACCTAATAATTTCTCCCACTTATACTCAAAGCAGATTGGCAACAGTCTTGACACTCATTCCTTCCACATGTCTCTCGAATGTATTCAGAGGCAGACTCTTTGTGAATGGATCTGTTAGGTTGTCTTCAGACGCTATCTTTGCCACATTTATATCTCATCTCTTAACGATATCTCGTATAAGATGGTATTTCCTTTCTATGTGTTTGCTGGCTTTGTGGGCTCTTGGTTCCCTTGAATTTGCAACTGCTCCGGCATTGTCACAATAAACAATGATTCTGGCTTGGGCAAATTTGGAACCACATCTAAGTCCACTAGGAAGTGCTTGAGCTAAATCGCTTTTTTCATTTGCCTCATTAGCTTGACTACATATTCGGCTTCCATGGTAGAATCTGCGACACATTTCTGCTTGACGCTTCTCCATGTCACGGCTCCTCCCCCCATGCAAAACACACTACCGGAGGTAGATTTTCTGGAGTCTATGTCTGATTGGAAATTCGAGTCCGTGTATCCGATGGGGATTAGATCATCTGGCTGATAAACCAACATTCTATCCCCGAGTTCTTTTCAGATACTTCAGAATGTTTTTAACTGTCGTCCAATGCTCTTTCCCGGGGTTACTTTGATATCTTGCCACCATGCCTACTACAAAGCAAATATCCGATCTCGTACACAGCATTGCATACATAAGGCTTCCGACAGCCGAAGCATGAGGAATTCCTTTCATGTCATCTATCTCCTTTTGCGTCTTAGGGGACATTTTCTTGGATAGATGGATTTCATGCCTGAAAGGTACGAATCCTTTCTTGGAATCTTGCATGCTGAAGCGTTTCAAGACAGTGTCTATGTATGAAGCTTGCGATAAACTATCATCCCTTTCTTGCGATCTCGAAAGTGATCTTGATCCCAAGGATGTGTCCGGCTTCCCCTAAGTCCTTCATATCAAACTGTTTTGAAAGCCATGTCCTTACGTCTGATAACACCTTCACATCGTTCCCGATGATTAGAATGTCGTCTACGTATAGTACTAAGAATACCAATGCAGTTCCGACACGCTTTTTATACACACAACTTTCAAACTCGTTTTGATCAAACCCATAAGACTTTATAACATGATCAAAACATTGGTTCCAAGCCCTGGATGCCTGTTTGAGTCCGTAAATGGACTTCTTGAGCTTACAAACTAGGTGTTCTTGGCCTGTTTCAATGAAACATTGGGGTTGTTGCATATAGATCTCTTCATCAAGACTTCCTTTAAGGAAAGTCGTCTTGACATCCATTTGCCGATTTCAAAGTCGAAAATCTTGCAAAAATCGATAAGAGAATATGGATGGACTTAAGCATGGCTATGGGCGAAAAAGTTTCCTCATAATCGATCCCTTCTTTTCCGAGTATAACCTTTCGCCACTAGTCTTTGCTTTTTAAAGGTTTCAACCTTCCCGTCCGGTCCTCTTTTTTCTCTTATATACCCACTTGCATCCAATGGGTTTGACCCCATTAAGTGGTTCGACTAGCTCCCACACTCTATTATGAAACATAGAACCCATTTTGGCTTTCATTGTTGTTTGCCAAGAATCTGCATCCTTATCTTGGAGTGCCTCGTCATATGTCCATGGGTCTGATTAAATGTCTTGTCAGGAATCAAGTCCGAGGACTCTCCTATTCCCATGAATCTCCCTTTTGTCTAACAACCCTCCCACTTCTGACGAGGCTCCGGTTGTGAAAAGTGTATCGATTGGTATATCATCTAATCACAGTTAGTAATCGAGGTTTGCCCTCTAAGCTCATCTAAGGTAATCTCATACGGGTTTTCTTTGGTTCATATAGTCTTCTTCCAAAAATCTAAAGTGGGTGCTAATGACCACCTTTTGATCTTCGGGACCATAGAACATACACCCTTTTGTTCCTCGGGGTATCCTACAAATGACCTTTAATTCGATCGAGGATCCAATTTACCGCTTTCCTTGTCCAACACGTAGGCCGGACACCCCCAAATTCTCATGTGTCTCATACTTTGGCTTGTGCCCGGTCCACAATTCTTTGGGAGTTTTGGGAACCGATTTGGATGGCACCAAGTTCGAATGTAAGTCATTGTTTCAAGGCATGACCCCGAATCGACTTGGGAAGATCCGCGATAACTCATCATAGATCTAACCATTTCCAAAAGAGTTATGTTTTTTCGCTCTCGCAACCCCGTTTTGTTGAGGGGTTCCGGTGCGATCGGTATTTGGATGCATCCCTTCATCCGACAAGTAGTTCAAAACTCATCGCTGAGGTACTCGACTCCACGATCGGATCGTAGAAACTTGATACGTTTTTCCCTATTGTTGGGAAATTTATAGTTTTGATGAAAGTTCCAAAAACACATGTAATAGGACCAATCGGACACATTGGTAATGATGTTTACATTACCGCTATAGGAGACCAGTTGATAATGATTGTATAGAACAACTGATGTAATAGATAGGTCACATATTGAGGGGGAACTCAATATGTATAGGTCAGATCTGAAGATTCAAAGACGGTGATATCCGACGGCCGAATCGCAAAACGAATCGGAAGATCGATCGATCCGATCTAGTCGATAACTCACCGTCATGAAGCTCAAACTTAGAATACTCGAAGATCGATGACTTCCGAAGATCGCACGGTAAGACCTACATCGGTAGTCCGCCAAATGAAGCTAAGTCAACAGCGCCAAAGACTCTATCGATAGATCGATCTGATCCCCGATCGATCAGTCACCACTAAGTGAAAACTGATGTTTCACTCAGTCATACGTCTGCGATCTGAACAGAAAGAATGTCAACCTTAATTGGAAGAACAACACTGCAAAGTAAGTCTTCCATCCAATAAGGAAGAGACACGTATGAAAGGAGCTGATACTCGCGGGATTCGATGATGCTCTCTCAAACGGCTATAAAATACACATTCACGCTTTTCGGCCGTGCCGCTCAAGACGCGTCACATCAAGCCTGCAAGTCTACCAAAAATAGCCTGAAATTCAAATTGCTCTCCAACGGCTCTTTGATTTCAAGGTCTATAAATATGGGATCACACTTCAGAGTGATGACACGGAAATTATAAACGAAAATCAAGAAGCTCAAGCTATATCAGATTTCCGCACGAAGAACACAAACAAGAAGCTTATTCTATATAGTGTTCATCCCATAAGTTCTTAGCAAGAAATCTTTTCATCTAGCTGTTAGGCTGCTTATACGCAAGAAAAGATTTCATAGTTGGAACTAAAACAATCTTACCCAAACCCCAAGTTAGGATAAGTTGTTTAGCAAGAATTTCGATCTAGGGTTTCTAATCTTGATTTACGGGATCGGTTGAGTGAGAACTCTTAAAACATCTGTTGGTGTACTGTGTTGGACTAACACACAAAACTAAGTCCAGTCGGTTAAGTCGGTTAAGTTGGTTAAGTTGGTGCCCCTTGTGAAAGGGAAGAGTGGACGTAGGATTTGGTTTGTTGTCCGAACCACTATAAATCTTGTGTGCCTTTATTTGCTTTGATTAATCGCCTCACATCGCACAACTTTAAAGCGCGTACATATTCTAAGTTAAGATCAGATAGCACCAAGCTTCTGATCTGATCAGACTTGACAATTTCTGTCAACTGATTAAAAGATAAAACTTGGAATCTGATTTATACAAACTGGTTTTTCACACGGGTAAAACTTAAGCTTCCGCACACATCAGTTAAACTGATAGTTACCGAATCGACGATTTGCTACAGGCGATTAAGAAGTTGGTTATCGATCGAATCGATTCACTTTCGCGCTCTGATCAAAGCTTCCGCCGCCTCACCGATCTGCCGCGAAAAGTTTTTTTTTGTCTATTCACCCCTCCCCTCTAGACTTCTGCCCTCACAAAACCCGTTCGGGACCTACAAGTGGTATCAAAGCAGTTGGTTCTTCCGACCACTGACTCTGTGTCTTTGTGGTCAACTGAACTGATCTTGAAAAACCGTTTTTAAAATTCATTCATTTTCCAAAATCACTCAGCATGGATAACACTTCAGGTATGTATCATGATCTGCCGAAGTTCTCGATCGATGAGTATGCAGATTGGGCTATATATATGTCCAACCATCTAGGCTCGATCAGTGGAAGAATGATGGAAGTCATCGAAAGAGGACCCATCATCATTTACTACGACAATCCAAAGAATCGGAGGAGATCCGGACTTTCCCCTAAGTCTTGTAAAAAAAAGCCCGACGATGGATGCGAAGAAAGGAAATCGCATACTCTGAACACTTATTATGAGGCATATTATCATGAAAACAATGGATAAAGTCACCAAAGAAAAGATTAAGTATCTCAAATCTGCGAAAGCAATGTGGGATACTCGCCGAGATCTGCGAGGAAATGAATGAGATAAAACACATAGTCTACAAGTTTAACCGGTGAAGTTCGAGAAACTCAAGATGTCTTGAACTAAAAACCATCAACGAACTCGATGGAAGAATTACAATGTCTATAAACAAGCTTCGAGAACTTGGTAGAGAGATGTCTGATAAAGATATCAACTATAAAATCCTAAGGTCTCTCACCAAGAAGTGGGATATGAAGGTCACGGTAATCAAAGATTGCCAGGACATTTCAAAAATGAAACCAAGTAGCTTGTTCTTGAGTCTCAAAGCTCACGAGTTCGACCTGATTGAAAGAGGTCAAGCTGATGAAGATGAGGTGCCTGCTGAAGCCTCAACTTCAAAATCAGTTGCTTTTAAGGCAACCAGCAGCAGAACGAAGACCAATGAACCCATTGGGAATATAATGAGTCAGGCAGAACAGATCGCTCTGCTTACCAGGAAGCTTGAGAAGTCAGACATACAACTTGGTAAGTATCGAAGATTTTATAAGGACTATCAACATAGCCGAGGACGAGATAGGAGATCAGACAACAGATCTCCAGAAAGAACCAGATCTGATGATCGGAGGGATCCGCAGAGATGAAAGAAGAGAGATAGTCGACGGAGGAAAGAAGAGAAAATCAATCGCATGTAAGAAGCTCGATTACTATCGTAAAGGGAAATCACCGATAGGTCATACAGACGGAGTGATTCACCCGAAGGAAAGGTTCGGTGGATCAAGGAGAGTGCTTCAACCGTGGAGAAGCTCAGTCACTATAGCGCAGATCGCCTGCACTGGACGCCAAGAGAGAGGGAAGAAAAGAGGAATGTAAGAGAGCAACGCATAGTGATGTAAGAGCCATGGTTGCCGAGTCGTCCAGAATTGATGATTCTATCCGCCTCCGGGACTCTGATACTCCTCAGAGAAGACTTCGCCGACAAGAAGGCCACGACTTCTATGAAAATGAAGATCTCGATATTCTCGCCGACGATGATGAACTCTCGCTTAATGGCCGCGGGAGGACCAATCGAGGTAACTTCCAAACCGGCTTGCTCGCTTTCTACACTGCTATCATTAGCACACTTTGCATCGAGATTGACCAGGCCTACTCGAGCAATTGCTTGAGGATCTCTCCAATGCAGTAGACACTTATGCTATTGTGGAAGCTGAGAATGATAAGCTGAGGATCAGAAATAATCAGCTTGCTAAAGAAAATGATCTCAGAAAAGCCTCTGAACTTAGATCACCAAACCGCCGTCGGCAACTGAGGAATTTAAAATTCTCGAAGTTAAAGCTTCTGATCAGGAAAAGCAGATCAAAGATCAGATGGCGATTAACAAACAGCAAGCTGATGATTTCAAAATCCTGCAAGCAAAATTCGATGAGCTATTCCGAATGCATGAAAGTCTGAAATCATCTGAGGATAATCTGCGTAAGAAAATAGAAGTTTTTTCAAAATCATCTAAAACCGTTCAAGACATGAACGCCTATTTTCGAACAACGATTAATAAGAAGGGACTTGGCTATGAGAAACCTTCCACATCCTCAAAAGCCCCGACTGATTCATCTCAGAAAGGTGTAATCAGACGAGTTTCTGAAAAGGATACACCAAAAGCTAAACATGTATCTAATAGGGGAAAGAGACCAGTTGAGCAGGTAAGGCAGGTGCCTAACCAGAAGGGGAACAGAAATGGACCCCAACTGATAAAGCATCAGCCGAGGAATCAACAGAAGAACCCAGTTCTTCTGAAGAGACCTCAACCTGATCAACAGATCAGGAATCAGAAAAAACAACCTATAAAAGGGAAGTCTAATCGAGACCCAATCAAGGTCACCGCCTAATAAGCAAGCTTTCGTAAACCGCAAAACCATCTATGCGAAAAGGATATGAATCTTTTGATGGTAGCAGTCGTACCTACCCCTATAATCAGAAATCTAGGGCTGCTGCACATGAACCACACTGGATAAAAAGAAGACAAACTGAAAAGATAAATTCCAAGTCTTCTAAGTCATCCAAGGTTCACACAAATAATCATACAAATCAGAAAGCATATAAGGAGAAGTATGATTATGTTGACAGGTATGGGAGACAAATCAGGCCTTCTGATCTAACTGATCACAATAGAAGTGCTCTGTTTGTATGGATCCCCAAATCCAAACCTAACCCCTCAGGACCCAATCCAAAAGGGGTACCTAAAACCTGATCTGATTGCAGGTTCGCGTGGGTCTGGCCAACAAAGGAGGTGTACAAGCAACTATCTGGTACATCGATAGTGGATGCTCAAGGCACATGACTGGAAGCAAACATCTCCTCAGCTCTTACATAGAACAGAAAGGCCCGCGTGTACTCTTCGGTGATGATAACTTTGGTTATACCAAAGGGTTCGGAACCTTAGAGAATGATGATGTACAAGTAATCGGAGTCTCAGATGTCGAAGGTCCGAAGCACAACCTATTATCGGTTTCACAATTCTCAAGACAACGGATTCAAGTTGAGTTCTCGATCGATCAATGCACTATCAAGAATCGAGTTACTCAACAAATTTTTGCTAATCGGTTCAAGGAAAGGGGACGATCTACCACGGTGATTGGAAATAGTTGTCCAAGAAATGCGTGCTCGATTGTTAAGAGTTCCAAAAGTAGCGATTGGCTCGCACAAAAAAAGAATGAGCCATCCGAACTTTAAAACTCTTAATAAGATAGCAAGGATGTCTCTAGTGGAAGGACTTCCGAATGAAGTATTCTCAAAGGATCGGACATGTCTTTGCATGTCGGAAGGAAAACAATTCAAAGCTTCGCTTCAAAGGAATTCTGGACCGCATCCAAGAGTTCGCACCGCTCCATATGGATCTATTTGGACCCGATTACACCGGTCGATCTCAACGGACGCAAATACACTCTGTAATCGTGGATGACTATTCCAAGTTTACGGTTATATTCTTACATAAGAAGAATGAGGCGACAACCAAGATACCCGAAATTTCTAAAAAAAGATTACAAAATGAGAAGGGTTGTCGAGATAGTAAAAAAATCGGATCGGATAAAGGTATGAAATTTACGAACTCTTTTATTCTTGATTTTTGCTCTAAGTTTGGTATCTGACATGAAACATCAAATTGCGAGGACACCACAACGAAATGGAGTAAATGAGCGGAGATGAATGAACTCTCAAAGAAGCTTTCGCACAATGTTAAATTGAACATGCGATACCAAGCCGTTTAAGGGCGTAAGCAATCAACACGCATGCCATACACGTAATGATGTCTTCGACTAAGGCTCACTACAAAACACCCTATGAACTGTGGAAGGGCGTAAAAACCTCGTGTTTCTTACTTCCATGTTTTTGGTGCAAGTGTTTCATACACAATAATGGGAAGAGTCACCAAGACTTTTGAGGCCAAGTCGATGAGGGTATATTTCTAGGGTATTCCTCATCTAGCAAGGCTTTCAGGGTCTACAACAAACGAACCCTAGTTGTGGAAGAAACACCCCATGTAGTCTTTGATGAAGCATCTTCTGATCAAGAGAAATCTGCCTCAGAACAAGAAGTACGATCTACCGTAACCTCGATGTTCGGAAAATGGATCGGTAACGATCAAGGAAAAAGAATCGAAAATCGTAACAATATACATTCCGGATCTAGGTGATTCACCGATCAATCGATCCTAAGGTACGAACAACTGCCGATGAAGAAGTTCGATTCAAATTGAGATAAGATCAATCGAACCATCCGGTTCGGGGAACATCTGAAGTTCCCATTTAACAGACATCGAAGACATGATGAGTCCAACATCAGCTGAGACTTGTTCTTATCAAGTGGACCATAACTCTGCACCACTCCCAATCACTAGTAATAAAATTTTATCAGAAACGGACGATGTTCTCCAAACCGACGCAAATCAGAACAGAAGGACCTGGATAACCAGTCATCCAACTGATCTGATAATCGGAGACCCGTCTGATAAAGTTAAAACTAGAGATCGACAGTGAAAGTGCCATGTATTGTTTGTTATCTGCCTATGAAGGAACCTACTACTATAGAGGAAGTTCTACAAGACGAAAATCGGATTCTAGCCATGCGGGAGGAGTCGAACAGTTCGAAAGAAATCAAGTGTGGGAACTAGTGGACAGACCAGGTCATCAAGACGTAATTGGCACGAAGTGGGTCTTCAAGAACAAGAGAGATGAGAAAAATGTCATCACCAGAAATAAGGCAAGACTTGTTGCTAAGGGGTATTCACAATCAGAAGGAATTGATTACGATGAGACCTTTGCACCAGTCGCTCTTAGAAGCCATTCTTTGTTTTACGCATATTCTTCCCACAGAGGGTTCATTGTCGGATGGACGTAAAGAGTGCATTTTTAAACGGGGGTACTAGCGAGAGGAAGTTTATGTCGAACAACCTCCGGGCTTTGAAAAGGGCAACCAAGTGTACCGCTTTAAGAAAAAGCTCTTTATGGCACAAAACAGTCCTCGAGCTGGTATGATACACTCTCTCGCCGATTCTTGATCGAAAGTGGGTTCACTAAAAAGAACGATGGGATGTAACCTTATTCGAGAATAGAAGATGGAGAAGATATTCTCGATGGTTCAGATTTACGTGGGCGACATCATCTTCTTGGATCTCCTAACAAGAGTCTATGTGAAAGATTCAAAGAACCGATGCAAGGAAAATTCGAGATGTCCATGATGGGTCGATGAATTACTTTACGGGTCTTCAAGTTAAACAAAGTACGAAGGGATATTCATCTCGCCAAGCAAAACACACTAGGAATTTATTGGCTAAGTTTGGAATTCAAAACGTAAGGAAGCCAAAATTCTATGATGACCGGATTCAAGATGGATCCGCATGAGGATGGTCGAAAAACAAATCGGAAGGAATATAGGGCTCTCATTGGATCTCTACTATACCGATTTGCCAGCCAGAACCGATATATCACTTTTGCGATGGGTGTATGTGCGCGTTTCGTGCAAATCCAATGATTAGCCACCTAGAAGCGGTAAGCGGATTCTTAAGTATCTGAAGGGGACAAAGAAACCTTGGTTTATTTTACCCATCGATGATAATCTAGAGCTTAGTGGGTATTCTCGATTACGACTATGGAGGTTGCAAGATTGACGAAAAATCAACCTCGGGAACATGTCGGTTCTTAGGAAGTAAAAACCGATCTCGTGGTTTTCAAAAAGCGACCATCGATTCATGACATCTACGATTGAAGCAGAATAATATATGGTCAGCAGAAGTCGTTGTTCCCAATCGCTTTCGCTCGATCGGCGAAATGGGATTACAACATTGTAGCTAAGAACGTACCTATATTCTGGTGAAGTAAAAATTCTTATTGCAATCACTCAGAATCCGGTTCTACATACAAGATGCAAGCATGTGGATGTCAGACACCACTTTATAAGAGATCACGTTGAAAAGAAGAATATCGAATGGAAAAGATTCACACCGATATACCAGAAGGCTGATATTCTAACCAAGCCACTAGCTGAGATCGATTCCAGAGAATTATGCAATGAGCTAGGGCTTCTAGATCTTGGAGAAAAGGCACCTAAAATTCATGATGGATTGTTCTCCAGAACTAGCTGGTTAAGAGACTAACCAGATATAAAGGAATCAGTTGAGCTTGGTATCTCAACTTATCAGAAGATCAGTCAAGGAACTGATGTGAAAAATCGATCAGATTTACAAGTTACCAGATCCAAAGGAACTGATCAGATTTTAAGTGTACCAGTTTTAAGGTCTATCAGTCTAAAGGAACTGATCAGATTTAAGGTTTATCAGATTAAAGGAAATGCTCAGTTTAAAGGATTATCTGATTAAATCAATTTGGTTATAGTACTTCTTTGTGAGTCGATTTAGCTGATATTCAACAAGCAAGATTCAGAGAATGAAAGCTAACAATCGCATAAGAAAGCAGAAATTTACACAACGATGAAATAACAGAACTTTTCATTGATAAAAACCCGAAGGTGAGGTTACATTACAAGTTACAAGTACAAGAAGACCCGGAGGTCAGTACATAAATGTTAACCAAAATCCTAAACCTATAACCCTAAACCTTCATCCAAACCCAATCCCAATCCCAAACTCATTGGTTGAGTGTTAAGAGGAGGAGAGAGAGAGATTTTAAGGAATCTGACGCTCTCATTTTCCCCCACTTAACAGGGTGAGGGGGGCTTGAAAGGTAATCCCATGCCGCAAACTGATGGACTCTCCAAGTGGAGTGAGAGCGGCATTGATAGGATTACTAAGCCAGGAGCCCTAAAAGGGAGAGTAGTAGGGCTCTCCAGCTGTTAAATGGAACACGTGTGCCAAAGAGTTGGTCATCAGATCTCATGGGCACATGTGTTGCATGTTTTATACCAGACTAAGTCTGATGGTTCTGGTTACGTCATCCAGATAGACACACAAGGTGCATACGGTTAGGAGAAGTGTCTTCTCAGTTGCGACAGCAAATCCGCCGCCCTGGTGGTAGAGAAGCTTAGCAACGATCGTATGTGAAATCGAAGATGATGACAAAAACAGCAATAAGGGACAAACAGGGTTGATTTGAGAAGCTGAAATCATTGAAAAATGGGTAAAGGTGTTTGCCGGAAGTCTCACCGGAAACAAGGGTTCACCAAGATACATGATTCTTACAAAGAAGATAAGTATGGTGAATGGGTTATGTTGTGTAAAACATTGGTCCAATTTATAGAGGCCAAGCAAGGATGCAAATGCAATTTTCATTTCAAGAAACCTATCCGAGAAATTTGCATCAAAAGGACAGCGTGTAGAAATCACGCGACTGATAATTGGATAAATTTACGGTTGATTGACATATCGAAAGATTCAGACTATAATTACGCATGTCAAATCACGCCAACTTAGGGAATAGAAGCTACTACTCTAGACTAAGTTTTGGCGGTAACACTTATCCCAAGAATTGGCTTAATCTGAAAAGAATCAGATTTGGTCAACCAAAATCTGATTACTTACGAGACTGATCAGATGAGAAAGATCAGCTGAGCTTGACACTCCAACAAATCAGATATATCAGTCTATGCCAGGAATATCAGTTGAAGGGGGAACTTCAACTGATCAAGGAGGATCAGAAGGGAAATCAGACGTATTCAAGGAAAGATCAGCTGAGCTTGAAACTTCAACAAATCAGATGCAAGTGGAGAAGATCAGTTGAAAGGATCAGTTGGGAAATTTTTAAGGCTTAGGCAGAATATTAAGATCAACAAATGGAATCAACATTGACAAGTGGTATTGACTGATTACAATATCAGTCAACCAGATACACATTTCTTTTCTCTTGTTCCTTGCTTATTTATCGGATCTTATCTGATATTACTTGCCTTACTGTACCCATTATCCTTGTGACGTATTCTCTGCAAATCATTTAATGCGGACGTGGGGTACATGTATTAACTGCTATTTGATCGTGCTTTTAAATCCAAAAGTTTTTTGTACGTGCGTTTTCCTGACCCTACGATCAAAACCGCTTAATCTGGAGCGTATAATCTTTTCAAACGGTTGATCTTCCAAATCTTGTCTTCTTTTTCCCTCCGCCTCTTTATAAGGTTCATCAAACCTTACCAGAGTTTTTCTGTTTCACAAACTTGCAATCTATTCTCTGAAAAACTCCAAATTATCTCTGTGCGATTCAAAACGATTTCTTAGGTTTCAAAATTATCTTCGAAAATTTGAATCTGGTAATTTCTTTTACTTGATGAATCTTTCTTTCCGTTAAAAACGTTGATTTCAAAAGTTTTATTTTAATGGTATACTGAATTTTGCTTCATTGCTTCTTGTTTTTCCGCAGTATGATATTGATATTGATTATGCACAAATTTAATGAGTCTATCTTAACTGTAGATGGCCACTCATGGACTAGGAAAGATTATGTGCAACTATCTTGAATCGCAACGAAGATCTTTGAAGACAAGTTCGTTCGGTTTGGAATCACCGAGGATCCTCAATCCATGGAGGTGGAACAAATTACAAGAAGGTCGGATCGAAAAATATTGCTCTGCTCATCGCAATCCAAAGTGCAAAGATGAAGCACTCTGGTTTCTCTGAGAATTTGAGTGTGGATTCGAAAAAATCCGAGAGAGACGAATCGATATCGTCGATCGACGGAGAAGAAATCGATCGACAAATGCGACATCACTGCGTCTGCTCACTTTTTGCCAAAAGGCGAATCTCACTGCACACTACGGGAGAATGAGGACGAAGAGATCGAAAAAAGAGCTCTTGAGAGAGGCCGACAAACATCGAAAAGCCGGATTCATCGGGCCAATGCTCAAAAGAAAGTATGAGATCGCTGCTTTTGACATTCATCGAGAACAATCATGGGCATTTCTTTTTTTTCAGATGTTTCTCATCACCAAAATGTACAAAGATGACCGCAATAATTGATGGAGCATGTAACATCAATTAGCACGGCTTCACGAAAGCCATCTTACTCCAAGAACACGATAAATTTGAGTCAATGAATCCAGCGGTCTACGAAAAAAGAGAATCGAAGAATCTCAACAAGGTTGCGCTTATCTTAAAGGACAAACCGCCAAATCTTTGAATGGAATCGGGATGGATCAAGTCCTACAATGCCTTCCTCATCAACTTCGTTTATATATGGGCCACCAGACGATGACAAGGAGCCCACTCCAACAAAATCAAGAAAGGAAAGAGCAAAAGAAGTCGCCTAAATCCACACCCGGGCCAAGCCCAAAGAAGAAACGAAAAATTGGTAAAAGCCTGAGGAGAAGGCCCGAAGAAGGCAAAGCAAAGCTACCATGACTCGGTACTAGAAGATGAGTCGAAGAAGAAAGAAAGAAAGCGAAATCGCACAACAAAGAATAGAATCGACAGTGAACTTCTCAACCCGAGGGCTCGCCGGACGATCTGAGGAAGAAGCTTCGCCCGAACGATCTCCTTCTCCTCAACCTCGAAATTTATTCACCGCTCGGTGTCAAGGGCCGCTGAGCATGTCTCTCTGCTAGTTCACTGCTCCTGGCCCAGACCTTCATCGGTTCGAACTTCAAAAGCACGATGTGGAACCCGACTGCCGCTTCCTCGCAGCGGAACCACCTTCAGGCCGAACCAATCGGACAACTTCCGCCTACTCAAAACAAACGGAATCCTCTACATCTCATCCAACGAGAATGCGACATAATTCTTGCGAGTCCAGATCAACAAAGACCATCAATGGAAAAATGGTCGGACTAAGAATTGAACGAGAAATAGATGAGTTGTATCCACAACTGGTCGCCCATCCTACTATCAGAGAAGAAGTCATGGAGATCCTCACCTGGAGAGATCTCAGATTAAAAAGCTTCTCGGATCTTATTTTACTTGTTGAATGATGGGCGGTCTTGATGAGTTTTGCGATTTTGACTTCGATATGAGGAAGTCCCGCCAAAGTGGGATCACCAAATGAGCTAATATCCGATAAACTGTGGAAAGCTCGATCCACGCGAAGTTGGGATTGCGGAAGAAGAAGAGCCGAGATCGCCAAGAAGCTCCGAAACAAACGCCAAATGCGAATCAGAGTCGCCGATGATAGTGGAACGGTGTTTGCAGCTTCGACCAACCACCGGAGGCACAAACAACTAACTCGATCAAGTGATGAATCCAATTCCTTCATCTCAAATCATCACGATCAACTTCAGAGATCGATCTTGTCTCAAAGATCTCCCGAAAAGAAGAAATTGAGGAGTGCTAAGTGATCGAGGCAGATTGGTCTCAAACAAATCGAAGCAATCGAGAGATCGCCTCTCGATCCATGACCACCATGTTCCGCCGAGCTTACAAAAATCTGTTGACGACAAGCTGAAACAGGTGGATCAAAATCAAACTTCTTTTCTGACACTCACTGAGAAAAGGCTCGAGTTATCAGAAGAGAAATTTGACAAAATGATTTGGACACTCTCTGCTACAATGGAATCTGCCAAGACAGAGCCGACATTACAGCGGTTCGAGAATCTAACAACTCAAGCTTCAGTTTTATCTCTCTGAGATCTCAACCAGCATTATCGATCAACTTTGGTTCTCGACCTCCCACCTTAATGCTCTTTTGATCAAACCAAAAAGGGGAAGGATCTGAAAACCAACCGACACATCGAAGATCTCGACTCATCTGGATAAGGCCCATGGACAAAGCTCAATGGCAAGAAAGGTGCTTTCTTGGTCTTTGGGACATCAAAATCATACCGATTACTCGCACCGGGAAAGTCACTAGAAGCCTGACCCGGCAGATCTGGTGATAAGGAGCTAGCCGTAAGATTGTCCAAAGAGCAGATGACTGAAGAAGAAAGAAGGGCAGAAAAACTGGCACAAGCAGAAGGGTTGAAACGGAAGTTCAAATCGAGGGCTAAGAAAGGATTGACCGAAAAATCGTGCGGAACCTCAATTGCCGCCAAAGAGTCGGCGAGATCATACCAAAAATCACCGACATGCTAAGAGGTTTGAGGAATGGAATAAGATCAGAAGTGAATGGCTTTTGGATGCCTTTGTCCTTGATCTTGTTCCACAAGAAGAATCTCCAGATGATGAGTTCCTCAACTGGTTACAGAATAAATATCCAGACTTTATGAAGTATCTGGAAAATGAGGCCAAGCTTATGAATGTAAAAATATCTCGCCAAGAGTATGATATGTTAGTATACTCGAAGAAGGCAGATGGCTCATTTGACAGACTGGCATTTGAGAGATTCTACTTTGACATCTTGAGCAAAACGCATATAACTGATCAAGAGCAGGCCACTGATGTCAAATGGAAACTCTATCAGATTTTCAACGTTCCACAAGACCAGAGAGAAATGCCAGAAGGATACAAGCCCAAGGAGTGAAGAATCAGAAGACGTCTGAGGATCAGCTGCTTTTTAATTCAAACTTTTCTGATGTAACATGTAATCAACATATCTAATGAAAAGTTTATTTTTCTGATCCCAAGACAAAATCTCTTTGTCTTCTGATTATATGCTCTTTAACTGTTCTATATTTATCAACTGTTTGGTTTCTCAGGTGTTTTGGTTTCATCAAAAAGGGGGAAATTGTTGGGAAATTTATAGTTTTGATGAAAGTTCCAAAAACACATGTAATAGGACCAGTCAGACCTGTTAGCTGACTGATGTTTACATTACCGCTATAGGAGACCAGTTGATAATGATTGTATAGAACAACTGATGTAATAGATAGGTCACATATTGAGGAACTCAATATGTATAGGTCGATCCAAGATTCGAAAGACGGTGATATCCGACAGCCGTAATGCAAAACCGTAATCGGAAGATCGATCGATCCGATCTAGTCGATAACTCAAATTTGAAGTCATGAAGCTCAAACTTAGAATACTTTCGAAGATCGATGACTTCCAAGATCGCACCCGAAGACCTACATCGGCCGGAGTCCGCCAAATTGAAGCTAAGTCAACAGCGCCAGAAGACTTATCGATAGACCGATCTGTTGACCGATCAGTCACCACTAAGTGAAAACTGATGTTTCACTCAGTCATATGTCTGCGATCTGAACAGAAAGAATGTCAACCTTAATTGGAAGAACAACATCGCAAAGTAAGTCTTCCATCCAATAAGGAAGAGACACGATGAAAGGAGCCGACATCATGGATTCGATGATGCTCTTCAAACGGCTATAAAATACACATTCACGCTTTTCGCCATGCCGCTCTCAAGACGCCACATCAAGCCCGCAAGTCTGCCAAAAATAACCTGAAATTCAAATTGCTCTCCAACGGCTCTTTGATTTCAAGGTCTATAAATATGGGATCACACTTCAGAGTGATGACACGGAAATTATAAACGAAAATCAAGAAGCTCAAGCTATATCAGATTTCCGCACGAAGAACACAAACAAGAAGCTTATTCTATATAGTGTTCATCCCATAAGTTCTTAGCAAGAAATCTTTTCATCTAGCTGTTAGGCTGCTTATACGCAAGAAAAGATTTCATAGTTGGAACTAAAACAATCTTACCCAAACCCCAAGTTAGGATAAGTTGTTTAGCAAGATTCGATCTAGGGTTTCTAAATCTTGATTTACGGGATCGGTTGAGTGAGAACTCTTAAAACATCTCTGTTGGTGTCTTGTGTTGGACTAACACACAAAACTAAATCCAATCGGTTAAAAATCGGTTAAGTTGGTTAAGTTGGTGCCCTTTGTGAAAGGGAAGAGGGATGTGGGGCTGGTTTGTCCAACCACTATAAATCTTGTGTGCCTTTACTGCTTTGATTAACTGCCCTCACATCGCACAACTTTAAAGCGCATACATATTCTAAGTTAAGATCAGATAGCACCAAGCTTCTGATCTGATCAGACTTGACAATTTCTGTCAACTGATTAAAAGATAAAACTTGGAATCTGATTTATACAAACTGGTTTTTCACACGGGTAAAACTTAAGCTTCCGCTTTTTACATCAGTTAAATCGATAGTTACCGAATCGATTTGCCTTACAAAGGAAGAAGTTGGTTATCGATCCAATCGATTCACTTCGCGACTGATCAAAGTATCTCCCATTCACACCGATCTGACGAAAAGTTTTTTTCAAGTCTATTCACCCCTCCCCTCTAGACTTCTGCCCTCACAAAACCCGTTCGGGACCTACACCTATGATTCTCTGCTTGAGCCTTAAATTCTTTGAATTTCTCAAAGATCTCAGATTTATGCTTCATAAGGAAAATATAACCGTACCTCGAGTAATCATCAATAAAAGTGACGAAATACCCGTAACCTCCTCTTGCAATGGTTGACATTGGACCACATACGTCTGTGTGAACGATCTCTAACACTTCTTTGGCTCTATTCCCCTTGGCTCCAAATGCCCTCTTGGTCATTTTACCCTCCAAACATGATTCGCAGGTTGGAAACGGTTCAACTTGGAGAAGCTCTAGTGAACCGTCTTTCACCAACCTTTGGATCCTCTTTAGATTTATATGACCTAATCTTAGATGCCAAAGAAGTGTCTCGTTCACGTCTGATGAACGTTTTCTTTTCTCGGAAACAGTTGATGTGTTATAGGATGCATTTAAGTGAGTGGTGTGCACGATTAATTGTATAGAGATTATTCGCCAACGTTCCATGACAGATAAATTTATCAAAAAGAGAAATGGTAACAACTTTATTAAAAGTAACCTAATATCCATCATGAAAAAGTTTAGAAACTGAAATCAAATTCTTTCTAAAACTCGGAACATACAGAACATCTCTTAAAATTAAAACTCTGTCTTCAAAAGACAGGTGCACTTCTCCCACTGCTTCAGCTGCCACTCTCGTGGCATCGCCCAGTGTGATGAGGATCCCACTCCCACTAAGTTGTTGGGTCCGCTTGAACCCTCAGAATGTGAAACATACATGATCGATGGATCCCAGTATCCACCACCCATAAATGGGAGGCATACGCCGCTAAACAAGTTTCAACAACTAGTGAGTGAGGATTACCTTTCTTTCCTTTCCTTTTGGGATTGGAACAGGCTGACCTCCAATGTCCTTTCTCCCAACAATTAAAACATGTTCCTTTTGGTCCTTTCTTGACACCCAACCAGCTAACCGTCTTTTTCTCACTTTTCTTAGTGATGAGTTTGCTTTGGTTAAACCCTTTTCCTTTTCTTGAGACTTGCCTTCCATCGCCTAGATCTCGAGAAAAGACTTTTAATCACCAATGCTTCGTCTTTCTTTCCTAAATGCTTCTCCACTTTCTACAAGGCTTCTTGTAGATTATCCATAAATAAACATGTGATCACTCATCACAAAACCACAAAAAATCCATTGAAGCTCCTTGGCAGAGTAAGCAAATGAAAAATTGATTTGGGCCTCATCACAATACTTAGTTCCGAGATAAGCCGTTTTAGAAAATGGTGTTTGACTCGAGAACATGCTCCCTTCTGAGTTCCCTCGGCCATTTTCAAATTTAGCCACGTCGTCATTTTTTAAACCGATCGATCATGCGGTCTTTTGTTAAAAACATTTCTTCAAGACTTTGCATAATTTCATGAATGACTCAACACCTTCATGAATGTGTTTCAAATCATCGAACCAGTGAAGTCAAGATTACACGTTTCATGGGTTCATTGGCACTGCTCCCAAATATTATACTCATGTCTTTCCGCATCAGGTGATTCATCAGTAGGCTTACGTGGCTTGGGTACATCAAGAATCCAATAATGTTTTTGTGCATGCAGGACAAAGCTCATATTTCGTTTCCAAATATTATAGTTTTCTCCAGTTAATTGGTGTTCTTTGAGTGTATATAACGATGGATTAAAAGGTTGCGACATGATGAACTGAAATAAATAATAACATGCATAAGCACAAATATATACCAAGGTTCGATCACATGCATCATATTAAAATCTCAAAAAAATATGAACATGCATCAGCCAACATCTCAAAACAGTTTAAATAAGCCACGTGGGGTGGGTCATTATTTAAACACATTCAAGCGAGTTACAAACAAGAACGATTACAAACCTTTAATATCCAGTTAATAGTTGGCTCCCACTTGACCAATATAAAATTGACGAGGACTTGAGGAAGTATATGCATATCAATTTTATACCTAAGTAATAACCATGATTAAATCTGATTATTATTTAAACTTTGAGCGAGCCTCGTGGGGAGGGTCATCGCCGCCACTAGTAATAACCTACAATCATCCGTTTGGAATTCATTCATGTGAAAAGCTATTTTTTGACCGTCCGTGGAAATTTCTCCAAAAGAATTCACAAATAAATAAATCATGGAGGTCAAAAAATAATTCAATTTTATTATCCTAATAAAATTGTCAATTAATTATTTAAACATACTTAGTAATTTTGAAGGTGAGATTTTTCATTTGGGCAACTCTCATGCAAACATATTTAAACAAATTAAATAAAGCATAAGATAACACAAAATAAATCAAGCAAAACAGAAAAATAAACATATTGGGCACAAATTATCCAATTGTCATGGTTTGATTTTTTTTGGCTTGATCTTGAAGAAATGCCGCCTTGAATTTCTCCCACTCGATCGTCTCGAAAAAATGCTCCGTCTCGAACGTCACACCAAAGCGACTCACGGTAGGGATGCACGCCCGCGATCCGGCCGGCCATTATTATTCAAATTCAGGCCGGCTTTCAGAAAGTGCCGCCGTGCCTCACGCAACCTCGGCGACTCTCGGCGAAGCGTCGCCTGGCCGCACATCCACTTACATCCCGTATAGCCAGGCTTCGCCCGATCGTGCCTCGCCGCAGTTCTCGGCTCCAGCGTCTTTGCGCTCGGCGCCTCCCGCTGATCGCTCCGCTCCACGGTCCGCGTCGCCTAAGCGCCCGCCCGTCTTGTGACGCCATCCTCGCCTTCGGCCCTTAGCCTCGCCCGAACGCCCGTCGCGTGCACTGCAGCGTCCGCATCGCGCCGTGCCTCCTTAGCAAGTTTCACATGACCTTGACGCCGCGCCGCCCGCCGATTCTGGATTTAAATCCTTTAATTCTTAAATCTCGGTCCCTCGTTTTTTGATCGGGTTACAATTTATTTACAAAAAATAAATAAACTGAGATCTAGACTAATCTATTACATTGATCAAATCAAACAAATTCTAATCTACTCGTGGATTTTCTCCGAGAGCAAAAGCGAATCGAGCGAATCGAATTAAAAACCACAGTTTATATGCATGCATAAATAAACACATTAAAAACCATGACAATTGGATACCTGCAAAACAGATCTAACAGTTCTACTATCCAATTTCAAATTTAATGTCTGCGAATTAAATTACAATTTAAAAAATTCAGAGCCCGAAACCGTGGCTCTGATACCAGTTGTTGGGGAATAAGTTGCACAGATCTATTCGGGGTGAATATTTAAATACAAATTTAATTCTTATAATTATTACTAGCATGAATTAATCTTATATTAATTCAAATAATAATTCAACAACATATCATGCATATAACAATTCACGTAAAACCTACGCTTGCGGAATTCTACGAGTTTACGTGAACATACCTCTTGGGATGGCAACGGTGTGGCTGAATAGACTAACCGTAAGGACTTCCCAAGTATTCCCTTAGCCCTCGTTCAACTATCCGGTGGAAGGATTCTTGTGAACGATTTAACAAAAGGAAAATAAATTATGTTGCACCACCATTGTGGATTTACTAATTTTTCCAGCACATGAAATTGTACTTGGGAATGAAAGAATCATCCCCTATTTATAGAGGCCAAGGTGGTCGAAATTTTTGTGATAAAACAATGTGGGAAAACATTTTCTTGATCTCCAAGAAATCTTGAATATATCTCCTATATTCTTTTTCCCATAATTATAATATTCCACAAAAATCCACCTACTCTATTTGCTATTGTTTTCGAAAATAATGAGGTTCAAGAATCCAAGATTTGGATCTTCTTGAATTTATGAGATATTCTTGTATTTCAAGAAATACATATCTTCCATAAATATCTTTTCAAGAAAATCAAGAAAATCTTTCTTGCCCTTTATTTTCTAATATTTCGAAAATCACACTATAGATGACCAAGTGGGAGATTTCTTGAATTTAATGAGATAATCTTGTATTCCAAGAATACATATCTTCATTCCATAACAAAATTCAAAGAAAATCTTTCTCCCATTATATCTATAAATTTCGAAATTCTCTTGGGAAAAATAAGCAACAATATTTATTTGATTTTAATCATCTTTTTCAGTTATTGGACTATATGTTGGGCTACTCAGGGGGCCTTTAGGAGAATTAAGATTGGACCTTCTAATGGACCTTGAATATCTAATATTGAGCCACAATATAATTCAAGCCCATAAATATTAATTAATCCCACTACATAATTAATATTGCACTATCCATCTTAATCCATATTACAGTCAATATGGCTCCCGGTTATTATTTCCCGTGTTTAAGATTATCTAGCCCATTAATTAATTCAAGCCACTGAAATAGCTTTCCGTTAATTAATATCTTTTGTCATTGGTCAAGGAACGGTTCAACATTATTATCCATACCGGAAACTAATTCCACTTGCAAGATTTGGTATGATAAAGCTTATGAACCTCCCAAGGGGGCAAATCGAACAAGCGTACTTGCACACGATTCTTCGTATTAAATCTTAGCAATCACATGTGACTAATAATATTGCCCAAGATAAAAAGTATTGAATCTCTCTGATTCGCTACCCATGATAAGTCAAAGCAATAGTTACCAATCCCACGCGATCCTATTTAAGGGACGAAGATTAAGAAACAATGAACCACTGAGGTCTAATTATTCCTTGTTCAGTTCTGAAGAATTTATCCTCCTTTAGGTCCTATTCAGTGCATCAGTCATGCACTAGTGTAATCTCTTGGTCAAGACAAGTCAATCTGAGCCTTACACTTCAACCTTTCACGATGGGTTGTTCATTTCCATCTAGGTCGTGAATGGTGTACTTTTAGTTACAAGGGACTGTTAATTTAATCTTCTGTGATCTGGTATCACTAAATTAACTACAATGTATCACGTACGACTTATTGAACAGTTATGCAGTAAATATATGTAACATTCGATAATATTTAAAGCATCAGTGATAAACAATTTATTTCAGTAAATAAGTCTGAAAATTCAGTTTCAATTATACAAAGTAAAATCATACTTTCCAGTATAATCCCAACAAGCGGAGGATGTGGCGGAGGTAAAAGGAGATGGTTCGCGTTCGTTTTGAATCTCGATACTTGTCGTCGTCGTCGACGGGGGATCTGGAATGTTGCGGCGACACTGTCGTCGTCGGTGGATCTGCACTGTCATCGTCGGTGGATATGGAACAGATCTGGAATGAGGCGGTGGCAAATGGATCGACGGTCTTGTATTCTCTGGAATAGATCTGCACTATCGTTGTCGGCGGATCTGGAATGAGGCAGTGGCGGTGTAAACGAACTCTCCATATGATTATTTTTTTATTTTTTTTTTGCAGAATTTGGTCTTCTTGCTTTGATCTTTTTTGGGGTCAATACATGAGGAGGAATGTTTTTTTTTGTACCTTGTGCAATTTTTTTAAACAAATGTGCAAAATATTTCTTTGCACAAGTCAAATTTTTTTTTTTTTGGCAAAATACTTTTAGAATAGAGAATTGTGTATAAATGTTGCATAGGAACAAACTTTGGACCCAATAATTTTAGATTTTTAACAATAAATTAATTTGATGAACCGCTTCTCTGTAGACAGATACTCAATGACAATCACTCCACAATTGCACTATTGCTCTTTCTTCTTACCCCTATTCTATAATTGGTAAATATTTGTGGATTGTTAAAATATCTTTATGCTAATGTTGAATTATTTCGTACTTGTGCAAAATATTTTTGCACGAAAGATCCAAAAAAATAGCAGGAAGACCATTTTGAATTAAAAACAAAAATGAAATGTATATCTTCTTCAGTGAAAAATGTCGTTTGAATTCACAAAGCATGAAAAAGGGTATTCTGATTACTAACTTTGAATTTAAAATGAGCTTTTGGGTTTGAATTATTCAGATTTCGTCTTCGTAGTAGAAATAGGGTGTGAGCTCGAGAGAAATGATTTTTTGGAAAGGATTTTTTGAAATTTTTCGTAAAAAATGAATTATTGGAGCAAGGGGGTGACTTGTGGTGGTTGAAAAGCTCATTGGGAAATGGAAGATATGTCCTGTCGAGGAACAGTTGCAACCATGTCAAGATTATTAAACATAAGGGTAATTTAGTTTATTTGCTCTTCAAATTGTAGTTAATATAGCAAGGAGGGACTTTGGTTGTAGTAAAAGGTAATCGTAGGTGCTACTTTATACTAGAAACTATGTCTTTACTTTGTATCATCAAATTGAATTTCTGTCTTATTTATTGAAATAAATTATTTATCACGATTGCATTAAATATGATTGAATGTTACATATATTTACTGCATACATGTTCAATAAATAGTACGTGTTACACTGTAGTCAATTTAGTGATATCAGATCACAGAAGATTAAATTAACAGTCTCTTGTAACCATGTACAAAATTCACAACCCATATGGAAATGAACAATCCATCGTCAAAGGTTGAAGTGTAAGGTTCAGATTGACTTATCTTAATCAAGAGATTACAATAGTGCATTATGATGCGCTGAATAGGACTTACAGGAGGATAAATTCTTCAGTGCGGAATATAGAAGAATTAGACCTCAGTGATTCGTTATTTCTTAATCCCCGTCCCTTAAATATGATCGTGTGGAATTAATAATTATTGCTTTGACTTATGACGGGTAGAGAATCAATGTGATTCAATACTTTATATCTTGGGCAATATTATTAGTTACATGACGATTGCTAAGATTTAATACGGAAAATTGTGTGCAAGTATGTCTTGCGTGATTTGTCCCCTTGGGAGGCTCAGAAGTTTTATTATACTAAATCTTGCAAGTGGAATTAGTTTCCGGTATGGATAATAATGTTGAGTCGTTCCTAATCCAAGGAAAAAGATATTAATTAATATGAAGCTTTTCAGTGGCTTAAATTAATTAATGGACTAGATAATCTTAAATACGGAAAATAATGACCGGGAGCCATATTACAGTAATATGGGTTAAGATGGATAGTGCAATATTAATTATGTAGTGAGATTAATTAATATTAATGGGCTTGAATAATATTGTGGCTCAATATTGCTAATTCAAGGTCCATTGGAAGGTCCAATCTTAATTCTCCTAAAGGCCCCTCGAGTAGCCCAAAGATAAAGTCCAATAACTAAAAAATGTGTTTATGTTGTACCCGGTTTATACTTTGGACCGAATAAAGAATAATTCACAGTTATAGTATGGAATGAGCGATCAAAGCAAGTAAATGGAACAAGAGATTTGGTGACCCGGTTCGTCTGTGAAATAGACTACGTCCGGGGGCGTCCAAGCAAGGTTTTTTGTATGATAAGTATATGCTTAAAAACTAAGATTTTCGATCCTTTTCATTGTATTACACAACTAACATTTATAAGTTACAAATTAGGTCAAGAAAGCTTCATGGGCCTTCCTGAGTGACCCTCGGGGGCCGGTTGCTGGAAGAGCTATCTTGAGAAGGAGATCCCGCGACTTGGGGAGAGATCTTCGCTAATAGATACGCCTTCCATAGTTATCTCCTAAAAATCTGCTACCTTGGCTGTCACGAATCCATTCCTTATTTGCGACCTGTGACTGCTTACGGAAGTCGCTAGAAGAAGGTTGATCTGGCTCACTGATTGGCGACTTGACGTTCCCATGCTATCTCGGAAGTCGCTTACTCTCCTGAGGAATCTCATGTCCAGGTCGCACCCCGACCTGTCAATGGTGATCGAGAGCACAATACCTTAGGTCGGGCACTTCAATGGTTCAGTACCCGAGAACGGTTTTATCCTTGTTACAACAATTGTCCCTCAAGTCGAGGTCGCATGCTCACATCGGAGCTTCGTCTTGACCTGATTTCTACCCGATCTGCGGTGAGTCGGTAAAGAGAGACCGTTGAGGGAAGTCGATATCCTAGGGCAGGCGAATCGTCGCCTCGATTATCTGAATCGGTGTGTCAATCTGACCTCGGTTTCGCAGATTCAAAATGATGGCATGACAGGCAGATGACGTGAGGCGCCTTGAGTCGCACCAATGGGGAGGCACAGTGCTATCCACGCGCGAATCTACCAGCCTATTTCCGGTTAGGGCTCAGATTAGGGCAGATTTGCAAATTGGCTCCTACTCCTCCTTCTATAATAGGCGGGTGTGCTTTAGGTTTCTTTTGAAAGTTCTCCTCTGCAAACCTCCCTTCGCGTATTCTATCCCTTTTTCGCCGGATTTTCAGAGTGCTCTAACGAGAATCCTTCCAAGGTAACTCTCTTATTTCTTCTCTGATTCTTCTAGTGACATGGCTATCGGATCTTCGACCACTCCCCCGACTGCACAACCCATGGCTTCATCATCTTCGGACGATGATGCTGTTTATATCTCACAATTCCACCGCCACCCTGGTCCTTCATCCGCCGCCGGGACTGCTGGGGAAACCCCGACTGTCATTGCCCCGAGTGAGGCTCAAGAAGATGATGGCAACGATGAGTCGATCGACAAACAGTTTCTGGAGGAGCTTGGGACTATTACACATCTGCCGCCACTGGATATTCCTTCCCGCCATGCCATCCTACCGGAGACGACGACGACGGTGGCCCCCTCAGCCGCGGGTACATGGCTCGTAGGTATAATACCTATGAGCGAACTTTTGACTATGAGGCTTATCTATCTTGGGCTCCGTAATAGCGACCTAAACGCCTTTTTTGGAAGGCCGTGAAGTCGGATTTTTCGGCTCACGATGACAAGTACAAGTCGATCTTGAGCGACGAGCATGTGCGCTTGTTCCGTCGCAAGTTTAAAGTGTCGAGAGATGTCCATTTCTATGCCCCGACCTTCGAGGAGCGAGCCGACCAACCGCCTCCGAGGATGATAGCAGTGAATGAGCACACTATGGAGGCCAGGGTACGGTTTCCTTTGTACCCGGCCATCTCGCATCTACTTGTGGCATGGAATCAGAGCCTGACTCAAATTACCCCGAACGGGTGGAGTTACATTATCTCCACCATGATCGTGTTGGGGCAAGCTGGGCTGTATCGATTGCCGAGTCCGGGGGAGATATCCCACGTGATGTCTCCTATTGCCCAACATGGAGGTTATAATGTCGTGCACCTTCGCAAAGGGAAAGAGCTCTTGAGTGGGATTCCAAATAAAGTGGATGGATGACACCAGAGGTGGTGGTTTGTTGGAGGGGCCTAGGAGTCGGTTGATCCTTCGAGCACCCTATCTATCCGTGTTCTTACGGACTATGTTCATCGACCTGAGAATGGTAAGCTTTTAGTTCTTCATGTCACGATTGATACTAATCTAATTCTTTTCCTATCCTGCAGTGTTCAAGCCCCTGCCGTCCGAGCTGTACTGGGATTTCCTTCAGGCGTTTGAGTTGGTCCAGAATACTATTGCGAGCTTACGAGACGTCAACGCCCTGAACACCGAGCTCAACCAACATCAGGCCAAGTTGTATACCTATCCCCGTCATCTGAACATACCCTGTAAGTCGCTTTATTTGGTCAAATTTCTTTTGTGCGATGGTTGTTGATTCGCGACCTAAACGACCTTTCTTTTTTTGTGGCAGTTTCTAATCACCCAGCTTATTTCCGCCAACCGTCTGCTTCTGTGATAGCCACCCAGAAGAAGTCCTTGTTAGGCACGATGAGGAGAATCTCGCCTGTTAGTGCCCCTCCTCCAGGTCCGGCCCCCATTGGTCCTTCTACCTCCGAGAAGGGGAAGAAGAGGGCCGGTCGACCCCGTCGGATTCCGAGCCTGCTCGGAAGAAGATGAGGGAGGAGACTGGCACTCACTGGTCGCTGACACACCGAGGGACAGGCGGATCACCACTTGGCTCGACTGCGCAGCCCCCATCTGCCTCAGGAGGAGGTCGTCATCCGGAGGACGACTCCTGGATGGGCTGGGATGCAGACCGGGCCAAAGAGTGAGTTCAGTTTATTCATGCTTTGCCCTGGTGTCATCATTGTCTTGTTTGCTAATGCCTCGTTTTTCTTTGCAGCCCAGATTATACGACCGTCAAATTTTCTCCAGAGGTTCTGAGCTTCTTGAGACCCGGAAGGGCTCCCCGATGACTGGCCGGCTTATCTCCACCGAGCTATCCATAACTTACCTCGGGGGTGGATGAACGAGGACCACAACACCACCCGCCGCATAAGGTCACGGGCAACTTGTACTCGGGCTTGGTCCATACTTACAAGGCGGCACTCTTCCTGGAGAAAACTAGTGCCCAGTTGGAATCCGAGCTCAAGAACCTGATGAAGTCGCGGGAAAGGGCTGCTGATCAGGCCAAGAGGATAGTCTCGGGGGCTGAGGTTTAAAAAGTTGGAGACCGCCAACTCCAAGCTAACTCGGAAAGAATCCGACCTCGAGGGTCGCTTGGGCGAGGTCGAGAGTCGTATGGCGGCTGAGAAGGCGGCCATCACTCGGGTGGAGGGAGAGCTGGCTGCAGCCAAGAGTGAACTGGCTGCCAAGGAGGCCAAGTTCAAAGAGGTTGAGGAGATGAACGCTAGCTATGCTTACGTCATGGCGTTTGTGGGGGCCATCCATATCTTCCGCCGGACGAACCCTATAGGCGACCGCTCAGGGATTGTCACTGAGTTGACCGAATATGTTCGCGATAATCTCCATAAACATAAAAATCAGCTGCCTCTATTCTTCTTTTTACATCTTCTTCGAATCTTTTCATCAAAAAGTGAACTCCAATATTGTGAAATAGTTTCTTCATAAGATAAAATCGGCCGTCCCCATCTTCAATTTCGAAAATTTCTTCCAAAGTGTCAACGGGTCGAGGCCGTACTGGGTTGCGAGCATCGCGATGAGTCAAGGCCGCTTTGACTCGGGCTTCCGGCAAGTCAAGCGTCTTTCATTTGTCGGCGATTTTCTTGTGGGTAAGAGCTCTTTGAAATAAATGCTTGAACTTCGCGAGTGGTTGGTGTGAGGGTTCTTTGGTTTCCCATTTCATAGACTCGAGCTTCAGCTCGCAGTTTCTCTCTTAAACAGGCCGGACACTATGGGTTGATTTAAGGCATGGGTTTTTGTGCGGGCGTCATCGAGGTGCGAACTTTTGGATGGAGCCAGCTCATGAGCTCCGAGGCAAGGCGAGATGGGTCGAGCCGCGAGATGGGCCGAGCTGCTACGCACAATTACTTGGGCCTTATCACTAGGGCCTCAACTTGGCGAGATGTCAGGCCAAATTACTAACTCCAGCGAGCTCATTTATCGGGTGGAATGGTGAGATGCCTAATCAAACGATAAATTGGCAAGGTGAGGTGAAATTGAAACTGGGTGAGGTTGTGTCCATTTCTTAGGTGAGCCTCTACTTTAGTTGTTGTTGACGGGTACGTCGAGCTATTATGCTTTACGTTGTGGGCGAGTTCACCAATGTTAGGAAAGTTTTACATTCTATTCCCTTTGAGAGTCCATTACTTTGCCTTAGATTACTGCATATGCGACTTCTCTGAACTCCATGTGTATGTATATATACTAGCTAATAGGCTCTTGTTGTGGAATGGGAACCATTATTGGGAAATTGATACCTCTGGTTGAAACTTTGATAGTGGGAGATGCTCTCGTTGATCAATTATGATATGTATCTCCACCGGGCAGCTTCTTGCTCCTTATTTGACCTCTTTTTGACTAATTTCTCTTAAGATTTCAGGCTTTCTGTGGCTTTGAGAAAATAAATCCGGCTAGGCAATTCTTTTGGGCTAAAGTGGTGTCTTCGTCTCCATTTTCGACTCCAATTGGGAAATTCCGGCGAGGCCTCCGGAAATTGGGAAAAAGTGTTTGGACTCTTTGTTGGGATTATACTGGAAAATATGTTTTTACTTTGTATAATCAAAACTGAATTTTGGACTTATTTACTGAAATAAATTGTTTATCACTGATGCTTTAAATATCATCGAATGTTACATATATTTATTGCATAACTGTTCATTAAATAGTACGTGTTACATTGTAGTTAATTTAGTGATACCAGATCACAGAAGATTAAATTAACAATCCCTTGTAACTAAAAGTACACCATTCACGACCTATATGGAAATGAACAATCCATCGTGAAAGGTTGAAGTGTAAGGCTCAGATTGGCTTGTCAAGACCAAGAGATTACACTAGTGCATGACCGATGCATTTGAATAGGACCTCTGAGAGGACAAATTCTTGAATCGAACAAGGAAGAATTAGACCTCCGATGGTTCGTTATTTCTTAATCTTCGTTCCTTAAATAGGATCACGTGTGGTTGGTAACTATTGCTTTGACTTATCATGGGTAGAGAATCAACGAGATTCAATACTTTTTATCTTGGGCAATATTATTGGTCACATGTGATTGCTAAGATTTAATTCGAGAATCGTGTGCAAATCTGCTTGTTCGACGGTTGCCCCATTGGGAGGTTCATAAGTTTTATCATACCAAATCTTGCAAGTGGAACTAGTTTAGGTATGGATAATAATGTTGAACTGTTCCTTGACCAAGGACAAAAGATATTAATTAACGGAAAGCTATTTCAATTGGCTTGAATTAATTAATGGGCTAGATAATCTTAAACACGGAAATAATAACCGGAGCCATATTGACTGTAATATGGGTTAAGATGGATAGTGCAATATTAATTATGTAGTGGGATTAATTAATATTTATGGGCTTGAATAATATTGTGGCTCAATATTGATAATTCAAGATCCATTGGAAGGTCCAATCTTAATTCTCCTAAAGGCCCCCTAAGTAGCCCAACATATAGTCCAATAACTGAAAAATGTGTTTAAAATAAAATAAATATTGTTGCCTTATTTTTCCATGAAATTCGAAATTTATGGATAAAAGGGGAGAAAGATTTTCTTTGAATTTTGTTATGGAATGAAGATATCTATTCTTGGAATACAAGATTATCTCATTAAATTCATGAAATCTCCCACTTGGTTATCCATAGGGAAATTTTCAAAAATTTTGATAATTAAGGGAAAGAAAGATTTTCTTGATTTTCTTGAAAAGATATTATGGAAGATATGTATTTCTTGAAATACGAGAATATCTCATAAATTCAAGAAGATCCAAATCTTGGATTCTTGCCCTATAATTTTCAAAATTAATCCATAACAAAGAGTAGGTGGGATTTTGTGGAATATTATAATTATGGAAAAAGAATATAGGATATATATTCAAGATTTCTTGGAGATCAAGAAAAGATTTTCCCACATTGTTTTTGCCCTAAAAATTCGACCACCTCCACTCTATAAAAAGGGGATGATTCTTTCATTCCCAAGTACAATTCCATGTGCTGGAAAAATTAGTAAATCCACAAAGGTGGTGCAACAAAGTTTATTTTCCTTTGTTAATTGTTCGCAAGTGTCCAACCACCGGATAGTCGAGCAAGGATTAAGGGAATACTTGGGAAGTTCTTTTGGTGAGTCTAATCAACAAGACCATTGCCATCCCAAGAGGTACGTTCACGTAAACTCGTAGAAATTCCGCATGCGTAGGTTTTACGTGAATTGATTATATGGCATGATTTGTTGTTGGATTATTATTTGAATTAATATAGGATTAATTCATGCTAGTAATAATTATAAGAATTAAATTTGTATTTAAATATTCATCCCGAATAGATCTGTGCAACTTATTCCCCAACACTCTTCTGGCGAGGTGGAGCGAATTTTGGCGAGCAGCATGACGAGGGTGTCTGAACTGCGACCTTGGAAACAAAGCCTTTTTCCAAATATTGGACTTTAAATGGAGGTGGGGCGATCTGCGACCTGGCCATCTCTTGGACCTTCTTTCACTCGGCGAGTTGGCGAACGACGTTGCTGAGCTTTGTAGAGTTGTGAATTTTGAGTTCATTCCTGAGGTTGAGTTTTTGGAGAGGAGCGAGGTTGCCAATGGCTTGCCCCTAGCGAGGTTGCTGGTGAATCCCGCTACTTGATGTATTCTGAGTATTTCCTTTGTTTCAGCCGTATGTGGCTTTAATTGTGTCTTACACTCTGCCTTGTAATTGATTAGCTTGTTTACTATGAACTGATATTTATTTTCAATGCCTTAGCATTTTTGCATATTTGATTTTCTTATTTGCTTGCAATCTGTGTTTGGCTTGTTCCTTAGGGATCGATGACTTCGGGTAATCGGCCTCCTTGGAGGTCGACAACCTGCCTCCTTAGAGATCGACGACTTTGGGAGATCGGCCTTCTTGGAAGGTCGACAACCTGCCCCCTTAGTCCATGACATAAAACATTCTAATCTTCTTAGTGCTTTGGCACTTATTTGGTCATCTTATTCGAATGTGACTTAGTGTCTTGACACTTGTGTGGTCGTCTTATTTTGTTGCG
The DNA here is from genome assembly GCA_037126765.1 of Stenogyne calaminthoides. Lineage (NCBI taxonomy): Eukaryota > Viridiplantae > Streptophyta > Magnoliopsida > Lamiales > Lamiaceae > Stenogyne > Stenogyne calaminthoides. Next base: position 16,456,392 of record JBBCBC010000023.1, on the reverse strand, counting down.
ATCCTAGTGTCTTGACACTTGTCTGGTCGTCTTATTTGGATGCGACTTAATGCCTTAATATTTTTGTGTTTAGAACATACTATAATAACTAATCTCGTTAGAGGTCATTAGACCTGCCCCCAATTTTTGATCACTAAAATCTAAAGGCATGATAAATTTGATTGAACCGAACTTTGACAAAAAATAAACTTCCATTTCTAAATTTGAGGCGAACTACTTCACAAATTTTGAACTACCAAAACTACTGACAATACTTCTAATAAACTGCACTCCAAGGTGTTGAGCTACCGAGGTACGGTTTTTTTGGGTTATATAATTAGCTATCGAGACACGACTTTCATGATTTGGTAGCTGGCTTCTTTGCATCGCTGGTTCCCTGCTCTTCCATCCGTTGAGCAAGTAGCTCGGCGCTACTAATCAGGTTTCTGGCTTGGTGCTTGAAATTGGCGTAGGATATTGGATAGTCTATATTCATCGTCTTCCAAAGCTTCGTGTTCATCTGAAGTCCTCCGAAAACTCTCATAACTTTAGCTTCGTCTTCGAGTGGCTCCCCGTCCATGATCAGTTTATCAACCCTTTTGATATATTTGCGATCGGTCTTTTCTTTGAACTGCCAGGTATTAGCTAACCTTTGCTTGGTCCCGACCTTGGGAGTCATAGTGGCGAAGTGGTCGAGAAAGAGTTGCGCCATTTGGGGGAAAGATTCCGCCGGGGATGGTGGTAGAGTGTTGTACCATCTGTAGGCCTAGTCGCCCAAAGTAAGTGGAAACAATCAACACTGAGTTGCTTCGGTTGCCCCCATTGAATTCATGTATGTTGTGAACTTGTTGACGTGATGTATAGGGTCTGTATCACCAAAGTACTGAGTGATCGAGATCGCTGTGATTTTTGGTTGGACGGGGGCCCACATCACCATTGGAGATAATGGTGACATTGGAACCCTGGTGGGGTTTGGGTTTCCACCTGTGGCAGAGATCTGGTCTTGCAGATCCTTGAGGGTTTGAACTATTGCTGCAAGTTGTTTGTGTTGGGGAGTTAATTGCCCGGATCTATTCGGGATGAATATTTAAATACAAATTTAACTCTAACAATTATTACTAGCATGAATTAATCCTATATTAATTCAAATAATAATTCAACAACAAATCATGCATATAAACAGTTCACATAAATCATACGCATGCGGAATTGCTACGGGTTTACGTGAACTAACCTCTCGGAGTGACAACCGTTGAGAAGATGGATCCCGTTCACACGAACACACCAAAAGACCTTCTCAAGTATTCCCTTATCCTTGTTCAACAATCCGGTGGTAGGAACTCGCGAACAATTTAACAAAAGGAAAAATAAAATTATGTTGCACCACCTTTGTGGATTTCTAATTTTTCCAACACATGGAATTGCTTGGGGGTGAAAAATTCATCCCCTATTTATAGATGAGGTGGTGGTCGAATTTTTGGGCAAAAATAATATGGGAAAATCTTTTTCTTGATTTCCAAGAAATCTTGAATATATCTCATATATTCTTTTCTCCATAATTAAAATATTCCACAAAAATCACACCTCCTCTTGTTATGGTATTTTCAAAAAAATAAGGAGTAAGGAAAACAAGATTTAGATCTTCTTGAATTTATGAGATATTCTTGTATTCCAAAAATACATATCTTCCATAATACCTTTTCAAGAAAATCAAGAAAATATTTCCTTCCTTTATTTATTCAATATTTTCGAAAAACACAAATAAATAACCAAGTGGGAGATTTCTTGAATTTAATGAGATAATCTTGTATTCCAAGAATACTTATCTTCATTCCATAACAAAATTCAAAGAAAATCTTTCTCCCTCTTTTATTTATTATTTTCGAAAAATATAGAAAAATTAGGCAACAATAATTTATTTTATTTTTAAACACCTTTTTCAGTTTTATTGGACTTTATGTTTGCGCTACTTGAGGGGCCTTTAGGAGAATTAAGATTGGACCTTCCAATGGATCTTGAATTTCCAATATTGAGCCACAATATCATTCAAGCCCATAAATATTAATTAATCCCACTACATCTATAATCTCTATAATGCAAAATCTCCCTAAGATGATGTGTCAAGTAATAAAATGATGTGGCAAAGCCACATTCCTCTATTTCAAATCCCTCTAATCTCATTCATTTTGATTGTTGTTTTGATCTCAACCGTTGATTTTGTCTTTCATTTTCTATAAATTGTAACCTCTCTCATTCATTTTTTCTCCATTCCATTTCACAATTTTTCATTTCTTCATCCCCAATTCTCATATGATGACGATTTATTGTCGTTCTATTTTTTCATATCATATTTCTCATTTGTTAAAAATGACGAAAATGTATTACTTGTTAGATCATATTTTTTGGTCGATCTCATTGCTATTACATTATTTTGCATTGATTGTTTCAATTATTTTGTAGTAATCTAACAAATAATTTTATTTCGATTTTCAGATTTAGTTGTTATTGTGGAGAAGATTACTTTTGGGGAACAAGTGATTTTTTTTTTCTATATCATGAAGAATGTAGTGATTTTTTAATTTGTACAGTGTGAAGAATATGATCATATTTTGTTTGTTTGTATTATTTTTTAGATTTTTAATAACTATTTTTTTATTTTTAGATTTATACATTATCCTTGAGAAGATTGTTTTGGAGAACGGGAAGATTATAAGTGGAAGTGAATTCTTGAAGATGGTCTAATATATACAATGAACTCGATGACATATTTTCAAGTTTTGTGTTTAGAATTTTTGTATCTTATATTGTGATGGATATTTTTCTATTCAACTATAATTTCTTCCAATATATTATTTTTCTTCAATTGTAAAAATGTTCTTCTCTTCAACTTATTCTATTTAGTAACTTTGCCGATCTTATTATTTTGTTTGAATGTGTAAAATTGTTTCTCAATATTATAATTTGATTGATGCACTCATAAATGTGTTCCATATTTACAGAAATTTATGTATGTTTATTCAAAATCAATTTAATAATCAAAATATAATTAACAATACTAATTACATTTTAAATTAACAACATTAAAGCTTTAGAATTTAATGTATATATAGGGTATAAACTAATACTCTTTTTTCACTAAAATTACGGAAGATTCTTTTAATTTTAATACATAAATCATATAATTAATGTTAATAAAGAATTCTTTAACTTATTTGTCAAATTTTAATTAATAATATATACAATAACAATTTATTAAATTTTAGTTTTCGAAATTATAAAAAATAAAATAAAAAAATAATTTGTTATATCATAATTATTAATTATGTCAACTACACATTATTTCTCTAATTTCAATTTATAATTCTCGCTATATATTCTCAAGAAGCACTATTATTTTTTATATCTTAAATCGTTGAATTTCAAAATTTGAATTATATAATTACTATCTGGATTTATTTGGGTCCATAATTGTCGACCGATTTTTTCTTAAAAGTTTCAGATTTTATTCTAACTTAAAGATTTAGTTGAAAATCAATTTTTCAATTATGTAATTTAAATCATGTCCTTAATTATATAATCATATTCCTTAAATTACGATTCAACTATAATTAATTCATATATAGCAATTATTGGTAAGGTCAACTAAGCATAATTTCTTAAATTTCGGTCCATACTTTAATTAATAATTATATGTATTGATCATGCAGCTTAATTTTAGCTATTATAATTAATCAATCCTTGATTTTATTGATTTATTAACATAAATTATGATTAAAATAAATTGAAGTTAGCTATATTAATGTTATTATTCGAAATTTCTCACATCAATATTTTTTTATGTGTTCATATATAATCGTATTTTGCATGTATTAAGAATAGAGATGTTAATCCGGGCCGGGCTAAATGGGCCAGCCCGTTTAACCCTATTATATGTAGAGTTAGGGCTGAGCAATGATAGGCCCGTTTAAAATAGGGCCTTTTTGGCCCCAACCGGGCTAGCCCGCAGGTTAACCGAGCCAACCCGCCAACCCGTCTACTTATATATAATATATATTTTACATATATTATAATTGTATTATTAACTTAAATAAATAGAAACAAATTAGGGCATGATATTATGTTGTGTTTTGATGTGATTTTGACTATATTAACAATGTTTGGATTATTAAGTTTGAAAAATATCATAGTATGATTACCACTTTTTAATTTATAAACAATGTTTGGAGTATTTAATATGGAAAATTCTTTTCTTTTTTTAATTTTTTGGAAGCCTGTTAGTGGCCCGTTTAACCCGTAGCCCGCTAGGGTTAGATTTAGGTCTCAACTATTAGTGGCCCGTTAAGAGTGAACCGGTTAAGGCCCTAAATTTTTTAGCCCGCGGCCCTATAGGGCTGACCCTAATGGGTTAGGGTCAACCCGTTTAACATCTCTAATTAAGAAGCTTAATTGATGGTATTTAAAAAAAAAAAGGCTTAATTGATTTTCAAAATGTCTTTTAAATTCAATGTAAAACTGATTAGACTACTCTTTGACTTCCAACGACAACTCATTCTTCTTATTTTAGAGAAATTATTCTAAAATTCAATCAAATTCTAGAATTATAGCATTTTTCCTGTCATTTTTTACACATTTTTTTTAGAATTATACAATCTATACTTGACCATTTAAATTAGCAAGATTACAATCTGAAGGTTAATTTAATTATCATACATAATTTAAAAAATTACATCAAATTTAATTTATAGTTTCCTTTGTTGTATAACCAATTAAGGATTCAACATTGACTATATTTCGCAACATTTTAATTCAAATCAATACTAAAAAAATTTAATTGATTATCAAATAATTATATATATATATATATATATTAATGAATGTTTTTTTTAACATTATTATTAAATTTGTAATTTTCGATTTTTCGGATGAATATTTTATATTTAATCTAACTGATATTATGAAATTTGAATATATTTATTTAAGGATTTACACTTACTATTCAAGCTTAAATATTTTTTTTTATCATTACTCAATATAGTAAAAAGTTAATTAAATCTTGAATTTAATTTAAATATACTTGAATATTATATACAAGAATATAATTAATCACTAATTGATTATTTGAGATTCTTTTCATATTTATACAGTACTTATATAGAAATCAAATTTCATGTATAACTTTCTTTTGCTATAACATTGATTAAGGATTCGAGTAGTTTTATTTTATTACGCACATTATTTTTGAAGTAACACTATACATAATTTCCATAATTATGTACATTGACTTTTGTTATAATATTTTCGCATTAGAATCCAATCCATTTTTTTAAACCCTTCCGATCCAATTTTCAAATACGAGTAAATTAACAGTTAGTGCCTTATCTTATTAGAATATAGATTTAAAAAAATGTTATTGGAATTAAGTTATGTATGTTAAATTTTAATTTCATACTTTGACTTATTATATATCCTTTTAAAATATTTTCCCTAACTAAATTGGCATTATAATAAACATTAATTATTATTACATTATATATTAAATATTATAACCTTTGAAATAAGTAATAATTTTTTTAGCGTCTTGGAATAGTAGTTTGTTAATCATAACGTAATTTTTAGAGTAAAGATATATTTAAACTAATAATTAAACTGAATAATTTAATAATTGGGATATTATTATTTGTATTTCATAGTATTTAATATTGTAAGATGAATATTATAATTTTGGATTAGTAAATTTTGTTAGCGCTTTGGGTTAGTAGTTTGTTAATGTTAATTACAATTAATGTAATTTTTAAGAATTGTAATTATATTTGAACTAATAATTAAATTAAATAATTAAATAATTGATATATTATTATTTGTATTTTTTATTTAATATTGTAAGATGATTACGCAGCAATTTTATTGTGTTCTTTAATTATTTTTGCACTAATTTAACATATAGATAAAATTAAAAAGTTTTATTGCATCATTTATAAAATTAATTTTTAAATTTATAATTAACCATTAATATATATCATTAAATTCAAGTATAAAATGTAAATTTTTTTTTATCAAAGTTATTAAGTATCCAAGCATTGTTTCTATATATATATATATATATATATATATAATTTATATATTAGTTTCACATTTTTAAATTACGATCAAAGTATTTTCTGTTTCAACTACGAAGAAAGACTTGCAAGCTTTAAATATTATAAACACAAACTTTCATTTGTATTAAACGTTGTTCAATTAATATGATGTAATATTGTATATTTTTTATAAGTTATAATTGTACTAATATCCATTTTAAATGTTTAGGGTATTTGTTATAAGTTAGTATAATTTACCAATTCATGGTAGAAATTTAAATATTTAAAACTAATTTAGGTTCATTTTAATTGTAAATTTATGTTGTAAAATTAAAGACTAAAAAGTTATGATTATAAGCTTTACAATTCGTTAAAGAGAAGGGATATTTATTGAGATTATCTTTAATCTACTAAAGGTGAATCACCTCATCTACCTTCCATTTATCTCTTATGTATTAATTAGGAATCACCCCCTATTCATGTCGTTGCTATATTTCAAATTTTATTAATTTTTATGAGAAATTATTTATGTTATTATTAATAATATAATTTTTAAATCCTAATATTAATTTTTTTAATTTAATTTATGTAATTCAATCTTTTATAGAATAGAAATAATATAAATATTCTAATTTTTAGCCAGTTTTTTTACCGCGTATGTCTAAGGACTGTAATTGATCTTTACTCACAATAGTAATAGTGGTGTACGGTGAAAGTGGTGCACACAATACCTTCTCTTTCTGAAGACATTTATTAGAAGATTCATAGAGGTTTCTAAGGCAATTCATTTTTAAATCCCTTTCATTCTTTTTAAATATCACTAACATGTACTCCGACATACTACGCGAGATTGCAATTAGTTTTTATATCATTAATATTAAATTAAATACTTCATATATTTAATTAGTTTGATTAATTCAATTTTTATTTACTAATATTGTATGTGCATATTTTTGTTATGATATTTTATCCCTTCATTATATAATATATACTCATAACATTTAAATTTTCTTACACCAACATTAACCTTAATTTTTATAATTAAATATTTTTAACAAAATTACTATTAGATGAAAAAAATTATTAACACAACATATTTGTAGGAAAATAAATTTTTTAATAACCATGAAAATTAATCATGAGGATTATATATAAAATAATGATGGGTGAAAATGTCAAAATGATATGTATTATATAAATAATATATATGACTGAAATGAGTGTTGGGAGATGAATTCAATAAAGATATATGATTTTGATTAGATCCCAAAACCCCTGAGTATGACATGTTCAGAATAATCTTGATAGTTGAGTCAGGATTCAGTTTTAGAGTATTAGGGATGATATCTCGCAAAATGTATAGTCGTGAGATATAGATCGGGTTAGATCTCAAGAAAGAACCCAGTTAGTTTCTAAGAAAACTGAAGTTTCAGTATGAAACTGAGAATCTGAAAAGAAGAAGAAACCGAGATCTCAAGACTCGATTATGAAATCAAGAATCAAGACTCAAATGAAGACTCGAAAGACTCAAGACTCGAAGACCACGAAGACTCAAGACGCCAAGACCAAGAATCAAGATCAAGAATATCAAGGCACAATAATTCTTCAAGACTTCGATAATGTCTTGAATGCTCAATATAATCTGAATGTTCCGAGGCAATGAATATATCTATCTCGAAGGATGCAATCTTGGAAGATCGCGATTCCTTAGAAAATAGATATTTGCCAAAACATTCAATGCGAACAAAAGGAACTAAGTCGGAAGTGTTGTTAAGGTTATATCAACTCGAGTTGTAACCAAAAAAGAGCCGTTGAAGGTGCTTACCTTTAATCGAGACAAAAGTCAAAAAGAGGAAGACAAAGATCATACCATCTCGACAATCGAGGTGACAAAGTCAATTGAAAAAAAGATGTCGGATGTCTGAAGTTCCGACGACAAAAAGTGAAGACCGCCATACATGAAAGGCTATTGCCTAAAAAGTGTTAGAGAGTTTCAAACCCTAAATATACCGTTTCACACACACCATAAGAGGGAACTCACGGTTTATCTCTCCAACGGATAGTTTTCAAAAAGTGACCTTGGTGTATGCTATAAATCTTGGTGACCCTCTACATTGTAAGGCTACGGAAATTTATACGCCACTTCAAGAGCTCAAACTTATTATCGAAAAGTTAAAGCACTTTCGAAAAACTTAGAATTTCCCAAGTGCTTGTATATTGAAGAGAGCTCACTAAACTAAGCCTAAGCTTGATAGACATATATCAAAAGCTTAGTCGAGATATCCTAACCCTTTGCATTGTGCTTCATTGTAAAGGATATCTCATCCTAGTTGAAACCAACCGAGAAACCCCAAACCCTTGAGAAGGTAGTTGGAGTGTGTTTGTTGGTGAGAAGAGTTGTAAAGAGTTAGTAAACTAAAGCGGAGTAGTCGAAAAAACTCTAGAGGGAGAAGTTAGTAAGCTATAGAGGTAGTCCGAAAGCTTGTTTGTGTTTGAGTAAAGTAAACTACGGAGGTAGTCGAAAAGCTCAAGGTCGGGTTGAGTAAGTAAACTCGTGGAGTAGTCGAAAGCTCGGGGCGAAGTTGAGTAAGTAAACTATCTTGAGGTAGTCGAAAGCTTCGAAGTGATTAGTGAATTTCTCGAGGATCGAGAGAGAGTGGGCCGTAGGAGCTTGAGTCTCTGAAACCACTATAAATTGCTTGTTTACTATTTATTGCTTTCCTTATCTCATGCTTAACTGCTGCATTAACTTGATTTTGAAAGCATACTTTTTCAATCGATATTCAGTTGGAATCAATCCACTGAAGTTACATGTAATTGAATCACAGCCTATTCCATTCAGGAAGGTTTTCAGCAAAGCTTAAAACGAGTATAAACTAAGGGCCAACCATTCCGCACAACTGAGTAGCTAGAACAGATAGTTACCAAACTGAACTTACTCATCTGAGGGTTCAGTAAGTTAGTTATCTAATCAAAGCAACTCAGGATCTCTGACACTCAGGACTCAGTTGGGATTATCTGAGGTTTCTGAAAGCAGCTCAGGATCACTGTCTCGATGAGACTTTGACTCGGGCGACTTGTGCTTCTCGGGGACCTAATCTTGAGGATTATCGACCCAAGTGACCTCGAAGAAAAAAGTTTTAAAAACCTTGAACACGTGTATTCCCCCCCCATACACGTGTAAGACTCATTTACACCGGGACCAACAAGTGGTATCAGAGCAGTGGTTCAACTTGACCACCTGCTTTGTTGACCAAAGTTTTATTTTCAAAAATACTTGTGGTCTATCTGAATTGATCTTATTTGCTGAATTCTTAAAAGACTCAGTCAAAATGTCTTCTAAGAAACTTCCCATGTTCTCAGTGGAGAACTATGATCTATGGAGATTGAGAATGCAGGCTCATCTGTATTCTAAACATGAACGTATGTGGAGAGTGGTCTCTCAAGGACCATTCCAATTTCTTGTGGTGAATCCCGAGGAATGAAGATGAGAGAATTGATCCTAGAAGCGAAATTTCCTAAGTCGATGACCAACCCGACTCTGAGGAGAGAAAGTTAGTCAATTTAGACTATATTGCTAAAGACACACTATACAAAGATTATTATTGATGATGGTGTGATGGGAATGATCTCTCACCATAATCTTTTGCTAAAAAGAGATTTGGGATACACTTTAGTTGTAATGTGCGAAGGCACGATCATATAAAAAAAAACAAACTTTCAAAGGGCAATTGGAAAGTTTGATAGTTTTGAAATGGATGATGGTGAATCAATAGACAAATTGGAAGTCAGATTCACTAGCATCATGAATGATCTAAATGCACTTGGAAAGAAATATCCACAAAGAGAAGTTGCATTGAAAATTCTTAGAGGTCTTTCTAAGAAATAGGATATTCATGCAGTGGTGATTGAAAACACCAAGAACATTAATTCAATGCCATACCAACAAGTCTTCTCTGAGCTGAAGGCCTATGAGTTTGTAATTGATAGGAAATCTAAAAAGGCTGACCGCAAAGATGATTCATCATCTAGTAAAAATGTGGCCTTAAAAGCCAAAGATAAAACCTGTAAAACTAGAGAGTCTGAGAACTCCCATGCCAAAAATCAGGATGAGCTTGAGGAAAAGCTAGCACTGATGGCAAGGAGATTTGAAAGACTTAATAGTAGATTTGGAAAATATAAAAACTATTACAGGAATCACAGGTTTCAGAAGAAGACTGAGGACAAGCCAACTGAGAAGAGAAAGGACCTGAAAGCTGAAGGATCTTCATCCAAAAGGAAGGACTCCAAGTCCAAAGAAGAAAGTGATCAGGATGATGATACCAATAGATGCTACAATTGCCAAAAGAAAGGTCACTTCCAGTATGATTGTCCAGATTTGAGTGCTAAGGAGAGAAGAGAAAGACAAGCTATAAGAGATCAGAAGTTCTCTAGCAAAAAGGTCATGGTTGCAGAAGAAGAACATTCTGAGGAGGGATCTAGCTCTTCAGATGAAATATTCTCAGACAGTGAAAGTGATGACATCTGTCTGATGGCCATTGAGGAGGTAAACTCTTCTTTCTCTGTTGTTGCTCCTACACTAGCACAAGAGTTGTCAAGTTCAACTGTAAACAGTCATTTTGACCTGATGGATTATTTTGAGAATCTGATGAAGGACTATGCTGTTTTACAAGAACTGCTAAATGAAACTCAAGAGCAGAATAAGGAACTGAAGGCTGAAAATCTAAAATGGAAAGACTCTAGCAAAACTGAGATCACTTCTCAATTAATGGGAGCTACTGATGAACTGGATGTTCTGAAAGTACAACTCTCAGAGAAAGAGAAGCTGATAATGACCCTAACTGAAAAGCTAGAGAAATCCACTAAAGAGATTCAGCTGATCAGAACTAAGTTCAATGACCTCTCCGAGAAGCATGAAACTCTACAGAACTGTGAGGATAGTGCACAGAAGAAGTTAACTCTATTGAATAATGCATCTAATGTAATAGATGAAATTCAGAGTTACCAGAGATCTGTGACTATAAAATCTGGATTGGGATACATTCCAGGGGGAACCTCACAAGGTCATCTGAATGCTGCATCAAGTAGCAAGAAGACAATCTTTGTAAAATCCGTGGCACCTACACTTCAAACTGAAGAATTGCCAAAGGTGATAGACAAGGCAAAAGGACCTATGGTCTCAGTAAAACTGAATGATCAGGTCAGAAAGCCCAAACCTCAGGTGAAGGTTAGAAAACCTGAACAGTTAGTTGGAAAGTTTCAGGCAAGCACTTCAAAGCCTCAGGCCAAAATTGCAAACCTGAAAGGACCCACACTGAACCATCAGAGGAATCTTCAGAGGAGAAACACTCAGCAGAGATATTCTCAACTGAAGAGACCTAGTCCTCAGTATACTGAAAGACCCAGATTTCAGTACAGACAACCTGAACCCCACTTGCCTAAGGGTAAAGGTTATCTGAACCCGAGTCAACAAAGATTTAGACCGGCTGCACAGAAGCCAAAGCAAATGAACAGAAGGCCTGAACCAAAGAAAAACTCAAAAGCCCATGTTCATGCTAAAGCTATCACACATACACAGAAAACTGCTAAGGCACCAAGAGTAGTAAATGTGTATGTTGATGTTTATGGAAGACAAATTAGACACTCTAAAGTGATTAGAGTTGTCAGGCAGATTTGGATTCCGAAAGGTACATCTAACCTTGTAGGACCCTACACAAATTGGGTACCTAAGAATTGATATGTTTTTCAGGAGGAAAACAAGGGCACTAAACTGATTAAAGATCACATGGCACTGATGAGCAGAGATGAAAAAGCTCCTGATGTATGGTATCTTGACAGTGGATGCTCAAGACATGTGACATGATTCAAGAAGATACTCAGTGACTATGTTGAACAAAGAGGCCCACAGATCACTTTTGGAGATAACTCCAAGGGACAGACTGAAGGATATAGAACTTTGGAAGTCGACTCAGTCCATATCCATGGTGTTTCATATGTATCTGGATTGAAGCATAATTTGCTTTCAATAAGCCAATTCTGTGATAAAGGTTTTAATGTTGAGTTCTCTAAGAACTTATGTTTTGTGAAAGATGATACAACACAGAAAGTATTACTGACTGGTACAAGAAAAGGGAATGTGTATCTTGCTGATTGGAGTTCAACTCCTAAAGATATATGTTTGGTTGCTAAAAGTTCCACAGATACCAGTTGGTTATGGCATAAAAGAATGAATCACCTGAATTTCAAAACCCTGAACAAGCTTGCAAGATTAGCTCTTGTGAGAGGGTTGCCTAATGAAGTGTTCAGTAAGGAACATATTTGTGATGCATGCCAGAAAGGAAAACAAGTTAAAGCATCATTTAAAAGTAAAGTAGAAGTTTCTACTGAGAGAATACTTCAGTTATTGCATATGGATCTTTTTGGTCCTATAACACCAGTGAGCACCAATGGCAGGAAATACACACTAGTAGTAGTTGATGACTACTCAAGATATACTTGGGTCATATTCTTACCCAGTAAGAAAGAGACTCAGATAAAATTGCCAGAATTACTGAAAAGGCTCAGTATTGAGAAAAATCTGAGTGTGGTCAAAATCAGATCTGACAAAGGAAATGAATTTATAAATCATATCATATCTGATTATTGTGCAGCAAATGGAATTTCTCATGAAACATCAGCTGCAAGGACCCCTCAACAAAATGGTGTTGCTGAAAGGAGGAACATGACTCTTAAAGAAGCTGCAAGAACAATGATAGCTGAAGTTGATATTCCTAAAAGGTTTTGGGCTGAAGCTGTCAACACTGCTTGCTACTCACAGAACAGATCCATGCTGACAAAGAGTCAAGGCAAAACACCTTATGAACTTTGGAATGAAAGGAAGCCTCTTGTTTCTTTCTTTCGTGTGTTTGGTTACAAGTGTTTCATACACAATAATGGTAAAGATCAGTTGAAAACATTTGATAGTAAAGCTGATGAAGGAATATTCTTAGGATATTCTGAAGTCAGTAAAGCTTTCAGAGTTTACAACTGTAGGACTCTTATTGTGGAGGAAACACCTCATGTTGTTTTTGATGAATCTACTTGTGTTCAGAAGAAACAGGAACATGATGCAGATGAACTGACCAAGAGGATCACCAGATTAAGCCTGAAACAGAAAGATAAATCATCCACTGAACCTGAAAAGAAGAAGTCAGTCACATCCTATGATTGGAGTGACTCAGACTCAGATAAAGAAATTCAGGATGGAACTCAGGATGGTTAGACTCAGAAAAACCAACACTTCAAAGGTGACCAATCAACACCAGTTCAGACTCAGGTATGTGATGCCAATGAAGATGTGGTCACAGCTGAGGCAAATTCTGAATCTATCAACCAAAGGGGAACAAATGTCTCTGACAATGTTCTGAATGGAATTTCCCCTGAGGAAGATGATTCCCTTTCTCCTTTTCTGTTGTTCCCTGAGTTTACTGAATTAACTGAACCTAACATTTCAAATGTTGAGGATACTGCTGAAACAGGAACATCAAGAAGGAAATGGTTAGATAGTCATCCTACAAGTCAGATTGTGGGTGATCTAACTGAAGGTGTTAAAACAAGAAGGTTCCATGGTGAGAGTGCACTATTCTGCTGTTTCCTATCAGAAAAAGAGCCTACTGAGATTGGTGAAGCTCTATATTTTCAGTCCGCGAAGTTCGCGGGGCTAACACTTGTAATTAATATTGCACTATCCATCTTAACCCATATTACTGTTAATATGGCTCCCGGTTATTATTTCCCGTGTTTAAGATTATCTAGCCCATTAATTAATTCAAGCCACTGAAATAGTTTTCCATTAATTAATATCTTTTGTCCTTGGTCAAGGAACGGTTCAACATTATTATCCATACCGGAAACTAATTCCACTTGCAAGATTTGGTATGATAAATCTTATGAACCTCCCAAGGGGGCAAATCGAACAAGCGTACTTGCACACGATTCTTCGTATTAAATCTTAGCAATCACATGTGACCAATAATATTGCCCAAGATATAAAGTATTGAATCTCATTGATTCTCTACCCGTCATAAGTCAGAGCAATAATTACTAACCACACATAAGGGACGAAGATTAAGAAATAACGAACCACTGAGGTATAATTCTTCCTAATTCAGTGCTGAAGAATTTATCCTCCTGTAGGTCCTATTCAGTGCATCAGTCATGCACTAGTGTAATCTCTTGGTCAAGACAAACCAATCTGAGCCTTACACTTCAACCTTCCACAATGGATTGTTCATTTCCATCTAGGTCGTGAACAACATACTTTTAGTTACAAGAGACTGTTAATTTAATCTTCTGTGATCTGGTATCACTAAATTAACTACAATGTAATACGTACTATTTATTGAACAGTTATGCAGTAAATATATGTAACATTCAATGATATTTAAAGCATCAATGATAAATAATTTATTTCAGTAAATAAGACAGAAATTCAGTTTGGTTATACAAAGTAAAAGCATACTTTCCAGTATAACCCCAACAATCTCCCACTTATACTCAAAGTCTGCTTTTAAGTATACTACAACATATCTCGTGTAATTCCTAATGCGTGACATCTAATGTCACCTACACGAACCTAATAATATCTCCCACTTATACTCAAAGCAGATTGGCAATGGTCTTGACACCCATTCCTTCCACATGTCTCTCGAATGTGTTCTTAGGCAGACCCTTTGTGAATGGATCTGCTAGGTTGTCTTCTGACGCGATCTTTGCCACCTCTATATCTCCTCTCTTAACGATTTCTCGTATAAGATGGTATTTCCTTTCAATGTGTTTGCTGGCCTTGTGGGCTCTTGGTTCCCTTGAATTTGCAACTGCTCCGGCATTATCACAGTAAACAGTGATTGTGCTGGGCAAATTCGGAACTACATCCAAGTCCACTAGGAAGTTCTTGAGCCAAACCACTTCTTTCGCTGCCTCGCAAGCAGCTACATATTCAGCTTCCATGGTAGAATCGGCGATGCATTTCTGCTTAACGCTTCTCCATGTCATGGCTCCTCCCCCCATGCAAAACACACTACAGGAGATAGATTTTCTGGAATCTAAGTCTGATTGGAAATCCGAGTCCGTGTAACCGATGGGGATTAGACTATCTGACTGATAAACTAACATTCTATCTCGAGTTCTTTTCAGATAATCCAGAATGTTCTTAACTGTCGTCCAATGCTCTTTTCCCGAATTACTTTGATATCTTGCCACCATGCCAACGACAAAGCAGATATCCGGTCTCGTGCACAGCATTGCATACATAAGGCTTCCGACAGCCGAAGCATAAGGAATGCCTTTCATGCCATCTATCTCCTTTGTGTCTTAGGGCACATTTCCTTGGATAGATGGATTCCATGTCTGAAAGGTACGAAGTCTTTCTTGGAATCCTGCATGCTGAATCGCTTCAAGACAGTGTCTATATATGAAGCTTGCGGTAAGCCTATCATCATTTTCTTGCGATCTCGAGTGATCTTGATCCCAATGATGTGCCCGGCTTCCCCTAAGTCCTTCATATCAAACTTTTTTGAAAGCCATGACCTTACGTCTGACAATACCTTTACATCGTCCCCGATGAGCAGAATGTCATCTACGTATAGTACTAAGAATACCAATGCAGTTTCGACATGCTTCTTGTACACACAACTTTCGTATTCGTTTTGATCAAACCCATAAGACTTTATTACTTGATCAAAACATTGGTTCCAAGCTCTGGATGCTTGTTTGAGTCCATAAATGGACTTCTTGAGCTTACAAACTAGGTGTTCTTGGCCTTTTTCAATGAAGCCTTGGGGTTGTTGCATATAGATTTCCTCTTCAAGACTTCCGTTAAGGAAAGCCGTATTGACATCCATTTGTCAGATTTCAAAGTCGAGATGCACAACAATCGACAAGAGAATTCAGATGGACTTGAGCATTGCTACAGGTGAAATGGTTTCCTCATAGTCGATCCGTTCGTTCTGAGTATAACCTTTCGCCACAAGCTTTGCCTTGAAGGTTTCCACCTTCCCGTTCGGTCCTCTTTTTCTCTTGTATACCCACTTGCAACCAATGGGTTTGACCCCATTAAGTGGTTCGACTAGCTCCCACACTTTGTTATGATCCATAGAACCCATTTCGGCTTCCATTGTTGTTTGCCAAGAAACCGCATCCTTATCTTGGATTGCCTCATCGTAAGTCCATGGGTCTGATTCATCTTGACCGGGGACTAAGTCTGAGGACTCTCCTACCCCTATGAATCTCTCGGGTTGTCTTTCGACCCTCCCAGTACGATGAGGTTCTGGTTGTGTAAGTGTGTCATTTGGTATGTCATCTTGTACAGTTGGCATTGAGGTTAGCCCCTTTAGCTCATTTAAGGTAATCTCACTTCTGGGCTTTCTTTCGTTCATATAGTCTTCTTCCAAAAATCTAAAGTGGGTGCTTATTACCACCCTTTGATCTTCGGGACCATAGAACATAGACCCTTTTGTTCCCTCGGGGTATCCTATAAACAACCTTAATTCTGATCGAGGATCCAATTTTCTGGCTTCCATGTCCAACACGTAGGCCGGACACCCCCCAAATTCTCATGTGTCTCAAACTGGGCTTGCGCCCGGTCCACAATTCTTTGGGATTTTGGGAACCGATTTGGATGGCACCAAGTTCAGAATATAAGCCGAGGTTTCCAAGGCATGACCCCAGAACGACTTGGGTAGATCCGCATAACTCATCAATTGATCTAACCATTTCTAAAAGAGTTATGTTTCTTCGCTCTGCAACCCCGTTTTGTTGAGGGGTTCTGGGTGCAGTTAGTTGGGATACAATCCCTTCATCTGACAAGTAGTTCAAAAACTCATCGCTGAGGTACTCGCCTCCACGATCAGATCGTAGAAACTTGATACGTTTTCCCTATGATTCTCTGCTTGAGCCTTAAATTCTTTGAATTTGTCAAAGGTCTCAGATTTATGCTTCATAAGGAAAATGTAGCCGTACCTTGAGTAATCATCAATAAAGGTGACAAAATACTCATAACCTCCTCTTGCTTTGATTGACATTGGACCACATACGTCTGTGTGAACGATTTCTAACACTTCTTTGGCTCTATTCCCCTTGGCTCCGAATGCCCTCTTGGTCATTTTACCCTCCAAACATGATTCGCAAGTTGGGATTGGTTCAACCCGGAGAGACTCCAATGAACCATCTTCTACCAACCTTTGAATTCTTTTTGGATTAATATGTCCTAATCTGAGATGCCATAGAAGTGTCTCGTTCACGTCTGATGAACGTTTTCTTTTATCGAAAACAGTTGATGTGTTATAGGATGCATTTCGTAAGTGGTGTGCACAGTTAATTGTATAGAGATTATTCGACAACGTTCCATGATAGATAAATTTATCATAAAGAGAAATGGTAACAACTTTGTCAAAAGTAACCGAATATCCATCAAGGTAAAGTTTAGAAATCGAAATTAAATTCTTTCTAAAACTAGGAGCGTAAAGAACATCTCTTAAGATTAAAACTCTGTCTTCAAAAGACAGGTGCACTTCTCCCACTGCTTCAGCTGCCACTCTCGTAGCATCGCCCAGTGTGATGAGGATCTGACTCCCACTAAGTTGTCGGGTCCGCTTGAACCCCTGTAAAGTGAAACAAACATGATCAGTGGATCACGTATCCACCACCCATAAATGGGAGGCATACGCCGCTAAATAAGTTTCAACAACTAGTGCGTGAGAATTATCTTTCTTTCCATTCCTTTTGGGTTTGGAACAGGCTGACCTCCAATGTCCTTTTTCACCGCAGTTGAAGCAATTCCCCTTAGCTGGCTTACTCACTCCTCCACCTCCCTTTACCTTTTCTTTTGCCCTTGGCAACACTTGAGTTCACTTGCTTGTGGCTTTTATCCTTTTTTTTGTTCTTACCACCCTTTGGCCTAGAAGAAGAAGAAGGTCCATTTGCCACCAAGGCTTGGCTCTTTTGCCCCAATATCGCCTCTGCCGAGACTAAAGCATGCAACAGGTTAGGCATCGAGAACTTCTGATTGTTCATTTGGTAGTTCAGCCTGAACTGTTCAAAACTTTTCGGCAGAGAGTGGAGCACGAAATCGATTTGGGTCTCGATGTCGTATTCAGTGCCAAGCACCTCAAGCTTGTTAAGGTGAGCCATCATCTGGAGAACGTGCTCCCTTACGGGCGTTCCCTCCACCATTTTCATAGAGAGCAAGTCCCTCATGGTGATCTGACGAGCCACACGGTTCTGATGTTGAAACATCGCTTTAAGACTAGTCATGATGTCTGCAGCGGTCTCAACGTTTTGGTGTTGGTGTTGCAACACATCTGACATTGAAGCCAAGATGGTACACTTTGCCATTTCGTTGGAACGCTCCCAGTCAGCATACTCTTTCTTAACCGCTTTAGTTGACTCATCATTTGGCTTTTCTGGTTTAAGTGTAGTGGGAACCCAGTTATGGCTTTGTGCAGTGAGGACAAATAGTAAGTTTACGACTCCAATCAACGAAATTTTCATCAGTAAGCAAATTGTCTTTAAGTATATTGAACAGTGGATTAAAAGGTTGCGACATGCTGAACTGAAATAAATAATAATTTGTATAAGCACGAACATATCACAAGGTTCGATCACATGTATCATATTAAAATCTCAAAAAAAAAAATATGAACATGCATCAGCCAACATCTCAAAACAGTTTAAATAAGCCACTTGGGGTGGGTCATTATTTAAACACATTCAAGCAGGTTACAAACAAGAAAACAGTTACAAACCTTTAATATCCAAATTAATAGTTGGCTCCCACTTGACCAATATAAAATTGACAGGGACTTCGGGGAAGTATATGCATATCAATTTTATACCTAAGTAATAACCATGATTAAATACATAATTATTATTTTGTTTTGAACGAGCCTAGTGGGGAGGGTCATCGTCGTCACTAATAATAACCCACAATCATCCTTTCAGAATTTATTCATGTGAAATTTATCTTTTGGCCATCCCTTGGGGGGAATTTCTCCAAAAGAATCCACAAATAAATAAATCATGGAGGTCAAAATTAATTCAATTTATTATCCGGAATAAAATTGTCAATTAATTATTTAAACATACTTAGTAATTTTCGAAGGTGAGATTTTTCAAAATATTTTCTCATGCATCGCATATTTAAACACAATTTAAATAAGCATAAATTAATGCAAAATATCAAAACAAAAAATTAAACACATTGGGCACATATATCCAATTGTCACGGTTAATTTTTTGTCATGTCTTGATCTTGAGAAATCGTCTTCATAGCCTTCATCGTTCATCTCGAAAAGCTCCCACTCGTCCACAACATGTTCTTTAAAACGTCCTCCGTCTTGGGTTAGGACGACGTCCGGAAAATGAGTAGCTCACGACCCGGAACGCGAGACCGCGTGCGCCTATGCACACGCCTCGGTCCGGCTCGGCCATCTCACCCCGTCGCCCACTGCCTTGCGCGCGTGAATGACGCCCGACAGCTCCGTCCGCCTAGCGCGCTCGCCATGCCCCATCCACGATCGCCCGGGTGGTGCGCGCGGTCGCTAGGCGTTCTACCTAGCTCGCGTGCTCCGCCTTGGCTCGCGTACATCCGGGCACTCGGACGTCCGTCTTTAATTCTCCGTCTCCCTCTTCGTTCACGATCCGGTTATAATTTATTTACAAAATAAATAAACTTAGATCTAGACTAGTCTATTACATTGAACAAATCAAATAAATACTAATCTCCTCGTGGATTTTCTCACGAGGCAAAACGAATTCGAACGAATCGAATTAAAAAACCACAATTTATATGCATGCATAAATATAAACATTCATCAAATATCATAACAATTGGATACCTGCAAAAAGATCTAGCAATTCTACAATCCAATTTCAAATTTAATGAAAACGAATTAAATTACAATTTAAAACTCAGAGCCCGAAACCGAGGCTCTGATACCAGTTGTTGGGAAATTAATTGCCCGGATCTATTCGGGATACTAGCATGAATTAATCCTATATTAATTCAAATAATAATTCAACAACAAATCATGCATATAAACAGTTCACATAAATCCTACGCATGCAGAATTGTTACGGGTTTACGTGAACTAACCTCTCGGAGTGACAACCGTTGAGAAGATGGATCCCGTTCACAAGAACACACCAAAAGACCTTCTCAAGTATTCTCTTATCCTTGTTCAACAATCCGGTGGTAGGAACTCGCGAACAATTTAACAAAAGGAAAAATAAATTTATGTTGCACCACCTTTGTGGATTTCTAATTTTTCCAACACATGGACTTGCTTGGGGATGAAAAATTCATCCCCTATTTATAGATGAGGTGGTGGTCGAATTTTTGGGCAAAAAATAATATGGGAAAATCTTTTTCTTGATTTTCAAGAAATCTTGAATATATCTCATATATTTTTTTCTCCATAATTAAAATATTCCACAAAAATCTCACCTCCTCTTGTTATGGTATTTTCGAAAAAATAAGGAGTAAGGAAAACAAGATTTGGATCTTCTTGAATTTATAAACAAGATTTGGATCTTCTTGAATTTATGAGATATTCTTGTATTCCAAAAAAACATATCTTCCATAATACCTTTTCAAGAAAATCAAGAAAATCTTTCCTTCCTTTATTTATTCAATATTTTCGAAAAACACAAATAAATAACCAAGTGGGAGATTTCTTGAATTTAATGAGATAATCTTGTATTCCAAGAATACTTATCTTCATTCCATAACAAAATTCAAAGAAAATCTTTCTCCCTCTTTTATTTATTATTTTCGAAAAATATAGAAATATTAGGCAACAATAATTTATTTTATTTTTAAACACCTTTTTCAGTTATTGGACTTTATGTTTGGGCTACTTGAGGGGCCTTTAGGAGAATTAAGATTGGACCTTCCAATGGATCTTGAATTTCCAATATTGAGCCACAATATCATTCAAGCCCATAAATATTAATTAATCCTACTACATAATTAATATTGCACTATCCATCTTAACCCATATTACTGTTAATATGGCTCCCGGTTATTATTTCCCGTGTTTAAGATTATCTAGCCCATTAATTAATTCAAGCCACTGAAATAACTTTCCATTAATTAATATCTTTTGTCCTTGGTCAAGGAACGGTTCAACATTATTATCCATACCGGAAACTAATTCCACTTGCAAGATTTGGTATGATAAATCTTATGAACCTCCCAAGGGGGCAAATCGAACAAGCGTACTTGCACACGATTTTTCGTATTAAATCTTAGCAATTGCATGTGACCAATAATATTGCCCAAGATATAAAGTATTGAATCTCATTGATTCTCTACCCATCATAAGTCAAAGCAATAATTACTAATCACACACGATCCTATTTAAGGGACGAAGATTAAGAAATAACGAACCACTGAGGTCCAATTCTTCATAATTCAGTGCTGAAGAATTTATCCTCTTGTAGGTCCTATTCAGTGCATCAGTCATGCACTAGTGTAATCTCTTGGTCAAGACAAGTCAATCTGAGCCTTACACTTCAACCTTTCACAATGGATTGTTCATTTCTATCTAGGTCGTGAACAGCGTACTTTTAGTTACAAGGGACTGTTAATTTAATCTTCTGTGATCTGGTATCACTAAATTAACTACAATGTAACACGTACTATTTATTGAACAGTCATGCAGTAAATATATTTAACATTCAATGATATTTAAAGCATCAGTGATAAATAATTTATTTCAGTAAATAAGACAGAAATCCAGTTTGGTTATACAAAGTAAAAGCATACTTTCCAGTATAACCCCAACAGTTTGGGGTCAATTTGGTTGGCTCCGCCTCGCTGTTGATGGTTGAGGTGAGAGACTTCTTTCTGTTCTACCTCTCTGACGATGACGAGGTAAGAGACTTCTCTCTGCACAAGCTCGTTGATGATGGTGAGGTGATGGGCTTCTCTCCGCACCTCCTCGCTGATGATGGTGAGGTGATGGGCATCTTTCCGCACCACCTCGTTGATGATAGCAAGGTGATGGGCTTCTCTCCGGACGATCTTAAGCTGATCCTTTATGTCTTCGTGCGTGACCTGGCTGGGCCACAGAACTTTCTTGTAACTCCTCCTGGCTTTCTGCTTAGTGTGGGTCTTCGCCCTCTTTTCGCTTGTCCCTAGCCTGTTGAAACTTTTTGTCCAAGTTCTGGAGTAGGTCATGATGATCACCGCTCAACTCGGCTCTCTTTCAGCGTAAGACTACCATCGTTTCCCAAATTTCTTAGGGAGTGTTGATTTCTTCTAGCTTCTGGTGAATGCCAAGTGCAGGCCCCCCAGCGCCCAGATTGCCGGCAAATTGACCGCCAGCGCCCCAACCGCCGGACTTCTGGATTTCGGACTTGACTTCCCAAGATTTGACTTTGCCTTTTGACACGAAACTGGCTTGAGACATTTTTTGGTATGAGCTTCTGGGAAAGTGTTTGAATGTTTGAAGATACAAAGAAAAAACCTTTGAAGGTTAGTGAGAATACTCCAATGAGAACACACTGAAAAATCAGATTAGTTCTTGAAGAGTACCCTCCTTCTAGCGTCAATTGTTGATAGCTAGTTTAATTGGATTAATTATGTGGAATATGGCTTTTGTGGTAACTTGCTAATCAAACAATGAGAGTTCAAATTATTGAACTCTGAAAGATTTAAAGACTGAAAGCAGAAAATAAAGTGCACGAGACTAGGGCAAAATGTTTGCCTCTTGTATTGATTTTTCAGACTGTTTTTGGATCTTAAGTGCTCATATTTATACTACATAGGAGAGTGCATTTTACTCTCCATTTTTCTTGTCGGAACATCAAATGGTCAAACTTTCATTTAATGCCTGGTACTTCATTTTACATTAATTTCGTTGTCTCTTGAGAGCTCGCCTTAGTTAGCAGCGCGACACTTGGCAAGTCATTGTATCCTTTGTCGTAGTTATCTGATCTTTCCCCAAATCGCGTAACCAATGTTGTCGTCTTATAGCTCAAGCCATTGACTTAGCCATATTTGGAGGGTTTTCCTGACTTAGTACCACACTGCGACATTAACTCCCTTATGTACAAGCGAGCTCCTAGCGAACATTGTACCTGTTGTACCTTCCGGATGAACTTGGATAAGAGGCGTCCTGCTTAGAACTTACTAAGCGAGCTCAATGAGAGTTCATTGAGCGAGCTCACAGTGAGTTAGTTTGTGAGCTCTATGAGCGAGCTTAATGAGAGCTCTATGAGGAGCTCATTGACCGAGCTCACAGTGACTTAGTTTGTGAGCATTATGAGCGAGCTTAATGAGAGCTCTACGAGGAGGTCATAAGGAGCTAGTCTGAGCTCATTGTGTATGCTCTCAACGAGTTCTTGACCCTTATTATTTTTCATAAGACTTTCTAAGAGCTCTATGAGCGAGCTATTTGGGGGTGGCGACCTCGGCCCTTTTCTTAGTGAGCTAGAGTCCATCTCAAGTGGGCGAGCTTGACAAATGCTATCGAACTGGCGAGCTCGGCCAGGTTATCTGATTGGACTCCTTCATTAACGAATGAAATATTAATGGGCTTGGACCGGATTAATAATGATACAACAACATACAATTAAATATTTTGTTCCAATTTTATTCCCTATTTATTATTTATAAAATAATATGCATATATAAATGCCATAACAAAAAAGGTAAAATGTCATTTATATACATATACAACTATATATATATATATATATATATTCCCTCGCATAAAACTAGACCTAGTTTTTTTTTCCCATCCATCCCACAAAGATAGACCACTTGGTATACTAATATATTATTAGTGTTTTATTTTCACATTTTTGCTCTTATTTAATGTATCTTTTTTTTCGAAATTAATAACTAGATATTATAATAAGGGCAGAATGGAAAATAAAATAAAAAAATAATATTTTAATTATAATAACTTTTACTCCCTCCGTCCCAATCTTCATGGGATGTGACTGTTCATAAGCATTTAGTGTAATAGTGATAAAGTGGTTGGGTAGGAAGAGTTGTTTATTAGTATTTTATATGATAAAGTGATAAAGTGATGAATAATTGGGGGTAGAAAGTGTTGTTTATTAATATTTTATGTGACAAAGTGATAAAGTAATAAAGTGTGTAAGTAACTTTACCATAAAGGTTGGAACAAAAAAAGTGGGTACTTTACCATAAAGATTGGGACGGAGGGAGTATTTCTTAATTTGTGTGAAAATGACCATAGGGCTATTTTTTGAACGAACGAAATATTTATCAAATACTTAATAATTTTCATAATTCATAATGAAATACTCCCCCTGTCCTAATTTTGATTGTCCACTTTCCGTAAATAGTCGTCCTAATTTTGTTTGGTCATTTCCTAAAAAGGAAATAAAACAACTTTCAATACTATTTAATACTATTATTTCTCTCCATCAAACCCACTTTACACCATTTAATATTATTATTTCCCCCCACCAAACTCACTTTACCCACTTTACACCATTTAATACTATTATCTCCTATTTTTTCTTAATCTCCGTGTCAACAATAACCGGATAATAAAAAATAGGAATGAGGGAGTAACACATTTCAGACAAAAGGATGTACTCCCTCCGTCCCATTTCATTTTGCACATTTTCCATTTTGGTCCGTCCCATTTCATTTTGCACACCCCAAATATGGAAAAAAATCTCACAATCTCCACCTCACAATCTCCACCCTCCACCCCCTTTGAAAAATCAACAAAACACAAAAAAAATATTTTTTCTTAATATGTGTGCAAGTCAAAGGGTGCAAAATCAAATGGGACGGAGTGAATACTTAGGGGGGTGTATTCAATTGAGATTCTATTGGATTTTTTTGGACTTTAAAAAGTCTGTGGATTTAGAAAATGCATAGACTCCTTACAGAGTTTGGCTGACTTTTTTTATTGATTTACATGGATTTTCATAGAGTTGATAGGATTGTGGAATACACTTTTTTTATTGATTTACATGAATTTCCATAGACTCCGGCGCTGGAACCATTGATGCAAATATATATGGAACACACTTATATATAAAAAAGTTTATCCAAATTATTTAAAAAAATACCAAAAATATATTAGTTCCAAAAAAAATACATTATTATTCATCATTATTATTCTGATCTTCATTCGCATCATATTCATTTCCATCATCGTTATACCTCGGCCTCAATTCCCACATAGCATTAGCAATACTTGTTCTCTATGCATTAGTTTTCATTCTTTGTTGTAGTTGGCTTTGAGAAAGCAATTTCGTTCTTTGTTGTAGTTACCTTCAATACTTGTTTAAATGGAAAAATATTACTTGTTTAAATAGAAAAGTATTACTTGTTTAAATAGAAACGTATTACTTGTTTAAAAGAAAAGTATTACTTGTTTAAAACAAAAGTATAACTTGTTTAGATGAAAAGTATAACTTGTTTAAATAGAAAAATATTACTTGTTTAAATTAAAAGTATTATTTGTTTAAATAGAAAAATATTACTTGTTTAAATAAAAAAATATTACTTGTTTAAGTAGAAAAATATTACTTGTTTAAAATAAAAGTATAACTTGTTTAGATGAAAAATATAACTTTTTAAAATCCGTATTGAATAACTCAGGATTTTTAAAAACTTTTGAAAATCCTTATTGAATACTCAAAGACTTTAAAAGTCTAAAAAAATCATACAAACTCCACAACCAATATACATATACTCCCCTTAAAAAAAACAAGACGGCGACCCATTTTACAAAGGATAAAATCAATTTCATAACGTAGTCAAAATTGCTGTGCGGATGCGTACGACACTCAATTAAATTAAACTAACCATAAATTACTCAAAAGGTGAATATCAAGGTCCCTCACACTCCCAGGCCATATGTGAGAAATTAAAACAAGAATCTCAGAATATTGATCCAACGATGACGAACGACCGCCGTGAAACGCTCATCCTCCACCGCTTCCCCAACTTCAATCTCTCCCTTCTTGCCGGCCTCCGCTCCAAATACACCGTCCTCGACCAGCACGACCACCCACCAAACCCCTCCTTCGCCGCCCTCGCCAAATCGGCCCGCCTCATGCTCTGCGCGGGCCCCACGCCCGTCACCTACGACGTCCTCGATCGCTTCCCCGCCGTCGAGTGCGTCATCGGCTCCAGCGCCGGCGTCAACCACTTCGACCTCGCCGCCTTCCGCCGCCGCGGCATCCGATTCACCAGCGCCGGGGATTCCTTCTCCGATGACGTCGCCGATTACGCCATCGGCCTCGCGATTGACGTTATGAGGCGAATTTCCGCCGGGGATCGATTTGTTCGGGCCGGGTCATGGCCCGTTCAGAATGGGTTCGCACTGGGTTCAAAGGTGACTATTTATCAATGATTGGTTAAATATTTCATTTCAATTTTCGACTATACCTTGTGTAACTGTTTGGGTGGGTAGACACGATAATTCTGCATACCGGTTGAAAAACTAATTTAACTAAATATAAACTTGGTTTAATTATCTAGGAAAATATATAGCTAGACATACTAGTTTAATTCAAATTTGAGACGATGGAACATAATTTTTTTGCCAAGTATGGATTTGGATTTGTGCTAGGTAATACCTGTGTTTGTCTTAAAATTTAGGGCTAGGTCTTCTATGCACTTGGGTGCGCTGTACATTTATAGTGCATTTTAGAAGTGTGCAACTTGTTATGCTGAAAAGTGCGACTTATTTACACAGAAAAGTGCAACTGTTAATATGGGAACATAGTTGCACGTTTCTGTTTGGAATAGTCACACGTTTCTGTTTTGTATAGTTGCACGCTTCTAAAAAATGTATTATGAGTGCATGGTACACCCGAGTGGGTGCACATGAGACCCACTCACAATTTAGTATCACTACTATTGTTTTGCATAATCCAACAGAAATTTGAGATTCCTTTTCAAATTGCCAAATTTTTTCGGGTGCTTGGTTAGTTAATTGAGTAAAGTTTATTTTTGATCTTACAGGACACAACACCTCACGATTTTAATCCCAATATTCATCACTTTGTTTTCGTAAATTTTTTTCATGCAGTTTTGATCCTTCCGTTGCGCAATCCGTTAAGTTCAACTACACTTTTGGTCCCAAATATTGTCCTGTGGGACCAAAATTATAGTTGACTTTAACGGAAAACATAACAATGAAACCAAAACTACATCAAAAAATGATTTTGGGACCAAAATCGTGAGGTGCCGTGTCCTGTCGGACTAAAAATAAATTTTACTCTTAATTAATTTATAGGTAGGAATGGGAGGGGAATGAAATTTGGTGTATTTTATAGTTAATCAAGCTTTTTGAATGGTAGTTGGATTCCCAAAAGATTGGGAATTACCCATTCTGTGTATACCTTTGATTCCACCCAAATAAATGTAAGCAAAGTAACAAAAATATTTTAACCCATAAATAAATTTAAATTTTGAATTTTTTGTTAAAAAAGATAATTAAAGTAATACTGATCTCTAAGAAAGTATAATATAGTTGATACCATTTCTAAAGAATTTGATTGAACCAAACAAATTGAATGGTTATGATAGTAATTCCTTATTATCAACCAAACAACACAATTATAAAATATCACAATACCATTTTTTGCTACTATCGTTATCATTCATAATCTCATTTCTTGTCAAAAAAGAAAAGAAAAAGAAAGCCCCTTAGAATTGTAGATTGTAGGGAACTAAAAATTTCATGCACCCTCTTGACTGGGCAATAAATTTACAGTTTTCCCTACTTTAATATTCTGTAGTTAGTTCTATAAAAGAAACAGAATGATGAAATAATATTGCATCAATTCAATGGTATGTTCAATGATCATAACTCTCCAAATGGTCTGTTATTTCTTACTTCAGGTGAGTGGGAAACGAGTGGGGATAGTAGGACTCGGAAGCATCGGATCGAGGATCGCGAAGAGATTCGAGGCATTCGGATGCAGCATTGCCTATAACTCAAGAAAAGTGAAACCAAACTTTTCCTACATTTACTACGCCAACGTTGCTGATCTTGCATCGAACACCGATATATTGGTCGTTTGTTGTGCATTAACGAACGAGACGTACCATGTCATCTCCAAGGATGTAATGAGAGGACTAGGAAAGAAGGGCGTAATCGTCAATGTAGGTCGCGGGGCCCTTATTGATGAGGAGGAGTTGGTCGGGTTGTTGGTGAGAGGCGAGATTGGTGGGGCCGGTCTGGATGTGTTCGAAAACGAACCTCATGTTCCGAAAGAGCTGTGGACATTGGATAATGTTGTGTTGTCTGCACATAGAGCTGTCCTAACTCCAGAATCAATTGCAGACCTTGAAGAGCTGATCTTAAGCAATATAGAAGCTTTCTTCTTGAATAAACCTTTACGGGCCGATATCGGGCTTGATGAGATGGTATGATCGATAATGTTGCAGTATACATGAGTTGCAGCAGTTTTCCACATTCCAAATTACTTAGGAAAGTAATACCATTGATATCAAGGTTGATTGATGTCATGATATCTAGTTCATATATACTAATAAGTGATGGTAGAACTGTTATTGAATAATGTGCATTAGTGCAAGCTTTTGCTGTAGTATTTAGTTCACTCCCTTTGCAACACAAAGCTATTACTTTTTTTAATCATTGTGGAAAAGTAAAAGTACTAGTACTGGTGTTCTAATGGCTTGCGTGGATCAAATATCTAAGGCTATGCTTGTTTTTTTTTTACTTAGTGGATGGGGTAAATTCAGATGGAAATAAAAATGGATGAAGGAAATCATATGAATTGTAATCTGTGTTTGTTTTGTTTTGGACATGGTGGGCATGGATAAGGGTTTATGTCAAATCAATAATTGTTAATGGTGATGATATATTATTTATTATTAATGTTAGTTAGTGTGGTAGTGATTATATAAAAGAAAATTGAGAGATATAATGAGTTGATATAAGAAAAGTAGAGAGAGAATCAATTGGTGTAAATAAAAAAGTGATGTCATAGTTTTAAAAATATAGATGTATAATATGGATAACTGTGTATTTAGATGAAAAATAAGATGTGCAAATTTAAAAAATAGTCGGGATGGGAAAACTCATCTCCATCCAGATCTTCTCAATGGAAAACAAATACGCCCAAAGCTGAAAATTTGAAAACAATTACCCCCCTTCCACGAAATTGCTTCTCATTGCAACGGGTTCATATTTTCAGAAAAAAAAATTATGGGATTTACTAATGAATAAAATGATTTCTTATAAGTTCAACGTAAGTTTAAGTAATTAAAGAGATGGTTGAAATTCGGACGATAAAAATGGTGTTTATTTTTATAAAGGGTATAAAAATAAATTTGATGGACGAACGAATAAGATAAGTGAGACAAATTTCGTGGAAAGAAGGAGTATAAAAAAAAAGTACCACTGTTACGTACAAAAATTATCACTATTTAAAAAATATTTATTTTTTTTGGGCGAAAAAAAAAAATATTTATTTTTTAAACAGTGATAATTTTAGTGTATAACAGTAATAATTTTTAAGCATAATAATAATAATTTTTTACATAATAATAATATTAAAAAAAATAAAGTTTACTAGTCACCTCACATTTTTTATCATAAAAAACTATTGTTGTTTTTCAACGAAGAACTTTAAAGCACTTAAAAGAAGTAGTTTGCAGATACTCACTTAATGTTATATATGTACCTTTTAGATTTGTTTGGTCAAATTCATCCCTGCCTTAATTATGTGCAACACCATAGTGTTGATGTAATATAACTTTGAATGGCCCCAAAGGCCTGTGGGACAAATTCTCCATTGAAATATTATGGGGGTTTGTTTTGGGGATTGAATCTTGTTAGCTCTCTCCCATAAATGTCTGTCACTTGGGCACATCCTTCGATTTACAACCCGCCTGACTGAGGGGTCAACGACACGGGTGGGAGGAGTTTCTCGTCTCTTCCTCCCAAAAAAAAAAAAAAAAAAGAAAACTTTGAATGGCTTTAAACTTGCGTGTTGTATTGGACTTTGGAACATTAACTTTAACATAAATTTTTATGAGAACGTCAGCACAATATGCGTTTTATGAGACTAGAAAAGATAATACTACTG
The DNA here is from genome assembly GCA_037126765.1 of Stenogyne calaminthoides. Lineage (NCBI taxonomy): Eukaryota > Viridiplantae > Streptophyta > Magnoliopsida > Lamiales > Lamiaceae > Stenogyne > Stenogyne calaminthoides. The sequence goes on along the minus strand of JBBCBC010000023.1, from coordinate 16,426,231 downwards.
TAGTAAAAAATCTCTTCAGAAATACACAAAAACTCATATGAAATGGGGTACAATCTATCATAAATAACACTCATTTCTCTCAAAGTGTTAAAGCATAAATATTTAAATTATGTATCGTCTTACCGTGAGACCGTTTCATGTAAGACCCCATTTAATAGGGAGTATGTAATTAGTATGAGATAAAGAAGATTCGTATAATATGTTGATGTTGTCACCGATGTTACAATATTGATTACAACATCAGTATTCGACCTTTCTTCCTAACACCTAACATTTTTGTGTTCAATGTTGTCTTTGATGTTGTTGACTACAGTTTGACGATCTAGGTTGTTCTGCAAGATTCCAAAAGGTTTCACAAGCTTCAAGAATCAAGGAGAAGAGACTAGATCATGCGGCTGTTTTTAGAACTTGAAGAACCCACTAAGTGACGGTTGAACAAGATCTTGGGTTAGTGGATGGAAGAGTTTCTAGATCCTTCAAGGAGGCTCTAGTAAAGCTCACACGAAGTCTATAAATAGAAGAGACTGGAGTGCTTATCAATTGTAGTGTATTGTTTAGTCGAAGCAACAACCAAGTATCAATTGTTGAGTGTTTAATGCATTCAGAGTGATAGGGTCGTTGTTGTGGAGTGTTTAGCTATAACAAGTAGTTGCAGGGTTTGCAATACTTCGAGTAGTCTTGGATTTATTGTATGTGAAATGTTAGTCTCGGTGAAGATAGTTTCATACACATAGAATAGTCACCTTTGGTCGTGTAGAAATACACTTAGCCTTTAAATAATCTGTTTGATCTTGTTTTCAAGAGGATTTGATCTGTAAATTTCTTTGTATTCATTATTTGTTAAATAGTGATTTCGGTCATAAGACATCACAATCTATTTGATATAGATTGTGCAAAGTCTAATTAAAACAATTTATGTATTATGTTTCTGAGTCTCCAACTGTTTCTATATCTGTTTTACTATTGTTACTTTGAGTGTTACAACATTTAATGTAACATTAGTTTGTTTTACTTAATACAATCCCGATTAACACACTTTCAGTTTATAATATTATATATATATATATAGATCTTTTTAATAGGATGTTTATATCTAAAGTCAAATTGAATAACTATTGCATGTGAAAGTTTTAAACTAGTTGCGAAAGATAATTAAAATTTAGAATAGGTATCATATACATTTAGATGCAACGTGTTGCTTTTTAAAATCGTGTTATACTGAAAAATATAATTTATTTATATTGAATCATGCAATTATTAATATGAAAAAATAGTTGCACGATTCAGTATAAACAAATTGCATCTTTCAGTATAACAAATTGCATAATTTTAAAATGCATTATGAAAGTACGGTGCACCTGAATGTATATATCAAAATTTAAATCTAAAATCTAATAGGTAGTAAAAGAATTTCACGCGTCCTAACTTGTAGAGTACAAACCAGTCCAACTACTCCATTAAAATTAAAAAGATGTGTATTACTACTATGACTTGACTTGTCTTTTATGGTGTGTTTTGAAACACTTAAAATAGTTTTCAAAATCACTTATTTTTAAAGCTTCTTTTCACACTTTTTAAAAGTAAGTGCTTCTGAAAGTTGTTTTAAGTGTTTCAAAACACACCCTTAATCAAACGCAAAATGCATATAATTTACCAATTTCAAAATTACTTACTAGTAGTTAATAGGCGGTAATTAGGCAGTACAAACACGTAATGAAGATATTAATACCCAAAAAGTGATTTATTTAAATATTGATTGAGAGGCAACATGCCGACTGTATATGACTTATCATTTTCACAATTACTCACTACTTACTTAATAGGCGGTACAAACACATAATGACCATATTAATAAACAAAGTAGTTTATTTAAAGCCTGATTAATTGTAAATAAGTTTATCACACATTTTATTTTTTATAATTTAATTATATATATTTATTAATTTATAGTTGATAATGTATTATATTACAAAAATGAAAATGTTGTCATATAATATACAAAAATCTGAAAAAATCTTGAATTTAATTATTTGTAAATTTTTCAAAGAGTTTCTAACTATCAATCGCCAATAAGTTGTTCAAAATAGCATTGTGAATAAAGACAAAGTCTCATGTGCAACTGGTGCATGAATGTAAGATCCGTGCACTCGCCCTAACTCTACCCGTGAATCTACCGAACATGTTTAATATATTCAATGGGTCAAGTATTTTTTTAAATGAATAATTATATTGCATGAGTGTACAATATACTTGGGTGCACAAGAGACCCGCTCGTTAATAAATTGGTAAAAATAAAAAGGTGATATATGTTGTCACTAAAATATAAAAACTTCAATTTGATAAGTGTAGTAAGATTGTTAGCTTATTTGTAGTTTACTCTAATTAGATAAATCTGAGTATAAGACCTTGTAATCTAATTTTATTTTTTAATGTGACATTATCTCCCACTTATTTTAATAATGATAAATTTTATGTTTGTGGAGAATGTGTCAGGAGCAAGGGTGCAGGCGGATTTGGACCACCTAACATCTAGGCCGCTTAGGTGGGAACTAGTTGATTCAATTCTTTTAAATTTAAATGAATTTTATTTACTACTTATTGATATCTTATAATAAAAATATACTTCAAAATTAATTAACAAATTCATTTTACAACCGTCTAAATCAAGATAACAATTCAAACATATTTTTTTATATCCATTATCCATTATAGAGCACAAAAAAAATTAATTTAACATAAAAAATTAAACAAATATGTACTTTGGAATTTCAGTGGAGTGAAAATTATCAATTTTTATATGTTCTAAGAACAAAGCCTCTGCCCCGGGCCGGGCGGAAAACGACTTGGCGGCCTAGCCCCCGATTCGATCACTTAGACAGTGCCTAGTTAAAATTGGATCGGCCGACGATCGCCTAGCGCCTAGGCAGTTTCGTAGACCGACTTTTGCATTATTGGTCAAGAGACGAATTTAAATTAAATGTACATTTACTTTCTTATTCAGTTACAAATATTTGAGGTGGGTAATGTTCTGAGTCCACATGGTCCAAGGAAGTGGGTTCTCATATCTTAAAATATGGTCTACAAGATTCCAATTAAATTAGATTTTTCACCGTCGAACACATAACATTTAGTTAAACGCTCTCAAATAAATTTTGATGTAAAATATAAACACAGTAGATGCACATTTATATAAGATGGTTTTATGGTGGCAAGACGCATAAATTGGGCATTGACGCTTTAACACTTTGAGAGAGATGGGTGTGATTTGTATTAAGTTGTATCTCATCTTATGCATGAGACCGTCTCATATAAATTTTTGTCTACTTAGTATTATATATTTGAATGAGTTATTTTTTCTTAATCGATGAAAAAATGTCAGTATAGATTAAAAATTTAAGATGACAGTAATTTTGAATTTTAAAAATAAGAATTTAGGTTTTAAAACTTAAAATCGATTTTAGATCGGAATTTTGAATCGTACTACAACACCTAAAAACATACTGCGATACTTTTATATACAATCAGTTATTTCTCCTTACAGTTTAATATATTTAAATTATAATTCACATCATTCAATTACTTTCGATAATTCAAATCATATAATAATTCACTTTTAGATATTAAAATATTACACTTCAAAACATTCAAAACAAATGCACACTTACAATATCTTAAAATTTTAAAATTTCGTAATTTTTTAAAAGGTAACTCAAAATAACAAAAATCTAACTAAATCGTGATTAGCTTGTTAGTTAGGTAAATGTGGGGCCCATAGATGACTCTATATATATTTGCCGCTTTGCCCGTTTTTTTTTCATATTATTATTTGCGCTCGCATTTTTCACTCTATCAGTACTTGAGGACAGATACAGAGCTAAAAACCCTACCTCGAATTCTAATCCATTCGATTAATTCACAATGCCGGTGAAGCGGAACCGTGGTGGAAGTTCGTCAGCGACGGTGGTTGCAGCCGCCGCTTCCGTGAGTCATGTGAAGGCAAGGAAATCTGACCCCGCCGTCGCGGTCGAAATTGACCATTGCTTCTCCGGTGAATGTTGACAAATACGATCATATGAAAATTGGTGGATTTCTGGAACGGTGTCATTATTGTAAGAAGCGTATTGCTCAGGATTCTCAAGTTTTCATGTACAGGTAGGGATTTATGTTTCAGTTGTTGTGGTAATTAGTATATTGCTAATCTGTTTTTGGTGTTTCGAATTTGTTATTGATTGTTTCTGCTCTAGTTTATGTTTCTGGTAAATTTATTTGTCACTCACTCGGAAATTGGAATCGATTCGCATGATTTGAGTCTGATCCTTGTTTGTTGGTTATGCTCCTTTTTTTTGGTGTTTATGGTTTGTTAAATTTATTAGATACTTGCTTCTAATTTTCTTTCAAAATTTTCAATGCATGTTTCATTTTTTTGTTTCAATTTGCTTAATGGATGTTCTTTTCAATTTTCTCCTTTTAATTACCCTTATTACGTTGCTTCAAGAATTGGGAAGTGAATTATGTTTGTTAACTTCAGGAACATCTTTTTCTCTGTCGTTCTGATTACAAAATGCTAAATTTGGAAGCATATTTGGTTTCCTTGATTTTTGCACTTTGTTTCTTGCTTGGAGTCGTTTCTGTTAATGATTCGTTGACTAATTTTCTAGGACCACGATGAAGAGTATATTGTAGGGGTGGACGGTACGGCATACCGAAAATTTTCTCGCCATACCGTTACCGTACCAAAATTTTCGATACCGAAAAATATCATACCATTCTCATACCGAAAATTTCGGTATACCGAAATTTTCGGTATGTCAATATTGATACCGATACCGTACCGATAATTTCGATATACCGTGCCGTACCGAATTTTCGACATATACCGTACCATACCGAATTATCGGTATACCGTTTCGTACCGAAATTTCTGCATACCGATAATACCATTTCGTACCGAAATTTTGAAATTTCGGCATACCGATAATACCGTTTTGTACCGAAATTTCGACATACCGTTCTGTCGAAATTACTTTTTAAATAACCTGTATTTTTTATGAAAAAAATATTTGATCACAGAATAAGATTTAAGTATTCATCACTCATCAGTCCAACACAAAATATAAATTTCAACAATCCAACACAACAAAATAAGTTTCAATAGTTCAACACAACACATATTAAAAGACACTCAATATATGCAATCTTTGTGGGAGACTTTGGAAACACATATCCCAGTCCCTCTATACAATCTTTTAATAATACCCTTTCACGCACAATTCCGAAAAGATGATAAATAATTGAAAAAAAAAAGCAGAAAAAACCTAAATTATAAGCCTAAAAGGTAGTATAGAAAATGAAATCATACACAAATTAGAGTAACATCAACATAAAAAGATATTGATTCTTGAAGGAACCCAAATAAAATGACGATAAAATAGATGAGTAGAGTGAATCACCTCCGGTTTCAGAGAACTTATCCCACTCTTGGCAAGTTTTCTAGCGTTCACGCAAAAACTCTTTGTAAGATTTCTACCAATGTAACAAAAAATGAATAAATGCACTATGTAGTGTAGATCTGAAAAATAATCGCAAAATGTTTCGTGCTTTTGTAGCAGTAATTACCTGAGCAAAAGATGACAGAGTGGTGGGGGACAAGAGATGGGAGGCGGGGCAGGCGGGGGGGAAGAAGGGCCACAAAGCGGGGGGGGAGAGGAGGGCAACAACAGGGGAGAGGAGGGAGGCGGGGGAGAAGGGGGCGTGGGGGACGGGCAAGGGGAGGGAGGGAGCAAGGGGGGGGGGGGAGGGGGCGACGGAGGGGGGGGAGGGGGGCCAGAGCGGGCGGGGGGGGAAGGCGGGCCACCCAAGCAGGGGGAGAGGAGGGGCCACATCCCATGGCCAGGGGGAGGCGGGAGAAGGGAGAAGCGGCCAGGGATTGTGTAGGGTTTGTGAGTTGTGAGTCTTGTGACTTTGTGTTAATATATATATACATAATATAATTATAATTATTTATTTGAAAAAAAATATGAATTCAACACAAGATTTTCGGTATACCGATATATTATCGGTATACCGAAATTTCTATATTCATATACCGTTATCAGATCGAAATTTTTCGATGCGGTACCATACCATCATCGAAAATTTCGGATATCTAAAAAAAATTCGATAAATTCGATATTTTTCGGTACGGTAAGTGCGGTATACCGGTATTTTCGGTATTTTCTCCACCCCTAGTATATTGCCACTTTTTATACCTACTTCATTTACTTTTCCCATTGTGATGCCAACTGCATTCTTAAAATAATCGAACAATTGGCAAAAAAATGTAAATTCTCAACTTGCAATCTCTTTTTGTTAAAATAATAAATCTGATACTGCACTGTATTTCACGAAACAAACAAAATATAAACACAGAAAAAGAAACGAACCGAGTCAAGGGCGCACCCTTTTCCCCGCAAGACAAAATACGCCCTGGATAGTGCTCACAGGATCGTGCGTAATTGCCCCAAAAGGTAAAACAGTTCACAGTATTAAATCAGTAGCACCACTGAAATAATACTCTCATCGAACATATTCGGAGTATGAGCAGAAAGAGGGAAGAAAGTATGTACGCAGAATTGCGAGAGTCAATTTTCGTAGGTTTGGAAAAGTGACTGAAAGAAATTCTGAGGGGTCACTACATATAGACGGAACCAACTCCGGGAGGTTGAGGAAAAAGTGGGAAGCCCACGAACTTCGTGGTCAGTTATGACCCACGATTCTAGTGGGGCGGTTTTGACCGCATGAGACGTCCAGGTTCGACGAACCTCTAATTCGAATTCAAAATTCAAATCCTGGATAAGCTTGAATCCGCGCACGGATAAGTCTTGACTCCTGGGCCTACCCAATTCCGGATGGGTCACCCAATTCATTTAGTCCAAAAATAAATGGCCCAATTTAAGATTTTGGGTATCTAAAAATATAGATGGGCCCCAAAGCCCACCCAAAGCCCAATTGCCAAGAACCACGAACACGAACCCGGCCCAGGCCCGGGCGGGGCGGGGCGCGCGCGTGTGGTTCATGGTTAGGGTCCCCATGCACCATTTTGGAGAACATGACTACAAGCTTGTATTTACACTAGGAAACTCTCCTTTAAGTTTCCAATGTGGGATGAGTGGGAAGACTACACATGGTCAACGCTCACCCATTAATTACTCTCTCACTAGAGCATTAATGTCTCATCTTCTTTAATTAATTTCTCACTCACCGAAATTTGGTTTTGAGATATTAAATATACCACAATCATCTACTCCGCGAGTAGATCGATCTCGTCACGTTGAATTTACAAAAAACAACGTTTTAATTCCTCAATTAATTTGGTCAAACATGAGTGCTAGAACACTTTCAAAACCAAATTTCCAACAATCCCCCACATTAGTGAAAATTGCATCTATACGGACTTAGGAGCTTCTTCCAGCTCAATTGAGACTTTGTTGCTTCAGGAAAAGTAGTTTGTGGCTTTGAACTTTCCTTAGCCCAGCATTGTCGGGTACACTGTGGTTTAGTGGACATAATGCCTTGAACTAATCCACCTTAGTGTATACCTTACAGGCAGTGCAGACATAAGTCAGTCTCGACTCCGATTCATTCTCATAGTTTTGTCCGTTTTGCCATGGACGCCCTTTTGTGCTTCATAAATTTTTGGTCAAAGCGGCCCTCACTTCTCATTTACATAGGTGATCTCCTCTCGAGTATCCCGTCATACTTAGTCCCATCTGGACCTTTAGGAATCATTAAAAGTCAAAGACTTAACCTTTACCACAGTTTACGGGTTCTCAACACTTGACTCAGTGCTGTCAGGAATGGTCATGATTTTCAAGTGTTGTGCATCTCACATTCACAGCTTAGTTTTCCCTTTTGAACCAAGTTCTTGGGATCTCCAGTCATCATGGTTGGGTTTCCACTGTTTCAGTTTTTCTTTGTGGATTTCAGACACATTCCCTCTATCAGCTTATTCATTTGATCTCGACATATGCTCTTGGTGAGCGGATCCGCTATGTTATCCTTTGACCTTACATAGTCAATGGTTATAACCCCAGTTGAGATCAAATGTCTAACAGAGTTATGTCGACGATGGATATGTCTCGACTTTCCTTTATACATACTGTTCGAAGCTCTACCTATAGCAGCTTGACAGTCACAATGTACCATTACCGACGGTACATGTTTGTTCCAACAAGGAATGTCTTCCAGAAAACTACGAAGCCATTCTGCTTCTTCACCAGCTTGATCTAAAGCGATGAATTCTGATTCCATTGTGGAACGGGCAATACACGTCTATTTTGTGGATTTCCACGATACTGCAGCTCCTCCAATAGTGAATACATATCCACTGGTGGAAAATGAGTCTTTTGTATCCGATATCCAATTAGCATCGCTGTACCCTTCAAGTACAACTGGATACCTCATGTAATGTAGCCCAAGGTCAAGGGTGTACTTTAAGTACCTTAGAACCCTTTTAAGAGCTTTCCAATGTTCATGACTTGGATTGCTCGTGTACCTGCTCAGCTTGTTTATTGCACATGCAAGATCTGGTCGTGTTCAATTCGTAATATACATCACGCTCTCAATGATCCTTGCATATTCCAACTGAGTCACAGGTTCTCCTCTGTTCTTCTTCAAATGAACATTGTGTTCCAGAGGTGTTTTAGCAGGTGGATCATCAAATGCATTGAATTTCTTCAACACTCTCTCAACTTAATGAGATTGTGTTAGGGAGATTCCATTTGATGTTCTCTCAATTTTGATTCCTAGAATCACATCAGCTAATCCCATGTTTTTCATGTCAAAGTTTCGATTTAACATGTTTTTCGTATTAACTATGGCATTGTGATTGTTACCCATGATTAACATGTCATCGACATATAAGCATACGATAACAAAGCCATTTTGTGTTTCTTTCACATATACACATTTATCACATTCGTTAATTCGAAATCCATTTGACAACATGATGTTATCAAACTTCAAGTGCCACTGCTTAGGAGCTTGTTTAAGTCCATACAGTGATCAAACGAGTTTACACATCTTTTTCTCATTTCCAGGTGTAATGTAACCCTCGGGTTGATCCATGTATATTTCAGCATCTATCTCACCATTAAGAAACGCAGTCTTTACATCCATCTGATGTATTTCGAGATTGTGCAAAGCAACAATCGCAATAAGTACACGAATGGATGTAATCCTCGTAACAGGTGAATAGGTGTCATAGAAATCATACCCTTACTTTTGTTTAAAACCCTTTGCAACCAAACGGGCTTTATACTTTTCAACTGACCCATCTGCTTTATACTTTCTTTTAAGGATCCACTTACATCCTAAGGTCTTGCAATCTTTTGGGAAGTCAACCAACTCCCATGTGTGATTTTGCAGAGTTGAATCATATTCGCTATTAATAGCTTCTTTCCAGAGCGGAGCATCCGGTCTGGACATAGCCTCTTTGATAGACTGAGGTTCGTCTTCCAACACGTAAGTGATGAAGTCTCGACCATAAGTCTTATCAATTCTAGCTCGTTTACTGCGTCTTAGTTCTTCACTCTCTTGAGTGGAAGGACCTGCAGTGTCATCTGATTCTTCGTGTGTTCGTTTGTTTGAACTCACTTCTTCTTTATCCCTACAAGGGAATACATTTTCAAAGAATATAACATTCCTTGATTCTATTGTAGTGCCTACTGTCATATCGGGTATCTCTGATTTGTGAATCAAGAATCGATAAGCAATAATGTTGAAGGCGTATCCTATAAAGATGCAGTCGACCGTTTTAGGTCCGATTCTCACTTGTTTAGGAAATGGCACTTCAACTTTAGCCAAACACCCCCACACTTTAAGGTGTTTGTAGGATGGTTTGCGCTTTTTCCACATTTCATATGGAGTTTCATCCTTACTTTTTAGTGGAATCTTATTTAAAATGTGGTTAGCTGACAGAATAGCTCCCCCCACAAGTTCTGAGGCAAACCCGAGCTGATTAACATAGCGTTCATCATCTCTTTTAGTGTTTGGTTCTTTCTTTCCGCAACAACATTAGATTGAGGTGAGTAAGGGGCTGTCATTTGATGTATGATGCTAGACTCAATACATAACTGTTCAAACGGAGCCACATACTCTCCACCTCTATCACTACGAAATGTTTTAATTCTAGTGTTCAATTGATTCTCTACTTCAGTTTTGTAACGTTTAAATGCTTCAATTGCTTCATCTTTACTTCGTAAAAGATAAACGTAGCAGAATCTAGTGCAATCATCAATAAAAGTAATAAAGTACTTTTTTCCACCTCTAGTTTGCACAAACTTTAAATCACATACATCCGTGTGAATTAATTATAGAGGGGTTGTGTTCCTTTCAACATATTTAAATGGTAATTTAGCCATTTTAGCTTCTACACATATCTCACATCTTTTGGATGTATCAACGTTTGCAATGTTAAATAAATTCAAATATACTAAACGCTTTATAGCCTTTAAATTAACATGTCCTAATCTAAAATGCCATAAAGAGGAACACTCAACGATATAAACAGAAATAGAAGCATTCTCATTAATAATAGTGTTTTTGCCTTTACGGCTTACAACCATGACTGACATTTTGAATAAACCATTCTCGAGATAACCTTTCCCGAGAAAAGTACCAAACTTACTCAATACAACTTTGTCAGACTCAAAAACTAAATTAAACTTGTGAGTAACTAACAACGAGCCAGAGATCAAGTTCTTTCGGATGTCTGGGACATGCAGCACATCATTCAGCTTCAGCTCCATCCCCGAGGTCAGCTTCAGCACAACTGTTCCAACACCAGCCGCTTCAGGCGAGGCTTGGTTGCCCATAAACAACTTTCTCCCTTTAGCAGGAGAGTAGGTGGAGAATGCAGACTTCTCCGAGCAAACATGGCAAGTGGCCCCAGTGTCCACAAACCATTCCTTCTTGTTGTCCAACATGTTGGCTTCAGTCACCACAGCAGACAAATCAGCATCCGTGAACTCCCGTTCAGCCATGTTCACAGAGTCATTCTTGGGCTTTTGCAATCACTTGCCCGATGACCAGGCTTGCCACAGTTGTGGCATTTTCCAGAGAAAACGAATTTCTGCTTGGTGGCAGGAGCATCAAACTTCCCCTTGACTTCTTTCTCGTTGGGGCGTTTTCTCTTCACTGATGGATTTTTTTTCTCCATCAGATTTGCTTTGGCCTCGATAGCAGAAGCCGAAACTTTCTTCTCTCTTTTGAGGCCATCTTCCTCAATTCGAAGCCGGACAATCAAGTCCTCCAAGCTAATCTCCTTTCGCTTGTGCTTGAGGTAAGATTTAAAGTCCTTCCAGGATGAAGGCAGCTTTTCAATCACAGTTGCCACCAGAAACTGTTCTGGCAGCTCCATTCCTTCTGCAGTAATGTTATGGAAAATTAGCTGCAGCTTTTGAACCTTGTCGACAACAGGCTTGTTGTCTACCATCTTGAAGTCGTACAATGTAGCAACGACGAACTTCTTCGTTCCTGCATCTTCTGTCTTGTACTTCTTCTTCAAAGAAACCCACATTTCTTTGGCAGTCTTGTGCTGAGCGTAGACGTTATACAGAGCGTCACTTAGTCCACCTAGAATGTAATTCCGGCACAAGTAATCCCCACTGATCCAGATGTCATAGTTCATTCTCGTGATCTGATCAGCATTGTCATCAAGGATTTTCGGACAGTCCTCCTTGAGGTACCTTACCACAGACAAGGTGGTTAGGTAGAATTCCATCTTATTCTACCACCTCTTAAAGTCTGCTCTCGAGAACTTCTCGGGTTTTTCTGCCTGCGCAAGCAAGGGCCTAATAGTCCCTGGTTGAGAGGCTAGAATCATTGGACCCACGTACGGGTTTCCACCAGTATTGCCAAAGAACTGGTTTCCTCCAATGAACGGATTTCCACAGGAGTTATCCATAAAAGGATTGTTCTGAGGTCCCTCCAGAAAAGGATTTCTAGGGTACATCGAAGCAAACAGACCATCCGTATGTCCAACATACTAGCTCCCAGAAGCTCCTGCTGACAATCTAGTATATAGGTTACTAATCGGAGGCATTCCGATTCCAGTGAAGGCCTGGCTTCCAGAAGCATTTGCTGACCCTCCGGCAATTTGGTTACCAGTTTGATGCATTCTGAGTCCAGTGAAGGCAAACGGACCATCAGTCATTTGAACATCAGATCGATACTGAGTGTTTGTGTTAGCTGGAGTAGGCGCACCTAGTCCAGTAGTGGGAGTAACAGGCGCACCTGAAACTATCGGAGTAGAAGTAGCCGCAGCTAAACCAATGTTCGAGTTGTTAGCACCATCAGTGACATCATCAATGATATCGGTGTTAAGAAACTCATTAACAATATCTTGTTCTTCGTTCGCCATTGCAGTATTTCGATAAAAGTAATATTTTGTCTTGCGATTGTTGAAATAATAAATCTGATACTGCACCGTTTCACGAAACAAACAAAATATAAACACAGAAAAAGAAACGAACCGAGTCAAGGGCGCACCCTTTTCCCCACAAGACAAAATACGCCCTGGATAGTGCTCACATGATCGTGTGTAATTGCCCCAAAAGGTAAAACGATTCACAGTATTAAACCAGTAGCACCACTGAAATAATACTCTCGTCGAACGTATTCGGAGTATGAGCGGAAAGAGGGAAGAAAGTATGTACGCAGAATTGCGGGAGTCGATTTTCGTAGGTTTGGAAAAGTGACTGAAAGAAATTCTGAGGGGTCACTATTTATAAAAGGAACCAACTCCGGGAGGTTGAGAAAAAAGTGGGAAGCCCACGAACTTCGTGGTCAGTTATGACCCACGATTCTAATGGGGCGATTTTGACCGCATGAGACGTCCAGGTTCGACGAACCTCTAATTCGAATTCAAAATTCAAATCCCGGATAAGCTTGAATCCGCGCACGGATAAGTCTTGACTCCTGGGCCGACCCAATTCTGGATGGCCCAATTTAAGATTTTGGGTATCTAAAATGATAGATGGGCTCCAAAGCCCAATTGCCAAGAACCAAGAACCAAGAACCCGTGCCCGGGCGGGGCGCGCGCTTGCGTGTGTGGTTCATGGTTAGGGTCCCCATGCACCATTTTGGAGAACATGCCTACAAGCTTGTATTTATACTAGGAAACTTTCCTTTAAGTTTCCAATGTGGGATGAGTGGGAAGACTACACATGGTCAACACTCACCCATTAATTACTCTCTCACTAGAACATTAATGTCTCATCTTCTTTAATTAATTTCTCACTCACCGAAATTCGAATTTGAGATATTAAATATACCACAATCATCTACTCCGCGAGTAGATCGATCTCGTCACGTTGAATTTACAAAAATCAACGTTTTAATTCCTCAATTAATTTGGTCAAACATGAGTGCTAGAACACTTTCAAAACCAAATTTCCAACATTTTTTTGCCCTATGACTTATTCAATTCACTTTGTGCCCCTTTTTTACCATTCTACCCTTCTCCCTTAATCCCATCCCATCTCAATCCCACCATATTTTTCAACATCCAAACAAGTCCTAAACACAAACCGACCCGACCCGATCCCAGCCCGAGCCGGACTCGACCCGAACCAAACCCAACACAGCCCAAGCCAGACCCGACCCGAACCTAAACCCGACCCAGCCCGAACCCAACCCAAAATGGTTCATGGTTCAAGGTTCGGGTTCATGATTCAGGGTTTAGGGTTTAAGGTCGTGTTTGGATGGTATAAAAATAAATGATAGAATGAGATAAGGATAGGATAGGGATGTGATTAAGAAGAGGGGTAGAATGGTAAAAAAAAGTCACAATAGTGAGTTGAAAAAGTCTTAGAACAAAATAATGATATCATCTTCATACCCAAGTCCAAATATGGTACTCTTTTTTCTCTGACTTTTTCTTGTGAAACTTAAATGAGCATTCTATAAATGCTAGTAGCCTAGTAGAGAAACTTAATTTTTCTATAGTTTTGTATTTTATCTGAGCTTATCTTGTGTCTTTCATGGTTTAGCATGCACTTATATTTGGATGTGTGATTTCTGCAGCTACCTCTGTGCTTTCTGCTCTGTTGAGTGGCGTGAAAATCGAGAAAATCCCAAATAAATTTCCGTCGAAGTGGAATTTGGCTCCTACTATTACTATCACATACCTGTCTGTCTATTCAAATACTAACTGTAGATGTGCAGTTCTGTCGATTTTTGGGGAACAGCTCGCGCTTCTGCATAGGATACAAAGAATATACTTCATGTTTAATAGTGTTGTCTACGTGTATAGTAGTATGTTTTTTGAAGCATCAATAATATGAGTTGGATGAGTTGGTATGCTGTGAAACTTGTTCACTGTGAAATTGATTTTTTTTTTACAGACATACACTTTAGTAATATAAGCCACACCCTTTAGTAATATAAGTCATACACTTCAGTTATCACTGCGACACTCTTTGCTATAATATAAGTCACACCCTTTACTTTTATGAGTAATACACTTTACAATAAAAAGTCACACACTTTACAGTAAAAAATCACACACTTTAGTAATATAAGTCACACTCCTTAATCAGTTTCACCGTAAAACTTGTTCACCGAGTTGGATTGACTGATATTGTGTTAAACAAATTATCTCTTCTTGTGCAAATCTAACGAATAAATAAATAATATATTAGGTTACATTCTACTGCACTCTTTCTTTTTTTCATATATGTCTGAGACACAACTGCACTTAGAATCTCTTCAAACTATTAGCTGATTGCTGGTGTAACAGTCCTTTGGAAAAGAAAAATCCCAAGAACATGCTAGTTTGGAAGAAAATTCGCCTAGATTATGGTTACATGAAGTGGACTTTTGCTATAGCAGTGCTAGTTTAACGTAGAACCATCACACGGGCATTTCGATTGCATTTTGACTTGAAATACCAAAATCATGTTTTTGTTGTTTCAGTAAGAGCAGCTTAATTCCAGCAAATACATAGGTGAATGCCGTACACTTCCTGAGACTTGGATAATCGTTATTTATAGCATAACATTGAAGTTTTGTATTTCATTTTTCTCAAGTTTGCCTTTCTTACTTTGGCTTTATAATGAGGATAAATTGTATTTTGAGATGAGTAAGTGTGAAACTCATCAAAACTATTGCACTAGAAATTCTCTTTATTGCGTCTTGGAGATTCAGTTCAGATCTGCCCTGCTTGAGAGTTGCAGCATCCCTTCAAGATTCATGTTTGATCATTACTTTCCTCTCGTCTACTACACGATAACACTAATATATATTCATCCCTTCCTCATGTTTATTTCTTTATGCAGATTCATTGGCAAAGGATGCCTGTTCGCCTTTTGATTCTGTGAAGTCAGATTCTGCTTTATATGAAATAACTAGTACTGATAAACTAATACTTTTTAATAAAACAACTAATACTATTTAAAAATACACACAAATTGCAAACTAATTGCACAGTGAAACTGGCATACATAAAACTTTGCCTAATTTAAAACATGGCAAGTCAAACGGAAAGGTACAAGAAGTATCAACAAGCTCGCTTTGCTTTTCCAATCCCTTTCGAACTACCTACTGGCCCGACACTTCTGTACACACAAAAAAAAAAAGAACTTGATCTAAATGTTTGCTTTGCATTAAAAGATCGAATACAATGCAATTGTGAAAATACAGGGTACCAAGTTAAACTGTTCTTTATGACTTTGGAACCCCACTTGAGTGAGGAGATTAATTACTTCATAAATATTAAGATTTCAGCCTTAGATTTGAAGTTTAAACCAATTAATGATATTAACAAAGATGAGAATTTTCTTAATCCTATGTCCACAAGCATAGAATTCAAATCCAAGCATAAATACCAAAATACTCACAGGAGATAAAGAGTCAGGGGAAATTGAAATTTGATTTAAGAATATAGATAAAATATGCAAAAATTCATTGGTGATACAGATTTTTAAAAAGAAGCAAAAGTCGGTATCAAAGTAGTTTTTACTAGTCTTACCTTTGGCAATGGGTAGATGATTGAAGAGCTCACCCAATCATTGTGCGCTTTCTTCCTCTTTGGCGCACTAAAATTTGCCATCAAAACAAACAAAAACAGGACAAAAGAAAAAATTATAACAAAGTATGAGGTGCAATTAATTTTGATTTTTGGAAAAGGAAACAATACATTATAGCCCCAAGTATTAAAGAAGAGGTACCTTGAGCTAGCTTGTTCAAGGTTGAGCACCACTGCTTTGATGATTTCCTGTATGCAGCAAGGATTTTGTCCATCTACAGTAGATAAACGAATACAAATCAGCACCATAAACATTTTCCTAGTTATACCAATTTTTCACAAACAAAAAAACATAATAAACTTAATATTTACAGTTCTCCATATAATAGCAGCTTTGTCCCCCCCTCCTAAAATAATATTAGCAACAAATGACCAATTAATGGAAGGTCTAAATTAATAATTACCAAGAGCATTATCATACGCTTTGTATATTTTTAACAACCAATAGGCATCCTGAAGTTGCAAACAGTGACTGCTTACCACATTCCCACATGACGAGTGCATAGATAGCAATGCCCGTTCAAGAACATAAAGATCGACAGCTTTATCTTCCGGGAGGGTTGAAGTGAAGCTTAGACCAAAATCAATGAGCACCTTTGAGAAAATGAAAACATAATATCAATTACATTTCCTCGAGGAAGAATGTTCATAAAAGTAAATAGATTGAACACAAAGATACACATAACACTCGGGTGCACCAGTTGCGCCACGCAAATAATGCACAACTAATACTGTTTGGTGAAAACAGCTAATACCGACCAACTAGTATCTTTTAGGAAAACAACTAATACCATTTTGAAATGTACTTGAGTTGCATGGTGCAACTGGTGCATAGAAGTATTTGTCAATAATAATATTGAGAACCTACCAACTTATCAGTAATATTCCGGATTAACATGTTTGATGTAGTCAAATCACCATGGATCAGCCCACCATCATGCATTTTGCCAATGGCATTACCAATCTGTGTTTCAATATCATCTAATCGGTCTTCAACAATACCATTCAAACCAAATTCAAGCAATACGTCTTTCACAGCAGGTCCTTCAACATACTCAAAAGTTAAAGAATGCTGCACAGGATCAACAGCGTAAAGCACTGGAGTTGAAACCCCAAGTTTTCTAGCTTTTGTCGTGCATCTAGCTTCCTGTTCCAGAATTTAGAGAAAGTCAAGCAGGTGGGAAAAGTATTTGAGGGCAGATAGTAATCTCATATAAAAGCCTAACCGCATTCAGATGTTTGAGAGTAAGCTTCGAGTCCAATGATGGATGGCGATATTTTTTTGAAAACCGCTCCTTAACAATAGATCTTCTACCAACAAAAGCCGACTCAAACACTCTCTGGGTAAAATATATAAGATTGCCAGATGATAATAGGAAATGATCAGCTACTTAAGAAGTTTTCTTTAAACAATTTGTTTGTGCGATGTAATCTTTAGTGGTTATAACTTATAATGCTCTATAGACTGCACCAGTGGACAAATTCAACTTACAGCTTCAGCACCTTGCTTGATCAAAATAAATGAGCCTTCTGCTCCATTTAACTTTGCATCCATGGTGAAAATATATTGCAACTGTTTATCCAACTTAAAGTTGATGGACAGCTGGAGTAGCACAAAAAAAATAGAAGTAAGAGCAAACCATTAGAAAAATACAAGGACTATCAGCCGCAATAAATTAACATAACACCTTGCACACAAGTTAATCTTTGCTGCAAAAATCTCTCAGAAAGTATAGAGTGGAGCATTTCAATTCATGTTGGAAACAAAATTTGAGAAAAGAAGCAGTTCTTAATAATATTCTAAAATATAAAAGCCTTTCATTTTAATCATCAGAGCATCTGAATGATACTATACATAAATATGATGGATAGAGTCAAAAACATCGGAAAAGTTCAAATTTTTCAAAGACGGAATGTATAGACTACACAAATCTGGATTTTCGAGTTGCCATAAAATTAGCAGGCAATTCTCATTTCAGACTATCATTGGCTGCATTTTATTTAATTTCATAGTTGTTAGAGGCACCACTGGCCTTCTATAGCGCCTCTTGAACATCGGCAAAAATCTTATATTATAAAAGTAGAATGTACTTCACCAAATGCTGACAAGTGTGGTATCTAATATGCTGCCACATGTATTTTACATTTCATAGACACTAATACAGTCAAGACTCTTTGGAAACTTTATTCACACCTGATTATACTAAATAAATGTTGCATACAAATTTGCTTTTTAAAACCAAAATTAATAACTCTTTGGAAACTTAATTCAGCGACTTTTACTTTTCTGTGTGTGTTAAATACATAAACATTAACCATTTTTTTCATTTGACTCACAATTTTCGAATCAAAGAATCAAAGATTATAGTTCTGTAGTAGGTTTGTTATTTTAAAAATACTTCATTTTCCAGCATAAACCAAATTAAACTCCAATTTTTCAATTGCAGATTTTCAACTTGGCAACAATCATGATACCCTTATCGTTTTATATTGAAAATGTATATTCAATCCCTAATTTAACCACAGTCTGCCGCCGTCACTTTTATATCTCTTTTTTCGAGATAAAAAATATGGAACGCCGGTCAAAACATATATCGAAAATCATCATATATCATTTTTGGCAAAAATAAGTTGAAATTAACAAATTTCGATTCCGTCGTCAAAAAGAAAAGGAGAGCATAACTTTACCATAGATCTGAGGGAGAAAGAGAGCGGGTGGCGGGAGACCGGAGAGAGGTGGTCAGGTGGTGGATGGGAGGCGGCAGGCGCCGGCAGCCGATTGAAGAAACTGGAAATTGAAGGAAGACAGAGAAGATTTAGGATTTTTTAACCGGCCCTTTTTTGGTTTTTTCAGCCCAGCCCAGCCAGCCCATTTATCTTTCACAATTTTTTGGAATCCGGTTGGGGCTTTGTTTCATATTTCTTTTATAAAATCTATACATATCTAATAACAAAATATTGGGCCAACAAATTGTTATAATTTTGTAATAAAATTTTATACATCTTTATAAATTTGATGTAGCTCAAATGGTATAACAAATATTTTTAACTTAACTTTCAGATGCTAAAGAATATATATTATTTTTTTAATATTTTCTAAATTATTAATATTATTTACATATCTAATAACAAAATGTTGGGCCAACAAATTGTTATAATTTTGTAATAAAATTTTAAACATCTTAACAAATTTGATGTAGCTCAAATAGTATAACAAATATTTTTTATCTTCTTTGTATGCAAGAGAACATGGTTCAATTTTTCATATCTACTACACATATATATTAATTATTTTTTTAATATTTTCTAAATTATTAATATTATTTTTGAATTTATGAACTAGATCTATTTATACATATATAATACCAAAAAAGAAAAAAAATTCAACAAAAAAATTATTACAAATTTTTGAACTAAATCTATATATACATATATAATAACAAAATATTATACCAAAATAGAAAAAAATTCAACAAAAAATTATTAAAAATTTATCATAAAATTTTAAAAGTGGCACATTAATGATTAATAATATAAAATGTTATATTTTGTAGTTGATATATATATATATATATATATATATATATATATATATATATATATATATATATATATATATATATATATATATATATATATTAAAAAATCGATTTTTTTTAGATTGCTCACTTGATTTTGACACGGGTTTTGATGGGGAAAATCTTTATTAATATTTAAAGGTAATAAAATAGCTTTTTTAATAAGGGTATTTTGTCAATTTTAGTGAATAAGATAAAAAATAAGTTATTTTTGTATGTAATTATTAGTGACATGTGATGTAATTTAGCGATGTTTGTAAAGGGTAGAATGAACTGTATAGTTACTTTATTGCTATTTTAAGTATGTGATAAAAGGTGGACTTTTGAGATTTTGAGCAATCTAAAAAAGACGAGACATATTGTATATATGAAAATGTATAATTTATATACTTATTTGTATGATAATATTACATGATATTTGATTTAAATTGATTAGTTTAATTACCATAAATTAGTTGCATGAGCTATTGACATTAGACTTAAATTATTAGTTGAATAATTTTTAATTAAATTATTAGTTGACGTTATTAGTTGAATTGTAAATTGACACTAGATTGGTTGTGATAAAGCTCGATTTGTTTACTTATTTGTATGATTATTTTATATGATATACTATTTAACAAGTAGATTTTTCTTTGAACCCGGGTTCACGTGAAATCTATTTTTTTAGTGTCACGATTATGCATTTACAGTTATACACTATTACCATCTTAAAAAATATTTAATTTTTTAAATAATGACGGTGCAGTACATAACAAATCTACAAAAAAAATTTAGATGAAATATTTGCATGATTAACTAATTATAACACTTTTAAAAACTCATCTAAGTCATTATATACATATAATATAAGTATCACTCCTAATAATTATAATATATATAACATATAAGTAAAAAAATATGGGACACGTGATCCCAACATAGGACATGTAGGTCCATCATTGAGTCCAATTACTATGAATTAGTTGCATGTACAATTGACATTAGACCTTGGATTGTAAAACGATACTGGGTTGGTTGTGATGAAGCTCGGTAACCATACTTTTAAAAGAAAATACTAATCGAGAATAACTTAGGACAAAGAGTGTTGATTTTGGGAATGACACTGTCATCATCAGATAGTAGACTCTTTTTAACATCTTAAAAAGATAATTTTGACTAATGATATCTTATGGTGTGATCATTAATGAGAATTAATAAACAATTATTAAAAATTTTGGACTTTCTTAAGGAGATTAATTTCAATTGTGGGTAGTTATATGTTATCATGTTCAGAGTAACTAAAAGGGACAATTTAAATTTTTTGACATGCAGTGAGAATTGGGAAGACGATAATAGGTGACAATCAAAGTGATTTTAAATTGTAAGAAAAAAATATATTTAAAGTTGCATTATTTAACAATGTAAATTTTTTAAGCAGTTGGAGCGCAACCCATTTCCCATGCTTGATTGCAAAAGAAAAATATGTTCATAAATCGTAATGCGACAACAACAGATTTTATCGACACCGAAAAAGCGACATCCTCCGAGGAAATGTCGATCGATATCTTCCAGTTCACAGAAAGTAGTGATTGACTGTTTGGCTATATATTACCCAAACCATGCAAGAGCGCGTTCAAACCCTAAATGTTGCCGTTTACCACTATCCTAAAGAGGAAACCCTTGATGATATCTCTTCCAACGAATAGTTTTCAAGAGTGACTCTAGTTGCCTATAAATACCAGTGGCCTTGCAACATTCAAGGTTACGGGAAATGAAGAAACTCCAGAGCTCAAGCATATTCAAGTTTGTTTTGAAGCACTCGAAACCCTAAAGATTTCCCAAGTGTTTCACTTTAAAGGGAGCTCATATACTAAGCCTAGTATTGTTAAGATTCAAAGCTTAGTAGAGATATCCTAGCCTTTGCACTTGATCTTATTTGTAAAGGATATCTCAATCATAGTTGAAAACCAAACCAAAACCCAAACCCTAAGTGTTAGGAAGTTTGTTGTTTGGAAGTTGAGAGAGTTGTTGTACAAGTTAGTAAGCTGGTGTGACTGTCTGAAAACTTGAGAGAGTAGTAGTTTCTGAGCACTAAAACTTAGGAAGTAGATCCTAGGGATCATATTACCATAAAGAGGTAATCCTGGTCAGTGTGCCTTGGCACTCTAAACCCAAGTAATTCCTAAAGTGTTAAGGAATTCCCCCGAGGTCACGGAAAGTGTACGTAGGAGCTTGTGTCTCTAAACCACTATACTTGTTGTGTTATTTATTGCTTTCTGTATTGCATCATATCTGTTGCATATTTTCACTAAAAGCGTACAAGGTTTTCTGATTCAGTTGGAAGCATTCCACTGAAAGTGCATTAACCGGGTCACAGCCTTAACCATCAGTTTTTATAAAGGAAAATGTATTTTCAGCAAGTTAAAACGAGTATAAACTTAGGGCCTACACTTTCTGCACCTTAGTTAGCTAATATAGAGAGTTATCAAACTGAATAACTCTCTGAGTGTTCAGTAAGATTATTATTTGTACCAAGCTACTCAGGATTGTAGCACTCATGATCAGTTGAGCTAATTTGTAGGACTGAAAGCAAGCTCAGAGTGATTGTCTCAGTAGACTACTACTCAGGATAAATTGTGCTTCTCAGAACTAAACTCAGGAAGGCCTGACTCAGTGATCAACATTGTTTTGAAAAGTTGATAAAATACTATACACGTGTATTCTGTTGGGATTATACTGGAAAGTATGTTTTTTACTTTGTATAATCGAAACTGAATTCCCAGACTTATTTACTGAAATAAATTGTTTATCACTGATGCTTTAAATATCATTGAATGTTACATATATTTACTGCATAACTGTTCAATAATTCGTCGTGTTACATTGTAGTTAATTTAGTGATACCGATCACGTAAGATTAAATTAACAAATTCCTTGTAACTAAAAAGTACGCAATTCACCCTAGATGGAAATGAACAACCCATCACGAAAGGTTGAGGTGTAAGGCTCGAGATTGGTTTGTCTTGACCAAGAGATTACACTAGTGCATGACTGATCTTGTTGAATAGGACTCTAGGAGGATAAATTCTTGAGCGGAAACAAGGAAGAATTAGACCTCGGTGGTTCGTTGTTTCTTAACCTTCGGCCCCTTAAATAGGATCACGTGGGATTGGTAACTATTGCTTTGACTTATCATGGGTAGCGAATCAAAGAGATTCAATACTTTTTATCTTGGGCAATATTATTAGTCACATGTGATTGCTAAGATTTAATCTGAAGAATCGTGTGCAAGTCGCTTGTTTGATTTGCCCCCTTGGGAGGTTCATAAGCTTTATCATACCAAATCTTGCAAGTGGAATTTGTTTCCTAGATGGATAATAATGTTGAACCGTTCCTTGACCAAGGACAAAAGATATTAATTAACGGAAAGCTATTTCAGTGGCTTTAATTAATTAATGGGCTAGATAATCTTAAACACGGGAAATAATGACCGGGAGCCATATTGACTGTAATAAGATGGATGGTGCAATATTAATTATGTAGTGGGATTAATTAATATTTATGGGCTTGAATTATATTGTGGCTCAATATTAGATATTCAAGGTCCATTAGAAGGTCCAATCTTAATTCTCCTAAAGGTCCCCTGAGTAGCCCAACAAATAGTCCAATAACTGAAAAATGTGATTAAAATAAAATAAATATTGTTGCTTAATTTTTCCTCTATTTTTCGAAATTTATGGATAAAAGAGGGAGAAAGATTTTCTTTGAATTTTGTTATGGAATGAAGATATGTATTTTTGGAATACAAGATTATCTCATTAAATTCAAGAAATCTCCCACTTGGTTATCTATATAGAATATTTCGAAATTTTGGAAATATAGTGGGCAAGAAAGATTTTCTTGATTTTCTTGAAAAGATATTATGGAAGATATGTATTTCTTGAAATACAAGAATATCTCATAAATTCAAGAAGATCCAAATCTTGGATTCTTGAACACTAAATTTTCGAAAATACCACATTATAGAGGAGGTGGGATTTTTGTGGAATATTTTAATTATGGGAAAAAGAATATAGAAGATATATTCAAGATTTCTTGGTGACCAAGAAAAGTCTTTTCCCACATTGTTTTTCTACAAGAATTTCTACCCCCTCCTCTCCTATAAATAGGGGATGATTAGTTCATTCCCAAGTACAATTCCATGTGCTGGAAAAATTAGCAAATCCACGAAAGTGGTGCAACAAAGTTTATTTTTTTTCCTTTTTGTTAATTGTTCGCGAGTATCCTTCCACCGGATTGTCGAGCAAGGGCTAAGGGAATACTTGGGAAGTCTTTTTGGTTAGTCCGTCCAACCGAATTCACTGCCATCCCGAGAGGTACGTTCACGTAAACCCGTAGATTCCGCATGCGTAGGTTTTACGTGGCTTTTTATATGCATGATATGTTGTTGCAATTATTATTTGAATTAATATAGGATTAATTCATGCTAGTAATAATTAATGAATTAAATTTGTATTTAAATATTCACGCCGAATAGATCTGTGCAACTCATTCCCCAACATATTCCCCCCACTACACGTGTGTGACTCGTACTTGGGACCAACAAGTGGTATCAGAGCAGTGGTTCAACTGACCACTTGCTTTGGTAGCTATAAGTCTTGTTACTAAGAGACTTTGGTGGTCTACTGAATAGATCTTACTGCTGATATCTTACAAGGCTCTTTCATCATGCCTTCCAAGAAACTATGATCTATGGAGACTGAGAATTCAGGCACATATGTACTCTAAACATGAGAGAATGTGGAGAGTTGTGTCTCAAGGACCTTTTGAATATAAGGTTGTGAATCCTAGATTGACTGATGTTGAAAAAGATGATCCAAGGGATGAATTTCCCAAATCTGATGATCAGCTTACTCCTGAAGAGAGAAAGTTGGTTAACCTGGATTATATTGCTAAGGATACACTTGATAACACTATTGATGATGGTGTTATGGGAATGATCTCCCATTGTGACACTGCCAAAGAAATTTGGGACACACTTGCTATTATGTGTCAGGGCACTGATCATATTAAGGAAAATAAACTATATGTGGCCATTGCCAAATTTGATGGTTTTGAAATGGATAATGGTGAATCTATTGAAAGACATGAGGTCAGATTCACTAGTATCATGAATGATCTGAGTGCTATTGGGAAAAGATATCCCAAAAGAGAAGTTGCACTGAAAATCCTTAGAGGACTCTCTAAGAAATGAGATATACATGTTGTGGTGATTGAAAACACCAAAGATATTGCATCTATGCCATATCAACAAGTTTTCTCTGAACTGAAAGCTTATGAGTTTGTGATTGATAAGAAAC
The DNA here is from genome assembly GCA_037126765.1 of Stenogyne calaminthoides. Classification (NCBI taxonomy): domain Eukaryota; kingdom Viridiplantae; phylum Streptophyta; class Magnoliopsida; order Lamiales; family Lamiaceae; genus Stenogyne; species Stenogyne calaminthoides. Next base: position 16,401,245 of record JBBCBC010000023.1, on the reverse strand, counting down.
TAAGAAACCTAATGGCAAAGATGAGTCATCATCTAGCAAGAATGTGGCTTTTAAAGCCAAAGAGAAACTTTGCATTACTAAAGAGCCTGAAAACCCACCTGCCAAAGATCAGGATCATAAATATGAGAAATATGCCCTGATGGCAAGGAGGTTTGATAGACTCAATAGTAAGTTTGGGAGATACAAAAGGCATTGCAAAGATAACAGGTGCAGGAATAGGAACAACTATGATGGAGGGGACAAGTCTAATGAGAAGAAGAAGGACCACAAAGCTGAAGGATCCTCATCCAGAAAGAAGGACTCAAAATCCAAGAAAGAGAGTGATCAGGATGATGATACCAACAGATGTTACAATTGCAAGAAGAAAGGTCACTTCCAGTATGACTGCCCTGAGTTGAGCTCCAAAGAAAGAAATGAGAGGCAAGCCAAAAGAGACAAGAAGTATTCAAGAAAAAGGCTATGATTGCTGAGGAAGAACATATTGAAGAAGGATCCAGCTCTTCAGAAGAAATGTTCTCAGATAGTGATAGTGATGATGTCTGCCTTGTTGCTATTGAGGAGGTAAATTCTTCTATCTTTGTTGCTGCTCCTACACAAGCACCTGAGTTATCAAGTTCTTCTATAACTAGTAATTTTGACCTGATGGGTTCTTTTGAGAATCTAATGAAGGACTATTCTGTGTTACAAGAACTGTTCATTGAAACTCAAGAGCAGAATGAGGAACTGACTGCTAAGAATCTTAAGTGGAAAAACTCTAATGCTGCTGAGATCACTTCTCAATTGATGGGAGTTACTGATGAACTAGATGTTCTGAAAGTATAACTCTCAGAGAAAGAGAAAGTGATAGAGGCCCTGAAAGGAAAGTTAGAGAAATCCACTGAGGAAAATCAGCTTATCAGTACTGAATTCAATGACCTCTTTGAGAAACATGAAACTCTAAAGAAAAGTGAGGATAGTTTGTGGAGAAAGTTAGCTCTATTGAATTATGCATCTCATGCAATAGATGAAATTCAGAGTTATCAAAGATATGCAACTATAAAGGCTGGATTGAGATATAATTCAGGGGGAACCTCACATGGTCTTCTAAATGTTGCTTCTACTAGTGGCACTAAGATAGTTTTATAAAACCGGCTGTTCGTACAAATCTTCTTATTGTAGAACAACCCCGTGTTTTGGACAAGGGTAAAGGACCTATGGTTTCAGAGAACCTAAAGGTTCAGAAAAGAAAGCCCAAACCTCAGGACAAGGTTAGAAAACCTGAACACTTAGTAGGAAATCCTCAGGCCAGTACTTCGAAGCCTCAGGCTAAGAATACCAACTCAAGAAATCATACTGAACCATCGGAGGAATCTTGAAGAGAAAACACTCAAATTTAGAAATTCTCAACTAAAGAGACCAAGTCCTTAGGTTACTGAAAGACCCCAATTTCAGTACAGGCAACCTAAACCCCACTTGCCTAAGGTGAAGGTTTCCTGAACCCAAGTCAGTAGAGACAGAGACCAGCTGGACCAAGGCCAAAGCATTGGAACAAGAGGCCTGAACCCAAGAAGAACTCTAAAGCTCATGTTAATGCTAAGGCTGACACTCATACACAGGATACTGTCAAGGCACCTAGAGTGATGAATGTGTATGTAGATGTTTATGGAAGATAAATCAGCCACTCTAAAGTAATTAGAGTTGTTAGGCAGATTTGAGTTCCAAAAGGTACAACTAACCTGCTAGGACCCTACACCAAATGGGTACCTAAGGCCTGATTTTGTTTCAGGTGAAGGAGAAGGGCATTGAGCTAAATGAAGACAACATAGCCCTGATGAGTGGAACTGAAATGGCAACTGTTGCATGGTACTTGGACAGCGGATGCTCAAGACACATGACAGGATATAAACATTTGCTCACTAACTATGTTGAACAGAAAGGCCCTCAGATAACTTTTGAAGACAATTCCAAAGGACATACTGAAGGATATGGAAAACTTGAAGTTGATACTGTTCATATCCATGGTGTATCATATGTGTCTGGTTTAAAGCATAATCTGCTTTCTATCAGTCAATTCTGTGACAAAGGATTTAGTGTTGAATTCTCAAAGAACTTGTGCTATGTGAAAGATAATATTTCACAACAAGTATTATTGACTGGTACTAGAAAATGGAATGTGTATCTTGCTGATTGGAGACTGACTCCTATGGATACATATTTAATTGCTAAGAAAGCCACTGAAACCAGTTGGTTATGGCACAAAAGGCTGAATCACTTGAACTTCAAAACCCTGAATAAATTTGCAAGATTAGCACTTGTGAGGGGGTTACCCAATGAAGTGTTCAGTAATGATCATGTATGTGATGCTTGTCAGAAAGGCAAATAAATCAGAGCATCATTCAAAAGCAAAGTAGAAAATTCTACTGATAGAATACTTCAATTGTTACATATGGATCTATTTGGTCCAGTAACACATGTGAGCACTAATGGCAGAAAATATACACTTGTGGTAGTTGATGACTACTCTAGATACACATGGGTCACATTCTTACTCAGTAAGAATGAGACTCAGATAAAACTGCTAGAATTACTGAAAAGACTCAGTAATGAAAAGAATCTGAGTGTGGTTAAAATTAGATCAGATAAAGGCACTGAGCTTATCAACCACATTATATCTAATTATTGTGCAGCAAATAGAATAGCTCATGAAACATCAGTTGCAAGGACCTCACAACAGAATGGTGTTGCTGAAAGAAGAAATAGGACACTAAAATAAGCTGCAAGAACAATGATTGTTGAAGCTGACATTCCTAAGAGATTTTGGGCTGAGGCAGTCAACACTGCATGCTACTCTCAGAACAGATCCATGCTGACAAAGAATCAAGGAAAAACATCTTATGAGATGTGGAATGAATGGAAGCCTCTTGTTTCTTTCTTTCGTGTGTTTGGTTGTAAGTATTTCATACACAATAATGGTAAAGATCAGTTGAAAACCTTTGATAGCAAAGCTGATGAAGGGATATTCTTGGGATATTTTGAAGTCAGTAAAGCCTTCAGAGTTTACAATTGTAGGACCCTTATTGTGGAAGAAACACCTCATGTTGTTTTTGATGAATCTACTTGTGTTCATAAGAAACGGGAAGATGAATCAGGAGACTTGACAAAGAGAATCACCATACTTAGCCTGAAAAAGAATGTCAAACCATCATCTGAGCCTGAAAAGAAGAAGTCAATCACTTACTATGAATGGAGTGAGACTGACTTAGAGCAAGAAGAAACTCAGGATGAAAATGCTCAGGCTGGTGGAACTCAGGATGATAGTTCTCCACTGAAGGAAAGCCAACACACTGAAGCTGACCAATCTGAACAAACCCAGGTCAGACTCAGGTATGTAATGCCGATGAAGATGTGGTCACAGCTGAGGCAAATTCTGAATCTATCAACCAAGGGGGAACAAATGTCATTAACAATGTTCTGAATGGAATTTCCCCTGAGGAAGATGATTCCCTTTCTCCTTTTCTGTTGTTCCCTGAGTTTAATGAATTACCTAAACCTAACATTTCTGATGTTGAGGATACTACTAAAGGGGGAACATCCAGGAGAACATGGTTAGATAGTCATCCCTCAAGTCAGATTGTGGTGATCTATCAGAAGGTGTTAAAAAAAGAAGGTTCCATGGTGAAAGTGCTTTATTCTGCTGCTTCCTATCTGAAAAAGAACCTACTGAGATTGAAGAAGCTCTTCAAGATTCATTCTGGATTACTGCTATGCAAGAAGAACTGAATCAATTTACAAGGAATGAAGTTTGGGAGTTAGTGGATAGATCTAAGAAACACAATGTGATTGAAACTAAATGGGTGTTCAAAAACAAGAGAGATGAGAACAACATCATTGTAAGAAACAAAGCAAGGCCCGTGGAACAAGGTTATTCCCAAGAAGAAGACTTGGATTATGATGAAACCTTTACACCTGTTGCAAGACTAGAAGCCATCAGATTATTTCTTGCATATGCTGCTCACATGAAATTCACAGTCTATCAAATGGATGTGAAGAGTGCATTTCTGAATGGTGTGCTTAAAGAAGAGGTTTATGTGGAACAATCTCATGGCTTCTGTCAGAATGACCAAGTTTACGGCTCAGGAAAGCCTTGTATGTTCTGAAGCAAGCACCCAGAGCATGGTATGATACCCTTTCTCAGTTTCTTACTGATCATGGTTTTACCAAAGGAACTGTTGATAGAACCTTGTTCAGGAGGGAAGATGGGAAAGATATCTTACTAGTTCAGATTTATGTGGATGGCATCATATTTGGATCTCCCAATCATCAGATGTGTGAGAAGTTTTCTGCTCTGATGAAAGGAAAGTTTGAGATGTCAATGATGGGGAGATGAATTTCTTTCTAGGACTTTAGGTGAAACAATCTAAGGAAGGAATATTCATCAATCAAGCAAAGTACACCAGAGATCTGATTGCTAAATATGGTGTACAACATTGCAATACAGTTAGGATTCCTATGAATACTAACTAAAGGATGGATCCTGATCCTTAAGGCAAATCGATTAACCATACTGATTATAGAGGGATCATTGGATCACTGCTATACCTCGCAGCAAGTAGGCCTGACATTACCTTTGCTGTTGGCACAGGCCTGACATTACCTTTGCTGTTGGGATATGTGCAAGATATCAAGCTAATCCTAAGGCTAGTCACGTGGAAGCTGCCAAAAAGATCCTGAGATATCTTAAAGGCACAGTGAATAGAGGATTATGGTATCCAACTGATGATAACCTTGAGTTAACTGGTTATTCAGATGTTGATTATGGTGGTTGTAAAATTGACAGGAAGTCCACTTCAGGAACGTGTCAATTTCTTGAAAGCAAACTGATATCCTAGTTTTCTAAGAAACAAACTTCAGTTGTAACTAGTACTACTGAAGCAGAATACATGGCTACATGAAGCTTTTGTGCACAGATTCTTTGGTTAAGGCAACAATTAAGGGATTATAAGATAATAGCCAATGAAGTACCTATATTTTGTGACAATAATAGTGTAATTGCTATTACACAAAATCCAGTATTGCACACCAGATGCAAACATGTTGATATCAGACATCATTTTATTAGAGACCATGTTGAGAAGAAGGATATCAGGATGGAGAAAATTCATACTGATAAACAAAAAGCTGATATTCTCACTAAGCCTTTGGCTGAGTCAAGATTTCAGGAATTGTAAGTAGAATTAGGGATGTTGGATCCAATGAGTAAAATTCACAGAGGGGAGAAGTCCTTCAGATGTATGAAGTTATTCAGGAAGGAATAACTCAGGACAAAAATCTCTCACGATGGAAACTGAGGCTCAGGACAATTTTTTTTCACACGGTCAGTATTTAGTAAGGTTTAAATATTCAATTAATCCTGAAACATATTTGACTCATACATTTACTCACAAACATTTATTTTAGTCGGCAATCATTTAAAATAAATGACAAAAGGCCTGAACTTTAAGCGGGAATGTTTGGAAAAATCCTATTGGCTAGAATTTTGGTAGAGAGCCGAAGGGTTATCTCGATTAGAGTGAAACATCATTTTATCACCCTAATCGCTGCTATTTACTCAATATGTCTTATCAAATAGCTATAAATAGCAAAAACCCACGAGATTATTTTAAAAACCCATATTAAATCTCAACCATTCATCTATTTATCTTCCAAAGATTTAATCTCAACCGTTGATCTATATTTTTCAGATCATATATATACCAGAGTTTTTATCTTCGGTCACTTACTTTACACTCTTAAGCCTATTTCAAACGTTTCAAACATTCAAAACCCTTAATCTTCAAATCTTCAAATCTTTCAAATTCCATTTCTCAGAAACCGTTCTACAATGGAATTTCCAAGCTATGCGATGATTAAAGACCTAGCCGAAATAGAAAAGCCTTATTTTGAGCATGTGGTAGCCATGATCGACAACAAAGCTACTACTATGGAAGAAGAAGCCCTCAATATGCTGCGACTGACCCGATTGCACATATTGGTGAGCAATATGCCAGATATAGAACTTTCTCAAGAAGTTCTGCAGTTTGATTGTTAATCTTCGAGAAGGAGAACGAGGTTCACTTGTCTCGCAGTTAACCTTTGGGACATATGCAAAATCAAAAGCAGAAGTTGTTTGCACCAAAGAGGTAATATTGACTCTTGATGATATCAATGCTGTTTTTGAACTTAGTAATAGAGGAGAGGACCCAACATTGTATATGTCTGGTAGAGAACAAGAAATTTTGGATTGTTTTTCGGAGTCTAAGGCAGAATTGAAAGGGGCTCTGAATAAACGTTGTTTGAAGCCAAAATACAGAGTCTTAATCGATATTGTAGAAAAGTGCTTAATGAGTTCTTTTGGGAGCTTGGAGAAGGTGAGCCGGAATAAGTTAAGGCTCATGGCTACAATAGAGGATTCTCCATCTGTTTATTTCAACTGGTTAAAATTTCTGGCTAAGTGCATTTTGCATCAAAACCAGAAGCTGAAATTCTCCAAAGGAGCTTTCACTAAGAATGGGAAGGTACTCTTCGGTACAAAGATCAGTTTTCTTATTGAAACATTGCCCAGAGAGAATATGTTTTTGATATATGGAGAAGAGTTTTCTCGGAATAGGATCATGTTCTGGAAACCAAAGTCACAGAAGAAAAAGATCGGCTACTTCAGGAAGTCCGAGTTCAACGGCTCAGGAGAAATAGGAAGAATCAGAATCTGATCAAGACAATGTCGCTATTGCAGAGGTGGCCAAATGGGATATATTTGGGAAGGCTCTTGGGTTGATTCATCCATTTGATTCTTCAAGAGGTTAGTAATTCCGTAACTCCTAGTTCCGCATGTTTAGGATTTACGTGAATTATGTGAACGCATGTTGTTTATTATTATGTTTAATTGATTTAGGATTAATTCATGTTATCAATTAACTGTTTAATTTAAATATGTATTTAAATAATTACCTCGAATAGATCCGGGCACCCCAATTTCCCCAACAATGACATGAAAGGCATTCTGTTGGGAGATGAATTTTAATAAAGATTTATGATTTTGATTAGATCCCAAAACCCCTGAGTATGACATGTTCAGAATGATCTCGATAGTTGAGTCAGGATTCAGTTTTTAATATTCAGGATGTTATCTGCAGAATGTATAGTCGTGAGATATAGTTCGAGATAGTTCTCAAGACTCGAGAGGATCTTGAAAGTAATCAAGACTTCAATGAGAAGACTCGATACATCGGTCGATTATAAACTACAAAGATTCGAAGACCACAAGACTCGAGAAGACCACGAAGACTCGTAAGACTCAAAGACACAAAGATCAAGATCAAGATCGAGAAACTAAAGATCAAGAATACTGAAGGCACATTAATTCTCAAGACTCAAGAAGGTCTTGAATGCTCGATATGAACTCGAATGTTTTCGAGGCAATCAATATATCTATCGAAGGATGCAATCTTTGAAGATCGCGATTCCTTTGAAAATAGATATTTGCAAGACATTCAAATGCGAATAAAAGGAACTAAGTCGGAAGTGTTGTTAAGGTTATATCAAGCTCGAGTTTGTAACCAAAAAGAGCCGTTGAAGGTGTTTACCTTTAATCGGAGACAAAAGTCAAAAAGAGGAAGACAACATCGTACCATCTTGACAATCGACAAAGGATAGTTCTCTCCTGAAAAGGATGTCGGATGTACAAAAGTTCCGGATCGCAAAAAAAGTGAAGACCGGCTACATGAAAGACTATTGCCTAGAAAGTGTTAGGGAGTTTCAAACCCTAAATATAGCCGTTTCACACACCACAAAGAGGGAACTCACGGTTTGCCTCTCCAACGGATAGTTTTCAAGAGTGACCTTGGTGTATGCCTATAAATCTTGGTGACCCTCTACATTGTAAGGTTACGGGAAATTTATACGCAACTTAAGAGCTCAAGCTTATTCTTGTAAAAGTTAAAAGCACTCGAAAAACTTAGAATTTCCCAAGTGCTTCAATATTGAAGAGAGCTCACTATACTAAGCCTAGCTTGATAAGAATTATCAAAGCTTAGTCGAGATATCCTAACCCTTTGCATTGTGCTTCATTGTAAAGGATATCTCATCCTAGTTGAAACCAACCAAGAAACCCCAAACCCTTGTGAAGGTAGTTGGAGTGTGTTTGTTGGTGAGAAGTGTTGTAAAGAGTTAGTAAACTACGCGGAGTAGTCAGAAAACTCTAGAGGAGAAGTTAGTAAGCTATAGGGGTAGTCTGAAAGCTTGTGTGTGATTGAGTAAGTAAACTACGGAGGTAGTTAGAAAGCTCAAGGTCGGGTTGAGTAAGTAAACTACGTGGAGTAGTCGAAAAACTCGTACGAGTTGAGTAAGTAAACTCTGCGAGGTAGTCGAAAAGCTTCGAGTTGATAGTGAATTTCTCCGAAGAGTCGGGAGAGTGGGCGTAGGAGCTTGAGTCTCGAACCACTATAATTGATGTGTTCTTTATTGCTTTACTTATCTCGTGGCTTAACTGCATTGACTTGATTTTTGAAAGCATACTTTTCACTGATATTCAGTTGGAATCAATCCACTGAAGTTGCATAAGTGAATCACAGCCCTAATCACTATTTTTAAAGGGAAGGTTTTCACCAAAGCTAAAACGCAGTATAATCTAAGGGCCAACCATTCCAAGACGATAGTAGCTAGAGAACAGATAGTTACCAAACCGAACTCTCTTCCGAGGATTGATGAGTTAGTTATCTGATCCAAGCAACTCGGGATCTCTCGACACTCGGGGACTTCGGTTAGGATTATCGAGGGTTTCGAAAGCGACTCGGGATCACCGTCTCGATGAGACTTTGACTCGGAGCGATCTGTCTTCTCGAAACCTAATCTTGAGGATTATCGACCCAAAAGCGGCCTCGATGAAAAAAAAGTTTTAAAAACACTGAACACGTGTATTCCCCCCCATACACGTGTAAGACTCGTTTGCACCGGGACCAACAAGTGGTATCAAAGCAGTGGTTCAACTTGACCACCTGCTTATTTGCTGAAACTTTTTATTTTTCAAGAGATCAGAAAAATGTCTTCTAAAAAACTTCCCATGTTCTCAGTGGAGAACTATGACCTATGGAGACTGAGAATGCAGAGGCTCATCGTATTCCAAACATGAGCGTATGTGGAGAGTGGTCTCTCAAGGACCATTCCAGTTTACTGTAGTGAATCCCAGAGGAACAGAAGATGAGAGAATTGATCCTAGAGCAGAATTTCCTAAGTCTGATGACCAACTGACTCCTGAGGAGAGAAAGTTAGTCAATCTAGACTACATTGCAAAAGACACACTATACTGACCTGATTGATGATGGTGTGATGGGAATGATCTCTCACCATAATCTTTGCTAAAGAGATTTGGGATACACTAGGCTTTGTATGTGCCAAGGCACGATCATATAAAAGAAAACAAACTTTCAAAGGCAATTGGAAAGTTTGACAGGTTTTTGAAATGGATGATGGTGAATCAATAGACAAACCGGAAGTCGATTCACTAAAGATCATGAATGATCTAAATGCACTTGGAAAGAAATACCCACAGAGAGAAGTTGCATTGAAAATTCTTAGAGGTCTATCTAAGAAATGGGATATTCATGCAAAGGTGATTGAAAACACCAAGAATATTAACTCAATGCCTTACCAACAAGTCTTCTCCGAAATGAAAAGCCTATGAATTTGTAATTGATAAGAAATCCAAAAAAGGTGACAAAAAGATGATTCTTCATCAAGTAAGAATGTGGCTTTAAAAGCCAAAGATAAAACACAGAAAACTAGAGAGTCGAGAACCCCATGCCAAAAAAATCGGGATGAGCTTGAGGAAAAGCTAAAGACCGATGGCAAGAAGGTTTGATAGACTCAATAAATAGATTTGGAAAATACAAAAAGCTATTACAGGAACCACAATACCGAAAGAAACCCGAGAACAGATCAACTGAGAAGAAGAAAGACATGAAAGCTAAAGGATCTTCATCCAAGAGAAAGGACTCCAAGTCCAAAGAAGAAAATGATCAGGATGATGATGCCAACAAATGCTATAACTGCCAGAAGAAAGGTCACTTTCAGTATGATTGTCCAGATTTGAGTGCCAAGGAGAGAAGAGAAAGGCAAGCTATAAGAGACCGAAGTTCTCAAGCAAAAAGGTCATGGTTGCCGAAGAAGAACACTCTGAGGAGGGATCTAGCTCTTCAGATGAGATATTCTCAGACAGTGAAAGTGATGACATCTGTCTAATGGCCATTGAGGAGGTAAACTCTTCTTTCTCTGTTGTTGCTCCTACACTAGCACAAGAGTTTTCAAGTTCCACTGAAAAAATCATTTTGACCTTGATGGATTCTTTCGAGAATCGATGAAGGACTATCTTTGTTTTTGCAAGGATCGCTAAATCAAACTCAAGAGCGAGAATAACCGAAAGTCGAAAATCTAAAATGGAAATACTCTAGCAATATTGAAGTCACTTCTCAATTAATGGGAGCTCTTGATGAACCGGATGTTACGAAAGTACAACTCTCATAGAAAAGAAGTTGATAATGTCCCTAATCGAAAAGCTAGAGAAATCCATTGAAGAGATTGACTAATCGAAATGAAGTTCAATGACCTCTCTCGAGAAGCATAAAACTCTACAGAATCGTGAGGATAGTGCGTGAGAAGAAGTTAACTCTATTGAATAATGAATCTAATGTAATAGATGAAATTGAGTTACCAGAGATCTGTGACTATAAAATCTGGATTGGGATACATTCCGGGGAACCTCACAAGGTCATCTAAATGATGTGTCAAGTAGCAAGAAGACTATCTTTGTAAAACCAAAGGCACCTACACTTCAAACCCGAAGAAATGCCCAAGGTTGTAGACAAGGGAAAAGGACCTATGGTCTCGGTAAAAACCGAATGATCGGGGTTAAAGCCCAAACCTCGGTGAAGGCAAGAAAACTGGCGAAAGCGATTCAGAAAAGTTTCGAGCAAGTACTTCAAAGCCTCGGGCTAAGAATGCAAACACGAAAGGCTCCACATTGAACCATCGGAGGAATCCTCGGATGAGAAACACTTTTCGTGAGGCATTCTCAATGAAGAGACCAAGTCCTCGGTATCTTTGAAAGACCCAGATTTCAAAAGACAGATAACTGAACCTCACTTGCCTAAGGGTAAAGGTTATCTCGAACCCGATCATCAAAGATTTAGACCCGCTACACAAAAGCCTAAGATCTGAGCAGAAGGCTGAACCAAAGAAGAACTCTAAGGCACATGTTCATGCTAAAGCTAGCACACATATACGAAAAAAGCGCTAAGGCACCCCAGTAGTGGATGTATATGTTGATGTTTATGGAAGACAAATTAGCCACTCTAAAGTGATTAGAGTTGTCGAGGCGATTTGGATTCCGAAAGTACAAACTAACCTCGTAGGACCCTACACAAAATGGGTACCTAAAAATTGATCTGTTTTTTCGGGGAGGAAAACCGTGGCACTAAGTCGATGAAAGATCACATGGCACCGATGAGCAGAGATGAAAAAAAGCTCTCGATGTATGGTATCTTGACAAAGGATGCTCAAGACATATGACAGATTCAAGAAGATGCTCATTGACTATGTTGAACAAAGAGGCCCACAGATCACTTTTGGAGATAACTCAAGGATTGCATCAAGGATATGGAACTTTGGAAGTCGACTCGATTCATATCCATGGTGTTTCATATGTATCTGGATTGAAGCATAACTTGCTATCAATTAGCCAATTATGTGATAAGGGTTTCAATGTTGAGTTCTCCAAGAACTTATGCTTTGTGAAAGATAATACATCACAAAAAGTATTACTGACTGGTACAAGAAAAGGGAATGTGTATCTTGCTGATTGGAGTTCAACTCCTAAAGATACATGTTTAATTGCTAAAAGTTCCACGATACCCGATTGGTTATGGCATAAAAAGAATGAATCACCTAAACTTCAAAACCCCGAACAAGCTTGCAAGATTAGCTCTTGTGAGAGGGGTTGCCTAATGAAGTGTTCATGAAGAACACATTTGTGATGCGTGCGAAAGGAAAACAAGTCAAAGCATCATTTAAAAGCAAAGTAGAAGTTTCTACTGAGAGAATACTTCAGCTTTAACATATGGATCTGTTTGGTCCTATAACACTTGTGAGCACTAATGGCAGGAAATACACATTGGTAGTAGTTGATGACTACTCAAGATATACTTGGGTCATATTCTTACTCGAAGAAAGAGACTCGAGATAAAGTCGCCGAATTCTTGAAAAGACTCGAGATTGAGAAAAAATCGAGTGTGGTCAAAATCGATCCGACAAAGGAACCGAGTTTATAAATCATATCATTTCGATTATTGTGCGATAAAATGGAATTCTACATGAAACATCACCGCAAGGACCCTCAACAAAATGGTGTTCTTTGAAAGAAGGAACAAAACTACGAAAAGAAGTTCAAGGACAATGATAAATTGAAGGCGATATTCCTAAAAGATTTTGAAATTTGAAGTCATCAACCTTTGCATTACTCTCGGAATAGATCCATCTTGCGACAAAAAGTCAAGGCAAAACGCCTTATGAGCTTTGGAATGAAAGGAAGCCTCTTGTTTCTTTCTTTTTCGTGTGTTTTTGTTGCAAGTGTTTCATACACAATAATGGTAAAGATCGATTTGAAAACATTTGATAGTAAAAGGCGATGAAGGAATATTCTTAGGATATTCGAAGTCGATAAAAACTTCGAGTTTACAACCGTAGGACTCTTATTGTGGAGGAAACACCTCATGTTGTTTTTGATGAATCTGTTTTGTGTTCGGAAGAAACAGGGAACATGATGCAAATGAACCCCGACTAAGAGGATCACCAGATTAAGCCTCAAAGCGAAAGATAAATCATCCATGAACACGAAAAAGAAGAAGTCGGTCATTATCTATGATTGGGTGACTCGAGACTTCGAATAAAGAAGTTCGGGATGGAAATCGGGATGGTGAGACCCGGAAAACCAACACTCCAAAGGTGACCAATCGAGCAGACACCGATTCGGACTCAGTGCACGTGATGCCAATGAAGATGTGGTCACAATCGAGGCAATTTCTGAATCTATCAACCAAGGGAACAAATGTCTCGACAATGTTACGAATAAATTTCCCGAGGAAGATGATTCCCTTTCTCTGTTTTTGTTGTTCCCCGAGTTTGCTTGATTTAATCCCGAACCTAACATTTCAAATGTTGAGGATACCATTGAAGGGGAACATCAAGAAGGAAATGGTTAGATAGCCATCCTACAAGCCGATTGTGGGTGATCTAACCAAGGTGTTAAGACTAGAAGGTTCCATGGAGAGAGTGCACTATTCTGGCTGCTTCCTATCGGAGAAAGAACTCTTGAGATTGGTGAAGCTCTACAAGATTCTCCTTTGGATTCTTGCCATGCAAGATGAAATTTGAATCAATTCTCGAGGAATGAAGTATGGGAGCCGGTAGATAGACCCGAAAAAGGCACAATGTCATTGGAACCAAGTGAGTTTTCAAGAACAAAAAGAGATGAAAACAACAACATTGTGAGAAACAAGGCAAGGCTAGTTGCACAAGGTTATTCCCAAGAAGAAGGCTTGGATTATGATGAAACCTTTGCTTTGTTGCAAGACTAGAAACCATCGATTGTTTCTTGCATATCTTTGCCCACATGAAGTTCACAGTCTATCAGATGGATGTGAAAAGTGCATTTCTGAACGGCGTGCTTAAAGAAGAGGTTTATGTGGAACAACCTCCTGGTTTCAAACAAAATGACCAAGTTTACAGGCTAAGAAAAGCTTTGTATGGTCTTTAGCAAGCACCCAGAGCATGGTATGATACTCTTTCTCAGTTTCTTACTGACCATGGTTTTGTCAAAGGAACTATTGATAGAACTCTGCTCAGGATAGAGGATGGGGAAGATATCTTACTAGTTTAGATATATGTTGATGACATCATTTTTGGATCTCCAAACCATCAGTTGTGTGAAAAGTTTTCAACACTGATGAAAGGCAAGTTTGAGATGTCAATGATGGGAGAGATGAATTTCTTTCTAGGACTTCAAGTGAAACAATCAAAGGAAGGAATATTCATCAACGAGCAAAAGTACACCGAGATCGATTGCCAAATATGGTGTATGAATTGCAATGCAGTTAGAGTTCCCATGAATACTAACTACAAGATGGATCCTGATTCTGAAGGCAAATCAGTAAGTCATACTGATTATAGAGGAATCATTAGATCATTGCTCTATCTCACAGCAAGTAGGCCGGATATAACATTTCTTTGTTGGGATATGTGCAAGATACCAAGCTAATCCTAAGGCTAGTCACATGGAGGTCGCCAAAAAATCTTGAAATATCTTAAGGGCACACGATGAATAGAGGATTATGGTATCCAACCGATGATAACCTAGAGTTAAGTGGTTACTCGGATCTTTGATTATGGAGGATCACGGAATTGACAGAAGTCCACTTCAGAACTTGTCAATTTCTAGGAAACAAGTCGATATCTTGGTTTTGAAGAAAGCAGGACCTCGATGTAACAACAAATACTCTTGAAGTTTAATATATGGTCACAGGAAGTCAACAGGCACAAATTATTTGGCTCGCACAACAATTGAGGATTATAAAGTTGTAGCCAATGAAGTACCAATATTTTGTGACAATAATAGTGTCATTGCTATTTCACAAAACCCTAGATTGCACACGGATGCAAGCATGTGGATATCGGACATCACTTCATCGAGATCATGTCGAGAAGGACATAAGGATGGAGAAAATTCATCTTGATAAGCGAGTGATATCTTGACTAAACCTTTGGTCAATCAAGATTTCGTGAACTTTCGGTTGAATTAGGGATGTTAGAACCGTGTATAGAGTAAAATCTGAAAAATTGAAGGTTTTCAAATGCATGAAGTTTTCTCGAACTCTCTCGAGAAGCTCGAGGATAAAATGGAAATCTTGAATCGAGTCTCGTGAAACTTCAGATTCTTCAAGGTCGATTACTTCATTAGCAAAGCGAACCATTTCAAGATTTCTCGATATTATCTTGACATTTTATCAAGGTCGATTACTCAAGAAAACCGATAGAGGGAAATTGGTCTGAAGAAGTAATGACTCGTGCGATTCATTTATTGCTTAAGAAAAATTCAGGAATCATTCGCAGAATAAATATAAAAACACCGAGGAATGTTTTTTTTTTTTTTGATCATTTTAAATTCGAAGAAGGTCAACGGTCATTTAATGCTCGCTACATTAATGACCAATGAGGATGTTTTGGCGGCTTACTTTTTGGAGATCGCTTGTTCATATACTCCATTAATCGGAGATTAATCTCAACCGTTGTTACTCACCTAACCAACACGATTCCCCACGATCTCAAGGCTATATAAACCCCAATCAGCCATTCAAGCCAAAATTTTATCAAACCCTTCGTTTTCAAATCCTCTGCAATTAAAAATCCCCTTTGCCCAGAAATTCTCCAAACCCTAAAAGCTTCCTTCTTCAATCAAACTCTAAAATGGCTCCAACCCCGTTCGAGAGATTAGCGAAACCAACAAAAGTCAGGGTACGAGTTCGTTGTCTCACTTGAAAGCACAACCAACTCAAAGCCGAAGAGGAGGCTCTGCATATGATTCGACCGCTAAACTCACTTTAACTAGTCATAAACCCACTGCCGGACCGAGTTTGCGAAAAGAGGTAATCGAATTCATCTCAGAATTTGAAGATAGATGAAGAGGGTCAGTATGCATTCTAAGTTAAGCATATCACACTTAGAGCGATCATCCAAATACATCGATTTTGAGAGGATCAGTATATAGTTCCAAAAAAATCAATGATGTTTTTGAGCTCTATGATAGAGGAGAGGATCCTACGACGTATATGTAGGGAAGAGAGCAGAGTACTTAGATAGGATTGCCGAGAATCTGTTAAGTTTGAGGCGACAATTGCATAAAAGGCACACGAAACCACAATATCGTGTGTTGATGGATATTGTGAGCAAGTGCATCATGAGTCTTTGGGGAGTTTTTGAGCGAATAAGTACCGGCTTCAGATTGATGGCGGGCGATAGAAGCTTCACCCACCACAGTTTCAACTAGTGAAATTCTGATCCAGACGGTGAGTGAAGCGGACCAAAGTTTTGAGGAAGATTGACTTGGGCGATCTCAATCAAAGGCAAGATCCACCATGCCACCAAAATTGCTTACATTTTGGAGATGTGCGAAGAGGATGATGATATCTTCGCCAATTCGACCCCATTTCCTAAATCCAAAATTCTCCTTAAACCCATTCTTTGTAAGGAAGCGGTCATCGGGGAAGAGAGAAAAGAAGGTAGAATCACCTTCAATTTCTTTGAAAGAGACCCAACAAACTAGGGGGAAGGTGTTGTTGGAGGCAAAGATGGAGCAGGAGCAAAAATGATGAAAATGAAGAATCTTGCTCCAAAAACTTGAAAGATTGGTGGTTCTCACCGATGAAGATGAAAGTGATTCTCAAGAGATTCAATCGAGGGCCAAACCGCTTTCCGTTCACCATTACAAGTGTTGGCTCGGGTTATCTCGGACACGGATCGATCGGTGAGGGGCGAGGTCTTTTCGAGGTGCTCGAGACATCGCTTCAAGTCTGGATAAAATTTCTCGGGAAATTTTCAAAGGAGCTCGAGACCTCGAGATGCCTACCTCGGTGTCGCAGCTTCGTACGGAAGAGCCCACCGAGAATCGATCTGAAGATGTGCAAGCTTCGGTGGACGAGCCAACTCCTCAAACCGGAGGATATACCGATTCGGGCCTCGGAACCCACCCGGATGCAAACCGAGGACTGACCAAGACAAACTTCGGATCTTCTTTGAAACTTCGGGAAGGCGAGAATAGTCTTGATGAGCTCTGGTGATCTACTTCTTGATCCCTTAGCGTAAACTTCAAATGAACCGAGAGAGCCCGAGATGGAAGAAGGGCGTGGGTGAAGAAAGCGAGTGGAGGAGCAAGGGGGGGAACGGTTCATACTTGACCGATACCACGAGCTCGGCTCATACCCCGATCTGCAAGATATTTTCTTGATTAAGGACAACCAGTATTTATCCTCAATCGGACTCTTCCCGAGATGCTTGATATTCTTCTTATAGGGGAAGATCGGTGGAATGAGGAGATGACCTTTTCGGACCGACTTCTCAAGGTTGAAGGACCAAGCTCAGGATGAAAAAATGCCAATTTTGATGAGTTTTGGTTGAGGGAAGTTAGGCGAGAGGAGAGCAACTAATGTTGGTGCCCCAAGGCGGAGACAAATCTCAAGATGGAGATGGGGACCAACAGGGAGATGATGAGGAACAGTCTCAGAAGGAAAAGGAGACCTCTGTTGCTGATCAACCTGGAGCTAGTCAACATCGAATGATGATAGTACTCTTGTTGGAGGCGCAATTGAGACTGGAGCTCGTAATGAAGTCAAGCTCAAGATGATCGAGACTGCCGCAGAGGTGCGAGAAGATTCTGAGATTGATCTCACTCCGATAGAAAAACTTGAGAAGATTGAGCCAATGATGATCAAGATTGCTCAAATGGAAGAGACGTTGGCCAATCAAGCTCAAAAGATGGACGGTCTTAGTCACTCTTGAATCGGTGCAAATTCAAAACACTCTAACCACCGGATGACCTCCATGGAAGGAAAGCTAAATGAGAAGCTGGAGGGAGTCAAGGTCGAGTTAAGTGATGAACCGAAGCGAAACACCGGGAGAGTTCGATTTCCTAGAGGTGAAATCGCGCGAAAAAAGAATGAGATGCTAATCAAGTTCTGGCCATTGAGGAAATGAGCTCAATACTCATGACCAAGATAGCGAGAGATGTTCAAAGAAGCATTCTTCGCCGGTTTATACTTATCTGAAGAAGTGTCGGTGACCAAAAACCATCTAAGGAGGTGAGAAGATTTAACAAGATCGAGATATAGCGGAGAGATTCGATGTGTGAGCAAAGAGCAATATCACATGGACACAACACTCTCCGTGCTTCTTCCAAATTACAGTGCGAAGAAGGAAAAAGGAATAATATCTCGGAAAGTTCATGGCACGTGCTTTGGAGAAGAAGGCTCGAAAAGATCTTTGAAATGTATAATCTAGCAAAAGCCTTTAAAGAAGTCAAGACTCTTGAGAAGTTGAAGTTCGCTCGTAGAAAAAGCCTATCTACACTCGAAGTTTACGAGCAAGCTATGCTTGATGTTGCAAGAGAGAAACCGAGTGCTAGAGCAAAGGTTGGAACAAGCCAGCCGCCGCTAAAAGCGCCTATGAAGAGAGGAAAGCCTTGGGTGTTGTTCAACTTTGAAAACAACGTCTGAAAGGCTTCTAAGCCAATCCAGAGAAAACGATTACGATGATGAAGAAACAGAACAACCCGATTGGAATCTGAGTCTCAACCTCGGAAGAAAGTCTTCAATACGAAAATGCTCAAGACACTCCAAATAGAACAAGCTAAGAAAAGCTGCTTTGCTTAGGTCTCGGGAGCGCCTGCGGATCGAAAAAAGATGATAGCGAAGAGCGTAAGTGAAGGATTGATTTCGGGAATTTTAAGAGCAAGAGGAAAGGAACATCAAAAGCACTAAAATGGCCCCACGTTGATAAATGGATGCTCATCAAACTCAGCAACGATATGTGGGAAGAGGTCAAGAGAACCTTCGGTTCAATTATGATGTTCTCGGGGAATGGAGAGGAAAGCTCGGATCGAATGAAGCTTTCATTGAATACCTTCTTATCTTCTATCCAAAGTATCTCTGTTTGGATTAACTTTGCGGATGAAGGAGAGGTACAGATAGTAGCCCCGGTCCATATTCCTATCCACCTCCAAAACTTGATAATGGCTTGGTGAATGAGAAGGCCATTACTCAAGAGATTGCTCGATATCTTTGGTCGATTGGGTTTAACAGAAAACATCCGGACATCATCAAGGAAAGAAATGAGTGAAGAAGAGATTTTTCGAATGTTTGACTGGAGGTGCCCGTGATGAAGTTGAGAATGAAACAAATCAAGAGCGAGAAGACCAAGAGCCAAAATCGAAGAAAACGGAAGATCAAGACTCGTAAGATTTTGAATCTTTAAATTTTATCTTTTTGATTTTGTTGATAAACTCATTGTAATATGTAACGGGATACCAATCATCAATGAAGATTTATCATTATGCTCAAAAGGATAATATCTCATTATCTTATTTACATGTCTTTTATTTTGATATGCCTGTATGAATGTCTCTGAAGAAATTGTCGAATATGGGGGAAATTGTTTAAGTATTTGGTAATGAACTAGTTAAAGAGATTCATTACTGAAGAAATTCTTTGAATGATTAAACTGTTGAGAAACTCTCAAAATTGTTTGGAGATTCTCTCGATTTAAGAAAATGATTTGGGAGACAACCAATCTTGTAATAGGATAAACTGAAACCTGAGTATAGGTTATATGTTTTGTAACAAGATAGGTTTTGGCATCATCAAAAAGGGGGAAATTGTTGGGAGATGAATTTTAATAAAGATTTATGATTTTGATTAGATCCCAAAACCCCTGAGTATGATATGTTCAGAATGATCTCGATAGTTGAGTCAGGATTCAGTTTTTAATATTCAGATGTTATCTGCGGAGAATGTATAGTCGGCAGATATAGTTCAGATAGTTCTTGAAGACTCGATGGGATCTTGAGTAATCAAGACTTCGTGAGAAGACTCGATTACATCGGTCAAGATAAACTACAAAGATTCAAGACCTCAAGACTTCGAGAAGACCACAAGACTCGAAAGACTCAAGAAGACAAAAGATCAAGAAAAGATCGAGAAACTAAAGATCAAGAATACTGAAGGCACATTAATTACTGAAGACTCAGTAAGGTACTGAATGCTCAGTATGAACCTGAATGTTTCGAGGCACTGAATATATCTATCTGAAGGATGCAATACTGAGAAGATCGCGATTCCTTTGAAAATAGATATTTGCCAAGACATTCAAATGCAGACAAAAGGAACTAAGTCAGAAGTGTTGTTAAGGTTATATCAAGCTCAGAGTTTGTAACCAAAAAGAGCCGTTGAAGGTGTTTACCTTTAACTGGAGACAAAAGTCAAAAAGAGGAAGACAACATTGTACCATCACGACAATCGATGGTGTGATGTTCTCTGAAAAAAGGATGTCGGATGTACAAAAGTTCCAGATCAAAAAAAGTGAAGACCGGCTACATGAAAGACTATTGCTGAAAGTGTTAGGGAGTTTCAAACCCTAAATATAGCCGTTTCACACACCACAAGAGGGGAACTCACGGCTATCTCTCCAACGAATAGTTTTCAAGAGTGACCTTGGTGTATGCCTATAAATCTTTGGTGACCCTCTACATTGTAAGGTTACGGAAATTTATCACGAACTTAAGAGCTCAAGCTTATTCTTGTAAAAGTTAAAAGCACTTTCGAAAAACTTAGAATTTCCCAAGTGCTTCAATATTGAAGAGAGCTCACTATACTAAGCCTAGCTTGATAAGAATTATCCAAAGCTTAGTCGAAATATCCTAACCCTTTGCATTGTGCTTCATTGTAAAGGATATCTCATCCTAGTTGAAACCAACCAAGAAACCCCAAACCCTTGTGAAGGTAGTTGGAGTGTGTTTGTTGGTGAGAAGTGTTGTAAAGAGTTAGTAAACTACGCGGAGTAGTCGAAAAACTCTAGAGGAGAAGTTAGTAAGCTGCTGAGGGTAGTCCGAAAGTTTGTGTGTGATTGAGTAAGTAAACTACGGAGGTAGTCGAAAGCTCAAGGTCGGGTTGAGTAAGTAAACTACGGAGGAGTAGTCGAGAAACTTCAGGCGAGTTGAGTAAAGTAAACTACGAGGAGGTAGTCGTAAAGCTCGAAGTTGATAGTGAATTTCTCTCAAGAGTCGGGGAGAGTGGACGTAGGAGCTTGAGTCTCCGAACCACTATAATTCTTTGTGTTCTTTATTGCTTTACTTATCTCGTTAACTTAATCTGTTGCATTGACTTGATTTTTGAAAGCATACTTTTCAGCGATATTCAAATGGAATCAATCCTTTGAAGTTGCATAAGTGAATCACACCTAATCACTATTTCATAAAGGGAGGTTTTTAAAAAAGCTAAAAACGAGTATAATCTAAGGGCCAACCATTCCATGAAGTAGTAGCTAGAAACGGATAGTTACCAAACTGAACTCTCTTACGAGGATTGATGAAGTTAGTTATCGATCCAAGCAACTCAGGATCTCTGACACTCGAGGACTCGGTTGGGATTATCGGAGGTTTTTAAAGCATTTCGGGATCACCGTCTCGATGAACTTTGACTTCGGAAGCGATCTGTCTTCCGAACCTAATCTTGAGATTATCGACCCAAGTGACCTCGAAGAAAAAAGTTTTAAAAACACTGAACACGTGTATTCCCCCCCCATACACGTGTAAGATTCGTTTGCACCGGGACCAACACATTCCTTATGATTCGGCAGTCGGAAGCCTTATATATGCAATGTTGTGCATGAGGCCAGATATCTGCTTTGTCGTTGGCATGGTAGCGAGATATCAGAGTAACTCAGGGAAAGAGCATTGGACTGCAGTTAAAAATATTTTGAAGTATTTAAAAAGAACTCGGGATAGAATGTTGGTTTATCAGTCAGACAGTCTAATCCCCGTCGGTTACACGGACTCAGATTTCCAATCAGACTTAGATTCCGAAAAATCTACCTCGGGTAGTGTGTTTTGCATAGGAGGAGGAGCCATGACATGGAGAAGCATTAAGCATAAATGCATTGCAGATTCTACCATGAAGCCGAATATGTAGTTACTTGTGAAGCGGTGAAAGAAGCGGTTTGACTCAAGAACTTCTTAGTGGACTTGGACGTAGTTCCGGAGTTGCCCAGTACCATCACGTTTTACTATGATAATGTCGGAGCAGTTGCAAATTCAAGGGAACCAAGAGCCCACAAGGCCAGCAAACACATTGAAAGGAAGTACCATTTTATACGAGATATCGTTAAGAGAGGCGATATAGAGGTAGCAAAGATCATGTCAGAGGACAACCTAGCAGATCCATTCACAATGGGTCTGTCTCAGAATACATTCGAGAGACATGTGGAAGGAATGGGTGTCAAGAGCGTTACCAATCTGCTTTGAGTATAAGTGGGAGAAAGTTATTAGGTTCATGTAGGTGACATTAGATGTCACGTAGAACATGAGACATGTTGTAGTATACTTGTTGGTCCCGATGGGAAAACCTATTTTGCGCGTGCGGAAGCAAAACGTTTGAATTTTGGTGCATATAAAACAGGGGCGAGGGCAGAGTGTTTCCAATTTTTAATCTTTTGAGCTCATGTGTTGTGTTTTGCTTATAGCTAGATGCATATGACAAGTATAAACATAAAGCAGTAAACAACACAGCAATATATAGTGGTTCGGACAACCAGTCCTACATCCACTCTCCCTCTCTAGGGAAATTCCTTATCAACTTCTGAGCTTTCTGACTACCTCGTAGTTTACTTACTCAACTCGGCCCTGAGTTTTCTGACTACTCCACGTAGTTTACTAACTCAACCCGACCCTGAGCTTTCTGACTACCTCTGTAGTTTACTAACTCAAACTCTTAGATATTTAACGAGTTCACACTCCTTCGGGACTTATCACCCTCACTCGGGTTTGCCTAACAACTACCTCACTTCACCACTGGGTTTGGGTTTTGGTGTTGTCTCCAACTATGGTGAGATTTTCCCTTACAATGGTTTAGCCTCAATGCTAAGGTTGGGAAAATCTCTCTAAGCTTATGATACATCGTGGGTTGCTTAGGTTGGGTTCTAGAACACTCTTTGAATATATTTGTATATCTACAGACTTGTGTTCTAGGGTGGGAAAGCTTAACTCTCTTTGGCTCTGTAGCATCGTTGCTATCTTCTTCGCACTTCCACACTCTCCACACCGATAATGAAGGAAGAACTTTGTATTTATAGTGTGGATTTGAATGTTACCGTTGGAGAGAATCACATTCAAATCCATACTATTCTTTAAGTTCTCTGCGACTTTTTCAGTTGGTTGTCTTCCTCTCGTTGGTCCACGTCAGCTGGATTCCAACGGCTATATTCCTTACCCGTGCCTCGGAATATTCGGGGATATCTTGAGCATTGATTACATTCTTGAGTCTTGATATTTCTCTAAGTCTTGGTTCTCTGAGTCTTGAGTTTTAAGTCTTGAGTTTTTTCTTCGAGTTCTCTGAGTCTTCAGATTTCTCTGAGCCTTCAGTTTTCTCTGAGCCTTTAGGTTTTCTCTGAGCCTTCAGGTTTCTCAGTATCCTACTGAGTCTTCAGACACTAACCTGTTCTATATCTGCTGACTATACATGGTGCAGATAATATCCCTAACACTCTAAAACCTAATCGACTCATCTATCAAGATTATCGACCATGTCATACTCGGGGGTTTTGGGATCTAATCAAAATATTTTTTATTAAATTCATTTCCCAACAATTTCCCCCTTTTTGATGATGTCAAAACCTATCTTGTTACAAACATATAACCTATACTTAGGTTTCAGTTTTTCCTATTACAAGAATGGTAAATCTCTAATCAATTTAAATCATTTCAACAGATTTCTTCAGTAATGAATCTTTCCTAAATAGATCATTACTAAATACTTAAGCAATTTCTCCCATAGCATCATATAGTTTCTCTTTTATATGAGCATACAATCAGATCAGAGACATTCAATCAGGCATATCATCATAAAAGACATGTAAAAAAGATAATGAGGTATTATCTTTTGAGCATAAAGATAAAAGTTTCATTGATTGTATGTTATCAGTTACAGATTACAATGAACTTATCAAAGAAATAAAGACAAAAAAAAAAAAAAAACATAAAGAATTACAAGTCTTCAGTTTTTGGTCTTCAGTCTTCTGTCTTCAGCTCGGCTCCTCATTCTTCTTCAATGGACCTTGTCTGATCAGGTATACTGACACTCATGCTGACTGAGTTCAGTTTCTTCTGACTTCAGACATCTTGACCCTCAGGTCTTTTGACCTATACTGAGTCTCAGTTTACTTTACTTACTGAGTCTCAGATCACTTTACCCAAGCTATTTGATTTCTTCTTTGCCTGATCTGATTAGCTCGTCTAATCAAATCAACACATTTTTTAGATCAATATAGCATTAGGTCATTATATCAGGTTAGCATATCAGGTTTATCATATCTGATCTCGATCACGTCTGATCTTGATCAGTCTCTTTTGCACATCTTCTGATTTGCAACCTTCTCTTCTGATTTGCTGGCTTTAGCTTTTCTTCACTTCTGATTTGCACAGCTCATCAGTTGAACTCAACTAACTCATTTGATCTTGATCAGTCTTGTCTGCAGCCGCGTCTGATCTTGACCATTTACTTTTGATTCCGTGAGTTCCCCCTCAAGTTGAAGTTCCCCTTTCAACTGTTTATAATCGATATATCTGATTTGGTGAGGCTTTCAAGCTCAGCTGATTTTCTTCATTTGATCAGCTTTGTATGTAATCAGATTTTTGTTGACCTAATCTGATTCTCCTCAGATTAAGCCAATTCTTGGAAAGTGTTACTGCCAAAACTTAGTCTAGAATAGTAGCTTCTATTCCCTAAGTTGGTGCGATTTGACATGCGTAGATATCGTCTGACACTCTCGATATGTCAATCCGCCGTAACTTTTTCCAATTATCGGTCGCGTGATTTCTACACGCCGTCCTTGTGATGCAAATTTTTCTAAAAAGGCTTTGAGAACTCAAATTTGCATCTGCACCCTTGTTGCCTCTATAAATTGGACCAATATTTTACACAACATAACTCATTCACCATACTTATCTTCTTTGTAGAATCATGTATCCTGGTGAACCCTTGTTTCCGGTGAGACTTCCGGCAAACACTTTTACCCCCTTTTCCATGATTTCATCTTCTCAAATCAACCCTGTGTGTCCCTTTTTGCGGTTCTCGTCGTCATCAAAGATTTCTCATACAATTGTTGCTAAGCTTCGTGGTGGCGGATCTGCTTTGTCATAACGAAAGACACTTCTCCTGTCGTTATCTGCAAATTGTGTGTCTTTTCTCGGATGGCGTAACCAAAGATTAAAGACTCGGTCGAAAATGAACTTGAGTTTGATATCTTAACTTGATCGGACAACGGTGATCTTCCTATATCAAACTCACCATTTAATTTGGAGAGCCCAACGACTTTTTCTTAGGGCTCGGCTTAAAAATCCTATCAAGGCCGCTCTCACTCCATTGGAGAGTCCATCGATTTGCTTGGCATAGGATTACCTTTCAAGCCTCCTCACCTGTTAAGTGGGGGAAAATGAGAAACATGAGATCTTAAAATCTCTCTCTCCTCCTCTTAATCACCACCACCAGATCGGGTTTGGGTTTGGATGAAGGTTTAGGGTTATGGCTTGAGGGTTTAGGGTTTAGAGTTATGTATTGACCTCCGTGTTTTCTTGCATTTGTAACTTGTAATGTAACGACCTTGGTCTTTATCAATGAAAAATTCTATTATTCCATTGTTGTGTAAAACTTTCTGTTTCCTTGATACCACACTTGTTGGTATCGGATCGAGAACGAGTTTTAAAAATAGATCCTTTCGGCGATTACATTGAAGAAGTAATCTTTTGAGCACCTGCTCTGATACCACTTGTTGGTCCCGATGGGAAAACCTATTTTGCGCTTGGAAGCAAAACGTTTGAATTTCGGTGCATATAAAACAGGGGCGAGGCCAGAGTGTTTCCAATTTTTAATCTTTTGAGCTCATGTGTTGTGTTTTGCTTATAGCTAGATGCATATGACAAGTATAAACATAAAGCGATAAACAACACAAAGAATATATAGTGGTTCGGACACCTACATCCACATCCACTCTCCTAGGGAAATTCCTTATCAACTTCGAGCTTTTACACTACCTCGTGGTTTACTTACTCAACTTCGTACGGTTTTTCGACTACTCCGCGTAGTTTACTAACTCAACCCCGACCACGAGCTTTACGACTACCTCCGTAGTTTACTAACTCAAACTCTTAGATGTTTAACGAGTTCACACTCCTTCGGGACTTATCACCCTCACTCCCGGGTTTGCCTAACAACTACCTCACTTCACCACCGGGTTTGGGTTTTGGTGTTGTCTCCAACTATGGTGAGATTTTCCCTTACAATGGTTTAGCCTCAATGCTAAGGTTGGGAAAATCTCTCTAAGCTATGATACATCGTGGGTTGCTTAGGTTGGGTTCTAGAACACTCTTTGAATATATTTGTATATCTGGACTTGTGTTCTAGGGTGGGAAAACTTAACTCTCTTTGGCTCAGAGCATCGTTGCTATCTTCTTCGCACTTCCACACTCTCCACACCGATAATGAAGGAAGAACTTTGTATTTATAGTGTGGATTTGAATGTTACCATTGGAGAGAATCACATTCAAATCCATACTATTCTTTCATAAGGTCTACTTTTTTTCATTTGGTTGTCTTCCTCTCGTTGGTCCACGTCAATTTGGATTCCAGCGGCTATATTCCTTAACCCGATTGCCTCGGAATATTCGGGATATCTTGAGCATTCGATTACATTCTTGAGTCTTGATATTTCTCTGAGTCTTGGTTTCTCTGAGTCTTGAGGTTTTCGAGTCTTGAGGTTTTACGAGTCTTGAGTTCTCACGAGTCTTGATTTCTCTGAGCCTTCAGTTTTCTCTGAGCCTTTAGGTTTTCTCTGAGCCTTCAGGTTTCTCAGTATCCTACTGAGTCTTCAGACACTAACCTGTTCTATATCTGCTGACTATACATGGTGCAGATAATATCCTGAACACTCTAAAACTGAATCCTGACTCATCTATCAAGATTATCCTGACCATGTCATACTCAGGGGTTTTGGGATCTAATCAAAATCCTTTTTATTAAATTCATTTCCCAACAATACTTAAAAGCAGACTTTGAGTATAAGTGGGAGATTGTTGGAGTTATACTAGAAAGTATGCTTTTACTTTGTATAACCAAACTGAATTTCTATCTTATTTACTGAAATAAATTATTTATCACTGTTGCTTTAAATATGATTGAGTGTTATATATATTTACTACATATTTGTTCAAATAATAATACAAGTTACATTGTAGTTAATATGGTATTACCAGATCACAGAAGATCACGTAACAGTCCCTTGTAAATAAGTATAAATTCACAACCTAGATGGAGATGAACAATCCATCGTAAAAGGTTGAAGTGTAAGGCTCAGATTGACTTAAGTTGACCAAGAGATTGCACTAGTGCATTATGATGCGTTGAATAGGACCTACAACGATGATAAATTCTTCATTACTGAAAGTGAAAGAATTAGACCTCAATGGTTGATTATTTTTTAATCTCTGTCCCTTAAATAGGATCATGTGTAATTAATGATTATTGCTTTGATATATATTTGCAAATAACTATGAAATAAAAGAAAAAACCTAAAACCGTAAGGACACAAGTCGTCCCAGAGGTCGGGGCACCACTAAAAACCTCGCTAAAGAAAAACCCTTCTTAGGGCAAAACCCTTAGTCGAGGGAAAAATGAATACCCCTCTACAAGGTATTACCCCGCAGAGCATGGGCAATCCTCAAGAAGTACGTACAAGTCGAAAATAATCAGAATAAAGATCAGTGTACAGAAAACGATCAATAAAATCAGGCCAATCACCGATCCACTCTTGTGAATGGCGATGTTTAGCCAACAAATCAGCAGCCTGAATTAGCCTCTCGGAATATTTGAGTCACCGACAATTCCATAGAGGACCGCATAACCAAAAACTCACGCCATAGAGATCGTTGACGCCATGGAATAGCAGTACGACAGGCTTTGATTCATATTGGGTAAAGAATCAATGTGATTCGATACTTTGTGCTTTGGGAAATATTATTATTTACATGACTATTGCTAAAATTTAATACAGAGAATCGTGTATAAGTACGTCTTGCGTGATTTGTCCCCTTGGTGGGCTCAGAAGTTTTATCATACCACATCTTGCAAGTGGAATTAGTTTTCGGTATGGATAATAATGTTGAGTTGTTCTTACTCCAAGGAAAATGATATTAATTAATATAAAGCTTTTCAGTGGCTTAAATTAATTGATGGACTAAATAATCTTAAACACGAGAAATAATAATTGGGAGCCATATTACAGTAATATGGGTTAAGATGGATAGTGCAATATTAATTTTATAGTGGAATTAATTACTATTAATGGGCTGAATAATATTGTGGCTCAATATTGATAATTCAGAGTCCATTAGAAGGTCCAATCTTAATTCTTCTAAAGGTTCCTCAAGTAGCTCAATATAAAGTTCAATAATTAAAAAGGTGATTAAAATAAAAGAAATAATTGTTGTCTATTTTTCCTCATTATTTTTAGGGAAAAATAGAAGGAAGAAAGAGAAAAAGATTTTCTTGATTTTCATGGAAAGATTTTATGGAAAAAGATAGATATTCTTGGAATACAAGATTATCTCATAAATTCAAGAAAATTCCAAATCTTATTTCTTTCCTTCTTAATTTTTTCGAAAATTATATTAAATGAGGAGGTTGGATTTTGTGGAGATTTATTTTAGGAGAGATAATATATTAAGATATATTCAAGTTTCTTGTGGGACAAGAAAAGGCTCATCCCACATCTAAAACTCCTTAATATTTTCGCCCCCTCCTTATTTATAAATATTCATCCCCAACAGATTTTCATTAGTTGGAAAAATTAGAAATGCACTAAAGTGGTGTCACATATATTTCTTTTTCCTTTTTGTTAATTATTTGTGAGCATCCTCCCACCGGATTATAGGACAATGACGTATGAATACTTGAGAAGGACTTTGGTTTGTTCGTTGAATAGGTACTCATCTTCTCCGCATTGATTCGTCAAAAGGTACGCCCGCTAAATTCCTAAAAATTCCGCATGCATAAGATTTACGTGATTATATTATATCCATGATTATTATTGGAATTATTATTTGAATTAATATAAAATTAATTCATGCTAGAAATAATTTAAGAATTAAATTTGTTTAATTCCTCAACAAAAAGTAGAACTTATTTCTGTTTGCGCTACGAAATGTCTTTTTCAGTGCATAAATCATGATGAGAAGACTTCTTGCAACACTAATTGTGTTGTTAAAGAGTGCGCTCAATTTGGGAGTGGTAAGTTTGTTCTTTCCCTTTACTAAAACTTCCGATTTATTAGGCACCAATATTATTAGTATTTTAACAATATTTTATATAAACAATATAATTATTTGAGACAATTTTTAAGATGTATGTAAACAACATATTCGAATTCCTCAGGAAATACCATCCAGATTAGAAAAAAAAAATCATATTTTTATATATATATATATATATATTATATTATGCGTTGTAAATGTACCTTAAACCATGATATCTCAAATATGTTGAACATCTTCTTTTATTAACATCTTAAAGGTCGGCTGAATCAAATTGTTCATTGACAAAAACTTCTACAAATAAGATTCAAAAAAGATTTACAGTAAACTTAGTAATACTCTAATATAAGAGTATTCTTGAGAAGAATTATATATATAAAATTGAATTTACTTTAAATTATAGTGCTCAATTGAATTTTTTTTTACAAATGCAGATAAAACCAAAGTGGTTGCTTGTGCCGATACATGTAACTATTGAAAATGCCAGGTGTAAGAACTCATCGACTTCTTCTGGAAAATTGTATAAACAATTTGAGTTTATGTGTATGTTTATGTTTTTATGTAAAAAAATTCCTACAGAGAATCATAACTAATAATAATTCATAATAAACTTCTATTTTTTTTATATACTTTTTTTTGGCACAATTAATGTTTAGTTCATTTTGACTAAAATATATTATTTTGAGTGTTGTAAAATCAAGAAAAACAGTAAGATATTACAAATACCTAATATATGAACAGTGCATCTCAGGGTCTTGGCCAAGGAATGAAAGAGTTATATTACTAAAATAAAATAGTTATTTTAAGAATATAATTATTATATTTGTCATCAGAATAAGCAATCAAGGTTCACTTACTAAATAGTTTATTTAACCAAGACTTTTATAAGACGATATATATGGAAAAGTACAACGAACCCGACTTTTGTCCAAGTAATCTATTCTAAAATTAGG
This sequence comes from Stenogyne calaminthoides, assembly GCA_037126765.1. NCBI lineage: Eukaryota > Viridiplantae > Streptophyta > Magnoliopsida > Lamiales > Lamiaceae > Stenogyne > Stenogyne calaminthoides. The sequence continues at coordinate 16,371,110 of JBBCBC010000023.1, read as the reverse complement.
TTGGGTTGTTTTGATTGTGAGACTAGACGGATAACTTTGATTCAGATGTGAGATACTCAACGGGATCCTTGGAGCTTTCTTGACTAGGAGGGATTTCACGGGTCTGCAACGGATAACTTTGATTATGGTAACTCGGATTTAGGTCGGGTGTTGTAAGAGTATACTCAACTTTTTTGGAGGGATGTAGCATTTTTACTTTTATAAATTTTTTAATGTTACTAGAAAAACAACACTTGAACTCATTTATGTTGGGGCGAAAAATTTTAAACAAAATAGGTAGTTGACTATTCAATAAAAATGTTTTTTTTGTGTTATGCCTTTCTTATATTATGTTAAGAAAACTCCCAATCATTACCAATGCATTCAAACATAAATTTAGATTTCTTAATATATGTGTCCAAATCTAGATGTAAATGTTTATGGTGCATATTATTCTAAACATAAATTTACGGAGAACTGAGTTTTAATAACATTTGAATGATAATTGATCACTCCTTCTTTTCAAAATTCTATCAATATGACTCTTGCTCAATTCAATTTAAAATTTTTTTTGGTATTTTGTCTTTTCTCAAATTTGATTTTTCTATCAATTCCATGAACGTATTTGTATAACCTCCTTCTATGTTACTTCATTTTTTACGATTCACAAAGTTCATGTGGCCTGCCATTGTGTGTCCCACTTGGTCCTCGCTTCCAACATTATAAGTTAGATATCGAAAATATTATGTTGGTTTCATATCTGCTGACATCTTATCTTTAATAACAAAATTGGTCTTTCCTCATTTGATTGCTCTTTCTGAACGATGCAAATGATTTCATTCTTTTCTTGTTAACTGATGATTATGATCGATGATGTGTTTTTTTACTTCATATTTCCCATTTTCAGTAAGTTTTGCCCTCAATTGTGTCTTGTAATTAGTTCTTATCTCTCCATTTTTCCTCTTCAGTGTTGATGTCATGGGCAATATTCCATTATTTTTTGTTTTGAAACCGTTACAAGAGCACACATACAGTTTAGATGTTAATACATTGTTACCATTTATAGACATAATACATGTTGCTTTACGAAAACTGAATCCTAAAGAACAAATATGTGCACGGTATAGATCATGCATTTCTTCTATAGTGTCTCTTTTTATTCCAATCAATAAACAAATATATTCATCACTATCGTAGTTTTCCATTTTTTTTCCTTTATCATTTTCATCTTCTGTTTGTCCATTTTTCTTGGAGTTAGTTTTTTTTTTTTTTTTGTAAAATTAGTTAATACTTTATAAAGTAACATTATTTTGTCTTACAGAGTAACACAAATTTCATTAGCAAGTAAAACATATATTTCATGCAGAAATAGTATTGTGTCTTTATACTGTAACACTGATTTCCTCAACAAGCAACACACATATTTCGTGCAGAAATAATAACACATAATTACCATTTATAGTAATACATTATCTTATTTTTTGTAACGTATTTTAACTCATGCATCAGGGGATTTTAGGGAATATCTATATGCAACACATAATTATCATGTGTAGTAATACATTATCTTATTTTTTGCAACAAATATCTATTTTTTTATAGTGTGTATAGTTTCATGATGCTGTAGCAGAACGAGCATAATTTGTTGTTGTGATTATTTGGCAATATTCGAAATATTCATCTATGTTCCTACGTTGGTAGTATTTTATTTTCGCCGAGTTTTCTTTCTTCCACAGATTTGCTTCTCTCTCTCCCCCAAAATTTCCCACAGATGAGGATGGGAATCCACGCGTTCTTAATTTTCAACCCAAATCCTTATTGATGAGCCGCGAGTTTTTAACATTACTAAATTGCTCTATAATTTCATATGAAATATTTCACAAGAACATCCCCCATGGAATAGACATGTAAACAATTATGTTCAAAACGCCCAATTCCTTACATTTATGACTCAATTTGAAATAGATTACTCATTATGGGGTAACAAGAGCAAATGCAAATTCACAGGAAATTTATCATTCAATCGTTAGAGCATCAACCCACTAAAGAGCTTGAACCTGTATAAATGTACATATGAACATATAAATATTAACACAACCCAAAGGCTATTACCACCCATTGCGTTCATGTAGTGTCCCCAGAGAACTATTTTCTACTTCCTCACATTTACAGTAATTATTCATTCCCTTTATCTCCCATACAAATTACGTCAGCTCCAGCATAGTTGCATAATTTACGGGAAAAAAGAACCCTGCAAACGTAATCGGACCAAGGAATTCAGGTTAGAACAAAAGAATGACATTATGTTTACGGGGATGTAAATGAAGGAAAATACTTTTAATTTATGTAAATGCAAGCAAATTTGGCCCAAATTAGCCCAAATCGGCATGAATCTCACACGAGGACTAAAAATTGGGCTTTGATCCCTGTAAATAAAGGACTATATTTTTTAATTTATGTAAATGCAAACATACTGTCCTTTTGCAACCCCCAAAGTTACAGGCCTAATTCTTTTTCCATGTCCGTATAACTTAGCATAGGCTATTTAGTTGCAATGTTAATAATTTTGATCAGATTAAGAGATTACCTCGCCTCATGCCTCGCTTCCTTCAGGAAGTGTAATCAGTCGTGACTTAGAATCGTACAACATTTCCGTACCACAACTGTAAAACATGTCACAACAGTCAACTTCATGAAAAGATAATAGGCAGACAGAAAAGCAATAACTGAATATTGACTGACTTTGAACATTTTACAGTGTTGACAGCGCCCCCACTAGATATTGACAATATGGTGCCAAAGAATGAAGTGTTTTCTGTGCCACAGTTTGGACAGGGTCCCTGAAATATCAAATTTATCCCATTAACTTGAAGAATGTGATAGAAGACACAAAATTAGATTCTGATTAAAGGAGTCAGGAGAATCATACCACTACGATCAGAAAGTCTTTGATAATGAAATTTGTAAATGTAAAAGATAGCCACAGTATCAAAGGCAAAGCTGCAAACCACGTGAAGAGGAAACTGAATGGCTCTGGAAGCTGCAAAGACATACTTTTTGAGTTAATTTAGGAGAATGGTGAACCTTAATTTAGGAATTTAAGAGAAATGCAGAAAGTGGTACCCGTTTTACAGTGAACTTTTTGAGTTAATTTATTATTGCTGAGAAACAACTCAGAAATTCTTAGAATGTTTTGAGCTAAGCTTAGAATGCTTTATGCAGATAATGTATCCAAGTTTTACAATAAACTCGGTATCAAAACCCAGGGAACCAATATTTCGTTACCTCCAGAAGATAGGTGATTTCAAATCCAGTCAAATCATCAAGAAAGAAAAACCTAAAAGGAAAGCAGAGTGAGTTCTGTTAGGCCCAGTATCATAAGTCCTCGTCTGAATTAAAATGGAAGGGGCATAATGAGGATTTAATACACTCTCATAAGATTTTGCAAAATATTAAACAGAGTCTAATGACACTATCAAAGTGTGATCTCCCAACAAAAATAGCATTGAATGACAAAACACAGCCTCACTTACAATCCTAATGCAACAACTGCAGCCGGTACATTCAGTAGAAACATCCTGAGATAGTCGACATTAAGATCACTGTAAACCTGCAGATTAAACATAAATGAGATTCAGAAAAAGATATAAAGAAGGTTAATGTTCTTGTTTTCTTTAACATGGTAAAGATAAACCTCTGAGTTCAAATTTCCTCTCATGTCGATTCCATGGACATAATGAAATCATATTACATACAACTGCTAAATCTAATGTAAGATAAGACATCGAGTTTCCAAAATATATTTAATTTTAGGACAGGAAATTTCATCAAAATAATTTCCCATGAATTCCACTAGCTCTTTTCCTACTTTTACTTTCCCTTAAACATTGTGCCCCTGTATAAGTATACCAATTTTTAATAGATATGAGCAAAAACAAGTAGTAGAAAACAAATGAAAGTAATTCAGGTAAATACATTTTTATGTCCTTTACCTTGTACCAATTTTTATTTTTGCCCCCTAAGTATTTCAACTTTGAAATTAGTCCTCAATATTTACAAATTTCAGTATTTTACCTTTACTGGATAACAGAGCTAACCCATCCAGCAATAGGTGACATGTCATGTATTTTCGATTTATTTCAAACCAAATCGAAATGTGGCATCAACGTGGAAGAAGCGGGTGATTCCTACCCAATTATTTAACACAAAAACACATTTTTCACTGATAATAAGTCATAATCAGTTCAAAAATTGGGGATTTTCTCCAAACTCAAAATCCCTAAATCCCCAAAACATGTTTAGGTTAAAAAATATTCTTCTAATCGTCCCCTTCTTAATTGTTGATGCTACACTTAATTTTTTTTTTTTTTAAGAAATCAAAAATACATGACGGGTCACATGTTAACGGATTGATTCTCTCTGTTACCAGGTAAAGGGACTAAAATACTGAATATCGTAAACATAGAGGACTAATTTCAAAGTCTAAATACTTGGGGGATAGAAATCTAAATTGGTACAAGTTAAAGGACAATAAAAACTTATTTACCCAAAGTAATTATATCCCCTATATAATCATAATAACAATATAGGTGAATATATCTAATTATCTTCAATTTTCATTTTCCTCTCAAGCATTTTGACCAAAAATTCCTTACAGGAAATATTCAATAATAACAGCGCCAAATGAGAAACAGTTTAGTCAGTTCTACGATTTAGTCATCACATGAGCAAGATGGAATTACTTTTAGATTTGTTCCTTTTGAGTTGGGTTTTGTCATGCCAATATCTGTCTCAAGGTAATATATTGCAGGGTATTCATGTTATTGCTTTATTTAACTTATTATATTGGTCTACAAGAAAATGGAGCATCTAAAGAACCCTGGTAAGTTTTATTACAAATTAATAAAGGTAAGGAGGAAGGTCACAAACCTTTCTACTTCGAAGACTGCACCGAGGCCCCTCAACCACAATTTCGCTCCCGTCCATCTACAATATACTGGAGAAATTAACAAAGAGAAGAAAGGGAAAGAAGCAACAAAAGAAGGCAAATTAAGAAGAAAACTATATGTCACAAATAATAAACTATTTTAGATAAGAGAATTTTTTTTTTTTTTTTTTTGAGATCTTCTAAGAACAAGACTGCCCATGATTTATTTATATCTTAAAATTTCTTTCATTACATAAGACTTTGCCTGGTCTTATACCAATGGTACATTACCTTAAGTTTTTGTTTCAGTTGATCAAACTCTTCGTCAGTCAAAATTGGATTCCCAGAGACATAAGCCATTGAAGCTTCCAAAAACCTCTGTTCATCGGCACCTGGTTGAACAGAAAAAAATTACAGAAACAGCAAAATTATTCTAAATATCTGAAAGCCTTTAAAAGAAAAAAGTAGCATAAAAGGCACCGGACAGAAATCGTAAGAAGGAAGTTATATTACTTAGCATTACAACACTGCTTCCCTCCCACATGAGTTCTTCCTTAAGGTTATCAAATTCCTCATTCGACATGATAGACTTTCCTTCGTAATAGAATGCCTGTGACCAAATAATGGCAAATAACATCAAATATTATAAAAAATAGGAAAATGACGAGTTTTCTAGCCAGAAAATGAAGATAAATTTTACATTCTCTGGAAATAGACGTTAGAGATAACGAAGAATATATCAACAAAATGGTGTATGCATAGACCTAATCACCTAGCAAAAGGAAACAAAGGATTCTTTGTCATTACTTGAAGGGCTTGAAGAAACTCCTGCTCCATCTCTCCAAGAGACTTTTTCTGTTTCTGATCTATGCTGCAATACGGCAACACATTGCTATCAACAAATTCATTTTCTTGGACCTGGTCTGAAATAAAAACATGGTTTTGATGTTAGCAGCACACTACATAATTCGGACGAAAAAAGTTGAATTTGGTAAACAAACTTAAGGGACTGTTTTCAAAGTTGGAAAAGTTAGCAGACTAAAATCAAAACTGGTGAAAGTTAAAGGACAAAAAGTATCTTTACCCATAATCATTCAGAATTATATCATGTTCATGGCAGTATATCACCAAAACTGTCTTTTTAAACGCGTACCCTGAATCATAAAAGCTCAGACAATTCTAGATACTTCTTTTTCAAAGATAAGCAACTGATTGATCCAATAAATCTTCAAAGGCAATTGGAGAGAAAGATGGGCCTTAACTTTTTAAATTTTAAGAATAGAGCCTGAAAAGCCTCAGTTTCCGCTGATCATGTTTGTTAAGAATCTGAGCTACTTGTGAACAAACCAATTCTTATATTACTAAATTCCAAAATTTGTTAATGATCACAATGTCTTGTAAAGCCTCCTAAGAAACCTCTATTTAGTAATAATTTTTTTCGAAGTTCAGTTTATATCAATCATATGCTTACAGTTTCACTAATTCATGAAGGAATTAATTCTCTTGATACTCTACTTTAATCATTTCTCTCAAGTCAAAATTCATAAATGATGAACAATACTCGTATCTATTAATTCCCATAGGAAACTTCAGAGTGTCCAAAGTTCATCTGATTCTACTCTCCCTGAGGTGACAAAAAACTTAATACAACTATATGCAGACTTTGAAAATATCACTCACCAAGATTTACATATTATTATAAAAACAGAAATAGATAGAAGTTCTTAACTACAAAAACGTTTACAGAGACTAATAGTTAGAAACTAATCCAATTCGATCAACACTCTTTAAAGGTGCGGAAATCCAGAAAACCAAACCTGGCTGATCACTGGCGGCCTTAGGAGAAATCGCCAACAATCTTCGCCGGAGAGACAATTTCTTGGCACCAAACTGAACCGAGTGAACCCCCGGAGCAGAAGAAGGCAAAGAAGAGGCGGAAATGAACGGTTTCCTGAATTCAGCGGCGAAGAATCTCGGTTTTGTTACAGTGAACCCTAATTTGGATGCCATTTGCGGCGGTGGTGGAAGGAGGGGGGTTTTGTGAATAGATGCATTTGAAAAATCGGGGGGAATGGGAAATTAGAGGGGTTTGAAGAGGGGACAGCTCGAAGATAAGGCAATTTGAGAATGTGTGGAGGGGAATTGTTTCACTCTCTGATGCAGTGACTCTCAATTGTGATCGCCTTCATCAAATATCTTGGGCTCGTCTTGTGTTGACACGTGGATGGCGATCTGCTGCACGTGAATGTCTCGTGCGTTGCCCTGATTATTTGTTCCTTTGTTTTTATTTTTTATAATCCCTCTATGTACTAATAAAAAAATTTTAATAATGTATCATCTTGTGGTTAATTTGGATGATGTGTCATCTTGAGGTTAATTTTTGGATAAGATATTACATTTTATTATATTGATGTATTATTTTTTATTAATTTGTAACAATATATGGCATACATGTGGCATTTTAATAATAATATGTGACATACATGTGGCATTTTAATATGTAGTTTAATAAAAAATTGCAATACCTAAAGTTTGAACCATACACATTTTATATTATATTTATATTACTTAGAAATTAAGTTAATCTATAAATTTTTAAATATCTTGAATATTTATTTTATTGAGCATTAGCTTCTTTGTATTAAATTTTATATTTTATTTATTTAATTTTATTATATACTTCATTTATTTTTGTTTAGTTAATTTTTATTTTGAATTAATTTAATATAAGTAAAATATCAATCTAAATGTATTTTATTTTATTGTGAATTATATTTAATTATTAATTCTTTAATAATTAATTTTGTTTTATTATTGTTCTTATATCTTAATTTATTTTATGTAACAAAATATTTTATATTATAATTACACTTTTATTTTTTTTAATTAATGCATATTAATGAATATATTAATATTTTTTTTAAAAGTTGTTTCGTTTTTTTTTAAATCGGTTAATTTTGTTTTAATTTTCAAGTTTCAATTTTATATTAAAATAAATGATTAATATTTGACATAATAATTTTATTTTAAGATTTAAGCAAGGTTGTTAATATACACTTTAAATAATTATTAATTCATATTTAATGTATTTATGTATATATTTATATTTTTAATTATTAAATATATTATTTAATGAGAATATTGCATTTTTTATTAAAAAATCGCGTAATACGCGGGCATTAAACTAGTTTTTATAATAGTTGATCGTTCTTTTTTCCAAAAAGTTACTTCCCCATCCCAGCAAAGTTTGCCTCAACTTTTAGGTACATATATTAAAAATATATGTAATTAGTAGAGCGTGGAGGGATAATAGAATAAATTTTTATGTATAAAGTAAATAAATTAATTGAATTGATTGTATGTGTGAGCCCCCTAAAAGTAATGACATTTGATATAAATATGTGAATATTGTGAGGATGTATTTTAGTAAGGGGTTTTCTTTTTTTGGTGTGCAAACTTTTGTTGGACGTCCCAAAAAAGAATTTCTTAATTTATTAATTGTGTATTGTTGTGCCTGTATATCAATATGTGTGTGATAGTTTTTAGTTTATTAATTATTGTTATTATTATATATAAAAATCAGTTGAACCCTTATAATGTTATTACTTTCTTAAAGAAAAATATAATTAAGAATTTGTTAAAAACGGTTGAGTTAAAAGTACAAAATGATTTTCAAGTCACGTTTTAGTTAAACTCAAGTTTTGTTATTATATTGGTTACGAAATTGTTGAGTGAAATAAGCGTTTAAAATATAAATGACTTGTTCTATACTTATTATGGTTTACTTCAATTAAGATATGTGAAATTATATTTGATTACACTGATGATGATATTGTTGGAATTTAGAGGCACATAAACACGTAATACATGCGCAGCGAAAATAAACAGTTCACCAACAACGAACAATTAATTGCATAATTAAATTACGTTAAATATAACGAGGAATCTTACAGTAATTGGTATACAGTTTCCTCTGCTATGGTATCCACGTAATCCCCATTCACGGACTTGCACAGATTTGTCAGCATTGAATCTGAGACGGAATTTGCTAGGAAAATTTCTATTCTAGATTTTATGGAGAAAATATGGATTAACGTTACTTGTGAATTCTCAAGAACTCATATATATAGGGAAGACCCAGCTTAAATCTTAAGCTAACCTGATTAGGAAATAAAATCCCTAATTTTATAAGAAAAAGTTTAGGATACAAATTTGTATACATACAAATCCCAATTGAGACCCAATTTCACTTTACCCAACCCATCCTTGACCCACTTTGACCCCTTTTTGACCACCTGACCCGCTGACCCTTCCTAAATTGATTGATTTGTATCTACAAATTTGTACAGTAAATCTACTCATCTTATAAAATAAATCTCTCAGATTTATTTCTCATTTGTAAAATCTCTACAGATTTAATTCCCATGTATATCAAATCTCAATGGATTTGATTCATATATATTAAATCCTATAATAATATTCCATATATTATTATTGGGAATCTTATTTAATTAAATCCAATTTAATTAAATATTAATAATAATTAATTTCAAATTAATCTATTATTAATTAATTCACATAAATTAAATATTAAATCCAATTTAACATTTAATCAACCAACTATAATCCGTAAAAGGGAACTACTTATTTTGTGACCCATAGGCCCTCATATATCGAGAGATTAGACAAATCGAGAGATTAAACAAACTAACGGTCTTAATTGAACCCTAAACAATAAATCAGACATTCTCAATATATGAGGTACGTTGCGAGAAACGTGCAACTACTTATAACTGAAACATGTGCTATTACGATTTCCTCCTTTCATTCGCGAATAATCGATTAAGTCTTGAACATGATGAAGTGTCTATTCAAATAACTTAATCATATTATCTCTAATCACTAATTGATCATATATGTCACACTGAGCCACAAAGTCTAAGTTGACGTGCATCGGCCGATGACTTAGGTCTAATTATGATGAGAAGATGAGTATTCTCTCTAAATCCACATTGAGAAATGAATCATATTTTTGGCTTGGCTCAACTACCACGCACATGCACTTCGTGATGAACCCAATTCAAGTCATATCTACCCATAGACAGGTGCAAGCGTCGGTCATGGTCAAAGTTCATCACTCCACACATGTCGTGCGTATTGACCTCAAGTCAAAGGAGTATCGCATCGCTCCCACTAACCGAGATACCCGTAGATACATATAGTGGAAATAAAAAAAATTCTCCTATCCTTATGATCTCTCGGATCAAATGATAAGTCTAGGTACATGTTTGTTTATGTTTGCTGATCTCGGTTCCTTTGCTTGCGCATTCGCACCAACGTTGTCTTAATACAACTTTATTAGACAACTGACACTCAGAACTACCCCTAGTTCTCTTAAGAACTATAAAATCCAGACAGCCTCCTTGAGGCTTTTGATACAGTAATGTACTCAATTTCGGTTGTTAAATCTGTGGTCCTTTTGCTTGGAACTATTCCAACTGACCGCCTCATTATTGAGAGTGAAACGTAACCTGACTGTGATTTGTTATCATCACAGTCGGATTGGAAACTTGTGTCAGCTTAACCAGTCACTGCTAGTTCTGACTGTCCACCATAGACAAGAAAACATTCTTTAGTTCGTCTGAGATACTTCAGAATGGTCTTGACAGCAATCCAGTGAGACTCACCCGGATTCTGTTGGTATCTACCAGTGATATTGATAGCGTAGGTCACGTTTGGCCTAGTTCAAGTCATGGCGTACATGATTGACCCAATTGCATATGCATATGGGACATCTTTCATGTGCTTGATATCAGCTTCAATAGAAGGACAATCCTTCTTTGATAGTTTTATCCCATGATTTGCCGATAGAGGCCCTCTCTTAGAGTTCTCCATCGCAAAATGCTTCAACATCTTGTCTACATAGGTGGACTGTGACAGCCCCAACATCCTCTTGGATCTATCCTTGTGGATCTTGATCCCTAGGATGTAGCAGGCTTCACCAAGACCCTTCATCATGAAGGTCTTTAACAACAAATCTTTAACGGACTGCATTAACGGGATATTATTTCCCAAAATCAATATGTCATTAACATACACGATTATGAAAGCAATATTCTTCCCGCTGCGTTTACAATAAACGCAAGGATCTTCCGAATTTCTGATGAAGTCAAAAGGACTTGATAGCTTCATCAAATAGAATATTCCAACTCCTAGAAGCTTGCTTCAATCCATAAATGGATATCTTTAGCTTGCATACTAGATTAGAATTTGACTTAGATGAAAAACCTTCCGGTTGAGTCATAAACACTTCCTTATCAATGTTTCTATTGAGGAAAGCTATTTTGACATCCATCTGTCTCATAATCAAAGTGTGCTGCTATCGCAAGTAAAATTCGAATGGGCTTGATCTTTGCAACTGGTGAGAAGGTCTCGTCACAGTCAGTGCTTTCGCATTGACTATATCCCTTCTTTACCAACCTAGCTTTGTAGTTTTGTACTTTGCCATTTACATCAGTCTTACGCTTAAAGACCCAATCGCAACATATGGGTCTAACCCCTTTAGGCAACTCAACCAAGTCCCAGACTTGACTGGTGTACATCGAGTCCATCTCGGATTTCATGGCTTCATGCAACTTCCCTGAATCAATATCTGATATTGCTTTAGAATAAGTATTAGGATCGTCCTTATCCGGTATGTCCATATTATCGAGTTCCTCCAAGAGGTAACCATATCTAATGGGCGGATTACGATTCCTAATTGACTTATGGAGCTGTGATTGTACAGGTTGTACATTCTGATCGTGAAAATTTTGTAGTGCATCGATTTCATCAATTACACTTTTAGATGCCTCTTGGGCGGGAGTTTGAACTATGTTGTTCTCATTCAGCCCACTTGGAGGTTCTTGCACAGGCAAGCCAACTCCAATTACGCTCCCATTAGCTGAAAGACGACCACCTAGTGAAAGACTCTCACCGTGAAAGTTGTTGAATGCTCCCACTGATTCCTTGTCATGTTGCTTTGACAAGTTATCAGTCTCTTTGTTAATTTGCGGTTCTTGAATTTTTTTTTAAAATTCTATCATCTTACGACCTTGTTCCTTAAAGACATAGTCTTCCTCGAGGAACTTGTCTTGCCTAGAAACAATCACTGATTGTTTCTCAAGTAGATATAAATAATATCATTTAGTTTCCTTAGGATATCCCACTAAGTAACCCTTTTCACATTTGGTTTCCAACTTGTCGTTAAGCATCCTTTTCACAATCACTGGGCAACCCCATGTTTTGATATGTGTAAAAGTCGACTTCTTGCCACACCATAGTTCATATGGTGTATATTCAGCCGATTTAGATGGAATCCTATTCAGAATGTAAATTAAGGTTTGTAACGCGTATCCCTATAAGAATGTCGGAAGAGAGGAAAAGTTCATCATGGACCTCACCATGTCTAACAAGGTTCGGTTTCTCCTCTCGGACACATCGTTCATCTGAGGTGTTCGGGGAGGAGTCCATTGTAATTGAATTTCATGCAACTTCAAGAAATCAGTGAATTCATGGCTAAGGTATTCACCTCCTCGAACTGATCGAAGAGTCTTAATACTCTTACCAAGTTGCTTCTCTACTTCAGCTTTATACTCCTTGAATTTCTCAAAAGATTCAGACTTGTGTCTCATAAGATACATGTATCTGTATCTCGAGAAATCGTCAGTAAAAGCGATGAAATAACCGAAGTGACCCGGAGCTAGAGCGGGCAATGGTCCACATACATCGTTGTGGATCAGCTCTAGAACTTCTTTGGCACACACCCCTTTCCCAGAAAAAAGATTTGTTGATCATTTTGCCCTTGACACAAGATTCGCAATTACCATAAGACTTAAAGTCAAATGGGGTTAAGTAGTCCAACTACCTTAACCTTGTAATTCTTTTCTCGTTTGCATGACCAAGTCGACAGTGCCATAAGTAAGTTGGGTTTTCATGATTACTAAGTTTGAGTCTTTTATTTTGTATATTAAGAGCATTATATCCAAAACTCAACAAACATAAACCATTTTATAAAGGGCATTCCTATAAAGCACACCATTTAACGTGAAATAACAATTATTATCACTAAAATGGAAGAAAAAAACTCTGAATGTCTAACATAGGAATGAAATAATGTTGCGAGTAATAGAGAGAATGAAATGACAATCATTAAGTTCTCATCTAAAACCAAAGGGTAAGTCTAACACATAAGTCCTCACACGTTCAAACACAACTCGTGCTCCATTTCCACGTGTAAGATGACTTCACCCGGCCTAACTGCCCTAAGACACATGAGCCCCTTCACATTCGTACAAATGTGTGAGCCACATCCGGTGTCTAATACCTAGCAGTTAGTGCTATTTGTGGACATGCTTATCTTAATAACAAACATACATGTTCTAGTGTCGGAAGCACCCAGTGCCTTCCTTTCAGCAACCAGAACCTTACAGTCCTTCTTCCAGTGCCCTCTTCTGCTTACAGTAGAGGCACACATCCTTGTCTACCCGTTCTTTCCTTTTGAACACCATCTTAGTGATAGTGAACTCAAAAGTCCTGAGCACGTTGTGAAGCTCAGGTATGGTCGCATCCGTCTTATTCATATTGTGGTTCACAATGAAGATAGAATATGAATTCGGGAGCGACTAGAGGATAGTATAAATGAAATCTTTGGTCCTTTAGCTCAATGCCTAGATTACCAAGTTTCTCAATTAGGCCTATCATCATTAGCACATGAGGTGGAACATTCCCTCCTTCAACTAACCGACATCTGAACAGATCTCTCATCACTTCATAAGTCTCAGAACGGGATTCAGAATCAAAGAGATCCTTCAGATGCTTGAGCATCTAGAAGGGACCCATTTTCTCATGTTGCCTATGTATATCGGGAGTCATGCCGAGCAACATCACATACTGAGCCTGGGAAGCATCCTCTTGATGCTTCTTCTGAGTTGCTATGTCAAACGTGGCTGCCTCAGGGAACCAGATTCAGGGGTAACCTGGATTGGCGTGTCCAACACGTACTCAATATTTTCTTGCCTTAACACCAAACACATGTTTCGGTGTCAGTCCAGAAAATTTGGCCTAGCCAATTTGTTTGTTTCCAAAACACATCTCAATAACAGTTATACATTTCAACTAACCAAGAAAAATAAATAAAAACGGGAATTAAACATATAATTCCTATGATCAATATTCAGCAATCAAAATAAACATGACATTTCTTTTGTGTTTATTTTGTCTCCATTATTTTCACATATTCAACGACCTCATCGAAGGATTACGAATTTATATCTAATATAAATTATAATGGACTAGGATCCACATTCCTATTATTACAATATCTGCTTGGGCTGATTACTGCAATAATATAATAGGCAGGTTCCAAATCAATTGCAAAAACTGCAACTCCTAGTTGATTGAACCTAGTTCAATCTGATGCCCATTGACTTTCGTTTCCCTACTTGGGCTGGTGAAACAAAGTCAAGTTGATTTATAACCATCAAGCGGCGACACTTCGTGTCCCTATAAAAGTCCCGTTAGATGTAGATCCGAGCAAAAGACTTGGGCCTTAAATACTCATTGGAACGAAATCTCCGGTTTATTTTTAATTTTGATGGAAGGCATCGTTCAATTAATGAAAATTATATTTTAGTGAGGAACGTTTTAAAGGCGGGGTCTTAATTGCTTAATCGAGATCCAACATGTTAATCTATGTCACATTTGAGCAATTATTGGCGCCGCCTACCCAAACATGACTTAAAACGGACTAACATATATAGGGCGTCGTCTACCCAAACATTTATAATCGGACTAGTAAACAAGATAGACTTGACGTAAGTGGGATCTGATAATTTCTAATTTACTAAATTCAATTTTAAAGTCTAACTCAAAATAAAACTTTAATACCATTAGTCAATTATCAAACAAATTAATTAATCCAATTAATTATTTATTATCAATTGGTCCAACCAACAATCCATTTATAAAATTAAAGCATTTTATTAATTTTAAAACAGATTTTTAATTATTTTAAAGTTGTCAATTAATCCAATTAATCTGACCTGATGTTGGTCAAACCAACAATCTTATTTCATGTTTAACCTTATTAATTCAAAATTAATAACAAATTTTAATTCTATTTGTTGGGAGCTCAGGTGCAAATTCCTAGAATTGCATGGGAGGGTCTGTCCAAATCAAATTTGCAAAATAACCCTCCCACATCATCACTCATCCATAACCAATCCAATCAGGGATTTTGAACAATCCAATTTCCAAAATCCAAACCCCATCAAAGATTCACATCAGCAATTAGACAAAAACAACGTTAAAATCGAACAGTTATTCAAAATTCTTCGGGGATAATCGTGTCTCAACCAAAATGCCCAGAAGCAAGAACCGATCTGAAAAGAGGATTCAAGCATCAATACAGTAAAGCAACAAAACAACATCAATTTGCACTAAATCGAACAAAAGCCAATCGCCGAGTTCAACATGCATTAGAGCGAGTCGTCGCCATTACCGCCGTGTGAGTTGGGAGAGTCTCCGACGCTGCTAGGCGCGTGCGGGTGACTCGCCTCTCATCAACGTTACAGACGCGCAGGAGGTCACATCGAAGCGCACCTGAGAAACAAAATTTGTCGATCTCAGCCCTACAAGCGGTGTCGCCGCTGCTAGGAGAGAAAACGAATCAAAAAGGAAAAACCCCAGTGACCCAATCGAACGTGACGTTTGAGCGCATGAATCGAACAAGTACCGCTCAACACGATATGCGACATCGATCGGCCGATGCGAGCGAGCATTGCTGCTGCTTTCGGTCGATTGAAGGTGGCGGAGTCGACGTGTCAAACGCGATGACGCCGCCAACGACACAGCCGATGCGGTGACGCATGACCATAGCAAGGCACAGTTTCAACCATCGCCTCAAGCGATGAGCCATGGTCTCCGCCGCTGGCGGCGGCGTATCAATCTGAGCGTAAGGGTTCAAAACCCTAATTTTGGAAAACGGCACGATGGAGAAGATAAAGAGGGCCAAGCACCAAATTACTAAAGCTCTCATGGAGAGTGATTAAAAGAAACTGCATCCCCGTTTAACAAAATAATCAAATTGGATGTCAAAAAATTAAAGCAATTTTAATCTGCTTTGAAATCTAGAAAATCTTTCTCAATTATTAAATGGACGTGCATATAAGCGCACCACAATCAAATAATAATTTATGCAATTATTCAAGAGCCTGAGCTCTGATACTAATGTTGGAATTTAGAGGCACGTAAACACGTAATATATGCGCAGCGAAAATAAACAGTTCACCAACAAAGAACAATTAATTACATAATTAAATTACGTTAAACATAACCAGGAATCTTATAGTAATTGGTATACAGTTTACTCTACTATAGTATCCACGTAAACCCCGTTCACGGAGTTGCACAGATTTGTCAGCGTTGAATCTGAGATGGAATTTGCTAGGAAAAATCTTATTCTAGATTTTATGGAGAAAATATGAATTAACATTATTTGTGAATTCTCAATAACTCATATATATAGGGAAGACCCAGCTTAAATCTTAAGCTAACCTGCTTAGTAAATAAAATCCATAATCTTATAAAAATAAAAATCTCTAGATTTATTTCCCATATATAAAATCTCTACGGATTTAATTCTCATGTATATCAAATCTCTACGGATTTGATTCCATATATATTAAATCTTATAATAATATTCCATATATTATTATTGGGAATCCTATTTAATTAAATCCAATTTAGTTAAACATTAATAATAATTAATTTCAAGTTAATCTATTATTAATTAATTCTCCATTAATTAAATGTTAAATCCAATTTAATATTTAATCAACCAACTATAATTTGTAAAACAGAATTACTTGTTGTGTGACCCATAGGCCCTCATATATCGAGCGATTAGTCAAACTAACAGTCTTAATTGAACCTGAGATAATAAATTAGACATTCTCAATGTATGAAGTACGTTGCGAGAAACGTGCAACTACCTGTAACTGAAACATGGACTATTACGATTTCCTCATTTCATTTGCGAATACTCGATTAAGTCTTGAACATGATGAAGTGTCTATTCAAATAACTTAATCATATTATCTCTAATCACTAATTGATCATATATGTCACACTTAACCACAAAGTCTAAGTTGACGTGCATCGACCAATGACTTAGATCCAATTATGATGAGAAGATGAGTATTCTCTCTAAATCCACATTGAGGAATGAATCCTATTCTTGGCTCAACTACCACACACACATGCACTTCGTGATGAACTCAATCCAAGTCATATCTACCCATAGACGGGTGCAAGCGTCGGTCATGGTCAAAGTTCATCACTCCACACATGTCGTGCGTATTGACCTCAAGTCAAAGGAGTATCACATCACTCCCACTAACCGAGACACCCGTAGACACATATAGTGGAAATACATCAAACGGTTTCTCGAATGGGTATACCAGTACCCTCTAAGGTATTTGTACATCCATCATGAGATACCTAGTATCTCGTAGTAAGTGAGATCTTACTACACTATCTAAAAGTATGATGCAGATCGCACACCAATCTCCATTGCATCATCAATATCCCATTCTTGATGATCCTTGATCGGGGCTATTTGAGAATCATGCTTAAGTCATCTGAGTTCTCACAACCTCAATGACAACAATGACTCATGGGAACACATGTATGAATAAATGCAAAAAATCAAACATAATATTAAAACAAGTGTATTGCCATACATTAATATTAAATGAACTATAATATTAAGTCAAACTGAATATCATCTAGTATTATAACCTTACAATAGATTGTCTCTAGGACACTAATACTAACAGATATCACTTATATGATTAATACAAAAAAGGAATATTATTAAGTATTTTAAGAATCAAGAGGTTTTCATAATAATTAAACTTTTAAGAAAACGTGCGGGGTGAAGTGCTTCAGACTAGATGCTTGGGACGTCCCAACAGCTTGTGTTATTCTCCAAACGAATTCAAAAACAGTTCTAAATTTATAAAGTTATAAGGTGGGTGACACTATTTGTATGCAGTGGTTTATGTTACAATGATTGTTGGTGTATCTGAACTGAACTAAACAAACACAAATCTATAACCAAAGAACACAAGAATACAAATATATAAGAATATAAGATTTCAAGAATAAGATTATGGCACAATATTATAATATGTGATATGTGATTTATGCTTATATGTGATAATTGCTACTAATGTCCTCAAATGATGTTTATGAATTCAAATTACTAATAAGATTATATTAAGAATTCAAGCTACGAATTAGTTCACACTATGATTTCGAGTAACCCTCCAAAATTAACTACGCAAAAGCGTAAGAACAATCTATAATAAAATATTAAGTTTAAATATGAATGATATATTATGAATATCAATGATGTTTATGAATTCAGATTACTAACAAGATTACATTAAGAATCCAAGCTACGAATGAGATCACACTATGATTTCGAGCAACCCTAAAAAATCATCTACGCAAAAGCTTATGAATAATTTTTAATTAAAACACAAAGATAATTATATTTCGGTGACCAGTATGAGTATCAGCGTACAAGTTGCCCGTTGAGATTTTTATCTCCCACCCCTCCCCAGTTTGATATTTTCAGGACATGATCGAGAGGGGCCGGAGCTGCAGCAGTGACACGAAGTTTTCCTAAATAAAGATTTTCAATTAATGTGTAATCATCTCCTAAAATAGTTTAAAATATTACGCCGAGAAACTTTTTAAGATCACTTGATAAAGTATCATTTACACTACCCTTTTAATAAACGTCACCTTTATAAATATATATCTTGCAATTCAAATTATGGGTCTTTCCACATTCTTTATCTCAATTAATATTGATGATTAGGTTCTTCTGTTGGGGTTATATTGGAAAGTATGCTTTTACTTTGTATAACCAGACTGAATATCTGTCTTATTTACTGAAATAAATTATTTATCACTGATGCTTTAAATATCATTGAATGTTACATATATTTACTGCATAGCTGTTCAATAAATAATACGTGTTATATTGTAGTTAATTTAGTGATACCAGATCACAAAAGATTAAATTAATAGTCCCTTGTAACTAAAAGTACAGAATTCACGACCCAGATAGAAATGAACAAACCATCGTGAAAGGTTGAAGTGCAAGACTCAGATTGGCTTGTCTTGACCAAGAGATTGCACTAGTGCATTATGATGTACTGAACAGGACCTACAAGAGGACAAATTCTTCAGTACTGAATATAGAAGAATTAGACCTCAGTGGTTCATTATTTCTTAATCTCCGTCCCTTAAATAGGATCGTGTGGAATCAATAACCATTGCTTTGACTTATGATGGGAAGAGGATCAGTGAGATTCAATACCTTGTATCTTGGACAATGTTATTGGTTACACGACAATTACTAAGATTTAATATGGTGAAACGTGTGCAAGTACGTCTTGTTTGATTTGTCCCCTTGGGAGGCTCAGAAGTTTTATCATACCAAATCTTGCAAGTGGAATTAATTTCCGGTATGGATAATAATGTTGAGTCGTTCCTTAACCAAGGAAAAAGATGTTAATTAATATAAAGCTATTTCAGTGACCTAAATTAATTAATGGACTAGATAATCTTAAACACGAGGAATAATAATCGGGAGTCATATTAACAGTAATATGGGTTAAGATGGATAGTGCAATATTAATTATGTAGTGGGATTAATTAATATTTATGGGCTTGAATAATATTGTGGCTCAATATTGGAAATTCAAAGTCCATTCGAAGGTCCAATCTTAATTCTCCTAAAGGCCCCTCAAGTAGCCCAAACATAAAGTCCAATAACTGAAAAAGGTGTTTAAAATAAATAAATTATTGTTGCCTAATTTTTCTATTTTTTCGAAAAATACAAATAAAAGAGGGAGAAAGATTTTCTTTTGAATTTTGTTATGGAATGAGGATAAGTATTCTTGGAATACAAGATTATCTCATTAAATTCAAGAAATCTCCCACTTGGCTATTTGTTGTGAAATTTTCGAAAATTCCATAACATAAGGAGGAGGAGATTTTATTTGGGAGATATTTTGGGAAATAGAATATATTGAATATATTCAAGATTGTTTCTTGGAGAAGAAGCAAGGAAATTTTCTAATCACCCAAAGACCCTAAATTTTCGTCCCCCCTTGTATTATAAATAGGTGATGAATTTTTCATCCCCAATGCAATTACATGTGTTAGAAAAATTAGAAATCCACAAAGGTGGTGCAACATAATTTTATTTTTCCTTTTGTTAATTGTTCGCGAGCATCCTACCACCGGATTGTTGGACAAGGACGAGGGAATACTTGAGAAGGTCTTTTGGTGTGTTCGTGTGAACGGGATCCATCTTCTCAAAGGTTGTCACTCCGAGAGGTAAGTTCACGTAAACTACTAGCAATTCCGCATGCGTAGGATTTATGTGACGAACTTGTATGCATGATTTGTTGTTGAATTATTATTGAATTAATATAGGATTAATTCATGCTAGTAATAATTGTTAGAACTAAATTTGTATTTAAATATTCATCCCGAATAGATCCTTGCAAATAATTCCCCAACAACTGGTATCAGAGTCACGGTTTTGGGCTCTGAATTTTGAATTGTAATTTAATTTGTTATTCATTAAATTTGAAATTGGATAGTAGAATTGCTAGATCCTTTTTGCAGGTATCCAATTGTCATGGTATTTGATGAATGTTTATTTGTGCATGAATACAAATTGTGGTTTTTAATTTGATTAGTTCGAATTCATTTTGCCTCGTGAGAAAATCCACGAGTAGATTATGATTTGTTTGATTCGTTTAATGTAATAGACTAGTCTAGATCTAGGTTTATTTATTTTTTGTAAATAAATTGTAACTGGTTCAGAAACGGAGGCGGAGACGAAGAATTAAAAGACGGATCCGGAATCGCGTGACCCGTCGTGACATGCGAGGAGGTGTGGGCCAAGGGAGGGTGTGGGCGACGCAGTACGCGACGGGCGCTGGTCGAGGTCGGGATCAATGAAAATAGGCGATCGAAGCCGGGTGATCGCGCCATCTGGCGGCGGACGCGGAATCTTGATGCGCTACGCGGAGTTGCTGACGATGAGGCTACGCGCTGAGGGCGGGTGAGGTGGTGCAAAGGATAGGGTCGCCTGTGCCAGACGGCGCCAAGATCGTATGTGTCGCGTCTGCCGAGGTTCGCCGAGACGCGCGGCGTTCTTTGGGTGACACGTCGCAGCGCTTACTTATCTGCACGCATAGATCGACATGGCCGGGGAAGTGCAAGACGTGCACTCTGACCCGCGAGCTGGTCGATGACGTAGCTTTTCGAGACGAACGATGAAGGCGATGAAGACGATTTTTCAAAATCAAGACATGACAAAAATTAACCGTGACAATTGGATATATGTGCCCAATATGTTTAATTTTTTGTTTTGATGTTTGCTTTATTTTTCATGCGTATTTAATTATGTTTTGAATATGCGATGCATGAGAAATTGTTTTGGAAAAATCTCACTTTCGAAAATTACTAAGTATATTTTAAATAATTAATTGATAATTTTATTCCGGATAATAAAATTAAATTAATTTTGGCCTCCATGATTTATTTATTTGTGAATTCTTTTGGAGAAATTCCCCCCACTGGACGGCAAAAAGACAGTCTTCACATGAATAAATTCCAAATGGATGATTGTGGATTATTATTAGTGGCGACGACGACCCTTCCCACGAGGCTCGTTCAAAGCGAAATAATAATTCTATATTTAATCATGGTTATTACTTAGGTATAAAATTGATATGCATATACTTCCCCGAAGTCCCTGTCAATTTTATATTGGTCAAGGGGGAGCCAACTATTAATCTGGATATTAAAGGTTTGTAACTGTTTTCTTGTTTGTAACCTGCTTGAATGTGTTTAAATAATGACCCACGCCACGTGGCTTATTTAAACTATTTTGAGATGTTGGCTGATGCATGTTCATATTTTTTTGAGATTTTAATATGATACATGTGATCGAATTGTGTGATAATTTTGTGCTTATGCAAATCGTTATTTATTTCAGTTCAGCATGTTGCAACCTTTTTATCCACTGTTCAATATACTGAAAGATAATTTACTTACTGGTGAAAACTTCGTCGATTGGAATCGAAAACTTACTATTGTCCATACTGCACAACATCATAACTGGGTTCTTACTATCCCAAAACCCGAAAAGTCAACTGATGAGTCCACAAAAGCGGATAAGAAAGATTATGCTGACTGGGAGCGGTCAAATGAGATGGCTAAGTGCACTATGCTGACTTCTATGTCAGACATGTTGCAACATCAGCATCAACATTTTGAGACCACTGTAGACATCATGACGAGTCTTAAAGCGATGTTCCAACATCAGAACCGTGTGGCTCGTCAGATCACCATGAGAGACTTGCTCTCCATGCTCAATATGATATCGAAACCCAGATCGATTTCATACTCCATTCTCTGCCTAAAAGTTTTGAACAATTCAGGCTGAACTATCAGATGAACAAACAAGAGTTCACATTGCCTGATCTGTTACAAGCTTTGGTCTCAACAGAGGCGATATTGTTGGGGAATAAGTTTCACGGATCTATTCGGGATGAATATTTAAATACAAATTTAATTCTTATAATTATTACTAGCATGAATTAATCCTATATTAATTCAAATAATAATTCAACAACAAATCATGCATATAATCAATTCACGTAAATCCTACGCATGCGGAAATTCTACGAGTTTACGTGAACATACCTCTTGGGACGGCAATGGTCTTGTTGATTAGACACACCAAAAGAACTTCCCAAGTATTCCCTTAATCCTTGCTCGACTATCCGGTGGTAGGAGGCTTGCGAACAATTAACAAAAGGAAAATAAACTTTGTTGCACCACCTTTGTGGATTTACTAATTTTTCCAGCACATGGAATTGTACTTGGGAATGAAAGAATCATTCCCTATTTATAGAGTAGTGGTGGTCGAAATTTTGGGGTAAAAACAATGTGGAAAAATCTTTTCTTGATCTCAAAGAAATCTTGAATATATCTTCTATATTCTTTTTCCCATAATTATAATATTCCACAAAATCCCACCTACTCTTTGTTATGGAATATTTTCGAAAATTATAGGGCAAGAATCCAAGATTTGGATCTTCTTGATTTTATGAGATATTCTTGTATTTCAAGAAATACATATCTTCCATAATATATTTTCAAGAAAATCAAGAAAATCTTCCTTTCCCTTAATTATCAAAAATTTAAAAAATTGCTCTATGGATAACCAAGTGGGAGATTTCTTGAATTTAATGAGATAATCTTGTATTCCAAGAATACATATCTACATTCCATAACAAAATTCAAAGAAAATCTTTCTCCCCTTTTATCCATAAATTTCGAAAATTATGAGGAAAAATAAGCAACAATATTTATTTTATTTTAAACACCTTTTTTCAGTTATTGGACTATATGTTGGGCTACTTTCTTAGGGGCTTTAGGAGAATTAAGATTGGACCTTCCAATGGATCTTGAATTATCAATATTGAGCCACAATATTATTCAAGCCCATAAATATTAATTAATCCCACTACATAATTAATATTGCACTATCCATCTTGACCCATATTACAGTCAATATGGCTCCTGGTTATTATTTCCTGTGTTTAAGATTATCTAGCCCATTAATTAATTCAAGCCACTGAAATAGCTTTCCGTTAATTAATATCTTTTGTCTTTGGTTAAGGAACGATTCAACATTATTATCCATACCGGAAACTAGTTCCACTTGCAAGATTTGGTATGATAAAGCTTATGAACCTCCCAAGGGGGCAAATCGAACAAAGCATACTTACTTGCATTACGATTCTCCGTATTAAATCTTAGCAATCACATTTGACCAATAATATTACCCAAGATAAAAAGTATTGAATCTCGTTGATTCTCTACCCATGATAAGTCAAAGCAATAGTTACCAACCACACGTGATCCTATTTAAGGAACGAAGATTAAGAAATAACGAACCACTGAGGTCTAATTCTTCCTTGTTCATTAAAGAAGAATTTGTCCTCCTCAGAGGTCCTATTCAATTGCATCGGTCATGCCACTAGTGTAATCTCTTGGTCAAGACAAGCCAATCCGAGCCTTACACTTCAACCTTTCACGATGGATTGTTCATTTCCATCTAGGTCGTGAATGGTGTACTTTTAGTTACAAGGGACTGTTAATTTAATCTTCTGTGATCTAGTATCACTAAATTAACTACAATGTAACATGTACTATTTATTGAACAGTTATGCAGTAAATATATGTAACATTCTATGATATTTAAAGCATCAGTGATAAACAATTTATTTCAGTGAATAAGTCCGAAATTCGGTTTTGATTATACAAAGTAAAAGCATACTTTCCAAAGATAATCCCAACAATCTCCCACTTATACTCAAAGTCCGCTTTTAAGTATACTACAACATGTCTCGTGTAGTTCTGTCGTGACATCTAATGTCACCTACACGAACCTAATAATTTCTCCCACTTATACTCAAAGCAGATTAGCAACGGTCTTGACACCCATTCCTTCCACATGTCTCTCGAATGTATTCGAGGCGGACCCTTTGTGAATGGATCTCGCTGGGTTGTCTTCGATGCTATCTTTGCCACATCTATATCTCCTCTCTTAACGATATCTCGTATAAGATGGTATTTTTTCAATGTGTTTCTTTGGTTTTGTGGGCTCTTGGTTCCTTGAATTTGCAAATCGCCTCGAGCATTGTCACAATAAATGATGATTCTGGCAGGCAAATTCGGAACTACATTCAAGTCCACTAGGAAGTTCTTGAGCTAAACCGCTTTTTTTCATTTGCCTCGCAGTTAGCCTACATATTCGGCTTCCATGGTAGAATTTATGACGCATTTACCGACGCTTCTCCATGTCACGACTCCTCCCCCATGCAAAACACACTAACGGAGGTAGATTTTCCGAGTCTATGTCCGATTGGAAATCCGAACCGTGTGGCCGATGGGGATTAGACTATCTAACCGATAAATTAACATTCTATCCCGAGTTCTTTTCAGATACTTGAAATATTTTTAATCGCAATCGATGTTCTTTTTCCCCAAGTTACTTTGATATCTTGCCACCATGCCAACGGCAAAGCGGATATCCGGTCTCAATACACAACATTGCATACATAAAAGGCTTCCGACAGTAAAGCATATGGAATGCCTCTCATGTCATCTATCTCCTTTTTAAGTCTTAGGGCACATTTTCTTGGATAGATGGATTCCATGTCCGAAAGGTACGAAGCCTTTCTTGGAATCTCACATCTTTCAATCGTTTCAAGACGATTGTCGTGTATGAAGCTTCGCGATAAACTATCATCATTTTTTTCGCGATCTCGAGTGATCTTGATCCCAAGGATGTGTGCGGCTTCCCCTAAGTCCTTCATATCAAACTGTTTTGAAAGCCATTCCCTTACTTCTGATAACACCTTTACATCATTCCCAATAATCAGAATGTTGTCTACGTATAGTACTAAGAATACAAATGCAGTTTCGACACGCTTTTTGTACACACAACTTTCGAACTCGTTTTGATCAAACCCATAAGACTTTATAACATGATCAAAATATTGGTTCCAAGCTCTGGATGCCTGTTTGAGTCCGTAAATGGACTTCATGAGCTTACAAACTAGGTGTTCTTGGCCTTTTTCAATGAAGCCTTGGGGTTGTTGCATATATATCTCTTCATCAAGACTTCCGTTAAGGAAATCTGTCTTGACATCCATTTGCCAGATTTCAAAGTCGAGATGCACAACAATCGATAAGAGAATTCGGATGGACTTAAGCATGGCTATGGGCAAAAAAGTTTCCTCATAATCGATCCCTTCTTTCTGAGTATAACCTTTCACCACGAGTCTTGCCTTGAAGGTTTCCACCTTCCCGTCCGGTCCTCTTTTTCTCTTATACACCCACTTGCAACCAATGGGTTTGACCCCATTAAGTGGTTCGACTAGCTCCCACACTCTGTTATGATACATAGAACCCATTTCGGCTTTCATTGATGTTTGCTAAGAATCTGCATCCTTGTCTTGGATTACCTCGTCATATGTCCATGGGTCCGATTAAATCTTGTCCAGGAATCAAGTCCGAGGACTCTCCTATTCCCATGAATCTCTCGAGCTATTTCACAACCCTCCCACTTCTGACGAGGTTCCGTTGTGTAAGTGTGTCGTTTGGTATGTCATCTTGTGCAATTGGCATTGATGTTAGCCCCTTAGCTCATTTAAGGTAATCTCACTTGCAGTCTTCTTTACGTTCATATAGTCTTCTTTCCAAAAATCTAAAGTGGGTGCTTATTACCACCTTTTGATCTTGGGACCATAGAACATACACTCTTTTTTTTCCCTCGGGGTATCCCACAAACAACCTTAATTACGATCGAGGATCCATTCTAACGGCTTCCTTGTCTAACACGTGGGCGGACCCCCAAATTCTCATGTGTCTCAAACTAGGCTTGCGCCTCCCCACAATTCTTTGGGAGTTTTGGGAACCGATTTGGATGGCACCAAGTTCGAATGTAGGTCATTGCTTTGTTTCCAAAATGAACGACTTGGGAAGATCCGCATAACTCATCTAACCATTTCCAAAAGAGTTACGCTTTCTTTCGCTCTGCAATCCCGCTTTGTTGAGGAGTTAAGTTGCGATTAATTTGGGATCTGATCCCTTCATCGACAAGTAGTTCAAAAACTCATCGCTGAGGTATTCGCCTCCACGATCGGATCGTAGAGACTTGATACGTTTTTCCCTATGATTCTCTGCTTGAGCCTTAAATTCTTTGAATTTCTCAAAGGTCTCAGATTTATGCTTCATAAGGAAAATGTAACCGTACCTTGAGTAGTCATCAATAAAAGTGACGAAATACTCATAACCTCCTCTTACTTTGGTTGACATTGGACCACATACATCTGTGTGAACGATTTCTAACACTTCTTTGGCTCTGTTCCCCTTGGCTCCAAATGCCCTCTTGGTCATTTTACCCTCCAAACATGATTCGCAGGTTGGAATTGGTTAAGCTTGGAGAAACTCCAGTGAACCGTCTTTCACCAACCTTTGGATACTCTTTGGATTTATATGTATCAATCTTAGATGCCATAGAAGTGTCTCGTTCACGTCTGATGAACGTTTTCTTTTCTCAGAAAGAGTTGATGTGTTATAGGATGCATTTCGTGAGTGGTGTGCACAGTTAATTGTATAGAGATTATTCGACAACGTTCCATGACAGATAAATTTATCAAAAAGAGAAATGGTAACAACTTTATTAAAAGTAACCGAATATCCATCAAGAAAAAGTTTAGAAACTGAAATTAATTTTTTTCTAAAATTCGGAACGTAAAGAACATCTCTTAAAATTAAAACTTTGTCTTCAAAAGACAGGTGCACTTCTCCCACTGCTTCAGCTGCCACTCTCGTAGCATCGCCCAGTGTGATGAGGATCTCACTCCCACTAAGTTGTCGGGTCCGCTTGAACCCTTGTAAAGTGAAACAAACATGATCAGTGGATCCCGTATCCACCAGCGATGATTTTTTGAACTACTTATCAGATGAAGGGATTGTATCGCAGTTGAATGCATCGGGAACCTCTCAACAAAATGGGGTTGCAGAACGAAGAAACATGACTCTTTTAGAAATGGTCAAGTCAATGATGAGTTATGCGGATCTACCCAAATCGTTTTGGGGTCACGCCTTGAAAACAACGGCTTACATTCTAAACTTGGTGCCATCCAAATCAGTTCCCAAAACCCCTAAAGAATTATGGACCAGGCGCAAGCCCAGTTTATGACACATGAGAATCTGGGGGTGTCCGGCATACGTGTTGGACAAGAAAGCCGATAAATTGGATCCAAGATCAGAATTAAGGTTGTTTATAGGGTACCCAAAGGGAACGAAATGGTGCATGTTCTATGGTCCCGAAGATCAAAAGGTGGTAATCAGTACACACTTTAGATTTTTGGAAGAAGACTATATGAACGACAAGAAACCCAGAAGTGAGATTGCCTTGAATGAGCTAAAGGGGCTTACCTCAATGCCAACTGTACAAGTCGGTATACCAAACGAAACACTTACACAATCGGAACCTCATCACAGTGGGAGGGTTGTCAGACAGCCCAAGAGATTCATGGGGATAGGAGAGTCGTCAGACTTAATCCCTGGCGAAAATGAATCAGACCCATGGACTTACAAAGAGGCAATCCATGGCAAGGATGCGGATTCTTGGCAAACGGCAATGAAAGCCAAAATGGGTTCTATGGATCAAAACAAGGTGTGGGAGCTAGTCGAACCACTTAATGGGGTCAAACTCATTGGATGTAAGTGGGTATGCAAGAGAAAAAGAGGATCGGACGGGAAGGTAGAAACCTTCAAGGCTAGACTTGTGGCAAAAGGTTACACTCGGAAAGAAGGGATCGACTATGAGGAAACCTTTTCGCCTGTAGCTATGCTGAAGTCCATCTGTATTCTCTTGTCGATAGTTGCGCATCTCGATTTCGAGATCTGGCAAATGGATGTCAAGACAGCTTTCCTCAATGGAAGTCTTGAAGAAAAAATCTATATGCAACAACCCGAAGGCTTCATTGAAAAAGGCCAAGAACATCTTATTTGCAAGCTCAAAAAGTCCATCTACGGACTAAAGCAAGCATCGCATGCTTGGAACCAATGTTTTGATCAAGTTATAAAGTCTTATGGGTTCGATCAAAACGAGTTCGAAAGTTGTGTGTATAAAAAGCGTGTTGGAACTGCATATTCTGCTCATCGGAGACAATATAAAGGTTTTGTCAGACGTAAGGGCATGGCTGTCAAAACAGTTTGATATGAAGGACTTGGGGGAAGCCGGTCACATCCTTGGGATCAAGATCACTCGAGATCGTAAGAAAAGGATGATAGGCTTATCGCAAGCTTCATACATAGACACTGTCTTGAAGTGATTCAGCATGCAAGATTCCAAGAAGGGCTTTGTACCTTTCAGACATGGAATACATCTATCCAAAGAAATGTGCCCTAACACGCAAAGGGAGATAGATGACATGAAAGACGTTCCTTATGCTTCGTCTGTCGGAAGCCTCATGTATGATATGCTGTGTACGAGGTCAGATATCTGCTTTGTCGTCGGCATGGTAGTAAGATATCAGAGTAATCCGGGGAAAGAACATTGGACTGCAGTTAAAAATATTCTGAAGTATCTGAAAAGAACTCGCGATAGAATGTTGGTTTATCAATCAGACAGTCTAATTCCCACCGGATACACGGACTCGGATTTCCAATCAGACTTAGATTCCATAAAATCTACCTCGGGTAGTGTGTTTTGCATGGGGGAGGAGCCATGATATGGAGGAGCGTTAAGCAGAAATGCCGAGTACGTAGCTGCTTGTGAAGCAGCGAAGGAAGCGGTTTGGCTCAAGAACTTCCTAGTGGACTTGGACGTAGTTCCGAATTTGCCCAGCACCATCACAGTCTATTGTGATAATGCCGGAGCAGTTGAAAATTTAAGAGAACCAAGAGCCCACAACGCTAGCAAACACATTGAAAGGAAATACCATCTTATACGAGAAATCGTTAAGAGAGGAGATATAGAGGTGGCAAAGATCGCGTCAGAAGACAACCTAACAGATCCATTCACAAAGGGTCTGCCTCATAATACATTCGGGAGACATGTGGAAGGAATGAGTGTCAAGACCGTTTTCAATCTGCTTTGAGTATAAGTGGGAGAGATATTATTAGGTTCGTGTAGGTGACATTAGATGTCACGTAGATTCTACATGAGACATGATGTAGTATACTTAAAAGCAGACTTTGAGTATAAGTGGGAGATTGTTGGGGTTATATTGGAAAGTATGCTTTTACTTTGTATAATCAGATTGAATTTATGTCTTATTTACTGAAATAAATTATTTATCACTGATGCTTTAAATATCATTGAATGTTACATATATTTACTGCATAACTGTTCAATAAATAGTACGTGTTACATTGTAGTTAATATATTGATACCAGATCACATAAGATTAAATTAACAGTCCCTTGTAACTAAAAATACAGAATTCACGACTCAGATGGAAATGAACAAACCATCGTGAAAGGTTGAAGTGCAAGGCTCAGATTGACTTGTCTTGACCAAGAGATTGCACTAGTGCATTATGATGCACTGAACAGGACCTGCAGGAGGACAAATTCTTCAGTACTGAATATAGAAGAATTAGACCTCAGTGGTTCATTATTTCTTAATCTTCGTCCCTTAAATAGGATCGTGTGGAATCAATAACCATTGCTTTGACTTATGATGGGAAGAGGATCAACGAGATTCAATACCTTGTATCTTGGACAATGTTATTGGTTACATGACGATTGCTAAGATTTAATACGGTGAAACGTGTGCAAGTACGTCTTGTTTAATTTGTCCCCTTGGGAGGCTCAAAAGTTTTATCATACCAAATCTTGCAAGTGGAATTAATTTCTGGTATGGATAATAAAGTTGAGTCGTTCCTTAACCAAGGGAAAATATGTTAATTAATATAAAGTTATTTCAGTGGCCTAAATTAAGTAATGGACTGGATAATCTTAAACACGGGAAATAATAACCGAGAGCCATATTAACAGTAATATGGGTTAAGATGGATAGTGCAATATTAATTATGTAGTGAGATTAATTAATATTTATGGGCTTGAATAATATTGTGGCTCAATATTGAAAATTCAAAGTCCATTCGAAGGTCCAATCTTAATTCTCCTAAAGGCCCCTCAAGTAGCCCAATCATAAAGTCCAATAACTAAAAAAAAGGTGTTTAAAATAAAATAAATTATTGTTACCTAATTTTTCTATTAGAAAAATACAAATAAAAGAGGGAGAAAGATTTCTTTGAATTTTGTTATGGAATAAGGATAAGTATTCTTGGAATACAAGATTATCTCATTAAATTCAAGAAATCTCCCACTCGGCTATTTGTTGTGAAATTTTCGAAAATTCCATAACATAAGGAGGAGGAGATTTTATTTGGGAGATATTTTGGGAAATAGAATATATTGGATATATTCAAGATTATTTCTTGGAGAAGAAGTAAGAAAATTTCTCAATCACCCAAAGACCCTAAATTTTCGTCCCCCCCCTGTATTATAAATAAGGGATGAATTTTTCATCCCCAATGCAATTTCATGTGTTGGAAAAATTAGAAATCCACAAAGGTGGTGCAATATAATTTTATTTTTCCTTTTGTTAATTGTTCGCGAGCATCCTACCACCGGATTGTTGGACAAGGACGAGGGAATACTTGAGAAGGTCTTTTGGTGTGTTCGTGTGAACGGGATCCATCTTCTCAACAGTTGTCACTCCGAGAGGTTAGTTCACGAAAACTCCTAGCAATTCCGCATGCGTAGGATTTATGTGACGAACTTGTATGCATGATTTGTCGTTGAATTATTATTTGAATTAATATAGGATTAATTCATGCTAATAATAATTGTTAGAATTAAATTTGTATTTAAATATTCATCCCGAATAGATCCGTGTAAATAATTCCCCAACATCTTCCGCTGCAAAATGTAACACTTATGCTTGTTGTTAAATTTTAAAAATAAATTTTTTAGCTCAGATTTTACGGTCACTAAGTGGCAACCCGAGTTTAGAGTGTCGAAGCCGCAAAGTGCCGACATTCTGGATTCGGGGTGTAACATTCTCTCTCTTTACTTCTACTTTTATATATTTATAAATTATTAAGCAACTTATCAATAGGTTCATTACCCATTATACATATAACATTATGTAATCAATACGCGTGTTTCAATTTTCTTAGGTAATATTTTTTTTTAATTATAAACCATCAAAAGGCAAAACGGTAGCGTTTATCCTCTCAACACCATATGTTGGTTAAGTGTTCAACTGCCCAGCTAGGGATCCATTCCCAACTTAAACTCAACACCGAATTGCCCGAACTTAAACTCAACGCTCGAATTGGTCCAACTCTAGAATAGAACCCTCATCCCACTATATTAAACCTCTATCAAAAAAAGAAAAAAAAATATATATTAAACCCAGATTCTTGCCTTCATCATATTTCATATACCCAGTTCCACCGCGAAGCCTATGCGAAACTTCCTATTTCGGTAAGTAGTAATTCAGTTTCACACTTCTCTTAAGTTTGTTTTGCAAATGTTTTATTCCATTTCAGAATATTTTTCTTAATCAGAAAATTGTTCCTTGATTTATCAAATGGGAAACGATATTGGAGGCTGGAGCTATGAATTTGTTAATTTTATTTATTTATTTTTAGATTCTATATGTATCGAGCTCTCTTAGTCAGTTTATTTTGGAGATATGCATTTAAATTTTATGTTATTTTGGAGGTTCTCTAGTTCAGTTCATATTCAAGCACCCTAATTCGAAAAAGTTAACAGAATAATGGACATTGGACATTAGTTTCTTCAATTTGTGAGATAGGCAAGCATTGGGATTTCAGATTTATGGATATTGATATTTTCGATTTGAGAGTTCTCTCATAATATAATTAATGGTTATTATCTTCTCTAATAGTTTATCATTATACATAGTATTGATATTGTTTTCGCTTTGTATGGAGCTTTGAAGTTGAGAGAAGTGCAGTGTGAGGATAGCACATAGGCTATTTCTCTAATATTAGGTCTCCAATATTATCTTTCTCTTAAATTATACTAGCCTTTTGCCCGTGCAATGCACATACTTGTTATAAATTTCCAGTTAGGCACAATTGAACCCTATTATTCCTTTAAATTTTTAGACAGAATGTACACAAAAAAAGAATAGTCACTAAGTTACAACCAAGGTTGAAAATATTGGTATCAATAGAAACATCGAGACCTTAAATTTATGTAAATATTGATGGATATTATTTGATATCATTAAATTAAAACTTATAAATTTGTAATCATAAACTTTTAATAAATAAATTTAACAAAAGAATTTGAACAAATTTTACATTTGTGAAAAATATACATAAAATATAATAGATACACTTACCTCTTACGTTGTTTATCGATAATTTTCAAATTTTATCAATTTTTTTTTTATATTTTTCTATATTTTCTCGATATTTTACCGACACTAGGCTCAACTTGTGCAAAAGTAATCGATATCGATATCGCATACCGACATTTTCAATTTTTTTATAAATATCGTGAAAATATCTTTCTCCACATTCTCGATATCGGTGACCCCAAAAAATGAATATATAGTGAATATATCGGGGATATTTTCAGATATTTTCATCCTTGGTCACAACTATCATTTATACACAAAGTGTCCAAATCCATCAATTTTGTAACAAATATCTCATACTCGCACAAATACGCAAATAGTCGAGTGCACCAATAGTGAATAAGGTCTCATCTCCATCATATATGCAAAATCTTTTTCAACCAATTTAACTTCACAAGTGTTGTGTACTCCATCATGTACCGTGGGTGAATTTTTCAAAAGATTTCACACTATTAAAATAGATATTCATCATTGAAATTGACAAAATTTTATATACATATCTTTGTTAAGGCCCAATCATGATAACATATAAAGTAAGTTAGAAAAAATTAAATATAATGACCTAATGGCCCTGAATTGATGTAAGATAAAATTTTAATTTTATTATAAGCCTAATTGCACTAAACCACCAAACTATCACCCAAATTGAACATAAACCATCTTATTATTTTGTGTTTTACTAAACTAGACATCAATATTTTACACAGAAATCACTGTACGTAAAATATAATTGCGTGTTTTAGTGTAACAAATCTCAAGTTTTAGTGCAACAAATTGCAAGTTTTTAAAACACACTATGAAGTGCATGATGCATCTAGTGAGACTCACTCGCAAACTTAAGTTAATACTAATTAAATTAAATCACTTTTTAATAAGACAATCATTTAGAGTTTTAAATGAAGAGTAATAAAGAATACAATTTTGTGAGATAAATAATTACTGTAGTAATTAAATTTAAAAAGTTTAATTATTTAGGTTTTTTTTTGAAACACTAATTATTTAGGTTATGATAATAATTGAAACAACATAAAGTATCTTATTTTTAAAAGGTAATCAATTACAATAGTTTCTTAAAATAAACAATTACAATAATTCCTTTTACCACCGAGCACATGACAACATCATTTTATCTCGCTATAGACTGGAATCGCAACCATCACAAGAGGGGGACCACCCGAAACTGCAACTCGGAACTGCAATCGCATCAAGAAATCAAAATCAAAACCCCACAAGAGAGGCCCCCTAAAATCGCAATCGTAATCAAACCCCATTAGAAGGGGTCCCCATCCCATAAGAGGGGGACCACCATAAGAGAGAATAAATATTCCCTCTTTGTGTCTCGAACCCAAGACCTAAGGATCTCAGGTAGTGGAGCTCTAACCACTTGAGCTATCCACACTTGACAACAACTTAAAGTAATTTTAAAATTTACAAATATACATATAAAGATGAAATATTTGTTGCAGTGCTATTAACTTAGTCCAATATTAGATTCTTACTCAAATTCAATCGCACGAGAGAAATACTAGTTACTGGAAGTAAAGAGCTCTAACCCTCACCAAATCAAACCCCGCCTCTCATAATGTCTTAGATCTCTCCTGTTGGCCGGTGGTAGGTTCGTCGGCTGTTGAATAACGGTATCTTCTCTCCACCTTCTTCGCTTTCATTGATTTCCAATTTGGTAGCTATGTAGATTTAATTGTGATAATAGAAAGTTTGTGTGCATACATTCTACATCATGTTGATTTAAATAACAAAAAATCTAGAGACATATTTTATTTATAAAATTTATAGATGTATTTTATGTATATGTAGAGAAAGACGAAATTGATGTTATTAATGTTCTTCTATTAATTTATATTTTCCTATTAATGGTTGCACATAAATTACTGCTTTAATATACCCAGATCTCAGTGAAGATTTGAGTTTTTACGGTCCTTTATCGAATTTATTTTTTAAATTTCATTTGTGTTCATGTGAAAGTATGAATTGACAATTTGGTTTCTTGAATGGATGGAATGGGGGTGGGGGGATCGCTCCCCTTGTGATTAAATTTTTTGTACTCAGAAAATTTTATATTTACGTCTTAAAATCATACAATTTTGTCATTTCGCCCCATTGGAATATTAGAGTTTTGTTCCCCTTACAGGGGCGGATACATATTTTTCAAGTTGGGAGTACAATAAAATAATTTAAATAATATCAATTATTTAATATTTAAAATCTCACGGATCGATACTAAAATATATAATACTATATTATAATTACACTTGAATTTATTGAATCTAATTTTTTAGAAGTATTTTTTAAATTAGAGGTACACTTAAATATTAATATTCTACTATTAATTGTACTAGTAAATCACCCGTGTGTTGCACGGTTTGTGAGTATAAAAT
Organism: Stenogyne calaminthoides; assembly: GCA_037126765.1. Lineage (NCBI taxonomy): Eukaryota > Viridiplantae > Streptophyta > Magnoliopsida > Lamiales > Lamiaceae > Stenogyne > Stenogyne calaminthoides. The sequence continues at coordinate 16,335,670 of JBBCBC010000023.1, read as the reverse complement.
AAACCTAATATAAAATATATTCATTTTTGTGTTAAATAAATTATAAAAAATTATTTTACTTATAATAATAATAAGAATCTTTTTTAAAAAAAAAAAAAAATTTAGATGCAATCTCCTCATTGGTCGAAGTCTTCCTTTGAACGGAGACAAACAAAACGACTCTTTTTAAGTCAATCACACTGAACGAATATGTTCCTTAATGTCCACGAATGTGTAACATTCTCTTTGTTTGTACTAAGAATGAATAAAACACTATTTACTCAAAAATAACTATTTAGGGTCTTATTGGTCAGTACAAACAGTCTTCAGGGTCTTCAGTCTTCAGGATCTTCAGTCTTCAGGTTCTTCTGTCTTCAGGTCAATTTGAAGTAACCCTATCTATGCTAATCTATATCTGCTGACTATACATGGTGCAGATAATCCTGATCCTATCACCTATTGAAAACCTAATCCTTATCTACCAAAATGTTCTGATACATATCATACTCAGAGGTTTTGGGATCTAATCAAAATCTTTATTAAATTCATCCTCCAACAATAGTCGAATATGTAAATTTAACTACGTACGTGAAAATGCAATTGAACCTTAAAATAATAGTAATAAAAAAAAACTCGTACCTTAATAATTTGGAAAGTATTTTTTTCTAAAATCTTATTTTGGATAAGCTTAAAACAAATATAACGAAAAAAATGACTTTTCCCAATACACGTATATAATTAAATTGTAATAGCGAATAAAATGTTTTTCTACCATTAACTTAAAAAGAAGATGATTCCATAGTAAAGTAATTGTAATGTTTAATAATGATTGATGTTGTATTATTATATTGTATTGAAAGTGATAAAAATAAGCAATGGAAGTTTAATGAATTTTATGAAAAATAGATTTGTAAGTATATTTTATACATGGAGTAAATGTTAAAGTTTGATTTTAAATTTTAAACTATAATAAAAAGTGGTTAGTTGCAAAATCCTAAATCAATTTGGGTGATTCACGAGGGTATGTCTACTCTAGGTTTTAGGTGACTTTTGAAAATCGATTTTTAAAATTATGGAGTTTTTGAAATCCTGACATATTAAGTAGGGAGAAATTTAAATTTACGTCTATTTATGTCTAATCAATGTAAGAGTTAATGATGTTGAATTATTATATTATTATTGAATGAGTTGTATGTTGAATCAATATTAAAAAATGAATATTATTGTATTATTATATTTTTGTTAAGTAATATTGTAATGATTAGATTATTGTATAATGATTATAATTTATAGGTTAAAAGGTGTGATTTTTTCAAAATCTATTTATAAAATTACAAAACAAAATTCAAAACCAGAATTACAAAATTCAAAATAAAGTTAAAGCTTTCAACGTGCCAATTATAAAATGAATTTCTTTAAAACATAAAATCTGAAAGCTGAAGCTGAAGCTGAAGGAATTAGGGATAATCTTGGTCTTTCTTCAGCATTGGTTGGGCATATCCTGAAACTGAAACACCTGAAATGTCAATAATTCCGACAACAAGCTTCCACTTGTTGCTTCTTGCAGTATTAATTCCCTATTTCCTTTTTAGATTGTCTATATTTTTTTTACCAAAATAAGAAAGAGAGATGTGGCCTTTCTCGGTCAACTCCTTTCTTAATTTCCTAATTAAAGCACATATTTTTCCCCAACTTATTATTCCATGGTTGGAAATCACCCAAAAATAGAAAGCTGAAAAGCAGCAACACATCCTCTTCTACCCCTTGAAAATTCAATCTAGGGTTTCAGTAATTTCTCACACATCAAATCTATTTCTCTTTTTCTTCTTCAATTCCATTCCATTGGTGTTACAGATCTGGGAAACCCGCAGTGAATTTTCGGTAGTGCTATTTTTGCTATTTTTGGAGGCAATCAATAAGATCTTCTCCCGCTTTCTATTTTTGGAAATCCTCCACGTTTCTTGATTTATTCATTTTTGGAAACGTAGGGGGAAAATGGTAAGGGGGAAAACTGAGCTGAAAAGGATCGAAAATGCAACAAGTAGGCAAGTGACGTTTTCTAAGCGAAGAAGTGGTCTTTTAAAGAAGGCGTTTGAGCTTTCAGTTCTTTGTGATGCTGAAGTTGCACTTATTGTTTTCTCAACCTCCGGAAAATTATATGAATTCTCAAGTAATTCCAACAGGTACTAATTTTAAATTAAACTTGATTTTTTTTCCATTTGATCATCACTCAAATTAATCTTGTTCTTGTTATTAATAAATGTGCTCTCTCTTGCATTATTCTTGATTTTTATACTTGTGTTGGGCTCCATAAAAAATCCACCATCATATACATATCGATTTTTAGATATACAATTAGACAGGGATTTTTTTATGGAACTCAACGTCTGCATAAATTACTTGTATCATATTACATTGTACTATATTTTTTTTTTTGGAGTCATGAAAAGAAAAATGATTTATCAAGCATCTTGATGCAAGATGAGTTTTGGTTGTATGATTGATGTTATAATTTAATTAGGTAGTATGATTAGAGGTGGTTTTTATGTGGAAATTGGGTACATATATATATCATGATTTCTTGTTAATTAGCTAGTGTTTTTTAAAATCGCACTTGAGATTAGGCCTGCTAATCCTTTTGATGAAGTGGGATTTTCTTGATTATTTAAAATTCCAATTGTTTAGGAGTTTATTTTTGTGAGTTTAATTTCTCCGAATCCCAATGATATTTTTGTAACACTGAATATTGAGATTATAAGTACACGCTTCGTCCAAGTACTACATAATATATTTGTATATTTACATGAATATATGTGATTATATGTGTATATACGTAAATAAACACAAAGTATGCTGTGAAACTTGTTCATGAAATGAAACGCATACCACTACATTTATAAACGTATATACTACTCTTTTAAATTGATACCTATAACATTTAATGTTATGATCTCAGTCTATAAATGTAATAGTATTAGTTGACAAATGTAGTGGTTTCAGTTTGATAAATTTCATATTACGAACAAGTTTCATCGGAGAGCTACTCTTAAATAAATGAAGATAAATAGCACACCTAATATATTAAATTTATAAGTAGGTCTCATGTGTACCAGGTGCACCCTGCTACTCAAGTATATTATTAAAATGTGCGACTTATTTCACTAAAACATTCAACTTGTTTACATTGAAACATGCATCTTTTTCAGTGTAAAAAAAAGTTGAATGTTTCAGTGTAAACAAGTTGAAAATTTCAATATAACAAATTGCACGTTTCAAAAATACACTTCAGGTTCACGATGCACCTGGTGCATACAAGACTTTACCTAAATTTATTAGTAAAGAATCATAGCCAGCATCGTCCTTGTAAGATTTTATTTTTCTTCACGATTTCATGCTAATATGGCATGTTTCATGATACGGATGATCCACATTTAATTGTAAATGACACTCCGTGTCGACACATTGCATACTTTTTTTTATTGGAATGTTCCAACAACACTTAGCATATCTATAAAAGAAAACTCCTCATTAAATTTCACCATCACAATATTTACATATATACATAAAATGACAATGCTTTTGGAATTCACGTACACTCAATTAAATTATTTTATTTATTTTATACTTAAAAATTTATAAAATTACTCTTCACCACTTTATTCATTATACATTTTTCTTGAATTACGCGTTCAAAAGTTGACGGGATGTGTGGAATGGAGAGATAGTACTGTGTATATGTGTGTGTAGTGAAAAATGTGATCTCTGAACAAGATTGTCTTGTCAAACATGATTCAGAGAGATAAGAAGAGATCTTGTGTAAATTTGGAGTGAGTTAGTTGGAAGTCGATCTAGGTTGGTTGTCTTGTCCCCACTCACTTTATGATAGATCCTTTTCAGTAATTTCAGAGTAAAGAAAAGTGGGTTACTTCCAAAACTCCATACAACTGACAGAATTACTTCCTTGTACTCTCTCCGTCCATGAATAACTTTCTTATTTGTTTTGGGCATTAAGATTAAGAAAAATTAATAAAATAATAAATGGTGGGCTAAGATGGTGAATTTGAAATGAAAAGTAAAAGGGAATAGTGACAATTTTGTAATATAGTGTAAAAAGTGTGAATAAATATATTGATAGTGGAGTGTTACTTTTTCTATTTATGAAAACAAGAAACTTATTGTTGGACGGATGAAAAAGGAAAGGGAGAAACTTATAGGTGGAGATAGGGAGTAATATATAAAGAGGGGGATGTAGAAATCAAGCGCGCTATTCGTGAATTAATTGGAATTTTGGATTTTGATTTTTAGAAAATATATTTATTTGAATTAGTTTCTTAAAATTTCATGAGCTGAGCTGAAGCCCAAATTCAAATTTATTAATTTTATTGAGTAGAGCTCGAATTTGATGGTATTTTAGTACATAGATAATAGAGAATATCTATTAGCAAATATGTGTAGTAGTGTTGGTTTGAAAGAATAGGCTCGTTAACGAGCTTGCTAATATGTTCATGGATTGATTCATTCACCAACCTAGTAACAAACGGAATGAGATCACCTGTTTTATAATTGATATTCCACTTTGTATTCTATAATACGGATGGATGACATGTGAAATATAAAAAATATCCAACGAACAATCATATATTGGGTTCATGTGTTAAAATTCCAACAGAGTGAAACACTAATAGAATATGAAACGTGGAATAGGAGAATCAAAATGGTAACAAACAGACTCGTCTAGAGCTCCGAGCGATTTCAAATATTGAGCTTCCATTATATTTTTAAGATTTATAAATATTTATCCTTTTATAGATTTTTATCAATTTTATTAATGTATTTAAGAACATACATTTTTCTTTTAGATTTATAAGCTTTTATTTATTTTTAGATTTGTTGAAGTTTAGATATTTTTAAATATATTTTAATTTGGTTTATCTTAATGATCTCAATGAATTTACCTTATATGAACGAGCTTTTTGCCAGCCAAGTTTGAGTTGACTTTATTTAACTTATTAAAAAGCTTTTTCGAGTAAAACACGAATTAGGTTCATTTATAACCTCGCGCTAACGAGCTTTTTTCGAGTCGCACTTGAACTATTTGCGAAGTAATCAATATTTTACTTGAAGTTGACCGAACTCAAATTTTACAATTATAGTTAAAACCGCTTCATAATTTTGAAATGAGCCAAACTTGAGCTATAGCTATATAATAGTATTGAGCTCGATTCAACTCGATTATACACCAGAGAGTAATTATTTGTGATGCTTTGATGACGCACTATATTTGGCTGATTCAAATGGTTGGGAATCATTGTAAAAATCTACATTCTTTCAATACTTTATAAGTGTTGTTTTTATCAATGTTATCACTTACACCAACATTTTAAAAGTATCAACTTGGAAGGAACGCTTGCATTTTGATGTTTCCAATATTTATTTGAATTATACATATAATTATAGGAGGAAATATACGCCCTCAAATGGGGAAATGCATGCATGCATGTATTTATTTTGGTGCCATACTAGTTGTTATTTTGAAAATAATTACAATTATTCGTAAATGTATGTGCTATAATTATGTCATTTATGTGTTATAATATTAGTTGAGAGTAATAATAATTTGTATGATATGTATAAAAAAAATTATATTTATACTTAAATTTTATCATTTCGTTGGGATATTACAATTTTGTCACCTTTCCTCATTGAAAATTTCGCACCACTTGGAACGAAATTCTGGATCCGTCCCTGCTCATCTGTATTCAAGTTGTGTATGTTTCATTGGAACCCTAGCTAACTTCTTACTAGGCAGCATTTTTCGTGAAGTTGAGTACTTATCTTATGGATTCATGAGACGTGAATAGTACAGACTTTTAATTACGATACTCTGAGTATCACAATTTATGTATAAAACGATCTCGTATAAAATTTTATATATATTATATGTAAACATATTTTATGAAATTCAACATTTTTTTGAAATTTCTACAGTGGGACAAGTAGGACAATAGAACGGTATGTAAAAAGCTCCAAGACCTTTGCAATTGGAGCTAAAGCCGACGAGGAAAATGTAAAGGTTAGAAATTCTTCCCAATTTATAGTCCTTAAACGCATTTTGCATAAATAGAGGATGTTATATACGCTCTTCTTTTAGTTAATGCATGTATTTCCTAGAAAAACTATAATTTTAGTCTTACATGTTTGAAACCATATTAACTTCATGTATCGTTCACATGCACGTCACTTTTTTACTCTCCTATATATAAAGAGTTAGTCTCAGAGTTAGTCTCAGGTGGAACTTGTTCATGGTATGAAATTTATATCATCATACTTATAAACTAATATCAACATTTATCAACTGATATTATTACATTTATAAACTAATATCACAATATTAAATGCCATTGATATTAGTTTATAAGTTTAGTGATATCAGTTTATAAGTGTAATGATATGAGTTTTATATTATGAACAAGTTTCATATGAGAGTTTGTGTCTTATTATTAATTATGTTGTAAATTAATTTTAATTATATTTAATTAGTACTATTACGACTACTACCGGGTTGAGAAGGGTATTAACCTAGTTAAATAATGGCTGGTTCCGGCCATGGAACCGGCCTGATTACCCTCAAAAAATTATTTTTACAGTTGAATCGAAAAAAATTGGTCAGAACTAGAAAAATTGAAAAATCAGTAAAATCGATTGAACCGATTATTTGTTCTTTTTTAAATAATTTAAAATTTAATTCTTATTGTTATCATTCTTATTTTAAATTATGTCATGTTGTTTTGTATATGATTCTATTGTATTTATTTCAATATGAAACTTATAAATCATAATTTTAAATTTTATAAGTGAACATTTATTTATATTTTAATGTAATATTGGAAATATTTTTAAAAAATTAATAGGAATAATTTTAACTGTTGGACCGCCAGTCCGATCAGTCCAACCGATTGAACCGTTAACTGGTGCCCAGTCCGATTTGATCGTCAATTTTTTTAAGAAAACAATACTCCCTCGAATGTTATGACCTAAGAAAACTTTACGTGAAAACCAAACAAAATTTGAGAAGAGTTCATATATCATGATATTTATTTTTTGGTCAGCCAAAAGAAGATATTATTACTGGGAAAAAATGGGGTATAAGGAATACCCAGTACAAAATTCGAAACACAGAAAATTTTAACAGTCTAAGAGTTTCTTAGGATTCTCAAGCCAATCTTTAAAGGAATAATTACACAAATTCGGGTTGATAGAATTCCAACTCCAAAGTCGCCCTTTATTTCATTTAACACTTTCGCCTCATCAAAACGTTTATCAAAGAGTAGTTCATTTCTCCCTTTCCGAATAAGTCAAACCACACAAATCCACATTCCAATAGTGATCTTGTTTCCTTTGTTTCTGGATAGTATACCTGACGTAGCCATGAATTGCTCATGGGTTTTGTTCGGTAATGCCACCGGAATGTCAAGCCACTTGAAACAAAATTTCCATACCACCATAGATTTTGAACAGTAAAAAAAGATGTGAGCAGCTGTTTCAGAAAATTGCTTACAAAGTGGGCATTTCGTTGTTGAATTTTGTGGTGGAATGCGCCTTTTCTGAAGATTCGTTCTTGTAGGTAATCTGTCCCAAAGTAGTCTCCAAGCCATAGTCGATGCTCTAATTGGTACGATTTTGCTCCAAACCTTCTAGAACACATTTGAAACACCTTGGCCCGGTCCATCTTCGCCATCTTCCGCTTTAAGTAGGAAGTATGCCGTCTTTGTTGCAAAGTTGCCATCCCGGTTCTGCTTCCATCTCCATCCATCTTTGACATGCTCTTGTAATGGGTACATGTTTATGACATTCACAACATTATTTAGTGCATCCTTTTCCCTATAGAATAACTCTCGTCTCCAATTCCATTTCCACTCCCACACCCGTTAACCCACTCTCCCATGTCCCTTACCGACCCCTCTCTATCTAGACACGAGTTAAAAAGTCTAGAAAATGTACTTTTCAACGTATAATTCCCAGCCCACACACTCTCCCAAAATTCAGTATCCCCCCATCTCCAATGCTCCTCTCTAAATGTGCCCACATCCATCTTCCTCCCGCACCCGATATATTATCTATAACATCCTTCCACCAACTAGACCACCTACTTTCTCTACCTATAGTGATGGACCCTGACTCCCTAACTTCCAATTTTCCATATAGAGACTTCGACACCCTCACCCACAGACTACTCCCCTCCGCTAGATACCTCCACACTCATTTTCCTAATAACACTCTATTGAAAGTTCCCAATTCATCCCAAGACCCCCCCCCAAGATTTCGAATTGCAAATTATTTTCCATTTTATCCACGGAATTTCGAATTTTGTAATCATCAAACTTAAGAACTGAAAACAAGAAAGAACACCTAGTCTTACGTGGTTCGATCAAGTTGATCTACGTTCATAGAGGTTTATGAGGTTTTATTAATCTTCAACAAGAAATGATTTACACTGAATGACAAGATAATATGCCAAGAATTTAGTGTTTTTTTCAAAATCTCAATTAATTTTGTGTTTTTCTCACACTCTATGTATGATCTTTTGGTGTTGCTAACTGAGAATATTATCGCCTGCAGAGTCACATGAATAAGTAACTTCCTAACAAATATCCACTTTACTCCCCAAAGAGCTCAACATGACTCCTACATAAGACAACTCCTCCTCACTAGTAATATGAACTCCAATTAAAGTAAAGACACATATCAAATTCACCCTTTGAAAGTGCCTTAGTGAAGCAATTATCTAAATTATTATCTGTAGAATTCTTTTTAACATTGACAATCCATTTCTCAGCAATATCCCTGATGAAATGCAACTTAATTAACATCAATGTGTTTTTTACGCCCATGATAACCTTGGTGCTTAGATAAGTGTATAGTATTTTTGCTATCACAAAAAAAGTATCTTGTTTCTTAGTCGCTCCAAATTCCTTCACAATGTCCTTCAGCCAAATAACTTCCTTGAAAGCTTCAGTTAAATGCTACATAGTCAACAATTTTCTGAGGTCTTATTATTTTCTAGAGATATTAACTCTTGTTGTATTGTCATATTTCAGTTTCTCCTTCCTATCAACTGATTGCTTCAGTGTAAGTAGTTGATTCATAGTTGTAAATATCAAGAAAAATTACTAAAGCAAATGACATCACATCTTCCTATGGTGGATGGACTTGTCCCATTTGTCTGTCTCTAGTCAGTTGATAGTTGTCGTAGTAAGGTTTAATGTTAGATTCAAAACATTAAGATTCCCTTCTATGTTTGATCTTCATTGTCAATATGATGACCGACCAAGTCTTTGAAGCGCCACCTCAAATTGGGTTCCTTCTATGTTTTATAGCAATAGAGATGTCTTTTAGGGCATCTTAGTTATTTTCATCAAAGGCTACATTTTTACTGACCAAACAATTAAGATTCCCTAATTCAATGCACCAAAATTCGTAGCCTCTTATGCCCTTTAGATAATCAAGAAACACACACTTTATAACTCTTGGTTCAAGTTTATCTTGCCTAACACTCCACACGAGTTTTGAATTTCAGAATTGCCTAACATGGGACTTATGTCACCATCATGAACAAGTAGTGTCTTCATATTAATTTTCAACACTCCAAAATTTGATCTCCCAAAAAAATTCTCTATATCAAACTGTGTTGAAGCCATTGATCGAATCTTTTCCCATAGACTGCACAAATTGTTGCGAATTCAGACTCAAACAATTCAGAAGCAAATCAATAATAAGATGATTAACCCAAAAAGTAAATAATCAAATTTAAGTACTGAAAACAAAATGGAACACCGAGTTTTACGTGGTATGATCAAGTTAATTATGTCTATAGTGGTCTAAAAGGTTTTATAGTCTTCGATAAGAAATGATTTAAAATAAGCATACAAGAGAATCACCCTTCACTCAATCATCTAAGTGATATGTGTTTTCAAAGAGAGTCTATGTATGATCTCTTGGAACTTTGTTACATTCATTAAGTACTTATATATCCATTACTAACGGAGAGTATTAATCGCCTCCAGAGTAACCACAACGAGTAACTTCCTAACAAACCTAGCCCATTTATTGGTGTTTGCAAAAACTTTTAATTTTAAAGAAGCGATTAAAATTAGTGATTATGAAAAAAGTGATTAATAGTAGAAGTTGATAGTTTTTATAAAAAAACTCAAAGAGATAGCGTTTGCAAAAAAAGTTAAAAAAAAAAAAAGACTAATAAGCTACTAAAAGCACCCTTTGTGAAGCTTCTAGCTTGTAGCTTATGAGAGCTTATTTAAACTACTAAAAGAGAAATAGAACACTTCAAATTGCTTCTGCATTGTAAAAATTGGGGTTCAAACAATAAATAACCAATTAACTAATTTTGATTTATATATAAATCATTTCAATATCTCATGCACTTTTCTCCCTTTGACTTTTTGTTAACAGGATATCAAAGAGGAGAATGTTGAGTTGAGTAAAAAGATTGAGGTCCTTGAAGAATCTAAAAGGTTATTATCTATATATACCCATGCATGCATGCATGTAAGATTCTGATTAATTAAGAAACTATAACTATTGCATGTTGTTGCAGGAGGCTGTTGGGAGAGAGTTTAGATTGTTGTTCCATTAATGAGTTAGAACAGATAGAGCGCCAGTTGGAACGTAGTATGAACAACATCAAGGCCAGGAAGGTAGCCAAGTACACATACTTTATGCTAATATTAATTGGACTACAAGAAAAAGAAAAAGAAAAAAAAAGCTTAATTGTTGCTAAAATCACCACGTTTTCGAAAATTGCAATACTTTCGAGTTTTGGTAAATAAAACTTCAGTTTTTTTTTTTTTTTTTTGCAATTCGAATTTCCAGGCAGATTGACACTTGACCCTTTGGCTAATGTTTAGGTTGAACGACATCGTTTGGTAGTAATGAGGGTGAACAATATCTTTGGGGATTTAAATTAGCGTCGAGTAGGACGCATGATATGTTAGAAATTGACAAGAGTAAATTTTTACCCTGAAGTTCGAATTGCAAAAGAAATTTAAATTGCAGTTTTATTTACTACAGTTCAAAAGTTCAGATAACAATGCAATTTACGAAAATGTAGTGATTTTATCTACAATTAAGTGAAAATTAGGCCCGGACTTGGGGGTTATATATAAAGGAAATTATGTTTATATACGGACCGGTAAGTTATGAACAATACTTTTATTTGAGTTGGTATGCTGTGAAACTTGTTCACCGTGAAACTAGTTTTTTTTACAGACATACCCTTTAGTAATATAAGTCACACCCTTTAGTAATATAAGTCACACACTTCAGTTATCACTACGACACTCTTTGTTATAATATAAGTCACACCCTTCACTTTTATGAGTAATACTCTTTATAGTAAAAAGTCACACACTTTACAGTAAGAAGTCACACACTTTAGTAATATAAGTCACACTCCTTAACCAGTTTCACCGTAAAACTTATTCACACTATACTTTGCCCTTTTATTTATGTAGATGTAGGCCAAGTTTGGTTAATTCAAGCTTATTTGACCTATATTATATTTACATAAATTATAAGTATTGTCCTTAATTTACAGGGATCAAAGCCCGATTTCTAGTGCTCACATGCAATTTTAATTCGATTTGGGCTAATTCGGGCCAATTAGACCCACATTTACATAAGTTAAAAAATGTTAATATCCCTTATTTATAAGCTCGTAAATATAATATCATTTTTTGTAACCCCCAAAGTTATGAAGCTAAAAAAAAACATTTTTTCCGTTAGACTACATATCAAAATCGTGTAGACCTGTGCTCGTGTTCTTCCGTTAATATTTAGCAGATATTCATTGATTCAAATGTTGATTAATTAAACTTTTTCCCCAGAGTACATTATTGAATGAGCAGATTAATCAGCTGAAGGAACAGGTAAATTATTTTACTTTAGAATGATTCACACATGTACCATTGTTGTTCCATTCTGAAGCTTATTTTTTTGATGATGTATATGTAGGAGAAGAAATTGATTAGAGCAAATACAGAACTAAAGAAAAAGGTGAGATCTCTGAATTATGTACCCTTTTCAATTCTTTTATATTTCTTCTTCAAATGATTTGATTTTTAGAGTTGCACTTTTTCTGATCCAACTTAGTAACTTCATATTTTTTTCAAGACAAATTCTTGCATGTGATGGTTTATCGTTGGACTGGCCTAAATTACATTTATATAAGTTACATTCATTGCCCTTTTCAAGATAATCTCTTTTGATTTTCATTAATAATATTAGTTGTTTTCACTTAACAATATTAATTATTTTTATTAAACACTCATATCCACCTAATGGACGGATCTTAGATGAGTGCGTGGTCAGTAGTGTTTTTAAATTCTATTTGAACAAGAGAATTACTTTTTTTTTAAAAAAAAGTTGGGTATTACCAGTTTAAACAAAAAAAATAGTGATTCTCACGGTTTGAATTGAGTTTCAAACAAGCCCTTCTATTAAAGTTAGTGTTACATTTCAGTCAAAGTTTATATCACGTTTCATTTTTGTATTTCCATTTAAATTTAATATCATGGTTCAGTTATATAAATCTGTATGTTTCAGTTAAAATTAGTGTCAGAATTTTAGTTAAAATTAGTGTCAGAATTTTAGTTAAAATTAGTGTCAGAATTTTAGTCAAAATTGGTGTCACGTTTTGCCCGTTGCACGATGTAACTAGTGCATAGAAGACAGACTGCTCATTTAATAAGTCTTTCAACATTTACTAAAGATTACAAAAAAAAAAAAAACCCAATAATAATTGGAATATGCATATTTTAGATTTGATAGTGTATTAATTGATTTGGTTTGTGTAGATAGCACCTCTAATTCAAGCAGCTAAATCAGCCCAAATTCCTGCATGTGATGGTTTATTGTTGGACGGGCCTAAATTACATTTATATAAGTTACATTCATTTCCCTTTTCAAGATAATATCTCTTTTGGCTTTCATTAACAATATTAATTGCTTTCACCGAGTAGCATTAGTTATTTTTATTAAATAATATTAATTATTTTTGTTGAACGCATGTATCCACCTAATGCACGGACCTTAGATCTGTACATGCATGCACTCATTATATTTTGGTAGTGTTTTCAAACTCTATTTGAACAAGATAATTATTTTTTTCGAAAAACGTTGGGTCTTACCAACTTAAAAAATAAATAATTCTCACTGTTTGAATTGAGTTTCTAAACAAGCCCTTCTGTTAAAGTTAATATCACACTTCAGTCAGTTTATATCACGTTACATTTTTGCATTTTCAATTAAATCTATAACATCACGTTTCAATTATATTAGCCTGCATGTTTCAGTTAAATTTAGTGTCAGGTTTTAGTCAAAACCATGTTTCGACCCTATGCTCAATTGGGGGATTAAACCAAAATCGTCCCATAACTTTGCAACTTTATTGAAATGGTCTCATAATTATCAACTTTTCCAATTTAGTCCCATATGTATTTAGTTTGATCCGATTTAGTCCAAAACCGTCGGAGGTCGCACAAAATTGTCTCAAACGACGTCGTTTTAGGTGTGTGTCCTACACGCGCTCCTAATTTTGATCGGAATATGTAAGACACATGTCTAAAACGACGTCGTTTGGGGTAATTTTGAGCTACCTCCAACGGTTTGTGACTAAATTGAATACATGTGGGACTAAATTGAAAAAAATTGATAATTATGAGACCATTTTAATAAATGTGCAAAGTTATGAGACGATTTTGATTTAAATTCCGTTATTGATGCATAGAAAACAAACTACTCATTTAACAAGTCTTTCAACATTTACTAAAATTACAAAAAAAAAAAATAATAATTGGAATAGTGAGAATTGTGTCAAGTACACACTTTCAACATTGAAAACTTTATTTTACCCACTTTCAACTATAAAAAAATTATTCTACCAATTCTTACTTTTAAGACATAAATACCCTTTACAAGTGGCTATAAAAAATTGAAAGTATTGAAAGTGGGTCCTACTACCACCCTTTAGGTCATAAACAACCCTACCAATTCAATTTAATAACTACTATGTTAATGTTAATTATTGATGATTATTGTTAATTATCTAAGTATTTTGATGATATTGATGGATATAATGAATTATATATATTTTTATCCTCAATGCACATAAACAAATTAATATTTTTTAATTATTTTTTGTTTTTTTTTTAATTTGATACCGAATGGTATCGAGTACTGTTTCTTAATTTCTGTACCATTTGGTACATTTTATTTTAATTTTTTAATAAATTTGGTACTGAGTGGTACCGAAATCAAGAATTCGGTACCGAAATTAAGAATTTGGTACCATTCAGTAAATTTTTTTAAGGATATTATTTTATTATCTTAGTAACCATATTTTTCTCTTTATAAAATATTTTATTTTAATTTAAAAAGTTACAATTATTCATTTAAAACTAGATTTAGTTAAAAAAAAAATTTGTTGAAGATTGGGTGGGTAAGATAAAAAAATGGTCTTTTGGACAATGATGGGTTATATGGGTAAAATAAATCTTTTTAACAAGGTTAATATGGTATTTTCATGTCAACATGGGTAGAATAAATTTTTTATGTTTGATGTGGGTAAAATAAATTTTACATTTGTGAAAGTGGATAAAATAATTTTTCTCCACATTGAAATATGTATATTTGAGATTTGATGGGGTGTGGTTTGTGTAGATGGGACCTCGGGGACAATATATAATTCCAGCAGCTAAACCTCAGGCGCTAGCTATGGAGGCAGTTGAAACTGCATTGTTCATAGGGCCACCTCATGAAAAACAAGCACCGGCCGCACCATGAATAATTCTTGCTCCATTAATAAATTTATTCCATCAATAAAAACTTCTTTTATTGTTACGAAACCTACATCAAATACTTTTCACATATTTAATTATTTTCTTCCATAAATGTGTAGTTATTTTTGAGCAAGTTACTCTATTTTTAGATATATTAGCCTATGTGACAGACTAATGATACTGTTATAAAAAATAATGATACTTGAAAAAAAGTGTATCTAAACTCATGTTCACAATAGCTTTTTGCCAATATTAAATCGCACTGAATCCAATTAAATGATGAATAATTTAAGACCGGGTAGCAAATTATTGATATAAATAAGGCCAATTTAACCTGTGCATGTTTTTTTTTTAAAGATAAAGATGATATATATTTGAGTACAAGGGGTACTCAAAACCCAACAATTACAAATTTACTATCCACAAGATTCTATTACAAAATGTTCGGCAGACACTCTAACGGTTGAGAGGTTCAGATGTGAAACAGGACAGAGAAAGATATTGGGTAATGAGCCCGAATCAATTTTCATGAGCAAAATTTAATTTCACCTATCAATTCTTCGAGCGAATACATACTCTCCTTGAATATGAGCTGGTTCCTAGTATTTCAAATTTTCCAAACAGTACACTACCAAATGAGGCCTAATATCTTCCTTAACACACTTTGATCCAACCCCACAAATTCCAATAAATGGTCCGATGCACCAGAAGAGTATAAGACTGATTTACCAATCATTGCAGAATCTCACTCCACACCAAAATGACCGAAGAACAAGTAAAACAGAGGTGATTTGAAGATTCAACTGTGCTAAGACATAATGAACACATACCCGAGCCAATGCCATCACGCAAACCACGCTTCAAGAGATTTTCCTTAGAGGGAATCCACTCTCGAATAGCTTTCCAAGAGAATGCACTAACTTTAGAGGGTACCGCCTTCCACCAAAGTTTCTTCCACGGGAACGTCTCAAAATCACCCGTCAATGCCTCATCAGCAAGGAACTCGTACATATCCTTAGTGACAAACGTGTCACTCTTGTTGCCCCTCCACCACCACGAGTCCTCCGCCAATTCATTAATGGTATACCTGCAAATACAGTTCTACATTTCCAAGAAATCAAGAATTTCGAACCATGTGAAAAATCTATCCCACTTAAAAAACCAAGACTCCCCATCAACTGAGAACAAGTCTCGGACACACTCATCCTTTTTAGATGAAAAATGAAATAACCTAGGGAATTGATCTTTTAGCACAACTACCCTCTACCCATGGATCCGACCAAAACTTGACTGACCACCCATTTCCCAAGACAAAACTCAAATTATTACGGAACAAACACCCAACCTTACCCCACCACAACCCATAGAGATCCCTGAACCATAACGACCATTTTGACGAATCATATACACTAACTGACGCCCTCATAAATGACCCATACTTGGACTTAACAATACTTACCCACAACGACCTCTTCCCAGACACCCATCTCCACAGCCATTTACACAGAAGAGCCAGATTAAATAACTTCACATCCCTGACACCCAAGCCCCCCATCCTCTTTCCTAGACACACTGACTCCCACTTGACCCACACTATTTTACGAACATACCCCTTACCCCCCTAAAGGAAATTATGTTGCATTTTTAAAAGGGTTTCAACAATACACTCCGGCCTATATAGAACGACAGATAGTACACTGGTAATGCTGAGAGAACCAAATTCAATAGAGTTATTCTTCCTCTAAGAGACATATTTTTCCTTTCTCACCCCGATAATCTTCGCCGAAAACGATTTGCTAGTGGTTTCCAAACTTCAGCTTTTCAAAAGTTAGCCCCAATTGGGAGATCAAGATAAGAGAACGAGAGCTTACCAACGTTACACCCCACTAGCAGTGCAAAAACTGTCATACTCTCCTCTGTCATATTGATGACATGAAGAGAGCTTTTCTGAAAGTTCACCTTCAACCCAGAGGAGATTTCGAACAATCTAAGAATGCCTTTCATAGCTTTCACATTTTTCACTGAAGCTTTTCCCACCAAAACTGTATCATCCGCAAACTGGAGGTGACTTACCAAGATTCGATCATTTCCAATTTCAGCCCCCTCAAACATCTCAGATTCTACCGCTTTCTTCATCAGACAACGAATCTCCTTTCTGAGACCTTTCTCGAGATGGAACTCACCTGTAGGACCGCCGTTCACTAGAATTGCCATGGAGACAAATGATAAACATCCCCGCATCCACTTTCTCCATCTCCAATGGAAATTCATACACGTCATCATTTCCTCCAAATACTCCCAAAGAATGGAATCATATGCTTTCTCGAAGTCAACTTAGAGTAGAAGGCCTTTTTGCTTCTCCTTCTTCAAGAAATCGACAAATGATGTCCAACATTTGCCTGTTGCCCACGAAGTCACTCTGGTTTTCTGAAATAACCGACTCAATCACTTTTGCCAGTCTGTTTGCCAAAAGCTTAGCCAAGATCTTGTACATACACCCAATCAAGGATATAGGGCGAAAAACTTTGACCTGAATTGCATCCGATTTTTTAGGGATTAGCGTCACAAAGCTCGGGTTACCCCCCTTCACAATTCTGCCATGCTGATGGAATTCCGACACAAAGCTCATAATATCCGTCTTCAGGACATCCCACATTTTCCTAATGAATTTAAACGAAAAACAATATGGACTCGGGCTCTTGTTGCCTCCACAACTCCACACCGCCATCTTGACCTCATCCTCTTCAAAAGAACGAATGAGCTCATGATTCACCTCGGTCCCTAGTCTTTTTGTTACCAACCCACCAATTGAGATCCTGCAGTTACGGGAATTGCTGAAGTGATTCTTGAAGTGATCAAAGATTTTCTTTTTCACTCTCCCCACATCTTCTACCCAGCTGTTATTAATGAGTAATCCATCAATCATATTCGATTTCCTCCTGATGTTTATACTCCTATGAAAGAACGATGAATTTGCATCCCCTTCTCTAATCCACTGGATGCGCGATTTCTGAAATAAGTAGCTGTCCTTTACCTTTCTAAGCTATCGAATTCGGGCTTTTGTGTCTTTCAGTTGTAAACACTCAGACCCTGACAGGACTCTCACTTCTTGTGCTTTGTCTAACACAACAAAGGATTCTTCAGCTCTTTAATTGGCTGCTCAATCTTCCCAAAATGTTCAGAACTCCACATCTTAATTTCATTTTTCAGTAATTTCAATTTTTCTTTGATAACGAAACTGCTCCATCCTTCACAGAATAACCCGGTCCATTTCTCTTTAACGAATGCCTTGAGATCCTGATGGTTTAGCCATGCATTGAAGAATCAGAATGGTTTTGGACCCTAATTCTAGTTTCTATAATGCAAAAATATCGGGCGGTGATCGGAACTCTCTTTGGCAAGCCACTAAGCATGCCCTCTCCCCAGCTTGCAATCCACTCATTCGACATGAGTGCACGATCTATCCTGCTGCAACATCTGCCATCCAATCTTGACCAAGTGAATTTCCTCTCAACAATCGGCACATCAATCAAACCGGCATTCCCCAATGAATTCCTCAAATCTTCTAGAGTTTGGACTAACTTGTTAAACAACCCTTCCATTTCTCTCATCGACCCCCCTAACTTCATTAAAATCCCCAATGATGCACCAGTTTTTGTGTCGCAATTCTCCATCCTCTCAAGTAACCCATTCCAAAGCTCAATATTTTCCCTTGATTCACTATGCCCGTAAATGTTTATTGTTGGGGTCATACATCTACGGGGCGACCACCCCTCAAAGGACGGCGACCATTAAGGCACGATGAAATGTGGCGAATCAGTAATTGATGGCGATCACCCGGGAGCAGGTGCGACCACTTTGGTCGGTAACCTCAAGCGAGCATTCGAGGTAACCCAGGGATAAATATGGAGAAGATTAGGGCAGTTAATGGAGCGGATGTAGTGGGGAGCAGGCAAGGCAAGTCTATCCTAAGGCGATAATCGCGGACCAGATATCAAGGAAACCATGATGATGGCGGCTGCGGCCCTAGCAGGCCTGAAGAAGAGGCCCACGAGGAGATTTAACCTAGTTCACCATCTATAAATACTTCTTGTAACATTCATTGTAAGGGATCGAAAATCTTAGTTCTTAGGCAGATATTATAGTAAAATTCCTAGCTTGGTATTGCCCCCGGACGTAGCCGTATTTGGCAAACCGGGTCACCAAATTGTGCGTTCTCTCTTGTCTACATTCACTATTATTATTTTGTGAGTGATTGTTCATACGCTCGGGTAATTCCGGCTATAACAATTTGGCGCCGTATGTGGGAACACTACCTCATAGAATCCACAAATCAATAAGAACTCACGAAGAACAATGGTGCAGAACAACACCCCAATCACTGGCCTCGAGACCGATCCACGTGACAGAGTGGAGGCGTCCCTATCCTCGGAATCGAGGCCCCTGCAAGCGGAGGCTGTGGATGAGCAGAAGTGGGCTCAGATCTTCAAGACTCCCGCAGAGATGAAGAACACTTGGGTATATTTGCGCAAGCGGAATCTGAACTTTGACGATGACGATGACCAGCAGCCCATCGTCAAGGTCGCCCGCCCCAGGGCGTCAACAAAGGGAAAAACCCAACTGGGTGGACAACTCGGCCTCAACCAAGCCATCTCGGCTGCAAAGGCTAACCCTCCCCCAAAAGAAGGGGTGAACAGATCCCGCCGCATGGACGGACAACCCGAAGGGCCCCGAGACATCTCGATCTTCAACCGACTATGGGACAATCAAGCGAACAACTCTGTCTTCAACCGCCTAGGCGGTAACTTGACGCAAAAAAGACCAATCCTTACAGAATATGAGGCTAATTCTCACCCTTTGATCATGGTCGAAGCGAGCGACCACCAAAGAAAATTCAGGAACGAGCCGAACATTTCAGCAATGAGTCGACTCAGCACCAACGACCATCGGGATGCCCATGCGAACCAGCGAGATGCCGAGGTCGTCACCCTGAGGCAAATGGTCAGGGCCCTTCAGGAAAGGATGGATAGTCAACCAGTCCCCACCGGACAGGTGACCTCAGCACAAAGACAACCGTACTCGCGATGGCGCACTGCCTCAGTAGCACGAGGTCACCAGGAAACATGGAGAGCAGAAGATTGGTCGACAGGCACGCTCCATGCCAGAACACAACGACGAGAGGGTAATCCATACTTTGTCGCCACTCGGGGCAGTGGGTGGTCTTTCCGCATCGACCCCGCTATCAAAGAGACGCCAGAAAGCCGAAATAAGGGAAATGGCCAACACGGTAAAACTATGCCTACCAGTGAATGCCACCGCACAAGAAAGCAATCAGATCCAATTCGGTGAACATGACAAGGTGGGCATCGTGTACCCGAATGCCGACCCCCTGGTCATCTCTGCCAAAATCATGGGGGTGACAGTCAAACGACTACTGGTCGACAGTGGGGAATTTTGCAACATACTGTTCAAGAAAACCTTCGACGAGCTCGGCGACTATCACAGCTATCTCGAGCCAAGCGAACATCTGGTGAGAGGTTTTGGCGATGCCACCATGAAGCCCCACGTGATCATACGTCTGGCGGTAGAACTAGTGTCCACTATAGATAGGGACATTAGGGCCACAAAGCTTTGTGATTTCCTTGTAATCGACCTACCGTCGACCTTTAATGGTTTTCTCGGCAGGCCATTCGAGCACGAATTCGAGGCTGCGTCCTCCATTTACTATTTCTGTGTAAAATTCCCCACTTTAGATGGGGTGTTCGACACCGTTAAAGGCGATCAGCTTGATGCAAGAGGATGTTCAATTTATATCCGGTCTCATTTAAATTATAGCATACAAGAAATCGCAAACGATCAAAGAAACCCAATGGTAATCGACCAAAATGAACAAATAAACGAGGACCTCGAATGGAGACTTGGACCGAGCCACGCGAGTTCATTATCCAAGGAACGATCGATGACCCGAGAGGAGACCAACATCGAGCAAAACCGGACGAAGAGCTCAAAAAAGGTCAATATGGATCCAACCCGACAGTACTTAGAAGTCATAATCGACTCTAAAATCTCATCCCACAAGGATATGGTAGGTATCGACCCTGAGATCGCCTGCCATCAGCTCAACATCGACCCCGGTAAAAGACCCATCACGCAAAAGAGGAGGAAATTCGGACCCGAGAAATATGCTGCATTGGCCGAGGAGGTGAAGAAAGTGCTCGATAACGAATTAATCATGCAAGCCGACCAACCCCAGTGGGTGTCCAATGCCGTCCTGGTCAAGAAAGCTAACGGGACTTAGAGACTATGCATCGACTTCACCGATTTAAACGAGGCATGTCCCAAAGATTTCTTCCCCGTGCCACATATCGACCACCTGATCGATAGCACAACCGGGCATGAAATGATGTCCTTCATGGACGCATTCGCGGGCTACCATCAAATATCCATGCACAAAGACGACCAACAACATACCTCTTTCCTCACCGAGAAAAATATGTACTGTTGGAAGAGGATGCCATTCGGCCTCAAAAACACCGGGGCTACGTACCAGCGATTGGTAAACCAAATGTTCACAGAAGAAATCGAGAAATTCATGGAGGTATACATAGACGACATAGTCATCAAGAGTCTGAAAAAGAAAGATCATCTTGCCGACCTTGCCCGAAGGTTTGACATCTTGAGGAAATTCAACATGAGACTCAACCCGAAGAAATGCAACTTCGGCGTGGAGTCAGGCAAATTCCCCGGCCACTTAGTCAACAAACGGGGAATAGAGGCCAATCCAACAAAAATCAGGGCGATACTAGAGATGGGCAGCCCGCAGAACCCAAAGGAAGTCCAAAAGCTCGCAGGAAGCCTGACAACCCTTAGCAGATTCATATCCCGCATGGGAGATAGGTACAAAACCTTCTTCGACACACTAAAGAAGGCCAAAAATGATTTCCAGTGGACGGAGGAGGCCCAGACAACTTTAGATAGCATCAAGGAGTATCTCGCCAACCCAAAGATACTAGCCGAACCCGTCCCTGGAGAAAAGCGCTTCCTCTACCTAGCTGCCTCCGAAATGGCCCTGAGTTCGGTCCTGGTACGAGCCGAAGGGCAAGACAACCTGCCAATTTACTATGTAAGCCAGGCACTCAACGAGGTGGAACGAAGGCATCCTCCCCTCGAAAAGCTCGCCTACGCTCTCGTGATGAGCGTGAGAAAGCTGACCATACTTTTTCGACCACCAGGTGGAGATGTTAACCTCGCTACCCCTAAAAAATGCTCTACACCGCCCCGACAGGATGGACGCTGCATGAAATGGGCAATTGAAGTCGGCCAGTTCGGTGTCACATACTCCCCACGAACGGCCATCAAGGCACATGCCCTGACCGATTTCATGGTAGAACTCACCTTTCCGATGACTGGGCCGAAAGCGCCAGCAGGGCCCCCCTGGGAGCTCTACGTGGACGGGTCCGCCACTCAAACCCGAGCCAGGGCTAGCGTAATCCTGACTAGCCCAGATGGACATTCCTTCCAAACGGCTATCATGTTCGACATTCAGGCCACCAACAAAGAAGCAGAATACGAGGCCCTAATTGGAGGGCTTGAAATGGCAATGGCCATGGGAGTGAAGAAATTGAAAATACAAACCGACGCACAACTAGTCGCGTGTCAAGTGTCGGGGGAGTATGAGGCCCGATGCGATCGAATGACCGCATACCAAGAAGTCGTCTGAAGCCTACTCGAGAAATTCGACCAGGTCTATGTGGAGCTGATACCTAGGAACACGAATTCCCAAGCAGATGCTTTGGCCAGGCTAGCAACATCAGAGGGGCCGGCGGATATGAGAGACGTTATCATCACAAAACTAACTTTCCCATCGACCACACACACCCTGGTCGCCCTCACCGACCCAATGGATGTCGACCATGAGGATTGGAGGACAGCAATACTCGAGTACCTAGAGACAGGACATCTGCCCGACGATAGGGTCGATGCCCGATGACTGCAAATGAGAGCGGCAAGATATGTGATGGTCGACGACAACTTATACAAGCGAGGCTTCAACATCCTACTACTTAGATGTGAGACAAGGGCCGAGGGGCAAGCCATCCTGAGAGAAATCCATGAGGGCATCTGTGGAAACCACACGGGAGGCCAATCCCTAGCCCATAAAGCCATCCGACAAGGATATTTCTGGCCAACGTTAAAAAGGGACGCTCTTGAATACGCGAAGACATGCCACCGATGCCAAATATTCGCCCCCTCAATCAAGGTATCCCCAAAAGAGTTAACCAGCATTCTGAGCCCATGGCCTTTCGCAAAATGGGGAATCGACATCATCGAACCCCTGCCTACTGCCCCAGGGACCGTACGGTTTGCCCTCGTCGCGGTCGACTACTTCACAAAATGGGCAGAGGACAAAGCCCTCGCAACGATCGACCAGGACAACGTGATAAAATTCATATGGAGAAACATTATTTGCCGTTTCTGTTGGGGAATGAGTTGCACAGATCTATTCGGGGTGAATATTTAAATACAAATTTAATTCATTAATTATTACTAGCATGAATTAATCCTATATTAATTCAAATAATAATTGCAACAACATATCATGCATATAAAAAGCCACGTAAAACCTACGCATGCGGAATCTACGGGTTTACGTGAACGCATTCTCCTCGGGATGGCAAAGTGGCTTTGGTCGGACGGACTAACCAAAAGGACTTCCCAAGTATTCCCTTAGCCCTTGCTCGACAATCCGGTGGAAGGATACTCGCGAACAATTAACAAAAGGAAAAAATAAACTTTGTTGCACCACTTATGTGGATTTGCTAATATTTCCAGCACATGGAATTGTACTTGGGAATGAACTAATCATCCCCTATATATAGGAGGGAGGGTGAACGAAATTTGTGTGTTTTTTCAATGTGGGAAAAGACTTTTCTTGGTCACCAAGAAATCTTGAATATATCCCATATATTCTTTTTCCCATAATTAAAATATTCCACAAAAAATCCACCTCCTCAAGTTTATGGGATTTTCGAAAATTATAAGGTGCAAGAATCCAAGATTTGGATCTTCTTGAATTTATGAGATATTCTTGTATTTCAAGAAATACATATCTTCCATAATATCTTTTCAAGAAAATCAAGAAAATCTTTCTTGCCCACTATATTTTCTACTTTTTCGAAAATTTCTATATAGATAAATTTGTGGGAGATTTCTTGAATTTAATGAGACAATCTTGTATTCCAAGAATACATATCTTCATTCCATAACAAAATTCAAAGAAAATTTTTCTCCCATCATATCTATAAATTTCGAAAATTTTAGGGAAATATAAGCAACAATATTTATTTTATTTTAATCACCTTTTCAGTTATTGACTATATGTTGGGCTACTCAGGGGCCCTTTAGGAGAATTAAGATTGGACCTTCTAATGGATCTTGAATATCTAATATTGAGCCACAATATAATTCAAGCCCATAAATATTAATTAATCCCACTACATAATTAATATTGCACTATCCATCTTAACCCATATTACAGTCAATATGGCTCCCGGTCATTATTTCCGTGTTTAAGATTATCTAGCCCATTAATTAATTCAAGCCAACCAAATAGCTTTCGTTAATTAATATCTTTTGTCCTTGGTCGAGGAACGGTTCAACATTATTATCCATACCGGAAACTAATTCCACTTGCAAGATTTGGTATGATAAAAGCTTATGAACCTCCCGAGAAAAATCAAGCAAGCGTATTTTGCACTGCGATTCTTCGTATTAAATCTTAGCAATCACATGTGACCAATAATATTGCCCAAGATAAAAAGTATTGAATCTCTCTCTGATTAAGCTACCCATGATAAGTCAAAAGCAATAGTTACCGATCCCACGTGATCCTATTTAAGGGACGAAGGTTAAAAACAACGAACCAATCGAGGTCTAATTCTTCCTTGTTCGGTTTTGAAGAATTTATCCTCCTCAGGGTCCTATTCAAATTATCGTCATGCACTAGTGTAATCTCTTGGTCAAGACAAACCAATCCGAGCCTTACACCTCAACCTTTTCGCGATGGTTGTTCATTTCCATCTAGGTCGTGAATGGGCGTACTTTTTAGTTACAAGGGACCGTTAATTTAATCTTCGTGATGCGGTATCACTAAATTAACTACTGATGTAACACGTCATGAATTATTGAACAGCTTATGCAAGAAATATATATAACATTAAATCATATTTAAAGCATCGGTGATAAACAATTTATTTCAAAGAAATAAGTCTGAAATTTGATTTCGATTATACAAAGTAAAAAGCATACTTTTCAAGATAATCCCCAACAGTTTTTACCTCCATAATCAATAAATCGATAATGGAAAGCAATTCAACGGCCTTAAGATCGACGCGTTCTTCAGGAAATGGAAAATAACAAAGCTCTTCTCCACACCCTACCACCCACAATCCAGCGGAAAAGTTGAAGCAATCAATAAAATTATCAAACACACGCCGAAAAGCGCCCACTTGAAAGGGAAAGGAAAAAGGAAAAGCGGGCAGCCGCTCAAGTATTGTAGTCTTCTGAACGACTGCGCAGGACGCCTATGGGAGAAACACCCTACTCCCAAAGATTTGGGCAGAGGCGGTGATCCCAAAGAGTCGCCATACCTAGCCACCGAACGAGCAATGGGGTCTTGAACAACAATGATATGGCAATGACAACCAGCCTGGACCTACTGGAAGAAAGAAGGATAGAGGCAAACCTAAAAAATACCAACTACAAACGGCAAGCAAAAAGATACTACAATTCGAAGGTCAAACTCCGACAGTTCAAAGAGGGCGATATCGTCCTAAAGAAAGTGCTCGGAGTTCCCAAAGGGGTATTCGGCCCCACCTGGGAAGGCCCATTCAGAATATCCAAATGCCTGGCGAATGAGGCATACGAGATCGAAGACCCGGATGGCACACCACCAAAGATCCATGAAACGCGTGGCCCACATTCAAGAAATATTACCAATAGAAAATAGTTGATAGTCAATTTACCATTTTGTCGTGAACTTTCTTTGTAATAGTTTATCGATTTCAAGAAAAGCCTTTTATAATAAACCAGGTTTCTTATATATCTTGTACGCTTTAAAACAAGTCGAAAAAGAATCGTCCCGAGGGTGATCTAGGCGACAAAGGTCGAGTAAAAAAGGTGGTCGCCAAACATGCAAGTCGACCACCTACGAAGAGAAGCGACACCCAGAACTCACATCGACAGGGTCGTCATCGCATTGGCCGCAGGTTAAGAACGACGACCTTCTTAAAGACAGCACCATAACATGACTAAGCCAAAGTTTAGATACGTCGCGTAAGATAAGACGACCAAAATATAGTCCGTATACATCGCAACATAACCAAACGCGATCAGGACAGAGGCAAGACTTATAGTCGCCTGTGTACTTCCGGGTTCGCACGACCAATGGTTCATAGGCAAAGCAAGAGATTCATACATAAATACACAACGAAGGGCGTAAAAATATAACAACTTCATTACCACAAAACAAAGGCACTGAGGCCGAAAACAAAAGAGGGCGAAGGCCACTTTACAAGTTCCTACCCCCCGGGGGCTATGCAAACAAGAAAAGGAAGAACATAAAATTTCAAAGGAAAGGGATTAAGAGACACCTCTGTACAAACTTTCGATGAGAAGGAGGCACTAAGCATCGTCCCCGGCCTATCCACCCTCTCGACCATGGCCTGGTCGCCCACCTGCTCCTCGCCTCCGACAACCTCTCCGCTCGGGGCGACCACCATCATCGCCCGCCGACCGCCGCCTCGGTCCACAAAGCAGCAGGTTCGATAGGGTCGACGCCGCTTTGCCAAAGAGCCCCGAGATCGGGAGCCCTCGCCCGCCTCGTCCCGCTGCCCATGTTTTTTCGATTCTGGTGGTTGCGATTCTCGCAACGTACCTCATGTATTGAGAATGTCTGATTTATTGTCTAAGGTTCAATTAAGACCGTTAGTTTGACTAATCGCTCGATATATGAGGGACTATGGGTCACACAACAAGTAGTTCCCTTTTACGGATTATAGTTGGTTGATTAAATGTTAAATTGAATTTAATATTTAATTTATGGAGAATTAATTAATAATAGATTAATTTGGAATTAATTATTATTAATGTTTAATTAAATTGGATTTAATTAAATAGGATTCCCAATAATAATATATGGAATATTATTATAGGATTTAATATATATGTAATCAAATCCATAGAGATTTAATATACATGAGAATTAAATCCGTAGAGATTTTATATATAGAAAATAAATCTAAGAGATTTATTTAATAAGATTAGGGATTTTATTTCCTAACCAGGTTAGCTTAAGATTTAAGCTGGATCTTCCCTATATATATGAGCTCTTGAGAATTCACAAACAACGTTAATTCATTATTCTCTCCATAAGATCTAGAGTTAGAATTTTCCTAGCAAATTCATCTCGAGATTCAACACTGATCCATGCAAGTCTGTGATTGGGGATTGCGTGGATACCATAGTAGAGAAATATGTGTACGATTTACTGTAAGGTTTCTCGTTATGTTTATATGTATTCAATTATGCAATTAATTGTTCATTGTTGGTGAACTGTTTATTTTCGCTGCGCGTGTATTACGTATTTACTTGCCTCTAAATTCGAACACATAATCTCCTAATCTAACATGTACGTTAAATTGACATTATCTAACCAGACTAATCTCCTAATCAACCAGACTAATCTAACATAAAATTGACTAATATTCTATCATATTTCTTTGACTAATTAATCTAACATGCATATATAATGTACGTATAATTTGACTAATTAATCTAACAATATGCATATATAATTAATCTAATATTAATCTAATTTATATATGTAACATTAATATAATATATATATATTTAATCTAACATTAATATAATATAACATATATACATAAATCTAACATACATAACATATATACATATATACATTAATCTAACATGCATAACATATATATCATACAAAATTATAATTAATCTAATATATATATATATATATATATTCAAAATTATATATCATAATTAATCTTATATATATATATATATATATATATATATATATACTCACACACGCATGTATGTATATAAAACGAAAAAATAAACAGTTAAAAATTAGAAAAATTACCGTCAAATAGAAGAACGTGACGGTACGAAGCTTTTCACGTGCACCGATTGCTCAGGAAAACATGCATCAGAGTACAGCTGCCGGAGGTTATATAATTGGAATTTAGCGAAGGATATTTAATAACCGTCGCTACTAGCGACAGTTATTAGCCGTCACTATATTCAAAAGACCGTAGCTAAACTCGGTCTGGGCGGTGGGCCAAGTGCTGAGGCACTTCGTACCCCGGGTCCGACTTTAGCGACGGTTTTAAACGTCGTTAAACACCCCGATTTAACCCTGCTTGAATTAACCGTCGCTATTCTGTCGCTAATAGCAGCGATTTCTAAAACCGTCGCTAAATCCGATGACTTTGACCGTTTGACCGAAGTCGTCGACAAAACCGTCGCTAATGCTAAAATCCGTCGTTAAAATCCACATTTTTTGTAGTGTTAAAAAAAGTAGTATCTATTCAAAAGAAAAGTATAACTTGTTTAAGAAGAAAAGTAGAACTTGTTTAAATAGAAAAGTATAACTTATTTAAAAGAAAAGTATAACTTGTTTAAATGAAAAGTAGTACTTGTTTAAATAGAAAAGTATTACTTGTTTAAAAGAAAAGTATAACTTGTTTAAAAAGAAAAGTAGTACTTGTTTAAATAGGAAAGTATTACTTGTTTAAATGAAAAATATAAATTATTTAAATGAAAAGTATTACTTGTTTACAAGAAAAATATAACTTATTTAAATAGAAAATTAGTACTTGTTTAAGTAGAAAAGTATTACTTGTTTAAATGAAAATTATAACTTGTTTAAATGAAAAGTATTACTTGTTTAAAAGAAAAGTATAACTTGTTTAAAAGAAAAGTAGCACTTGTTTAAATAGAAAAGTATTACTTGTTTAAATGAAAAGTATAAATTGTTTAAATGAAAGTAGTATCTATTTAAAAGAAAAGTAGTACTTGTTTAAAAGAAAAGTATTACTTGTTTTAAAAAAAAGTATAACTTGTTTAAATGAAAAGTAGTACTTGTTTAAATTGGAAAGTATAACTTATTTAAAAAAAAGTATAACTTGTTTAAAAGAAAAGTATAACTTGTTTAAATAGAAAAATATTACTTGTTTAAAAAAATTATAACAAAAATGAATTAAAATTAAAATTTTAATATAATATAATTTAATTTAAATTTATAAATAAAAAAATTATAAGTATTATATTAAAATGTGATTGAATCATTAAATAAGATAAATGAAATACAGAATTTAATAAAAAAATTGAAAAAAAAAAGTTGTCTTAGCATATATAGAATTAATTTCATTAAGAAAACCTTAAAAAGTCTTCTTGGCGGATTGATCCTCCTCGCGGGCGCCCTTAGGTCCGTGTTTGGTCCTCTTGGGAGGCGAAAAATTTGCCTCATTTAACCTGGAGGCTTGGTGTCTTATATAGGAGATGCTTTGTGGTTGGGTTCGAGATGGTCAGTGGCTCGGGTGGTTCGGTACCCACCAGAGCGCCCCCTGGCCCCGGGTTCAAACTAGCGTGAGCCATTTTTTTTTCCGTAAATTCACGATTTAGCGACGACTTCTACCGTCGCTATTAGCGACAGTTTATAACCGTCGCACCCTTCGATGGTTAGTTCCGTTGCTAAGACCGACGGTTTAACCATCATTTGGTAACGACGGTTTATGACATCACTACCGTTCGAAAAAAAATAGCGGCGATTTAGCCACAAGATTTTAACTTGGTCCGGGACCCAAATGACCGTCGATAAAACCGTTAAGCTAAATATTAGCGACACTCAATTTCCCGACCGTTGATAAACAAAGCGCTATCATCTTTAATGACGGTTTTCTCGTGGCTAAAACCTCGTTAAATCCGTCTTTTTGTAGTGTTATTAACAAGTTTCACGAGATAAAAATTTCATTGACTTTCTCCCAAAAATGTCCGCTACTTAAGACATCCTCCGATTCTGTTCGCCTCGTGTTCTGCGTCACTTAAACACATTCTTCATTTACAAACCGCTTCCCATCGAAATACAACATAATTGGAGAATTTTTTCGAATCCTTCCTTAATTTTTTAAAAAATCATATGAAATGTTGCATAATAAACACGAGGCAATAATTTGATCATAACTTGACGTTTGCAACTTGCAGTGTCGGCCGTGTTGTCACAATAGCAAACAATTAACTTCTTGTATGCATGTGAATTGTGTGACAGATTTTTTCTTGTGGAATAATAATGGAAACGCAATTATTAATTGCCAGCTACATCTCAAATATAATCCACAGAAATGAACACACAACTCAAATTAAAGACACATTAATAAATTACCTATTAGAGTTTATCTACACATTTATAATTTTAAGTAGGTAAACAAATTACCTCTGTGTATTGATTTCATAGGCAATTATATTTGTAATTTGTCACATAAGTTTTTTTTTGTCGATTTAGTCCAATAAACTTTAACAATGTCCAAATTTAGTCCCAAATCGATCGGAACAACATCGTTTTTACCGCTTTTACTTGGGGCTTTTTTTGATCTTTGTGACTAACTCGTCCCGTAGTTTGAGGCCAAAAGTTATGAGGCCATTTATGATTAAAACTCAATAGTTTATTGACTCGAATTTAATTTTGCTTTCAAGCTAAATGTTGAATTTTGGTTTGTCTAGCTCATGAATGGTGTATGATACTTGCAGTTACATGGATGGTACCAGAGTTTACAGAGAGATGAAGTGGTGGCAGTTTGGAAGAAAATCAAAGGAAAAATGTCTCTTCATGTTTATTGTCACATAAGCGGAGGCCACTTTCTTTTGGACATTATTGTCATATTAGCGGAGCCATTTTTTTTTAAAATGAAATTCACGATTTAAGAACGACTTCTTTACGATCATTTATTAGCGACGGTTTATAACCGTCGCACCCTTCGATGGTTAGTTCCGTTTGCTAGTACCGAAGCTTTTAACCATCATTTGTAACGACGGTTTATGACATCACTACCGTCGAAAAAAGTAGCGACGATTTAACCACGATTATTTTAACCTGGGTCCGGACCCAAATGACCGTCGATAAAACCGTCGCTAAATATTAGCGACACTCGATTTCCAGACCGTTGATAAACCGTCGCTACTGTCTTTAGCGACGGTTTTTCTCGTGGCTAAAACCTCGTTAAATCCCGTCTTTTTTGTAGTGTTATTAACAAGTTTCACAGATAAAAATTTCATTGACTTTCTCCCACAAATATACGCTTTCTTAAGACATCCTCCTCCGATTTATAACTTCGCCCAAATATACATCGACCAAGACATTCTTCATTCTAAAACCGCCCGAAATCGGCGGCAACGGGTGGAGAATTTTTCGAATCCTTCCTTAATTAAAAAAAAAAATATGAAATGTAGCATAAGAAACACGAGGCAATAATTTGATCATAACTTGACTTTTGCAGCTTGCAGTGTCGGCCGTGTTGTCACAATAGCAAACAATTAACTTCTAGTACGCATGTGAATTGTGTGACAGATTTTTTCTTGTGGAATAATAATGGAAACGCAATTATTAATTGCCAGCTACATCTCAAATATAATCCACAGAAATGAACACACAACTCAAATTAAATCAAAGCAAATTAAATCTCTCTCTGTACCATTTTAACATGGCGATATTGACAGCTGCTTTACTTCCATCAAAGCAGCTAAAACAACACAACACCCCCTCCATTCTTCACACTAACAACAAGAATAAATCCACATTCCCGGTAACAATTCCTCTTATCTTTTTCAATAATATACTTATATGATTTTTCAATTTTATTGATCTTTATTATATTTTATTGATTTTTCAGGTAGCGAGGCTATTTGGGCCAGCAACATTTGAGGCATCAAAGCTGAAAGTTGTATATTTAGGAGCTGATAATTATGATATGGGAAAATATTTACTCCCAAGAACTTATACCCTAACACACTGCGATATCACCTCTAAACTCACTCTTGCAATCTCTCAAACCATTAACACTTCACAGGTTATAATCTTTCTTCTCTTTCGCTATCTCGTTTACGACAAATTCTTGCGTCAGACGGTACGTGTGAAATAGATTAAAATCAAGTGCATTTTCTTTTGCATATATACCATTTACCCACCGGACGCAGAAATTTAGTGCAGGTAAGGTAAAAAGAATAAAAAAAAAATTATAATTAATTAATACTTTGAATGTCAATCGATCACGTTGGTGTGTTAAATTTTCATTATTCACTCATCATCTTGTCTAATTTTTTCACTACAAAAAAAATAAAGAATTGACTAAGAAATTTTCTGATATGACTATAATTTTCTAGAAAATAATTTCGTCTTTAAATAGTGAGCATTGCCTACGAATTCTTAAAATTCTAGTAGACAAGCAAATTCTCTACAAGTTGCTTAAGGTTCTTAAAGACACATTAATAAATTACCTATTAGAGTTTATCTACACATTTATAATTTTCGTAGGTAAATAAATTTGCAATTTGTAATTGCTTATAAATAAATTTATTTATAAATTACATAGAGGATTGAAAAAAGTGTATATGATTAGGAAAATTTGTAGGCAAGTTACAAACATTCTCACTATTTAATAATAAAATTATTTTCGTTGAAAATTTTATAGACATTTTAAAAAATTCATAAGCTATTCTTTATTTCTTTTATAATATTAAAATTAATTATAAAATTTTAAAATTTTAAAAAGTATATATAATATTTCGCAATAAAAATTGAGTTAGGGTCCGCCAATGCCTAATCCTAACCAATTTTTAATTTCTTTATGAGTGAATTAAAATCGCTCACGTAATACGGTCTCACGAGATATTTATTAACTGAATTTGCAAATAGTATTGTATGGCTCATGTCACGTGTATTTTGATTATTCATTGTCACGTGGGTATCCGGGTATGAGTAATTGAATATTATTATATGAATTGTATTATTTGCAACAGAGGATCTACTTTATTCATTTTTTTAATCATTTATGACATTCACATGTGAGATGCCCAATGTAATCATTATTGCAAAACAAATTCATATTAAAGGTATCTTATATTCTTACCATCCCGTTTTAAATTGTTAATTTACTATTTAACTCATGTTTTAGTGAGCGAGTTATTTATTACTAGTATTTAAAATGATAAAAAATTTTTTTATGGTTGCTTTCTATAGTCATACCCCATCTATCCTACACCTTTTTTAAAATCACTTTATAATTTTATATACTAATAAATAAATCGACTTTTAAAAAAATGAGCCAAAAGAGTAAATAGACAATCTAAAACACGAGTTTGAATTACAAATGATCTCATAACTTTGGTCTCAAATAAAATTGGTCACATAAGTTTTTTTGTTGTCGATTTAGTCCCAATAACTTTAACAATGTCCAATTTTAGTCCCAAATCGATCGGAACAACATCGTTTTACCGTTTTTATTTGGGGCTTTTCGGCGGATGTTGTGACTGAACTGTCCCGTAGTTTGAGACCAAAGTTATGAGACCATTTATGATTAAAACTCAATAGTTTATTGACTCGAATTTAATTTTGCTTTCAAGCTAAATGTTGAATTTTGGTTTGTCTAGCTCATGAATGGTGATGGTGTATGATACTTGCAGTTACATGGATGGTACCAGAGTTTACAGAGAGATGAAGTGGTGGCAGTTTGGAAGAAAATCAAAGGAAAAATGTCTCTTCATGTTTATTGTCACATAAGCGGAGGCCACTTTCTTTTGGACATTTTTGCCAAGCTTAGATACTATATCTTCCGCAAAGAACTCCCTGTGGTAATTAAAAACTAGTACCATTCCCGTTCCAAATCAATTTTCACGCCCTTTTTTTTTATTAGCAAAAATGAAAATTTTATTAATCTTTACCCTCACAAGGTACATTTATTCATCTTGTATGTTATTATTTTTTCTAATATATTTAACTCATATCGACACAGTTAAAATTGATTTGATCGAAATACTCTTACTTTATCGAGTAGGATTCCTATATATCAATTGTTGTTCAACTCAAGTGCATTTTTTAAATGTTTAACTCGTTTTTCTGAAATGTTCAACTTGCTCAACGCAAAGTAATATTGTAAACAAATTGAACATTTCAAGAAAATAAATTACACGTTTCAAAAACGCAATTGAGCTGCACAATGTACTAGTGCATACAAGACTTTCATACCTTATTATTCTAATAAAACAAAAAACTTTCTTTTTGCCCGGATCAATTTCACATTAATCTATTTACCTTGTTGAATCAACATTAAAAATGTATTAAATAAATGAAAAATTGTGTTATTATGTGTAGGTGTTGAAGGCATTTGTGCATGGAGATGAGAAGTTGTTCAACAAGTATCCAGAGCTAGAAGAGGCTCGGGCTTGGGTCTATTTCCGTTCCAATATTCCAGAGTTCAACAAGGTGGAGTGCTGGGGCCCACTAGGCCGCACTCAAAATCGTCACGTGAATTCATTTTTTCTACCATTTGAAACTCCATGTCAACATACTTGCACGTGTTGCTCCACCAATGACCTCAAACCCCCACACCCCTAAATATTATGGATCTCTCAACCACAAATATTTGTTTAATTGATTTTTGTAATTGTTTCTAACTAGATGTATGTGTGTATTTTTCTCGTGAGAATATTAATTAAGTACGGTATGTATCTGTGTTTTAAAAAAGGGATCGATCGGTCCGACTGCTAATTGAGAAGCCTATCGAATGACTTAAAAGTATTGGACCGGCAAATCTCAAAGCGCATGCAAATCGGCCGAAAGTGGCAAAATCGGGTCGAACCGATCATTCATCGGACCGGTCGACTTGACGAGTTGCTGCATTTGGGGAAAAAAAAGGTTGGAATTTTTTTGATATTTTTTTATTGAAGCCCTAGTGAATATTATATTAGACTAATTAATCAAAGAGTATGTCTCATGTGCACTCGGGTGCATACAAGACCTAGCCTTAATCAAAATCTTTTAGACTCTTTCTCCATACACTCGTTGCATTTCAGATTAGAATATTACTTTAAATTGCAATTTTGTATGCATGTTTATTTAATTTTTATGGCAACTTATTTATAGGATATACTATTACAAAGGAAAAAATATAGACTAACTTATTTATAGAATATACTATTACAAAGGAAAAAATATAAATGATACTTATTATTTATATATTATGTAATTATAACGTCATGCCGATTTAACTACTTTAATAATGCTCGGACTCGGTTGAATCCGATCCGACCAAAAACACTAAGATTATTCAGTTGAGCGTCAATTTCTGCTTTTAAAACATAGGCATGCATAAAACTATCATCAAAATAATGCAAATAAGTTGTGGGCTTTTTGAAGATGTTGTATTAGTTTTATGGAATAATAACACAAGATTTTTATTGTAAAATATAAGAACAAAGAACAACGTAAGAACATGGATTCGTTGACCTAGTTCATCAGAATGACTACGTTTGGAGGCGACCAATCCAGGAGGGTTTTCAATATGAGTTTTTGTATTCTCTCATCTTACGGCGTTACAAAGGATAACTTATTTATAACAAAGAATTGGGCCCTAGAAACCCTACTAGAGCCCACAAAGTAATGTCCACTAAATAACAATATATTTACAACACTCCCCCTTGAACATTACGACGTGATGCTCATGACTAATTAAAACATCTCTAAAATAATTCCAAAAAGAAACTTAGTAAAGAAAAAGAATATAACCATTGTCCTTCGGAAATCAATCTTCAAAGCTATTTTGAAGTTGTCCCTCCCCCTAAAGACAATAGTTTTCCAATATTACAATACCATGGACATATTTTTCAAAGTAGATGTAGGAAGGGATTTAGTGATCAGATTGTCAATGGAGCGAACCTTTTGTATGATAATTTCACCACTCTTCTAGAGTTCATACATATAAAAGAATTTAAGGGATATATGTTTTGTCAAGTTTTCTTTAACATACCTATTAGTCATATGTATAACACAAGTTGTATTTTTCCTCATAACGGATGGTAGGAGATATACCATTTGTAGTAATATCACATGAGTCATAAATGTGTTTAAATCGAATTCTTGTGTACCTTTGACATACTAAAAAAAAAGTACTAAATCATGCAAGTATAAACTCTCAGCAAATGCTAAATTTGGGGCAGTTTTCAAAATAAACTAATGCACCAAGACACTCAGATTATGAATTGGTCCTTATACATCATATGTACCTTTTTAGGTGTAAGTTTGTCCTTATCATCGAACAAGTGTGCTAAGTAAATGAGATTTATCTATATAAAAAATCTCTTCAATACATTCTCCAAGTAAGTTGACCGATATATAAAGATTCATTTTCCTTTAGGAAATGCTCGATCCAATGGGCCGAGACAATACCCGTTTCAAAGAAGGGTTTTATTTTAAATTTTATTTCTAGGATTTAAATTACTTTTCTTCAACTTCCTTACTTATCCAACAATATTTAGTTCATCACCATAAACTAAAATAATACAAACACCACAAAAATAATTTCTTTGTAAACACTCAAGGAAATATTTCAGTGTTATTTATTCCTTCTTCGGGAGGAATTAACTAAGTCGGTTGTAGAATATTAGATCCAACTGTTTTATATCATTAAATGAACTTTATAATTTAATACCGTACATAATACAATTCTCATTATTCCTATATAGGGAATCTCAAATCCATCGGGGATTTTTATATAAATATTTTCATTCTATAATCCATATAAATATGTGGTTATAACATTTGTCAACTACATTTCTAAATTAAATATTCTTGCTGCAAAAAATAATAAGTAGCAGAACGTTATTTCATGCATAACAGGAGCATATATTTGATAAAATAAGTATTGGGTCTCTGCAAAGAACCCATGAGCTATTATTCTCGTTTTGTACCTCATTACATTGTTATTCTCATTTTCTTTTCTTACAAATACACATTTATATCCAACAGGGATAACATTTCTGAGTGTATGTACGATAAAGTCAAATACATTTTCTTTTGTTTAGCGAGTCTAGCTCTGCCCCAATTTTTTTTATTTTATTTTACCTAGTCAAAGTGCTTCAGGCTCAACTATTGACTTGGGTACTAGATCCAGATCTTTATTCGTAATAGTAAGAGCAACTGTGGCGGTGAATAAGTTGTCGACAACAATTGTATTTCTCCTATTTTTATAAAATTCATATCAATTTCTATATTTATATTAATTAGATCCTCATCATTAATTTCCATAATTATCTGGTTGTTCTGCAATCCTAGTATTCTTATCATTTTGTGCACGTGCTTTGTTACTAGGAATTTCATCTTCTAGACGAATCTCTTAGAGAGATTTCAACAGTGACTAAATATCGCTAGCTTTAGTAATTACCGTGGATATATGTCTCACATAATTATGGGTCCTTTACGCTTCTGGCGTGTGGGGCATTAACTTATATATTTGTCTAAAATTGACACATTTACTCTTTGTGGTGCATTTACAACAAGTATATGTGTAGTAGTCACTTCTTTATCATATGTAAATTAATATGGCAAATTACTTGCTAAATATTGCAAGTTAATTTATCATTTGAATTTTCAGTTCATTTTGACTAGAGCGTGGATTTAAGTATTGAAGATCTTTTATATTCCACGAAATTTCTCGGCATTCATTCAATTTTAAATTCTTATATCCCCCTAATGCCGAGAAATGATTTTCGTAAAATGTGCAATCAATCAACTGGGCCGTGAATTGAGGTACATTGTGGTGGTGGTATATAAATAAATATTGCACAATCAAATATTTGCAGATGTGAAATGTTTGGTTCTTAAGCACTAGTTATAAAAGGGGTATACATGATATGTAGTGGGTCGGATTTGATTAGTCTAGCACCATGTAAAATTTCATGCCCTCAACATGAAGTAGGTAAGTTGGAATTCTACAATAATGGTCTAATAATTAATCAATTTGGGGATAATTACTCAAAAATACCATTTATAAAGGAGTCTTACTCTAAGGTGCATGCATTTTTTAGTATTACTCCAAGGTGCCATTTATACCAATTTACCCTCAATTCATTTTTTTTTTCAGAATTAAAACACATGGATCTCAAAATTAAAACCCTCGATTCAATTTCTATTCGTGCAGATTTTACGCCTCCCCTCCACCCCAACTCACCCCTCTCAAAATCTTCATTCGCCTCCTCCCCCCCCCCCCCATCCCCACCGGCAACTATTCTCACAACGTGTTGATGAAGGACGACGTCGTTTTGGCCGAATGCTTTGATTAGGGTTTTCGATCCTGTAAGTGAATCTTGTTCACTTGAAAGATTCGGGGTTCGATTCTGTGCTTGTGTAAGTGTTAGCTATTTACCTTTTCTTTTTTTTCTAAGAAGCAATTCACATGTGTTTGTTTTTAAGTGCAGTACTGTGCTTGTGTAAGTGTTAGCTATTTACCTTTTCTTTTTTTCTAAGAAGCAATTCACATGTGTTTGTTTTTAAGTGCAGTAGATTTTATTAGCATCGAAAAATTCGAATTATACATTATCTGTTCTAAAAGCTTGTGTTTTCTAAACTTAGATAAATACCCTGTTTTGCATTGCATGAAATGCTTTATCCTATACTTATCTAGGCATTTTGTTTTTGTGTCCCTTTTGTATTTTTTTACAATATTCCGATTCGACAAATTCTTGTTCGAAATAATGCAAGTTTAGATGAGTTTAAATTAATATATTTTACAGCTTTACTCACTAGTTCAGATTTAATATTATTATATTTTGATTATCCTTTCAGTGTGCCTTTTCTGATACTCGGAGATGGAGTACTATATTCAATGATTTCGTTTGTAAGCCTGTTTGTTTAGAAATTAGGATAGGGAATTGTTTGGTTGAAAATTTTGTAACATTATAAGCAGGCTGTTGATGTCACCAATTGATGTCAATTGATGTACACAATGTATTCGCAAAAATTCCACAAAGAGCGAGTCTATTTAATATTTATGTTTGGATTTGTTGTTCAATTGATTTTTTATATTGAATTTGTTGCTCAATTGATTTTTTTATATTTAAATTTGTTGCAGATTTTGGTTTGGTCATGTGGTGCAAGAAAGAAAGATGATTATGAGAAGATAGTGAGAAAGGACATGCTTTTTTTATTTTTTTTATTATTTTTTTTGTAATTGGTCAACATTTTTGGTTAAAATTTATGTTAGATGTAATTTTTTCATATTTTTATCTTGATTTTCTAATACGCTTGCATTTTATATGTTGGTGTGTGCATTTTTTATTGCGAGTATGCATTTTTTATTGCGAGTGTGTGCAAAATTATTTTTACAAGTGTGCAGAATTGTGGGGTGTGCAAATTTTTAAATAAAAAAACATATGATTAAAAAGAAACTTAGGTGTGCAGAATTTTTTATTGGTGTGCAACATTTTTTTTACGAGTCTGCAAAATTTTTAAAG
The DNA here is from genome assembly GCA_037126765.1 of Stenogyne calaminthoides. Lineage (NCBI taxonomy): Eukaryota > Viridiplantae > Streptophyta > Magnoliopsida > Lamiales > Lamiaceae > Stenogyne > Stenogyne calaminthoides. The sequence goes on along the minus strand of JBBCBC010000023.1, from coordinate 16,296,248 downwards.
AAATGGACAAATGATTAAAAACAATTTGGATTGTGCATAATTTTTTTACTAATATTAAAAAAAAATCAATTAAATAAAATTACCGTTAATTAAAAAAATTAGTAAAATTTAAAATATGAAATATGCAAATTATTTGGCTAATATTTTTTTCCTAAAAAAATTTATATAAAAGGACAGATAAATAAAAAGATTCAATAAAATTTAAAATCCAAAATTTACATATTATTTTATATATAAGGGCAATTTAGATATTTTGGTCCAATTTTAGCACCTTATAGTAAGGACTAAAAAATAGTGAACTTTAGAGTAAATGCGTTTTATAAATTGCACCTAATAATAATTGCCCCATTAATTTGCTGAAGTCTATTATTGATTTAGCAGAATCATTTTGTTGTGTTCGATATAATTATTCAGCATTAATCGAACATGTAAAGAGAGACACTGTAATATTTATTAAAATAATCATGCGATGGACAAGTGTGCTCATTTTCGCCGACCAAACAAGTTTGTTCGACCAGCTCGCCACTTGTCAACCAAGCGAACATACTCGCTTATGAAGTAAGTTTTGTTATCCAGTTTTCCATTTACCAACCAAAGTTGCTCAACCAGCCTACCGAGCAAATAGGCATGTTCGCCACTCGCATCGTGAAAGAAGGATCAAATAATTTGATCAAAATGTCGAATAAAGGACTCGAGACAAACACGAGGAGCTCGGACAAGTCGAGGACTTAGACAAACCCGAGGGCTTCGAACAAGTCCGAGGACAAGTCGTGACAACCCCTAATGCTTCGATATCTGAAGGGTCAAGATGCTTTCGATACTCGATATCCCGAAGACTTCGGACATCCCGAGGGGTAAGTATGCTCGATGATCGATATCCCGAGGGCTCGACATCCCCAAGGCTCGGCGACGACCGAGGGTCATTATGCTCGATGATCGACATCCCGAGGGCACGACATCCCCAAGGCTCGATAACCCGAGAGCTCGGATAACCCAAAAACTCGGACATGCTCGACAAGGACAATATTCCGATATAAAATTGATATGGTTTAATGGGGCGAACAAAGCGGTAAGCCGAGCAAAAGATTGATTTGGACGACCAAAAGAGTGCCTTTAGACAAGCAAATGCAAAGATCAATCGGGAAAGACGGTTGGAAACGTGGACATGAGTTCTTGCATGGATGGCCCAAGTCTCCAAATTTCATGATGCCAAACTAGCTCATGCTTGTCAAATTGCTATAAATAAAGAAAAAAAACAAAGAGACAAAGTTACCAAAAAATTTCCCAAATAGAGGTGAGATATAGAAAAATTCGAGAGTTCATGCACACAAAAACCCTAAAGACTCATATTCCAACTTTCCAAATCATCTTCATCCGTAGTGATTCATCTTCATGAGACATATCATATATTGTACGTGTAAAACTCGTAATACTACATCCCTGGCTTGGTATGCCCCCAGAGTAGTCATTTCTAGACGAACTGGGTCAACAAATTCTTCTTATTTTCAGTTTATTTTACACGCATATTTTGTTTGTGAGTTGTCACCAAATTAGCCACATAATAATCTCCAAATAAAACGACTACAAATATTGGGGCAAGAAGGAGGAACCAAAAAACCAACCCATACATAAACCAAAGAGTTAGCCGAAGGCGTAAAAAAGAAATATAATGCCTCAATCTAGAACACACAAAAGAGAGAGGTCGGGCAAAGTCCACCTCACGACCGGAAAGAGGCTCGGCCTTGACCTCACAAAGATCGTATAAAGGAGACTATCAATCTTGAGGATATAGCCAATGATCCGGCGGCCACAACAAAGGCCATCACTTTCTTGCTACGAGCACAGAAAGAGGGCCGAAAAAGAGTTGGCCAAGTTAAAAACTCAAGAAGATAAACGGCGACGCCGCGATACACCGATAGCGAGCAAGTTAAAATGAAAGTCGTGAAGCGGCCAACAAAAAAAGCCGATGATCGTCGATGACGAACAACCTCAAGGGTCCGCACCATCAGCGTTTGACGTTTGAGGCTCTCCGCCAAAGACCTAATCGGCAATAATAATAAAGACAGGATCCGGGGAAGGAACAATCGATAAACAAACCCGCTTCATTCGGATCCCCATGATCATCCGTGATGCCGAACAAAAATTGGCTTGAACAAAATTGTCTATTCATCATCGATTGGGTAGTCAAGCACAAACTTGAAAGGGGATCGCCCCCATCACGAGCATGACCATTGGGTCCTCATGATGGGAAACAACCCCATCCAAGTCTCTGTTAGTTCCACAAAATTTGGCGAAAAATCGTAAAAGCCATAGAAGGCTTACAGCCGACTGCCGCGACTAAAGGACACCCTCGGCGAAAGCATTACCTACCCGTGCCGCTTACTATCACCGGCGATCATGGCGCCAAAATACAAGAGAAAGTGGTGAAGATCCGACCACCAATCCCCATGTTCGATCTTTGGTCGACCCACATGTCCATCTCAAAGAAAGACTCGGCCTTTATGATTGCCATGGGTGCCACAGACGCGACGCAAAGTGCGATCATTCCCCATGACTTTGGGGTGATCGGGCACATAGATGGTTCTCTACTTTGCCCGCGTCCATCACTTCTTTTTTTTTCAATTGGGACAACAATTCCTGTCCCATTTCTCATCCATGTGTGCTTGCCCATCACCAAAACAAAGGTTGGCGCATTTTTCCCAACTAAGAGGTGAGTCTGATCGAGCATACATTGAAAGATTTGATAAATGTTTGTATGATGGGGCCCCAGTTGAAGAGGATGCCAAGATCCTAGCGGTGGTCGGGCCGACCTTGAATCTTGACATGTGGAAAGCCATGCATCAAGACCGGCGAACACATATTCGGGGATTCGAGAAAGCGAGCAACCAAGATCATAGCCATGCAGGATCTGCTCACCCAGTCAGGATTGGGTTAGGAAGCGCCAACTAAGAAAGTTTTTGGGAAGAAAGTGATGAATGAAGGGGGGTACAAACCCCCAGGCTCTTTCAAACCAATCGAAGAAAGAGCATAAGCAAACGCCCTACGAAGTTTTTTGGGCGTTTTAGCATAAACAATTTTCAACCAAATCAAAGATCGGGACATGTTAGATAGGCCTCGAAGAATCATAATGGACAAGCATCGGCTTAATGCTTCCAAATATTGTAATTATCACGAGTACATCGGGCACAATACAGAAGATTGTCGTGATTTACTTCGTCAACTTTGGAAGCTATACGAAGATAATCGTCTTACCCAGTTCCTAAAAAAGTCGGCGAGCAGAGGCTTCCGAACAGAAAAAATAGAAGATCGAAGGGGTAACCGTAAAGCCTAACAAACATCTGACAGTGATCCTGAAGAATATCGTAAGAGGTCTGAATTACCCAAAAGAGGGCCTCCTACTGTGGGTAGAGGTCGAGAAAGTCAAGAGATCCACATGATACGTCCTGAATATGGTCCAGTGGGTGGATGTTATCAGGCACCAACATTATCGAACAGACGTATGAAGATGGAGATGTGCCATGCAAAACATCCATCAGGTGAAGGTGGCGAGCACATCAGCTAGCATGCCACCCTCTCGCCAAATCATGTTTTCAGAAGACGATCTCGACGGTATAATCACCCCCACAATGACTCCTTAACCATCAGTGCTCATCTCCTCGGGTTGAAGGTGCACCGCCTCCTGGTCGATACCAGAGCATATGCAAACATTTTGTTCGTTAACACTTTGCACCAAATGGAAAAGCAAGTTGGGGACTTGAGTAGCTATATTGAACCATGTGATCATACCATTATGGGTTTTGGGGAATCTGTAACCCGACCCTATGGCATGATTAGGTTAGGAGTTGAGTTAGAATCAATTCTAAATCTGGAGATTCGACGAACTAGAATGCTAGATTTTGTAATCGTCGATGCTCCGTCCACTTATAACGGTTTCCTAGGACACCCGTTCATCCAGGAATTTAAAGCGGCCTGTTCTACTTATTATTACTGTGTTAAATTTCCAACACAAGATGGAACGGGTAAATGTAAAAGAGATCGAAGAAAGTTTTCGAGATTGTTTGCTATCATGTGCACCGTAAAAAAGCAAAATATCGTTAACATGATGGAGCAAACATGGGAGATTGAGAGCCAAACCAAAGAAAAATACGTTGCCAAAATATCCTTTGATGAGCACAAGTTTGACGAGCACACCTCCCTGTGCGAACACAGAACCCGCAAACACAAGAGTCCGAAATGGTGACTCATGTCCCAGATCTCCCAGATCTAATGAATATTGATCCGCCAAATGAGCTACCGGACCTAGAACCTCGCGTAGGTTTTGAACCTATGGAGGTTGATGATTTAACACCGGGGTCGATCCAAGATCCTCGGTGGAAACAAAAAGAAAAGCGAGCAACTCCTCGTCGAACAACCGTAGTCTATCAATATCGACCAAACAGGACTGAAGTTAGAAGTGTTCATTGGTTGAATTACCCGAACCAATTCAACGAAATGATTGCTTATCTTCAAGCAAACTTGGATGTGTTCGCTGGTCGCACAAGGACATGGTTGCCATTGATCCCAAACATGCATGTCACTCCCTCAACCTTGATCCAACACAGACTTCAGTTATCCAGAAGCGCAGAAAGTTCAGTCCGGAAAAGTAAGCGGCAATGAATAGTGAAATCAAAAAGTTGCTCGACAATAAACTGATTCGAGAAGTGAAGTGCCCAAGATGGCTTATAACCGTAACTCGTCCGCAAAGACTAATGGATCTTGGAGACTATGTATTGATTTCAATTTAAAAACAAGGCATGCCCGAAAGATAATTTCCCAATGTCGATATCGATTATTTGGTCGATAATACAAAGAAAGCTGATGAGCTCATGATCATTGGGATTATACTGGAAAGTATGCTTTTACTTTGTATAATCGAAACTGAATTTCCAGACTTATTTACTGAAATAAATTGTTTATCACTGATGCTTTAAATATGATTGAATGTTACATATATTTATTTGATAATCGCTCAATAATTAAATACATGATACATTGTAGTTAATTTAGTGATACCGCATCACGTAAGATTAAATTAATGGTCCCTTGTAACTAAAAAGTACGCCATTCACGACCTAGATGGAAATGAACAACCCATCACGAAAAGGTTGAGGTGTAAGGCTCGATTGGTTTGTCTTGACCAAGAGATTACACTAGTGCATGACCGATCTTGTGAATAGGACCTCTGGGAGGATAAATTCTTGAGAATCCGAACAAGGAAGAATTAGACCTCGATTGGTTCGTTGTTTCTTAACCTCCATCCCTTAAATAGGATCACGTGGGATTGGTAACTATTGCTTTGACTTATCATGGGTAGCGAATCGGAGAGAGATTCAATACTTTTTATCTTGGGCAATATTATTGGTCACATGTGATTGCTAAGATTTAATACTGAAGAATCGTGTTCAAGCACGCTTGTTTGATTTGCCCCTTGGGAGGTTTATAAGCTTTATCATACCAAATCTTGCAAGTGGAATTAGTTTCGATATGGATAATAATGTTGAACCGCTCCTTGACCAAGGACAAAAGATATTAATTAACGGAAAAGCTATTTCAAAGGGCTTGAATTAATTAATGGGCTAGATAATCTTAAACACGGGAAATAATGACCGGGAGCCATATTGACTGTAATATGAGTTAAGATGGATAGTGCAATATTAATTATGTAGTGGGATTAATTAATATTTATGAGCTTGAATTATATTGTGGCTCAATATTAGATATTCAAGGTCCATTAGAAGGTCCAATCTTAATTCTCCTAAAGGCCCCCTGAGTAGCCCAACAAATAGTCCATTAACTGAAAAAGGTGATTAAAAATAAATAAATTTTGTTGCTTATTTTTCCTCTAATTTTTCGAAAATTATGAATAAGTTGGGAGAAAGATTTTCTTTGAATTTTGTTATGGAATGAAGATATGTATTTTTGGAATACAAGATTATCTCATTAAATTCAAGAAATCTCCCACTTGGTTATTCATATAGTGTGTTTCGAAATTTTTGAAAGATAAAGGGCAAGAAAGATTTTATTGATTTTCTTGAAAAGATATTATGGAAGATATGTATTTCTTGAAATACAAGAATATCTCATAAATTCAAGAAGATCCAAATCTTGGATTCTTGAACACTAAATTTTTGAAAATACCATATTATAGAAGGAGGTGGGATTTTTGTGGAATATTTTAATTATGGGAAAAAAAATATAGGAGATATATTCAAAATTTCTTGGTGATCAAGAAAAGTCTTTTCCCACATTGGTTTTCTACTGAAAAAATCGACCACCTCTCACCTATAAATAAGGGATGATTGTTTCATTCCCAAGTACAATTCCATGTCTTTGGAAAAATTAGAATCCACGAAAAGTGGTGCAACAAAGTTTCCCGAGAGTTAATTGTTCGTTATCCTTCCACCGTTGTCGAGCAACGAACGTGGATTCCTTTTTGTTAGTCCGTCCAAACCGAGGTTTTTCACTTAAACTGGCGTGGCTTATTATATGCATGATATGTTGTTGCAATTATTATTTGAATTAATATAGGATTAATTCATGCTAGTAATAATTAAATAATTAAATTTGTATTTAAATATTCACCCCGAATAGATCTGTGCAACTCATTTCCCAACAACTGGTATCAGAGCCACAGTTTCGGGCTCTGAATTTTTAAATTGTAATTTAATTCATGGACATTAAATTTGAAATTGGATAGTAGAATCTGTTAGATCTGCTTTTGCGGTATCCAATTGTCATGGATTTTAATGTGTTTATTTATGCATGATATAAACCGTGGTTTTTAATTCGATTCGCTCGGATTTGTTTTTGCCTCGTGAGAAAATCCACGAGTAGACTATGATTTGTTTGATTTGATCAATGTAATAGACTAGTCTAGATCTAGTTTATTTATTTTTTGTAAATAAATTGTAACCGGATCGGGAACGAAGAGACGAAGAATTAAAGGACAAAATTCAGAATCGGGCGTGGGCGGCGGCGCTTGCTTGCGGGTTGCACGACGGGCGCAGGCGAGGCACGGGTCGAGGCGCAGAGAATGGGGGTCGCAAGACGGGCGATCTTAGCGATCGCGCGTCTTGCCGATCGAAAGCGGACGGGGTGGCCGACGCGGGCGCCGCGAGGACGACGGGTCAAATTTCTTGAGTCGCGGTCGCCGCCGAGAGCTAAGACGCCGAGCCGATACCGCCGAGGTGTGTCGAGGCATCGGGGGCGCGACCGCCGGGCGGTGCCGAGGCTTCTGGTCGTTCTAGGTCAAGTGGCGGATCTTGCGGCGTGCATCCCGGCTGCGAGCTGCTTGGCGTGGCGTTTCGAGACGAAGTATTTTTCGAGACGAACGAGTGGGAGAAATTCGAGACGTGTTTCTTCAAGATCAAGTCAAGAAAAATCAAACCATGACAATTGGATAATTTGTGCCCAATATGTTTATTTTTCTGTTTTGCTTGATTTATTTGTGCTATCTTATGCTTTATTTAATTTGTTTAAATGTGTTTGCATGAGAGTTGCCCAAATGGAAAAATCCCACCTTCAAAATTACTAAGTATGTTTAAATAATTAATTGACAATTTTATTCCGGATAATAAAATTGAATTAATTTTGACCTCCATGATTTATTTATTTGTGAATTCTTTTGGAGAAATTCCCCGCACGGGACGATCAAAAGATAGTTTTCACATGAATGAATTCCAAACGGATGATTGTGGGTTATTACTAGTGGCGACGATGACCCTCCCCACGAGGCTCGATCAAAGCGAAATAGTAATCTTGTATTTAATCATGGTTATTACTTAGGTATAAAATTGATAATCATATACTTCCCCGAAGTCCCTGTCAATTTTATATTGGTCAAGTGGGAGCCAACTATTAATCTGGATATTAAAGGTTTGTAACTATTCTTGTTTGTAACCTGCTTGAATGTGTTTAAATAATGACCCACCCCACGTGGTTTATTTAAACTGCTTTTGAGATGTTGGTGATGCATGTTCATATTTTTTTTTGAGATTTTAATATGAAGCATGTGATCGAACCTTGTGATATACTTGTCTTTATTGCATATAGTTGTTTATTTCGGGCCAAAGATGTCGTTACCTTTTAATCCAATCGTTATTATACTTAAAGTTAATACAATATGTATGGAAACTATATTGATTGAAAACGAAAAATTATCCTAATCGCACAAAAAGCACAAGTGGATTCTTGACACACCAAAAAATCGATGAGCCAACCGATGAGTCAAAACATGCGGACTCGTTAGATCACCTTGCGAGAGATGTCGTCATTTTTGAAAAAAGGTGGAGGGCAAACACGTAAGGGATTACGCCCTCAAAATAGATGGCCCATCCCAACAAACTTGAGATTCGAGTGCAGATTATGATCCGAGACTTCGATGAATTTGGTACTTCACTCTCTCAAAAAAAGTTTTTGAGCATTTTTTGGCCTCGCTAATAATTTGTTTGCAAGCTTTTGGTCTCGGATAAATGATGATGAGGACCAAACTCAAGCTTTGACGACAAGTGGTCCGTCTTCATCTTCTAAGCCAAGGGTAGGCAAGATAAAGAAGAGGACCAAAGGCCATAAGCAATAAAACTCAAATGTTGCGGGAAATGGTAAGATGAGGAATGCTTGTTGTGTCAAGGAAAATCCAAAGAGGAAGTGCTTAAGATGCGGAAGAAAGGAAAATGGAGGTTTTGCTGTTCCAACCCCAAAAGGGACTCGGAAAGAAAGGTAATTCTCACGCACTAGTTGTTGAAACTTGTTTAGCGGCGATACTTCTCATTAGTGGGTGGTTGATACGAGATCCACTAATCATGTTGGCTTCACGGGTTCTAAATGATCCGCAACTTAGTGGGAGTGAGATCCTCATCACATTGGGCAACGTTCATTAAAGTAGAAGACATTGCAATGCTACGTAAGTGGCAGATATTGCAATGCTACAATAGTAACGATTATTGCAATATTACGCAAGTAACAACCATTGCAATGCTACATGAGTAGCAGTTAAAGCAGTGGGAGAAGTGCACCTATCTTTTGAAGATAAAGTTTTTTTGAGATTATCTTTATGTTCCTAGTTTTAGAAAAGAATTCACTTTCAATTTCTAAAATTCGATTAAAGGACACTAAGTTTCTTCTAATAAGAATGACATCATTTTTGAAATGATGAGTGTATCTCATACGGGACATTGATGGAAAATCTCTATACAATTAATCTGCACACCACTCATGAAATGCATCCTATAACACATCAACTATTTCCGACAAAAGAAAAGCGTGAAACGAAATACTTCTTTGGCATCTAAGATTAGGTCATATAAATCCAAAGAGCATCCAAAGGTTGGTGAAAGATGGTTCACCGAGCGTCTCCAAGTTGAACAAATCCCAACCCGCGAATCATGTTTGGAGGGTAATATGACCAAGAGGGCATTTGGAGCCAAGGGGATTAGGGCCAAAGAAGTGTTAGAGATCGTTCACACAGATGTATGTGGTCCAATGTCAACCAAAGCAAGAGGAGGTTATGAGTAATTTTATTGATGATTACTCAAGGTACATTTTCCTTATGAAGCATGAATATGAGACCTTTGAAAAATTCTAAGAATTTAAGGCTCAAACAGAGAATCATAGGGGAAAAACGATCAAGTCTCTACGATCCGATCGTGGAGGCGAATACCTCAAATGATGAGTTTTTGAACCGCTTATCCGATGAAGGGATTGTATCCCACTCCTAACCCCTCAACAAAACGGGGTAGCAGAGCGAAGAAACAGAACTCTTTTGGAAATGATTAGATCAATGATGAGTTAAGCGGATCTTCCCAAGTCATTCTGGGGTCATGCCTTGGAAATAATGGCTTACATTCTGAACTTGGTGCCATCCAAATCGGTTCCCAAAACTCCCAAAGAATTGTGGACCCAAGCGCAAGCCTAGTATGAGACACATGAAAATTTGGGGTGTCCGCCTATGTGTTGGATAAGGAAGCCCAGGTAAATTGGATCCTCGATCGTAATTAAAAATTTGTTTGTAGGATACCCCGGGAACAAAAAGGGTGTATGTTCTATTGTCCTCAAGATCAAAAGGTGGTCATAAGCACCCACTTTAGATTTTTGGAAGAAGACTATATGAACCAAAGAAAACTCGAAAGTGAGATTACCTTAAATGAGCTTAGAGGGCAAACCTCGGTGCAACTTTACTTAGATGATATACCAAACGATACACTTTCACAACCGAGCCTCGTCAGTAGTGGGAGGGTTGTTAGACAAACGAGAGATTCATGGAATAGGAGAGTTCCTCGGACTTGATTCCCTGACAAGACGAATCGGACCCATGGACATATGACGAGGCACTCCAAGATAAGGATGCGATTCTTGGCAAAACAACAATGAAAGCCTAAAATGGGTTCTATGTTTCATAATAGAGTGTGGAGCTAGTCGAACCACTTAATGGGGTTAAACCCATTGGATTCAAGTGGGTATATAAGAGGAAAAGAGGACCGGGATGGGAAGGTTGAAACCTTTAAAGCAAGACTAGTGGCGAAAGGTTATACTCGTAAAGAAGGGATCGATTATGAGGAAACTTTTTTCGCCGTAGCCATGCTTAAGTCCATCCGTATTCTCTTATCGATTCTTTGAACATTTCGACTTTGAAACTGGCAAATGGATGTCAAGACGGCTTTTCCTTAAAGGAAGTCTTGATGAAGAGATCTATATGCAACAACCCCAAGGTTTCATTGAAACAAGCCAAGAACATCTTGTTTGTAAGCTCAAAGTCCATTTACGGACTCAAACAAGCATCCAGAGCTTGAAACTAATGTTTTGATCATGTTATAAAGTCTTATGGGTTTGATCAAAATGAGTTTGAAAGTTGTGTGTATAAAAAACATGTCGGAACTGCATTGGTATTCTTAGTACTATACGTAGACGACATTCTGATCATCGAACGATGCGATGTGATATCGCACGTAAGGGCATGGCTTTCAAAAACCGCTTTGATATGAAGGACTTAGGGGAAGCCGGACATATCCTTGGGATCAAGATAACTCGAGATCGCCAGAAAAGGATGATCGGGTTATCGCAAGTTTCATACATAGACACTGGTTTTTTGAAAGGATTCAGCATGCAAGATTCCAAGAAAGGATTCGTACCTTTCGGACTTGGAATCCATCTATCCAAGAAAATGTTCCCTAAGATGAAAAGGAGATAGATGACATGAAAGGTATTCCTTGTGCTTCTACCGTTTAAAACCTTATGTATGCATTGCTGTGTACGAGACCGGATATCTACTTTGCCGTAGGCATGGTAGTAAGATATCAAAGTAACCCAGGGGAAAGAGCATTGATCTACGCTTAAAAACATTCGAAGTGTCCGAAAAGAACTCGGGATAGAATGTTGATTTATCGATCGACACTCCAATCCCCATCGGCTACATGGACTCGGATTTTCAATCGATATAGATTCCGCAAAATTATCTCGCCTCGATTAATGTGTTTCCATTTGGGAAGTGTAGCCATCAAATGGACGAGTGTGAAGCAAAATGCATCAACGACTCAACCATGGAACTTCGGGTAAGTAGTCGCTTGTGAAGCGGAGAAAAGAACCGATTGGGGCTCTAGACCTTCTTAGTGGACTTGGATGGTGTTCTGAATTTGTCTAGCAATATCTGCTAGGGGCAGTTGCAAATTCAAGAGAACCAAGAGTCCACGAGTCAAACAAGCACACTAAAAGAAATACATCTTATACGAGAAATCGTTAAGAGAGGAGATATATTTATGGCAAAGATAGCGTCTGAGGATAGCCTAGCAGATCCATTCACAAAGCGTCTGCCTCTGAATACATTCGAGAGACATGTGAGTGGAATGGGTGTCAAGACCGCTTGTCAATCTGCTTTGAGTATAAGTGAGAAAATTATTAGGTTCGTGTAGGTGACATTAGATGTCACGGACTACGCGAGACATGTTGTAGTATACTTAAAAGCAGACTTTGAGTATAAGTGGGAGATTGTTGGGATTATACTGGAAAGTATTCTTTTACTTTGTATAATCGAAACTGAATTTCCAGACTTATTTACTAAAATAAATTGTTTATCACTGATGCTTTAAATATGATTGAATGTTACATATATTTACTGCATAACTGTTCAATAATTCGTACATGTTACATTGTAGTTAATTTAGTGATACCGATCACGTAAGATTAAATTAATAAATCCCTTGTAACTAAAAAGTACGCCATTCACGACCTAGATGGAAATGAACAACCCATCACGAAAGGTTGAGGTGTAAGGCTCGATTGGTTTGTCTTGACCAAGAGATTACACTAGTGCATGACCGATGCTTGTTGAATAGGACCTACATGAGGATAAATTCTTGAGCCCGAACAAGGAAGAATTAGACCTCGAATGTTCGTTGTTTCTTAACCTTCATCCCTTAAATAGGAACACGGGATTAGTAACTATTGCTTTGACTTATCATGGGTAGCGAATCGAGAGAGATTCAATACTTTTTATCTTGGGCAATATTATTGGTCACATGTGATTGCTAAGATTTAATCTGAAGAATCTTGTGCAAGTACGCTTTTTTTGATTTGCCCCCTGGGAGGTTTATAAGGTTTATCATACCAAATCTTGCAAGTGGAATTAGTTTCCTATATGGATAATAATGTTGAACCGTTCCTTGACCAAGGACAAAAGATATTAATTAACGAAAAATATTTCAAAGGGCTTGAATTAATTAATGGGCTAGATAATCTTAAACACCGGAAATAATGATCGGGAGCCATATTGACTGTAATATGGGTTAAGATGGATATTGCAATATTAATTATGTAGTGGGATTAATTAATATTTATGGGCTTGAATTATATTGTGGCTCAATATTAGATATTCAAGGTCCATTAGAAGGTCCAATCTTAATTCTCCTAAAGGCCTCCCCGAGTAGCCCAACAAATAGTCCATTAAACCGAAAAAAGTGATTAAAAATAAATAAATTTTGTTGCTTATTTTTCCTCTAATTTTTCGAAAATTATGAATAAGTTGGGAGAAAGATTTTCTTTGAATTTTGTTATGGAATGAAGATATGTATTCTTGGAATACAAGATTATCTCATTAAATTCAAGAAATCTCCCACTTGGTTATTTCATAATAGAATTTTGAAATATTTGAAAATATAGTGGGCAAGAAAGATTTTCTTGAAAAATATATTATGGAAGATATGTATTTCTTGAAATACAAGAATATCTCATAAATTCAAGAAGATCCAAATCTTGGATTCTTGAACACTAAATTTTTGAAAATACCATATTATAGAAGGAGGTGGGATTTTTTGTGGAATATTTTAATTATGGGAAAAAAAGAATATAGGAGATATATTCAAGATTTCTTGGTGATCATGAAAAGTCTTTTTCCACATTGGTTTTCTCTTGAAAAAATCGACCACCTCTCACCTATAAATAGGGGATGATTGTTTCATTCCCAAGTACAATTCCATGTCTTTGGAAAATTAGCAAATCCACGAAAAGTGGTGCAACAAAGTTTATTTTTTCCTTTTGTTAATTGTTCATGAAAGTATCCTTCCACCGGATTGTCGAGCAAGGGCTAAGGGAATACTTGGGAAGTCCTTTTGGTTAGTCCGTCCAACCGAATTCAACGCCATCCCGAGAGGTAATGCTTCACTTAAACCCGTAGATTCCGTGATCGTGGGTTTTACGTGGCTTATTATATGAATGATATGTTGTTGCAATTATTATTTGAATTAATATAAGATTAATTCATGCTAGTAATAATTAAAGAATTAAATTTTTATTTAAATATTCACCCCGAATAGATCTGCAGGTAACTCATTCCCCAACAATGACCTTCATGGATGCTTTTGTTTGGCTATCACCAAATACCCATGCATCCCGGACGATCAAAAGAATACTTACATTCTCAGAGTGAAAATAATATGTCTTGTTATTGCGGCATGCCGTTCGGATTGAAGAATGCCGGAGTAACATATCAGCGTTTGGTGAACAAAATGTTCGACGAACACATCGGCCGAACAATTGAGGTATATATTGAGGATATTGTGGTAAAGAGCGAACACAAGAAAGACCACATCACCCACCTCGCACAAACGTTTGATATACTCAGGGAGTACAACATGAAGCTAAATCCGAAGAATGCAGCTTTGGGGTTCACTCAGGAAAATTCCTCGGACATATGGTCAGTCAACGGGGGATTGAAGCAAACCCATCAAAGATTCAAGCCATGCTCGACATGCAGGCCCCCAGGAGTGTGAAAGAGGTCCAAAAGTTAACCGGATGTTTAGCTTCCGTAAGAGGGTTTATATCAAGAACTGGGGACAAATGCAAACCTTTCTTTGATGCATTAAAGAAAGGGAAATTCCAGTGGATAGAGCATTGCTAAAACGCATTTGAATCATTAAAATAATACCTTGCGAGATACTCGCATTGTCTAAGCTTTTCTTCGGCGAACAACTTTATTTATCTCGGCCGCATCCGAGCATGCAATCAGCGTTTTGCTCGTCAGACGAGCGAAGGGGCGACCCACTTGCCGTTTACTATGTTAGCCAAGTGCTCAAAAAGAAGCGAGCTCCTACCCTCCATTGGAAAAATTAGCATATGCTCGTTATGAGTGTTAAAATCCGACCATACTTTTTGATCACTCAATCGAGGTAATCACCACATTCCCCATTGCGATAAGTCCTCCAATCGACCCGACAACGCAGTGACTACTCAAGTGAGCGGTGGAGTTAGGACAATTGGCATTACGTTAGCCTCGAACAACAATGAAGGGCCAAGTTATGGCCGATTTTATGGTCGAAGCCGACATATCCACAAATGCCCGAAAAAGCTGTCGACCAACCATGGCATATGTATGTTGATGGCTCATCAACGAGTTCAAGAGCCAGAGCAGGCGTAGTTCTCATCAGCCCAACTAGACAAACATTCACGATAGCCATCCATTTTGATTTCCCAGCCACAAATAATGAAGCCGAGTACGAAGCTTTGATCGCTGGACTACAGATGGATATGACAATGGGAATTCAAAGGTCGATGATTTACAAATGATTCTCAGATAATCGTTTATCAAATAATCGGGCGTCTGAGGCCCGAGGCTAACATATGGCACAATATCAACAACTAGCAAAGGAGTTGCTCGAGCAATTCGAACAAGTTTTCATAGAACAATTACCACGATTGGGTAATTAGTTTACACGATGCTTCACACGCCAACGCAACCGAGAAGGAAACCGACGAACACAACGGACATTGTGGTCGCCACAACTTGTTCCCCATCGGGCCCTAGAGTTTTGGTCGCCCATGACAAAAGTAAACGAAAACCGGATGACTCCAACTCGAGTTACTTACAAAAGGGACTTCTCCTCGAGAATAAGGCACAAGCTACTGCGCAGATTACAATCACTTTCGTTATACAATCTTAGACGAGCATTTGTACAAAAGAAGTTTCTCACTTCCACTATAGAAGTGTATTACTCCTGAAGAGGGTCACGTAATTCTGGAGCAAATCCATGATGGAGTATGTGGAAATCATACAGGTGGGCTCGTCCTGGCACATAAAATTATCAGACAAGGTTATTATTGGCCGACCCTCAAAAAGGATTCGCTCGTGTATGCTCGCGCGTGCCACAAGTGCCAGGTACATGCCCCACTTATTCATAGCCCACCTGAGGAATTAGTGTCAGTTTATAGCCATGGCTATTTGCTAAATGGGGAATCGATTTGATCGGCCCATTTCCTACTGGCACATCGGGAGTAAAATATACTGTGGTTGCCGTTGATTACTTTACTAAATGGGCGGAAGCCGAAGCTGTTGTTAAAGTCACCGAACAAAGAATGTGGAACTATGTTTGGAAAAACGTCATTTGTCGTTTTGGGCTTCCCCAATCATTAGTAACAGATAACGGCAAACAGTTCGATGGAAGTGAATTCCGACAAAATTGTGCTCGCTGGGGCATAAAAAAGCATTACTCAACTCCGTATTATACCAAGTCAAACGGACAAGTTGAAGCCGTTAATAAAATTATCAAGCATACCCTCAAGGCCAGACTTGATAATTCCAAGGGGGGAGGATGGGTTGAAGAGTTGCCCGAAATTTTATGGGCTTATCGAACAACTTTCAGAACATCAACTGTGGAAACCCCATTTGCCGTGGCATTTGGTGCGGAAGCTGTTGTACCCGCAGAAATCAAGATTCCGAGTCATCGAACAATGACTTTTGGAGAGCACATCAATGACCAGGCGCTCGCCCTGAGTGCAGACCTGTTAGAAGAAAAAAGGACGAAGGCTGATTTCAAGAATGCCATGTACAAAAAGAGATCAGAAAAGTTTTATAACTCCAAAGTCCGAACACGTAGGTTCAACGTGGGCGAGCTGGTTCTAAGACGAGCAACATGGGTATCAAGTGGTGTGTTCGGCCGAGCATGGAAAGGTCCATTCAGAGTCACAGAACGTTTGTTAAACGGGGCATATGACTTGGAAGACCTGAATGGAGTCCCATTGTCCTACTCGTGGAATGCGTCAAATTTGAAAAAATATTATCAGTAATGACGAGCATAATTGGTCGAACATAATCAGCCACATAGCTGAAATGAGCACAAATGGCCGAACATAATCAGCCATTCAGCTAAGACGAGCAGGACAATCCTGAAGGAAGAACACATCGTGTTCGATACAAATCTTCTAGAAAGAAATGCTGGCCAACACTATTGAAAGATAGAAGATACGTGTCAAAACAAGTCGAGAAGTGGTGGCAACCAAAAAAGGAACGTGTCAATCCTTGAACAAGAGCTGGCAAAAAACCGAACAGATGTCAAAATAAGGATTCAAAGCGGACAAATGTCAAAAGGAGGAATTAAAAGCAAGAGGGTCAGCACCAACTAGCTATGCCAGCACCAGCTTGGGATAGTACTATAAATAGAGGCATATTGATAGCTGAAGAAAGCAGAGAAAAAAACAGATGAAAAAGAAAAAAATACTACAGTTATCGGAAGAAAGTTGGTTCAGTATGCCTCCAGACGAAGAATCCAGCACTCGATTCAGCTATCATTCTGCTGAATCGAGCATCTGTCCTAGTACGAGCTTTATACCACATATGACACTCCGAGCACAGGTTGAAGCTCGTTGCGGACTCAAGATGCTCGGCAGAGTCATGGTTGCCACTCCACGTTACTCACTGCTTATGCAGTAGTAAATCACTAGTCCCCTATGCATCCCCAAAATCTCCTCCGAAGGGGAGGGATGTCGTGGTATCCGCTTGAAACAACATGCGGATGCTGATGCTCAGGCATCTACTGAAGGGGACAGAATGGTGCGAGCTGAGGATTTTGCTCGCGATTCTGATATAAGCGGAAGGCGTGCTGTTTCACATACTATGTCATGCACCTGTCGCATAATCACAATTTGTCCAGGAGGGACAAATGCTTATGCTGCTGCTGCTTGAGCATGTTATTTAAAGAAGGGTAGACAGGATGATGTGCCACATGCTTGTCAACATCAATTCCGCGGACAAGGTGAGGCCAGTTCGTGTCTACTCAAGACAAGGTTTAGATTTAAAACCGTAGTCTGATGTCTATAGTTGTGTAATAGACAGTTTTCTTCAAATGTAAAGGTTGTAATAGAATACAACGTGTTGCAAAAAAATATTTTTGTTTGTAAAGATTTTCTAGTTGAAGCTTATTAGAGGTCGCACCTAAGCCGGACGGCCCGAACAAAGACGAACGAGCCCAAGTCTATGTTCACCTGACGAGCGAGTTCATGCTCTGATTCCCGCAGCAAAAAGTGAGTAATGGGTACGCAATGTAAAAAAGACGACTCAGACTTACAGATACCAAAAAGCAAAAGTGGGTGATGAGTGTGGGTCCCAACTAAATAAGACGGCCTAAGATTTTAAGTGATCGCTACTTTAAATAAGACGATCGCAACCAAGAAAGGGGGGGTTCATAAAGTTAACCCATCTGGTCGCACCTAAATAAGACGATCAACCGATTGGAACATCAATAAGACAATCAAAAACGAAAGAAGTCAGGAGCGGGCATAGGCAAACACAATGTTCGAATTCATTCAGAAGAAAAGAGGCATAAACTAGAAAGTAACAAGGCAAACATCGAGCAAACACAAGCATCAATGAATCATCAGCAACAACATTCATCCTCAATAATAAGGTTAGAGGAAACAGTTCAAAATATAAATTCAACCATTCAGTTTTAAGTTGTTCGAACAAGATAGAAGAAAGCAAAAAATTATACAAGTACAGAAGAAACTGTTCGAGCAAAAAATAAAGAAGACAAAAAATTACACAACATTTGTTCAGTAAAGCAGGAATTATACTAAGGGACAAATTCATAGTTGGGGGTGGACGGAAGCGAAATGTCGAACAAATCATGCTCGGCCCCCTCAGCAACGGCTCCTCCAGCATGGTCAGGACCAGTATGCTCGCCAGGAGATACACTTTGCTCGACCTGCACCTGATCGGACCCGGACTCAGCTCGGAGAGTTTGATCAGCAACATCAGCAATATTCACATCCGAGCCGTCTTCCTCATCCAGGATAGGATCATCAATCACGATCCCTTCAGGAAGAATGGAGAAATCACACAGATCGTACAAGTCAGACATCGGAAGGTTGCGATCTGGTGGGTTGTCGATCAGGTACTGCTGAAAACTGGATATGAGTGGGGCAATTTGTTCGCCAGTGAGCGTGTGGCGAGCAGACCGGATGACATCGGCAAAGGCACAAATGTAAGAGAAGTTTGACATGGAATCAACATACTCCTCATTGTGCAATCTTGAATTTTTTAGACCCAAACGAGTTTTGGTCTCTTCAGCAATGATGAGTTGTTGGCCGAGCGAATTCTTCTCACTTTCCATGACCTCGGCGTCGATCTGTTTTTTTTTTTCAAAGCTCGACACTCATCTCATTATGAACTCTCCGTATCTGGACCCACCTCCTCCCCGAGCAAGGTTTAGCTCCTCCCTTGGCTGACGAGCAACTTCCTGAGCCTGGCGAGCATCCTCTTGAGCTTTATGAGCATCCGCTTGAGCCAAGGAAATCTGTCCCTGAGCCAACCTCAGTTCATCCTGAGTTTTGCTCAGCTCGTTCACCTTCTCTTCAAAACTTCTGATCAGAGCCAAGTAGTTGGCATGAAGGTTGGTGGACTCGGCATACACTTTCTCAAGGATGACCATAGATTGGACTCGGTGTACCAAAGTGAAGTCGCATGTTTTCCAAAGGTGTGGGACCCGTCTTGGCCTCTTCCACTCAAGAGTCCATGCTCGAATCCGGGGTCTCGCCGCCTTTTGAACATGCTCGGGAATGCCAGAACCTTGCGAACACTTGTCGAAAGCAAAGAGTAATTTTTTTTCAAATTGGGCATCAAGGGCGCCAACACCCCTCAACCCGCACAAACACCCAAGCAAAAAAACATGACAAAAGCGAACAAAATTAAAAAAAGGAAATAAAGCGAACAAAAATGTACTGTTCACCCGAAATGGATCCCATCCCAAAAATGATTTATCTTGAGGCCGGAGCTCGGGTTCAAAAGGTCCAAGATCGAGGGTCCAACGGGAGGTGGAGAAGATGTGCAACCTCCATTTCAACAATCTGCGTGGACCGGACCGACCCGCAGGCGCCATTCGACGATCGCAGGTAGTAGGGATCTGGGGATACCCTGATGATCGGTGCTCGTTTGAGCTGTTATTCGCTTCGGCGTGCTTTCGTCCTCGAGCTTGTTCGGCTGCCCTTCTGCTTGCGGTTTCCGTCCTTAGTCTTTTTAGGCGGAGCTGTTAAACTTGTCCCACAGCTTCGGGCGGAACGAGTAGTCCTTTTCGTCGGCTCGATTCCCCGGGGCCGGACTTCGGATGCTTTCGGCTCCTTTCTGCTCACCACGCTTGCTTCTCCTCCATTTGCTTGCTGAGCCTCCCGCTCGGCTTGAATTCGAGCGAGCTCCTGAGGTCTTTTTCTTCGAGCCATCTCGGTATGCTCGGATGTACTCACGGCAACAGTAACAGCAGGGAAAGCTATAAGCAAAACAATTCATTATGCAAGAAAGGAAAACAACGAGCAAAAGGTACAAAACTTATGCAAATGTAAGAGGCAATCCTTACCAGCGGGATTAACAGCTACAAGATGGTGAGGGGCACGCATAAAGCCTCCTTTCTTCCTCTGTTCGGCGGTATTCAGAGTCTTCATAGATCGTTCTGAGCGAGACTCGAGATCGATTTGCCAAACGCTGCTAAAATAGTCGTCTTTGGTCTCTTTGTCCGTCGCAGCTGGAATTCCTGAAATGAAGAATAAGTTAAAATCAGTTCAAGCTGAAGAACAAAAGACACAAAAATACTTCTTCGCGATAAACCCCAAAAATCGGTGGGGAAGTCCAAACGAGCATCCGTTCGCTTCGAGCCGGGCTCTTCCAATCACCCCAACGAACCACAATTTCTCTTTCTAATCATCGATTTTGTTAAGACATCCTCAATGATTTTGCACTTGGCATTGGCTTTGCATGAACAACCATTCGTGTTAAGCCTTCCCGGACGGGGTCAAATGCACTAGTCGAGCAAGTTCAATTTCTTTGGGGTAATATTTGGGCTTTATTTTGCGAACAAAGTCGAAAGCTCATAATCATGTGCCACCCATTCGGCCCGGTTTGTGTGATGGTGATGTTCCATTCCACGAGCAAACGAAAGTGATAGCCCGGATGGAGTGGGAATCGAAGGATGACTTCCATTGTGTCCAAATTCACAAAGAACACAACCCTCGGAAATTGGTCTCTTTCGCTCATCGATTCGGTGCCCGAAAAAAAAAAGACATCTTTGGAGGTTTCATTAATTTCTATACTGGTGAGCAAGCATATCTACATCAATTATGCTTTCGCAATCTTGCTCGTGGTACTCATTCTCAACTCTAATTCTATGAAATTTTTTTTGGGGCAATCAAAATTATAACGAGCATTATACTCGTTATATGTTGGGCTATGAGGGACACCAATAGAGATATCAAGTTCAGTATTTTGCTCACCGCCTATCCCTATGTTCGACTCATCGACATTCACAGCCGTCAAGATTTCCCCCCTCACATTAACATCAACACTATTTACAACCCCAGTCCTAATTTGGGGTTGGGCCAAAGAATCATCACTCGAATCATCCAAAAACACACTACGGGCTAAGTCCCTATCCAATTCGTTTAGGGCTTCATCGGAATTGGAGGAAAGAACGGGCAAACAATTGCGAACTTGCCAACGAGACCACTAACCCCGAGACATTCGCTCTCCTGCGTTAGCATTAATTTCTGGGATTCTAACCGAGAGGGGAAGAGGAACTATGGTGGTCCGATTCTATTGAAACAGAAGGGTTTGAGCGAGAAGCCATAATCACAATGAGAGAAAGTATACAATGGTTACCTGAGTAAGATCCTTCTCCGGAATGATGAAGCCCTTACCGGAATGTTTAGACGCGAAAGAGATTGAAGACAGAAAGCAAGGAAAAGAAGAAAAGAAAGAAAAGAAATTGAGGCGGCGAAATGAGGTATTTATAGATATCGGATTCAATTTTGAAAATCTGGCACAGAATACGAACGACGTCTACAATGGCCCAATCGGCCCCATGATGAATACAAAGTGACCCGGCTGGGGGGTATTGTTATGTTCGATATAATTATTCAGCATTAATCGAACATGTAAGAGAGACACGTGTAATATTTATTAAAATAATCATGCCCGATGGACAAGTATGCTCGCCGCTCGCCGACCAAACAAGTTTGTTCGACCAGCTCGCCACTTGTCAACCAAGCGAACATACTCGCTTATGAAGTAAGTTTTGTTCGCCAGTTTTCCAATTACCAACCAAAGTTGCTCAACCAGCCTACCGAGCAAATAGGCATGTTCGCCACTCAGATCAGGAAAGAAGGAATCAAATAAGCTGAGTCAAGTGATCTGAGGACTCAGATATCCTGAGGGGTCAGTATGCTCGATGATCAGATATCCTGAGGGCTCAAACATCCTGAAAGCTCAGACGACCTGAGGGGTCAGTATGCTCGATGATCAGATATCCTGAGGGCACAAACATCCCCAAGGCTCAGATAACCTGAGAGCTCAGACAACCTGAAAAACTCAGACATGCTCGACAAGGACAATATTCCGATATAAAATTGATATGGTTTAATGGGGCGAACAAAGCGGTCAGCCGAGCAAAAGATTGATTTGGACGACCAAAAGAGTGCCTTATAGACAAGCAAATGCAAAGATCAACCAGAAGACGGTTGGAAACGTGGCGAAGATTACATGAGTTCTTGCATGGCCCAAGTCTCCAAATTATGCATGCCAAACCAAACTTTCATGCTTGTCAAAGTGCTATAAATAGAAGAAAAACAACAACAAGAGATGTTACAAAAAAATTCCCAAATAGAGGTGAGGTATAGAAAAATTCGAGAGTTCATGCACACAAAAACCCTAGCACTCATATTCCAACTTTCCAAATCATCTTCATCCGTAGTGATTCATCTTCATGAGACGTATCATATATTGTACGTAAAAAAACTAATACTACATCCCCGGCTTGGTATTCCCCGAGTAGTCATTTCTGCATTTAACCGGGTCAACAAATTCTTCTTATTTTCAGGTTTATTTTACACGTGCATATTTTGTTTGTGAGTTGTTACCAAATTAGCCACATAATAATCTCCAAATAAAACGACTCGCAACACATTCTAAGTGTGGAGAGACTGAATGCTCAACTTTAATTTTCAATGCCATATAGTAATCATTAGATGTCGTCAATGTGAATTTTATCGATATTAATCATTCAAATGGATGTATTGGATTATCCAAAAATTTAAGTTCAGTAATATTGGCAATGAATTTGCTTCAGACGAATTATATCAGTCCACAAGTATCTTCATGACCATGTTCAATAAAATTAAAAGATACAATTTCAACTTTAGTCGGAGAATGTTGTATTATAATTTTTCCTTTTCTTTACACAAGCCCCACAAATAAATTAATTTACATAAGGTATTATGTTATTCGACACACTATGTAAAATAAAATTTGTCCAAATCCGACTTATCATATTTTGAACTGCTCATGTCATAATTTGAATAAATTTGCTTCAGGCAAATTAGTAAATTATTCAAAAATCACCATTTTCAATGTTCATATTTGCTTCGGGCAAACTAATACGATGAGATCCTATTTTGCTCATAATTAAATAAGGACTTAATTTTAGTGGAAGAGTTTTCAGGTAGCTAAATGAATCTCAACGTGGAAAGTCCAGGTCAAGAAGTAATACATTTAAGAGAAACTTTGATAGATTTTCTTTTAGTAATACAAGATAATTTTTACTACGATTGTCCATAAGGAAAATTTGATATAAACTTTCATATGTAGTTCAGATTCAACAAATTTCAAGGAAACAATCCGCCGCAAAGAGCAGTAATAATAGGCATATAAGGAATTTTCTCATAATTTATAATTTCTACAACAAATAATTCAAACCTATTCTACTAGTAAGCGCTCTAATTGGTTGAAATTTAAAAGTGTTGAGGGAAATTAAATAAATGAATTAATTTCGCACCTCTCTATAAGTTCGGACTTTTAGATGAGACATAATTCTTTCATGGTATCAGAGCCTCTAGCTTAACCCAGATCTTAGGTTCGATTCCCGTGGAAAGCACTCCACCCATTTAAATTGTCCACTCGTTGGGCCTCCTCGCAGAGGGCAGATGCAATGATTTGACCCACGAGTGAGGGGGAGTGAGGGAAATTAAATAAACGAATTCATTTCGCATCTCTCTATAAGTTCGGACTTTTTTAGCCGAGCGGAATTCTTTCAAAAAGGGATTAAACTTCTTTACAGTGGTGGAGCCCTACGGTAAGGGTTCCTAACAGTCTAAAGAAATATTATGCTCGCATGTGTTTACTTTTCCGTCTCATATACTTGGCAATTTCGTCAGCCTTAGTCTCGTCTCAAAGTGGTAGAACAACCGAATATGGATAGTAACCAATATTGAGTCCAAAAGAAAACTCAACATAGAAACGGGTTAGCAAAAAATGAGTTGCAACAATAATAGTCACTTAGATTCATTTTGCAAGTCATTTTTATAGTTACAACCGAATATGGATAGTAACCAATATTGTTTCAACGCATGATTTCTGGATTTTTTTTTGGATTCATTTTGCAAGTCATCTTTATTTGGGGTTTTTAGTTTCAGGCAATTCATTTTCCGACGGAAATTGTCACATTAGATTGGTATATTTGATTTGATTCTTAGGAGATTTTTTTGGCAGGATTTGGATTCACTTATGCCAGTAAACAGGAGTGACAAACCTCTAAATCACGTGGAAGCAGAATATCCACCAAGGATATACGATTCTTAATCAATTCCGTTGGTGGCTCCCCCAGGTAAATTGATGCCTATTTGAATTGAACTCGAGAAATTGGGGTTTGATTTTTTATAAAGTAATTACTGATTTTTTTTCCTAAAAATAATGTATAATGAGTGATACATTATGCGAGTACCTGATATCAATTTTATTTATCTCAACTGTGTATGGATTTGTGAGGTGAATTTCTCTATTCAAACTATTTAGAAAAATTAGACAATGAATTCAGGAGCTAATTTTGAGAATATAAAATATATACTAGTACCTTTCCTGCTTTGGAACTAAGTTTTCAAGAATGGTCTATTGGAGGCCAAATGTGGTAGATACTTTTCCATTTTTAATATTAAAGGCTACATTCAAACAGCAACTTAGTGAATTTCTTGCTCTTTTTTACAGGAAAGACCAAAAATATTCTTTACATCTAATTTTGAAGGCATGAGAAAATTCTAAATTTGTGAAGGCATTGAGAGAGCATCAAGAGTCGGCTCTCTCGATTACCAGAAGTGGTGAAGTTGTTCATACATTCCCCATTCAAACAATCGTTCATCGATGTACCGAAGGTACTCTAATATTGATATTTCTTTGGTTAATTTTATGATTTATGAAATTTTGAATACCCTGATGTAATTTGAAAATTAGAAAGTTTATGGTGATTCCTTGAATCCAACCAAGGGAAGATTTTGTGTTTCAAAACGTGACAAACTTGGTAAACCCAGTGAGGATTGTTTCTTATATTTTACTGAGATTATAACATTTAAATATTGAAGCAAGAGTGTCAATTTCGTTGATATATTTTGACACTGCAAAGCAGAAATCTGCTAATTAGTTTACGAAAAAACTGAAGTCATGAATTTATGGTAATTCTAATAACTTTTCTCAAACCTAAATCAATTTCGTACAGTTGACGATGTAAATGATTTTATGCGATGTTATCATGATAGCTTACTCTTTTGTCTTAATTAAAGCCCGATTCTCAATCATGTAAAATATGACGGGCTGATCACTGAGTGTAGAATCCATATTTTTTTTACATTCTCATTATTATATACAGTTTGGTTGTTGATGGTCATTGTAATGAGCTGGTAACATGGAAACAGACAATTCAAACCCTATTTCACCATTAGAGATAGTTGGATGAGTATTCTGCTCGCTTAGTAATCCTTTATATTTTTATGGATTTGTGTTGCTATATTGGAGATGAGTCTTTTATATATAATAGCAGCTCTGCGTCATCCCAAGTCAATTATTCTATTTGGCGCACTTAGTACATTGTTTGTAATGACCGTAAGTCGATATGATGTCCTATTATCTTGATTTCAGTTGAACTCTTTTCTTCTGTCCATATATTCATGTAAGCCAGCTGAAGTTGAATAACCGCAGGACTAACTCTCCCTGCACCTTCAGAAGCACAACAATATTAGGTTTAATTGATTTTTGTATTTCATAGTTGCAGGGTTGAGTATAATGCCCAAGTGGTACTCAAACTTTGTTTAGAAAGGTAATACTCGTTGAAGTTTTTTACTTCATTTAATATTTATATTTTCTTTCAGATAAGAAAAAGATAACTTGGCGAAGGCAAATTTGCATATGTTCAACCAATTTGCAATAAGTTAAGACAATTTTGTTGGTTAATTTTGAATTTCTATTATCATCAATGCCCACCGATACACATTTTAGCAGGTGAAAATGGATTTTGTTCTTCTGTCGTTTGTAGCTATTGAAAAATTCTTCTAATTGTTTCACTATTCTTTTTCATATAACACTAAACAGTGGCTCAAGCCTCAAGAAAAGTGTGTATTTTCTTATTTGTTTGCAATGTTTGGCTGCGCGGAGAAACAAAGTAACTATTTAATGCTTAATTTTGATACAATCCAAGTCCCAAAATGATGGCACTACCTTTTCTTTCTGGTAATATATTTAACACTTCCGAAACATCCAGAAAATTTCTAAAGTACTATCTGTTACCAACTTCCTCATCAATTCTATCTGCGAAAGTATCTTAATATATTTAAATATATATGTGTCTCTTTATTCTTTCACAAATTATAAAAGACAGAACTACAATGAGCCCGTGCGATGGTGAAAATCTAGTTTAGATTAATTGAAGAGTGACATAATAAATTTAGTGATATTGCAATTATCCCCCTATATACTAATAGGGAGTTGTTTTTGTTGATGTGTCATATTGTGATGAATTTGAATGATGTGTTGTCTTGAGGTTAATTTGGATGAGATGTCATATTTTACTATATTGATGTGTTATTTTTATATTTATTTGTAGCTAATATGTGGCATCCATCACTAATATAGATTTAGGCTTGGACAACTGTTAAAAATGATCTTGGAGAATTGTTATAACCGCTTCTTCAAGAATAACTATCCAAGTTTGGATAATTGATAAAAAAATTTGTTTCAAATAAATCGATTTGGACAAATGTTTTTAACTCAAGATTGCAAGTGGGGGCGTAATAGGCGGGTTTTCAACCGCCCAAGAAGCATATACATTTTAAGCGTGTTAAAAACCGCTCTCAACACTTTTTTTAAAAAAAAACAATCGATTTTTTAGACAAGGGACCCACTAAGATCTCATATATATAAGCCCAAGCCTCCCAATTAATTGAGGCAATTATTTGCTCCCATGGGGACCCAACACGGGACCTTGGGCGCCAGAAATGATCAATTCAATTCCGCCAAGACTAACTTTCTTTCTTCGTTCTTAATGAAATTAGTTCTATTGGTCCTAGAATTCGTTTTTTTTACAATTTTTTTTTAAAATTCTTTATTTTAATTATCTTATTTATTAATTCAATCACACTTTTATATAATAATAATTTTTTTATATAAAGTTAAATTAAATTATATTAAAATTATATTTTTTACTTGAAGTAAGTTGGAACATAGAATTGAACTCTGAATTTGACCGAGATTCTATTCTACACTGAGACAAGATGATCTACGGGAAAACTTGTATTTATAGTGGATATATTTTATGTTTTGATATTGATAGGAACACCTTATCGTTTTTGTTACATCCCACTATTCGTGCAGAAATATCTTACTTACTGCAAGTGTCAAATGGTTGTCTCTACAACGTTTGCATGTGCATGCAATCAGATGGTGAGGCAGGGGAATCAATAGCCTTATGGGAGTTGTCGTTGTAGAGGGACGACGATTCTCCGTGGTCGTTCAAGTATGAACATAGACTCTATCGTCATCTTCTAGGAGGGTGTCCTTCTCGTCTGTTGAGATTCATTACGGAGACAATCACTTTGTTAATTTATGTCGGACCAAAGATTGTGCCCTATAGCTTTCTTGATAAAACCTCGTTAATATGAGCATCTTGATTTGGACAACAAACCATATTGTTATTACTTTGATAGTAACACGGAAGAAGATATTTCGCAAAAGTTGATACTAAAAGGTATCATTAATGTTGGTATTGCGACTTTAATGATTGGATTGAAGTAAATGACCCTGCAGGACTCAAACGAGGCGAGGATGAGAGAGGGCGGCATTTTGTGGCGGCCAAGAGTGTGGAGACGACGGAAATGGTCGGTGGAGATGACGGAAAGCCACCATTTGCATACCATTTTGAATCTAATGACAAATTTTATGGGCTGTCAGAAAAGTATTTCCTTCCAAGTATCGTCGTTCAAGGGGACTCTGCCACCATCATCTGATGGAGTAGCATTTCTCTTCGAATTACAACCACCACAATAATGAGTTTTTCTCTTCAAATTCATGCCTTATAAGAATTGATAAAATAATTCTAAATGATAAAAACATTTAATATTCATAAGTGATAAGTAGTCAATACACATACATTCATTTATCATCAGAGTGTCACTATCCGCACCTCAAAATCCTCCATACACATCACATAATTCTTTAAATAAAAATAGATAGGCACAAAATAACCAATGCCCTTATATACACAAACTCTCCTATGAAACTTGTTCATACTATGAAATTGATACCATTACCACTCTTATAAATTAATAGTTATAGCATTTAATGCTATGATCTCATTTTACACATGTAGTGGTATTAGTTGATAGGTGTTATTGTATTAGTTTATAAAAGTAATGGTATAAATTTTATACTATGAGTAAGTTTTACTGAAAATCTACTCCAGCATAAAACACAGGGAAAAACATAGAGAGAAAAACACAACACAACAATATTCAACATGTCTGGTAAACTTAAAGAAAAGCACCTATAAAAGAAAAACATAAAGAAAAGCAAATAGAGAAAATAATCCACTAAAATTACAACATGCTGCCTCATTTTCAAGCGATCACACAAACTTACAGCCTAAATATTTCATACAAGAGTTAAACATACTAGTTTGTTCACCATAAGCCCTAAAGATTTAGAAAATAACAAGATTTTAAATGTAGAAACTTCTTACATCTATGTCTTTGAAATCTTTTGATAATGTCAGTCTAGTTGAATTCACCTACAATTTTGTTCGCCCAAGAATCTCAGCAAAAAAACATACGCTTTTTGTTTGAGTAATTAATGAACTAAATAAACCTATATCGTTGCTTTTTTCAGCGGTTGTTTAGTATTTTTCTTGGGCCTTTTTTTTGGTTGGGGCATGTTTTGTATTGGCCTATAAGAATTCACAAATAAATAAATCATGAAGGTCAAAATTAATTCAGTTTTATTATCCGGAATAAAATTATCAATTAATTATTTTAAAGCATACTTAGTAATTTTCGAAAGTGAAATTTTTTAAAACAATTTCTCATGCATCGCATATTCAAACAAATTAAATAAGCACAAAAAATAAAGCAAACATCAAAACAAAAATTAAACACATTGGGCACATATATCAAATTGTCACGGTTAATTTTTGTCATGTTTTGATCTTGAGAAATCGTCTTCATAGCCTTCATCTTTCATCTCGAAAGCTCCCACTCGACCGCAACTAATTCTTTAAACGTCCTCCGTCTAGGTTCGAGACGACGTCCGGCAACGGGTAGCTGGCGGCCCGTAACACTTGTCCGCGCGCGCCAAGGTGCACGCACGCATCCAGACTGGCTCCCGCGCCCATCGCCCGGCGGCACTCGGCAGGGGTTGGATGATCGCGCGCCCGCCCCATACACCCGAGATCCCTCAGCAGTCCAGCCCCGCGAGCACATGTCTACGCGCGCGCCCGTGAGCATCCAGCCGATAGCCTCCACGCGCGCCCGTGCGTGTCCGCGTCCGCCCCGCCTCGCCTGCTACCGCCGTCCGCACCAGCCCAGCCCCGTGCACGTCCGGACAGTGCCTAGCCCTAGCCCACGTACATGCACTTGGCATGCATACGTCCGGATTTTTAATTATTCGTCTTCGTTCCCGATCCAGTTATAATTTATTTACAAAAAATAAATAAACCTAGATCTAGACTAGTCTATTACATTGATCAAATCAAACAAATCATAATCTACTCATGGGTTTTCTCACGAGGCAAAACGAATTCGAACGAATCGAAATAAAAACCACAATTATATGCATGCATAATTAAACATTCATCAAATACCATGACAATTGGATACCTGCAAAAAAAGATATAGCAATTCTACTATCCAATTTCAAATTTAATGAAAAATGAATTAAATTATAATTTAAAATTAAGAGCCCAAAACCGAGCTCTGATACCAGTTGTTGGAGAATTAATTGCCCGGATCTATTCGGGAGTGAATATTTAAATACAAATTTAATTCTAACAATTATTACTAGCATGGATTAATCCTATACTAATTCAAATAATAATTCAACAATAAATCATGCATATAAAGAAGGCACATAAACCCCACGCATGCGGAATTGCTAGGAGTTTAAGTGAACTAGCTTCTTGGAGTGACAACCGTTGAGAAGATGGATATCTCATTCACACAAACAAACCCAAGAGCCTTCTAAAGTATTCCCTCATCCTTGTTCAATAATCCGGTGGAAAGATCCCCGCGAACAATTAACAAAAGGAAAAATAAAATTATGTTGCACCACCTTTGTGGATTTCTAATTTTTCCAACACATGGAATTACACTGAGGATGAAAAATTCATCCCCTATTTATAATAAGGGGTGGTGGCCGATTTTTTTGATGAGGAATAAAGATGAAAAAATCTTTTCTTGATCTCCAAGAAATCTTGAATATATTTCATATATTCTTTTCTCCATAATTAAATATTTCACAAAATCCCATCTCCTTATATTATGGAATTTTCGAAAATAAAGGAGTAAGAATCCAAGATTTGGATCTTCTTGAATTTATGAGATATTCTTGTATTCCAAGAATACATATCTTCCATAATATCTTTTCAAGAAAATTAAGAAAATCTTTCCTTTCCTTATTTTTTCAAAATTTTCGAAAACTACTTAATAAATAACCATGTGGGAGATTTCTTGAATTTAATGAGATAATCTTGTATTCCAAGAATATTTATCTTCATTCCATAACAAAATTCAAAGAAAATCTTTCTCCCTCTTTTATTTATTATTTTCGAAAATAATAGGAAAATTAGGCAACAATAATTTATTTTATTTTAAACACCTTTTTCAGTTATTGAACTTTATTGAGCTACTTGAGGGGCCTTTAGGAGAAGTAAGATTGGTCCTTCCAATGGACCTTGAATTATCAATATTGAGCCACAATATTATTCAAGCCCATAGATATTAATTAATCCCACTACATAATTAATATTGCACTATCAATCTTAACCCATATTATCAAGTAATATGGCTCCCTTGCTATTATTTTTTCGTGTTTAAGATTATTCAGTCCATTAATTAATTTAAGCCACTGAATAGCTTCATATTAATTAATATCTTTTTCCTTGGAGTAAGGTCAGCTCAACATTATTTTCCATACCGGAAACAAATTCCCCTTGCAAGATTTGGTATGATAAAACTTCTGAGCCCACCAAGGGGACAAATAAAGCAAGACGTACTTGCACACGATTCTCCATATTAAATATTAGCAATCGTCATGTAACTAATAATATTGCCCAAGATATAAAGTATTGAATCACATTGATTCTCTACCCATCATAAGTCAAAGCAATAATTATTAATTCTACACGATCCAATTTAAGGGACGAGGATTAAGAAATAACGAACCACTGATGTCTAATTTTTCTATATTCAGCACTGAAGAATTTATCCTCCTGTAGGTCCTATTCAGCGCATCATAATGCACTAGTGCAATCTCTTGGTCAAGACAAGCCAATCTGAGCCTTACACTTTAACCTTTCACGATGGATTGTTCATTTCCATCTGGGTTGTGAATTATGTACTTTGGTTACAAGGAACTGTTAATTTAATCTTCTGTGATCTGGTATCACTAAATTAACTACTCCCTCTGTCCTAATTTAGATTATCCAATTGCTATTTGACTCATGTTTTAGCGAGCAAATTATTATTAGTATATGAAATGATAAAGTAACTTTTAAGGAGGTATATGATAGATGGGGGGTAGGACTATGATATTCCAACTTAAAAATCTTTTTATTATTTCAAATACTAATAAACAACTCGCTCGTTAAAACACGAGCCAATAACAATTGGACAATTTAAATTAACTACAATATAACACGTACTATTTATTGAACATTTATGCAGTAAATATATGTAACATACAATCATATTTAAAGCAACGGTGATAAATAATTTATTTAAGCAAATAAGACAGAAATTCAGTTTGGTTATACAAAGTAAAAACATACTTTCCAGTATAACACCAACACCTTTTAGATAGGTTAGTACACTAGGTCACTATTCTTCCCTTAATTAGGGGGATCGTGGTAGATTTTGGTGGATTTGGCTGATAATTTCGTGGCCTTTGGGGATGCCAAGTGGTGGCCCCTTGGGATATGCGGTATGCGGATTCCATCGTGAAAATTTCGGTATTTTTCTTCTGCATTTTGACTTCGAAAAATTAAATTAAGAACGCGATAAAATCAAACACATTTTAGGGTTTGAAATGATCATTTATTTTATCATTAAAACTTGACTTCAATTATTTATTTATTAATCGAACCTTCAATTGATCATTTATGATAGTGCTAGTAAGTGCTTCTAGCTCAAAGAGCTCGTCCGTCACCTGCAAAATTAAAATCTTTGCACAAGTATATACTTATTGACCCATTTAAATTAATTATTATTGGATTATGAATTATAGCTTAATTTTTTGTTTTGGGTTATTACAAAATTCACCAAAACTCACCAAGTCAGGCCTAGAAATTACTGAGTTGGGCCTAGAGCTCACCAAACTCAATTCCATGAGCAAAATTTAATTCCACCTATCAATTCTTCGAGCGAATACCTACTCTCCTTGAATATGAGCTGGTTCCTAGTATTTCAAATTTTCCAAACAGTACACTACCAAATAAGGCCTAATATCTTCCTTAACTCACTTTGATCCAACCCCACAAATTCCAAGAAATGGTCCGATGCACCAGAAGAGTATAAGACTGATTTACCAATCCATTGCGTAATCTCTCCCCACACCAAAATGACCGAAGAACAAGTAAAACAGAGGTGATTTGAAGATTCAACTGTGCTAAGACATAATGAACACATACCCGAGCTAATGCCATCACGCAAACCACGCTTCAAGAGATTTTCCTTAGAGGGAATCCGCTCTCGAATAGCTTTCCAAGAGAATGCACCAACTTTAGAGGGTACCGCTTTCCACCAAAGTTTCTTCCACGGGAACATCTCAAAATCACCCGCCAATGCCCCATCAGCAAGGAACTCGTACATATCCTTAGTGACAAACGTGTCACTCTTGTTGCCCCTCCACCACCACGAGTCCTCCGCCAATTCATTAATGGTATACCTGCAAATACAGTTCTACATTTCCAAGAAATCAAGAATTTCGAACCATGTGAAAAACCTATCCCACTTAAAAAACCAAGACTCCCCATCAACTGAGAACAAGTCTCGGACACACTCATCCTTTTTAGATGAAAAATGAAATAACCTAGGGAATTGATCTTTTAGCACAACTACCCTCTACCCATGGATCCGACCAAAACTTGACTGACCACCCATTTCCCAAGACAAAACTCAAATTATTACGGAACAAACACCCAACCTTACCCCACCACAACCCATAGAGATCCCTGAACCATAACGACCATTTTGACGAATCATATACACTAACTGACACCCTCATAAATGACCCATACTTGGACTTAACAATACTTACCCACAACGACCTCTTCCCAGACACCCATCTCCACAGCCATTTACACAGAAGAGCCAGATTAAATAACTTCACATCCCTGACACCCAAGCCCCTCACCCTCTTTCCTAGACACACTGACTCCCACTTGACCCACACTATTTTACGAACAGACCCCTTACCCCCTAAAGGAAATTACGTTGCATTTTTAAAAGGGTTTCAATAATACACTCCGGCCTATATAGAACGACAGATAGTACACTGGTAATGCTGAGAGAACCAAATTCAATATAGTTATTCTTCCTCTAAGAGACAGATTTTTCCTTTCTCACCCCGATAATCTTCGCCGAAAACGATCTACTAGTGGTTTCCAAACTTCAGCTTTTCAAAAGTTAGCCCCAATTGGGAGACCAAGATAAGAGAACGAGAGCTTACCAACGTTACACCCCACTAGCAGTGCAAAAACTGTCATACTCTCCTCTGTCATATTGATGACATGAAGAGAGCTTTTCTGAAAGTTCACCTTCAACCCAGAGGAGATTTCGAACAATCTAGGGATGCCTTTCATAGCTTTCACATTTTTCACTGAAGCTTTTCCCACCAAAACTGTATCATCCGCAAACTGGAGGTGACTTACCAAGATTCGATCATTTCCAATTTCAGCCCCGTCAAACATCTCAAATTCTACCGCTTTCTTCATCAGACAACGGATCTCCTTTCTGAGACCTTTCTCGAGATGGAACTCACCTGTAGGACCGCCGTTCACTAGAATTGCCATGGAGGCAAATGATAAACATCCCCGCATCCACTTTCTCCATCTCCAATGGAAATTCATACACGTCATCATTTCCTCCAAATACTCCCAAAGAATGGAATCATATGCTTTCTCGAAGTCAACTTTGAGTAGAAGGCCTTTTTGCTTCTCCTTCTTCAAGAAATCGACAACTTCGTTCAGAATTATAATGATGTCCAACATTTGCCTGTTGCCCACGAAGGCACTCTAGTTTTCTGAAATAACCGACTCAATCACTTTTGCCAGTTTGTTGGCCAAAAGCTTAGCCAAGATCTTGTACATACACCCAATCAAGGATATAGGGCGAAAAACTTTGACCTGAATTGCATCCGATTTTTTAGGGATTAGCGTCAAAAAGCACGAGTTACCCCCTTCACAATTCTGCCATGCAGATGGAATTCTGACACAAAGCTCATAATATCCATCTTCAGGACATCCCACATTTTCCTAATGAATTTAAACGAAAAATAATTTGGACTCGGGCTCTTATTGCCTCCACAACTCCACACCGCCATCTTGACCTCATCCTCTTCAAAAAGAACGGATGAGCTCACGATTCACCTCGGTCCCTAGTCTTTTTGTTACCAACCCAGCAATTGAGATCCTCCAGTTACGGGAATTGCTGAAGTGATTCTTGAAGTGATCAAAGATTTTCTTTTTCACTCTCCCCACATCTTCTACCCAGCTTTTATTAATGAGTAATCCATCAATCATATTCGATTTCCTCCTGATGTTTATACTCCTATGAAAGGATGATGAATTTGCATCCCTTTCTCTAATCCACTGGATGCGCGATTTCTGAAATAAGTAGCTGTCCTTTACCTTTCTAAGCTGTCGAATTCGGGCTTTTATGTCTTTCAGTTGTAAACACTCAGACCCTGACAGGTCTCTCACTTCTTGTGCTTTGTCTAATACAACAAAGGATTCTTCAGCTCTTTAATTGGCTGCTCAATCTTCCCAAAATGTTCAGAACTCCACATCTTAATTTCATTTTTCAGTAATTTCAATTTTACTTTGATAACGAAACTGCTCCATCCTTCACAGAAAAACCTGGTCCATTTCTCTTTAACCAATGCCTTGAGATCCGGATGGTTCAGCCATGCATTGAAGAATCGAAACGGTTTTGGACCCTAATTCTAGTTTCGATAATGCAAAAATATCGGGCGGTGATCGGAACTCTCTTTGGCAAGCCCCTAAGCATTCCCTCTCCCCAGCTTGCAATCCACTCATTCGACATGAGTGCACGATCTATCTTGCTCCAACATCTACCATCCAATCTTGACCAAGTGAATTTCCTCTCAACAATCGGCACATCAATCAAACCGGCATTCCCCAATGAATTCCTCAAATCTTCTAGAGTTTGGACTAACTTGTTAAACAACCCTTCCATTTCTCTCATCGACCCCCCTAACTTCATTAAAATACCCAATGATGCACCAGTTTTTGTGTCGCAATTCTCCATCCTCTCTAGTAACCCATTCCAAAGCTCAATATTTTCCCTTGATTCACTATACCCGTAAATGTTTACTGTTGGGGTCCACCCCTCAAAGGACGGCGACCATTAAGGCACGATGTGATGGGATTATACTAGAAAGTATGCTTTTACTTTGTATAATCAGACTGAATTTCGGACTTATTTACTGAAATAAATTGTTTATCACTGATGCTTTAAATATCATCGAATGTTACATATATTTACTGCATAACTGTTCAATAAATAGTACGTGTTACATTGTAGTTAATTTAGTGATACCATATCACAGAAGATTAAATTAACAGTTCCTTGTAACCAAAAGTACACCATTCACGAACTAGATGGAAATGAACAATCAATCGTGAAAGGTTGAAGTGTAAGGCTCAGATTGGTTTGTCTTGACCAAGAGATTACACTAGTGCATGACTGATGCACTGAATAGGACCTACAGGAGGACAAATTCTTTAGAACTGAACTAGGAAGAATTAGACCTCAGTGGTTCGTTATTTCTTAATCTTCATCCCTTAAATAAGATCGTGTGTGGTTAGTAATTATTGCTTTGACTTATTACGGGTAGAGAATCAAGGAGATTCAATACTTTATATCTTGGGCAATATTATTGGTCACATGCGATTGCTAAGATTTAATACGGAGAATCGTGTGCAAGTATGCTTGTTCGATTTGCCCCCTTGGGAGGTTCATAAGTTTTATCATACCAAATCTTGCAAGTGGAACTAGTTTCCAGTATGGATAATAACGTTGAACTGTTCCTTTACCAAGGATAAAAGATATTAATTAATGGAAAGCTATTTCAGTGGCTTGAATTAATTAATGGGCTAGATAATCTTAAACACGGAAAATAATAACCGGGAGCCATATTAACTGTAATATGGGTTAAGATGGATAGTGCAATATTAATTATGTAGTGGGATTAATTAATATTTATGGGCTTGAATAATATTGTGGCTCAATATTGATAATTCAAGGTCCATTGGAAGGTCCAATCTTAATTCTCCTAAAGGCCCCTCAAGTAGCCCAACATAAAGTCCAATAACTGAAAAAGGTGTTTAAAAATAAAATAAATTTTTGTTGCTTATTTTTTCTATTTTTTCGAAAATAGTAAATAAAAGAAGGAGAAAGATTTTCTTTGAATTTTGTTATGGAATGAAGATAAGTATTCTTGGAATACAAGATTATCTCATTAAATTCAAGAAATCTCCCACTTGGTTATTTACTATGTAAATTTCGAAATTTTTGAAATAAAAGGGAAAGAAAATTTTTCTTGATTTTCTTGAAAAGATATTATGGAAGATATGTATTTCTTGAAATACAAGTATATCTCATAAATTCAAGAAGATCCAAATCTTGGTTTTCTTTTTCCTATTTTTTCGAAAATTGCCATAACAAAAGAGAGTGAGATTTTTATGGAATATTTTAATTATGGAGAAAAGAATATATGAGATATATTCTAGATTTCTTGGAGATCAAGAAAAGATTTTTCCCCCTATTCCGTATGCAAAAATCGGCCACCACCCTCTATAAATAGGGGATGAATGTTTCATTCCAAAGTACAATTCCATGTGCTGGAAAAATTAGTAAATCCACAAAGGTGGTGCAACAAATTTTTATTTTCCCTTTTGTTAATTGTTCGCGAGCTTCCTTCAACCAGATTGACGAGCAAGGACTAGGGAATACTTGGGAAGGCTTTTTGGTGTGTTTTTGTCGACGAGACCATTGCCACTCCAAGAGGTTAGTTCACGTAAACCCGTAGCAATTCCGCATGCGTAGGATTTATGTGAACTGTTTATATGCATGATTTGTTGTTGAATTATTATTTGAATTAATATAGGATTAATTCATGTTAGTAATAATTGTTAGAATTAAATTTGTATTTAAATATTCACCCCGAATAGGTCCGGGCAATTAATTCCCCAACAACTGGTATCAGAGCCTTGGTTTCGGGCTCTGAATTTTAAATTGTAATTTAATTCGTTTTCATTAAATTTGAAATTGACAAAAAATTGCTAGATCTTTTTTTTGGTATCCAATTGTCATGGAATTTAATGTGTTTATTTATGCATGCATATAAATTGTGGTTTTTTAATTCGATTAGTTCGAATTCGTTTTTACCTCGTGAGAAAATCCACGAAAGAGATTAAAAATTTGTTTGATTTGATCAATGTAATAGAATAGTTCAGATCTGTGTTTATTTATTTTGTAAATAAATTGTAATCGGATCGAAATGGAGGCGAGACGGCGAATTAAAAGACGGGATTCGAACCAGCGTAGGCCATGGCGCCGCATCTAAACGCGCTAAGGGGAGGCACGCGCTACGACGCGATTAATCGGGGGGTGCGCACGGGCATGGGCGAGGCCATCAGGCCGAAGGAAGCGGATCACCAGTGGCGACGTGGGATCGCGCTGGCGGCGACGCCTCCGAGGCGCGCTGGCGACGCCGCTGGGGCGTTAGGCGACGCGTGACGCCGAAGGGGGTGGGCGCAGCGACGCAATGACGGGCCGCCGCGGGCCGAAGGGCGCGGGCGGTGGGCACCGGCGGATTGCATGAGGGAGGGTGATGACGAAACAGGCGAAGGCCGCACGCGCAACGCCTGCCAAGATCCGCCGAGGGCTGCCGAGCGGGACGTGCACCGTCGGGCGCTTCGGCGCGAGCGCACGGATGCCACTCGACACGGATGGGGGAGTGCTAGGCGGACACTTCGACCCGTGAGCTGGTCGATGACGTGGCTTGATAAGGTTATTTTTTAAGACGGTCAAGTGGGAGCTTTTCGAGACGAACGATGAAGACTATGAAGATGATTTCTCAAGATCAAGACATGACAAAAATTAACCATGACAATTGGATATATGTGCCCAATATGTTTAATTTTTTGTCTTGATGTTTATGTATTATTTTATGCTTATTTAAATTGTGTTTGAATTTGCGATGCATGAGAAAATATTTTGAAAAATCTCACTTTCGAAAATTACTAAGTATGTTTAAACAATTAATTGACAATTTTATTCCGGATAATAAAATTGAATTAATTTTGACCTCCATGATTTATTTATTTGTGGATTCTTTTGGAGAAATTCCCCCCACGGGACGGTCAAATGATAGCTTTCACATGAATAAATTCCAAATGGATGATTGTGGATTATTACTAGTGGCGACGATGACCCTCCCCACGAGGCTCTATCAAAGCGAAATAATAATTCTGTATTTAATCATGGTTATTACTTTGGTATAAAATTGATATGCATATACTTCCCCGAAGTCCCTGTCAATTTTATATTGGTCAAGTGGGAGCCAACTATTAATCTGGATATTAACTGTTTGTAACTGTTCTTGTTTGTAACCTGCTTGAATATGTTTAAATAATGACCCACCCCACGTGGCTTATTTAAACTGTTTTGAGATGTTGGCTGATTCATGTTCATATTTTTTTGAGATTTTAATATGAAACATGTGATCGAATTTTGTGATATATTTGTGCTTATGCATATTATTATTTATTTCAGTTCATCATGTCGCAACCTTTTAATCCACTCCTCAATATACTTAAAGACAATTTGCTTACTGGTGAAAACTTTGTTGATTGGAGTCGTAAACTTACTATTGTCCTCACTGCACAAAGCCATAACTGGGTTCTCACTACACCTAAACCAGAAAAGCCAAATGACGAGTCAACTAAATCGGTTAAGAAAGAGTATGCTGACTGGGAGCGTTCCAACAAAATGGCAAAGTGTACCATCTTGGCTTCAATGTCAGATGTGTTGCAACACCAACACCAGAACATTGAGACCGCTGCAGACATCATGACTAGTCTTAAAGCGATGTTTCAACATCAGAACCGTGTGGCTCGTCAGATCACCATGAGGGACTTGCTCTCTATGAAAATGGTGGAGGGAACACTCGTAAGGGAGCACGTTCTCCAGATGATGGCTCACCTTAACAAACTTGAGGTACTTGGCGCCGAATAGGACATCGAGACCCAAATCAATTTCGTGCTCCATTCTCTGCCGAAAAGTTTTGAATAGTTCAGGCTGAACTACCAGATGAATAATCAGAAGTTCTCGATGCCTGATCTATTGCAAGCTTTGGTCTCGGCAGAGGCGATATTGGGGCAAAAGAGCCAAGCATTGGTGGCAAATGGACCTTCTTCTTCTTCTAGGCCAAGGGGTGGTAAGAACAAGAAAAAGGACAAAAGTCACAAGCAAGTGAACTCAAGTGTTGCCAAAGGCAAAGAAAAGGTGAAGGGAGGTGGAGGAGTGAGCAAGCCAGCCAGTAAGGAGGTGCTTCAAGTGCGGTGAAAGAGGACATTGAGGTCACTGCTCCAATCCCAAAAGGAATGGAAAGAAAGGAAATTCTCACGCACTAGTTGTTGAAACTTGCTTAGCGGCGTATGCCTCCCATTTATGGGTGGTGGATACGGGATCCACTGATCATGTTTGTTTCACTTTACACGGGTTCAAGCGGACCCGACAACTTAGTGGGAGTGAGATCCTCATCACACTGGGCGATGCTACGAGAGTGACAAACAAGCGATGGGAGAAGTGCACCCGTCTTTTGAAAGACGAGTTTTAATTTTAAGAGATGTTCTTTACGTTTCGAATTTTAGAAAGAATTTAATTTCGGTTTCTAAACTTTACCTTGATGGATATTCGGTTATTTTTGATAAAGTTGTTACCATTTCTCTTTATGATAAATTTATCTATCATGGAACGTTGTCAAGTAATCTCTATACAATTAACTGTGCACACCACTCACGAAATGCATCCTATAACACATCAACTGTTTCCGATAAAAGAAAATGTTCATCAGACGTGAACGAAACACTTCTATGGCATCTAAGATTGGGACATATTAATCCAAAGAGGATCCAAAGGTTGGTGAAAGACGGTTCACTAGAGTTTTTCCAAGTTGAACCAATTCCAACCTGCGAATCATGTTTGGAGGGTAAAATGACCAAGAGGGCATTCAGAGCCAAGGGGAATAGAGCCAAATAAGTGTTAGAAATCGTTCACACGGACGTATGTGGTCCAATGTCAACCAAAGAAAGAGGAGGTTATGAGTATTTGTCACTTTTATTGATGACTACTCAAGGTACGGTTATATTTTCCTTATGAAGTATAAATCTGAGACCTTTGAGAAATTCAAAGAATTTAAGGCTCAAGCAGAGAATCATAGGGAAAAACGTATCAAGTCTCTACGATCCGATCATGGAGGCGAGTACCTCAGCGATGAGTTTTTGAACTACTTGTCAGATGAAGGGATTGTATCCCAGCTAACTGCACCAGGAACCCCTCAACAAAACGGGATTGCAGAGCGAAGAAACAGAACTCTTTTAGAAATGGTTAGATCAATGATGTGTTATGCGGATCTTCCCAAGTCGCTTACGGGGTCATGCCTTTGGAAACAATGGCTTACATTCTCGAACTTGGTGCCATCCAAATCGGTTCCCAAAACTCCCAAAGAATTATGGACCGGGCGCAAGCCCGTTTGAGACACATGAGAATTTGGGGGGTGTCCGCCCACGTGTTGGACAAGGAAGCCGGAAAAATTGGATCCTCGATCAGAATTAAGGCTGTTTATAGGATACCCCGAGGGAACAAAAGGGTGTATGTTCTATGGTCCCGAAGATCAAAAGGTGGTTATAAACACCCACTTTAGATTTTTGGAAGAAGACTATATGAACGAAAGAAGACCCAGAAGTGAGATTACCTTAAGTGAGCTAAGGGGGCTAACCTCATTGCCAACTGTACAAGATTAAATACCAAACGACACACTTTCACAACCGGAACCTCGTCGTAGTGGGAGGGTTGTAAGACAGCCCGAGAGATTCATGGGGATAGGAGAGTCCTCGGACTTGATTCCCGGACAAGACGAATCAGACCCATGGACATATGATGGACATATGATTTCTTGAGGTAAATGAAAGAAGAAAATGGATGGATCATAACATAGTGTAGGAGCTAAACCCATTGGTTGTCAAACCCATTGGTTGGAAGTGGGTATAAAGAGGAAAGGGGATCGGACGAGAGGGTGGAAACCTTCAAGGCAAGGCTTGTGGCGAAAGGTTATACTCAGAAAGAAGGGATCGACTATGAGGAAACCTTTTCACCTGTAGCAATGCTCAAGTCCATCGGGATTCTCTTGTCGATTCTTTGCAAGATCTCGATTTTGAAATCTGGCAAATGGATGTCAAGATGGCTTTTCCTTAACTAAGTCTTGATGAAGAAATCTATATGCAACAACCCCAAGGCTTCATTGAAAAGGCCCAAGAACACCTAGTTTGTAAGCTCATGAAGTCCATTTATGGACTCAAATAGGCATCCAGAGCTTGGAACCAATGTTTTGATCATGTTATAAAGTCTTAAGGGTTTGATCAAAACGAGTTCGAAAAGTTGTGTGTACAAAAAAAGCGTGTTAAATCGCATTGGTATTCTTAGTACTATACGTAGATGACATTCTCGCTCATCGGGAACGATGTAAAGGTGTTATCGACGTAAGGGCATGGCTTTCAAAAACAGGTTTGATATGAAGGACTTAGGGAAGCCGGGCACATCCTTGGGATCAAGATCACCGAGATCGCAAGAAAAAAGATGATAGGCTTATCACAAGCTTCATACATAGACACTGTCTTGAAACGATTCATCATGCAGGATTCTAAGAAAGGCTTCGTACCTTTCAGGCATGGAATCCATCTATCCAAGGAAATCTGCCCTAAGACACAAAAGGAGATAGATGACATGAAAGACATTCCTTATGCTTCGTACCGTCGAAAGCCTTATGTATGCAATCTTTGCGGCCGAGATCGGATATCTACTTTCTTTGTTGGCATGGTGGTAAGATATCAAAGTAACCCGGGAAAGAACATTGATTGGCGATTAAAAAAACATTACAAGTATCTGAAAAGAACTCGAGATAGAATGTGGGTTTATCAGTCAGATAGTCTAATCCCCATCGGCTACACGGACTCGGATTTCCAATCAGACTTAGATTCCAGAAAATCTACCTCCGGTAGTGTGTTTTGCATGGGGGGAGGATCCATGACGTGGAGAAGCGTTAAGCGAAATGCATCGCAGATTCTACCATGGAAGCGAATATGTAGGCGCTATGAGGGCAAAAAAAGAAGCGGTTTAGCTCAAGAACTTCCTAGTGGACTTGGATGTAGTTCGAATTTACCCAAAGACAATCATCGCTTTATTGTGACAATGCCGAGAGCAAGGTAAAATTCAAGGGAACCAAGAGCCCACAAGGCCAACAAACACATTGAAAGGAAATACCATCTTATATGTGAAATCGTTAAGAGAGGAGATATAGAGGTCGCAAAGATCGCGTCAGAAGACAACCTAGCTGATCCATTCACAAAGGGTCTGCCTCAGAATACATTCGAGAGACATGTGAAAGGAATGGGTGTCAAGACCGTTGCTAACTGCTTTGAGTATAAGTGGGAGACATTATTAGGTTAGTGTAGGTGACATTAGATGTCACGACAGAACTACAAGAGACATCTTTGAGTATACTTAAAAAGCGCACTTTGAGTATAAGTGGGAGATTTTTGGGATTATAATTTGAGAAAGTATGCTTTTTACTTTGTATAATCGATCAATTTCGGACTTATTTACTGAAATAAATTGTTTATCACTGATGCTTTAAATATCATAGAATGTTACATATATTTACTGCATAATTGTTCAATAAATAGTACGTGTTACATTGTAGTTAATTTAGTGATACCAGATCACAGAAGATTAAATTAACAGTTCCTTGTAACCAAAAGTACACCATTCACGACCTAGATGGAAATGAACAATCCATCATGAAAGGTTGAAGTGTAAGGCTCAGATTGGTTTGTCTTGACCAAGAGATTACACTAGTGCATGACTGATGCACTGAATATGACCTACATGAGGACAAATTCTTCAGAACTGAACTAGGAAGAATTAGACCTCAGTGGTTCGTTATTTCTTAATCTTCGTCCCTTAAATAGGATCGTGTGTGGTTAGTAATTATTACTTTGACTTATGATGGGTAGAGAATCAAGGAGATTCAATACTTTATATCTTGGGCAATATTATTGGTCACATGCGATTGCTAAGATTTAATACGGAGAATCGTGTGCAAGTACGCTTGTTCGATTTGCCCCCTTGGGAGGTTCATAAGTTTTATCATACCAAATCTTACAAGTGGAACTAGTTTCCGGTATGGATAATAATGTTGAACCGTTCCTTTACCAAGGATAAAATATATTAATTAATGGAAAGCTATTTCAGTGGCTTGAATTAATTAATGGGCTAGATAATCTTAAACACGGGAAATAATAACCGGGAGCCTTATTAACTGTAATATGGGTTAAGATGGATAGTGCAATATTAATTATGTAGTGGGATTAATTAATATTTATGGGCTTGAATAATATTGTGGCTCAATATTGATAATTCAAGGTCCATTGGAAGGTCCAATCTTAATTCTCCCAAAGGCCCCTCAAGTAGCCCAACATGAAGTCCAATAACTGAAAAAGGTGTTTAAAAATAAAATAAATTTTTGTTGCTTATTTTTCCTATTTTTTCGAAAATAGTGAATAAAAGAAGGAGAAAGATTTTCTTTGAATTTTGTTATGGAATGAAGATAAGTATTCTTGGAATACAAGATTATCTCATTAAATTCAAGAAATCTCCCACTTTGTTATTTACTATGTAAATTTTGAAAATTTTGAAATAAAAGGGAAAGAAAGATTTTCTTGATTTTCTTGAAAAGATATTATGGAAGATATGTATGTCTTGAAATACAAG
The DNA here is from genome assembly GCA_037126765.1 of Stenogyne calaminthoides. Classification (NCBI taxonomy): domain Eukaryota; kingdom Viridiplantae; phylum Streptophyta; class Magnoliopsida; order Lamiales; family Lamiaceae; genus Stenogyne; species Stenogyne calaminthoides. The sequence goes on along the minus strand of JBBCBC010000023.1, from coordinate 16,251,593 downwards.
TATATCTCATAAATTCAAGAAGATCCAAATCTTGGTTTTCTTTTTCCTATTTTTTCGAAAATTGCCATAACTAAAGAGAGTGGGATTTTTATGGAATATTTTAATTATAGAGAAAAGAATATATGAGATATATTTAAGATTTCTTGGAGATCAAGAAAAGATTTTTTCCCCCTATTCCATATGCAAAAATCGGCCACCACCCTCTACAAATAGGGGATGAATGTTTCATTCCCAAGTACAATTCCATGTGCTGAAAAAATTAGTAAATCCACAAAGGTGGTGCAACGAATTTTTATTTTCCCTTTTGTTAATTGTTCGCGAGCTTCCTTCCACCGGATTGACGAGCAAGGACTAGGGAATACTTGGGAAGGCTTTTTGGTGTGTTTTTATCGACGAGACCATTGTCACTCCAAGAGGTTAGTTCACATAAATCCGTAGCAATTCCGCATGCGTAGGATTTATGTGAATTGTTTATATGCATGATTTGTTGTTGAATTATTATTTGAATTAATATAGGATTAATTCATGCTAGTAATAATTGTTAGAATTAAATTTGTATTTAAATATTCATCCCGAATAGATCCGGACAATTAATTCCCCAACACGATGAAATGTGGCGAATCGCCAATTGATGGCGATCACCCGGGAGCAAGTGCGACCACTTTGGTCGGTAACCTCAAGCGAGCATCCGAGGCCGCCCAGGGATAAATATGGAGAAGATTTGGGCAGTTAATGGCATGGATGTCGTGGGGAGCAGGCAAGGCAAGTCTATCTTAAGGCGAGAATCGCGGACCAGATATCAAGGAAACCACGATGATGGCTGCTGCGGCCCTAGCAGGCCTGAAGAAGAGGCCCACGAGGAGATTTAACCTAGTTCACCATCGATAAATACATCTTTTAACATTCATTGTAAGGGATCGAAAATCTTAGTTCTTAGGCAGATATTATAGTAAAATTCCTGGCTTGGTATTGCCCCCAGACGTAGCCGTATTTGGCGAACCGGGTCACCAAATTGTGCGTTCTCTCTTTTCTACATTCGCTATTGTTATTTTGTGAGTGATTGTTCATACACTCGGGTAATTCCGGCTATAACAATTTGGTGCCGTATGTGGGAACACTACCTCATAGAATCCACAAATCAATAAGAACTCACGAAGAACAATGGCGCAGAACAACACCCCATTCACTGGCCTCGAGACCGATCCACGTGACAGAGTGGAGGCGTCCCTATCCTCGGAATCGAGGCCCCCGCAAACGGAGGTCGGATGAGCGAATCGGGCTCGATCTTCAAGACTCCCGCAGAGATGAAGAACACTTAGTTTATTTGCGCAAGCGGAATCTAAACTTTGACGATGACGATGACCGGCAGCCCATGTCAAGGTCGCCCGCCCCGGGGCGGCAACAAAGGGAAAAACCAACTGGGTGGATAACTCGGCCTCAACCATGCCATCTCGGCTGCAAAGGCTAACCCTCCCCCAAAAGAGGGGGTGAACAGATCCCGCCGCATGGACGGACAACCCGAAGGGCCCCGAGACATCTCGATCTTCAACCGACTAGGGAACAATCAATTGAACAACTCGGTCTTCAACCGCCTAGGAGGTAACTTGACGCAAAAAAGACCAATCCTTGCAGAATATGAGGCTAATTCTCACCCTTTGATCATGGTCGAAGCGATCGACCACCAAAGAAAATTCAGGAACGAGCCTCGCATTTCAGCAATGAGTCGACTCAACACCAACGACCATCGGGATGCCCATGAGAACCAGCGAGATGCCGAGCTCATCACCCTGAGGCAAATGGTCAGGGCCCTTCAGGAAAGGATGGATAGTCAACCAGTCCCCACCGGACAGGCGACCTCAGCACAAAGACAACCGTACTCGCGATGGCGCACCGCCTCAGCAGCACGAGGTCACCAGGAAACATGGAGAGCAGAAGATTGGTCGACAGGCATGCCCCATGCCAGAACATAACGACGAGAGGGTAATCCATACTTTGTCGCCACTCGGGGCAGTGGGTGGTCTTTCCGCATCGACCTCGCTATCAAAGAGATGCCAGAAAGCCGAAATAAGGGAAATGGCCAACGCGGTAAAGCTGTGCCTACCAGTGAATGCCACCGCACAAGAAAGCAATCAGATCCAATTCGGCGAACAGGACAAGGTGGGCATCGTGTACCCGAATGCCGACCCCCTGGTCATCTCTGCCAAAATCATGGGGGTGACAGTCAAACGACTACTGGTCGACAGTAGGGAATTTTGCAACATACTGTTCAAGAAAACCTTCGACGAGCTCGGCGACTATCACAGTTATTTCGAGCCAAGCGAACATCTGATGAGAGGTTTTGGCGATGCCACCGTGAAGGCCCACGGGATCATACGTCTGGCGGTAGAACTAGTGTCCACTATAGATAGGGACATTAGGGCCACAAAGCTTTGTGATTTCCTTGTAATCGACCTGCCGTCGACCTTTAATGGTTTTCTCGGCAGGCCATTCGAGCACGAATTCGAGGCTGCGTCCTCCACTTACTATTTCTGTGTAAAATTCCCCACTTTAGATGGGGTGTTCGGCACTGTTAAAGGCAATCAACTTGATGTAAGAGGATGTTCAATTTATATCCGGTCTCATTTAAATTATAGCATACAGAAATCGCAAACGATCAAAGAAACCCAATGGTAATCAACCAAAATGAACAAATAAACAAGGACCTCGAATGGAGACTTGGACCGAGCCATGCGAGTTCATTATCCAAGGAACGATCGATGACCCGAGAGGAGACCAACATCGAGCAAAACCGGACGAAGAGCTCGAAAAGGTCAATGTGGATCCAACCCGACAATACTTAGAAGTCATAATCGGCTCTAAAATCTCGTCGAAACTGAGAGGGCAGCTGGTCGATTTCCTCAAAGGGAATCTAGACGTGTTCGCCTGGTCCCACAAGGATATGGTAGGTATCAACCCCGAGATCGCCTGCCATCAGCTCAACATCAACCCCGGTAAAAGACCAGTCGCCCAAAAGAGGAGGAAATTCTGACCCGAGAAATATGCTGCATTGGCCGAGGAGGTGAAAAAACTGCTCGATAACGAATTAATCATGCAAGCCGACCAACCCCAGTGGATTTCCAACATCATCCTGGTCAAGAAAGCTAACGGGACTTAGAGACTATGCATCGACTTCACCGATTTGAACGAGGCATGTCCCAAAGATTTCTTCCCCATGCCACATATCGACCACCTGATCGATAGCACATCCGGGCATGAAATGATGTTCTTCATGGACGCATTCGCGGGCTACCATCAAATATCCATGCACAAAGACGACCAACAACATACCTCTTTCCTCACTGAGAAAAATATGTACTGTTGGAAAAGGATGCCATTCGGCCTCAAAAATGTCGGGGCTACGTACCAGCAATTGGTAAACCAAATGTTCGCAGAAGAAATCGGGAAATTCATGGAGGTATACGTAGACGACATAGTCGTCAAAAGTCTGAAAAAGAAAGATCATCTTGCCGACCTTGCCCGAAGGTTTGACATCTTGAGGAAATTCAACATGAGGCTCAACCCGAAGAAATGCAACTTCGGCGTGGAGTCAGGCAAATTCCCCGGCCACTTAGTCAACAAACGGGGAATAGAGGCCAATCCAACAAAAATCAGGGCGATACTAGAGATGGGCAGCCCGCGGAACCCAAAGGAAGTCCAAAATCTTGCAGGAAGCCTGGCAGCCCTCAGCAGATTCATATCCCGCATGGGAGATATGTACAAAACCTTCTTCGACACACTAAAGAAGGCCAAAAACGATTTCCAGTGGACGGAGGAGGCCCAGACAACTTTAGATAGCATCAATGAGTATCTCGCCAACCCAAAGATACTAGCCAAACCCATCCCTGGAGAAAAGCTCTTCCTCTACAAGCCAGCCTCAAACGTACGAGTTCGGTCTCCGTATTAGCGAAGGGCAAGATAACCTGCCGATTTACTATGTAAGCCAGGCACTCAACGAGGCAGAACGAAGGTATCCTCCCCTCGAAAAGCTCGCCTACGCTCTCGTGATGAGCGTGAGAAAGCTACGACCATACTTTTTCGACCACCAGGTGGAGGTGTTAACCTCGCTACCCCACAAAAAATCATACAATCACCGACAGTCAAGCGCCGCATGAAATGGGCAATTGAAGTCACCAGGTTGATTATCACATACGCCCTAATGAACGGCCATCAAGGCACAGGCCCTGGCCGATTTCATGGTAGAACTCACCTTTTCGATGACCGCGCCGGAAGCGCCAGCAGGGCCCCCTTGGGAGCTTTACGTGGACAGGTCCGCCACTCAAACCCGAGCCAGGGCTAGCGTAATCCTGACTAGCCCGGATGGACATTCCTTCCAAACGGCTATCATGTTCGACATTCAGGCCACCAACAATGAAGCAGAATACGAGGCCCTAATTGGAGGGCTTGAAATGGCAATGGCCATGGGAGTTAAGAAATTGAAAATACACACTGACGCGCAACTGGTCGCGTGTCAAGTGTCGGGGGAGTATGAGGCCCGATGCGATCGAATGACCGCATACCAAGAAGTCGTCTGAAGCCTGCTCGAGAAATTCGACCAGGTCTATGTGGAGCTGATACCTAGGAACACGAATTCCCAAGCAGATGCTTTGGCCAGGCTAGCAACATCAGAGGGGCCGGCGGATATGAGAGACGTTATCATCACAAAACTAACTTTCCCATCGACCACACACACCCGTCGCCTCACCGAATCTAATGGATGTCGACCACGGTGATTGGAGGACACCAATACTTTGAAAGTACCTAGAGACATGACATCTGCTCGACGATAGGGTCGATGCCCGATGACTGCAAATGAGAGCGGCAAGATATGTGATGGTCGACGACAACTTATACAAGCGAGGCTTCAGCATCCTACTACTTAGATGTGAGACAAGGGCCGAGGGGCAAGCCATCTTGAGAGAAATCCATGAGGGCATCTGTGGAAACCACACGGGAGGCCAATCCCTAGCCCATAAAGCCATCCGACAAGGATATTTCTGGCCAACGCTAAAAAGGGATGCTCTTGAATACGCGAAGACATGCCACCGATGCCAAATATTCGCCCCCTCAATCAAGGTATCCCCAGAAGAGTTAACCAGCATTCTGAGCCCATGGCCTTTCGCAAAATGGGGAATCGACATCATCGGACCCCTGCCTACTGCCCCAGGGACCGTACGGTTAGCCCTCGTCGCGGTCGACTACTTCACAAAATGGGCAGAGGTCGAAGCCCTCACAACGATCGATTAGGACAACGTGATAAAATTCATATGGAGAAACATTATTTGCCATTTCGGCCTCCCGCAAGCAATCGTAACTGATAATGGAAAGCAGTTCGACGACCTTAAGATCGACGCGTTCTTCAGGAAATGGAAAATAACAAAGCTCTTCTCCACACCCTACCACCCACAATCCAATGAAAAAGTTGAAGTAATCAATAAAATTATCAAACACACGCTGAAAGCGCCACTTGAAAGGGGAAAAGGCAAGTGGGCAAGCGAGCTGCCCGAAGTATTGTGGTCTTACAGAACGACCTGCAGGACGTCTACGGGAGAAACGCCCTACTCCCTCGCATTCGGGGCAGAGGCAGTGATCCCAGCAGAAATCGCCGTACCTAGCAACCGAACGAGTAATGGGGTCTCGAACAACAATGATATGGCAATGACAACCAGCCTGGACCTACTGGAAGAAAGAAGGATAGAGGCAAACCTAAAAAATGCCAACTACAAACGGCAAGCAGAAAGATACTACAATTCGAAGGTCAAACTCCGACAGTTCAAAGAGAGCGATCCCGTCCTAAAGAAAGTGCTTGGAGTTCCCAAAGGGGTATTCGGCCCCACCTGGGAAGGCCCATTCAGAATATCCAAATGCCTGGCGAATGAGGCATACGAGATCGAAGACCCGGATGGCACACCAACCCAGTATCCATGAAACGTGGCCCACCTGAAGAAATATTACCAATAGAAAATAGCTGATAGTCAATTTACAATTTTGTCGTGAACTTTCTTTGTAATAGTTTATCGATTTCAAGAAAAGCCTTTTATAATAAACCACGTTTCTTATATATCTTGTACGCTTTAAAACAAGTCAAAAAAGAATCGTCCCGAGGGTGATCTAGGCGACAAAGGTCGAGTAAAAAAGGTGGTCGCCAAACATGCAAGTCGACCACCTACGACGAGAAGCGACACCCGGAACTCACATCGACAGGGTCGTCATCGCATTGGCCGCAGGTTAAGAACGACGACCTTCTTAAAGACAGCACCATAACATGACTAAGCCAAAGTTTAGATACATCGCGTAAGATAAGACGACCAAAATATAGTCCGGATACATGGCAACATAACCAAACACGATCAGGACAGAGGCAAGACTTATAGTTGTCGGTGTACTTCCGGGTTCGCACGACCAATGGTTCATAGGCAAAGCAAGAGATTCATACATAAATACACAACGTAGGGCGTAAAAATATAACAACTTCATTACGACAAAACAAAGGCACTGAGGCCGAAAACAAAAGAGGGCCCGAAGGCCACTTACAAGTTCCTACCCCGGAGGGCTATGCAAACAAGAAAAGGAAGAACATAAAATTTCAAAGGAAAGGGGTTCGTAGACACCCTGTACAAACTTTCAGTAGAAGAGGAGGCACTAAGCATCGTCCCCCGGCCTATCCACCCTCTCGACCATGGCCTGGTCGCCCATCTTCTACTCGCCTCCGACAACCTCTCCGCTCGGGGAGGTCACCATCGCGTCACTGCCATCCGCCGCCTCAATCGGTGGCACAGGCGTTGCAGTAGGGTCGACATGTGCCTGCCCAAAAGAGCCCCCGAGGTCGCACGATATATGAGGGACTATGGGTCACACAACATGTAGTTCCCTTTTACGGATTATAGTTGGTTGATTAAATGTTAAATTGAATTTAATATTTAATTTATGGAGAATTAATTAATAATAGATTAATTTGGAATTAATTATTATTATTGTTTAATTAAATTGGATTTAATTAAATAGGATTCCCAATAATAATATATGGAATATTATTATAGGATTTAATATATATGGAATCAAATCCATAGAGATTTAATATACATGGGAATTAAATCCGTAGAGATTTTATATATGGAAAATAAATCTAAGAGATTTATTTAATAAGATTAGGGATTTTATTTCCTAATCAGGTTAGCTTAAGATTTAAGCTGGATCTTTCCTATATATATGAGCTCTTGAGAATTCACAACAACGTTAATTCATTATTCTCTCCATAAGATCTAGAGTTAGAATTTTCCTAGCAAATTCATCTCGAGATTCAACACTGATCCATGCAAGTCTGTGATTGGGGATTGCGTGGATACCATAGTACAGAATTATGTGTACGATTTACTGTAAGGTTTCTCGTTATGTTTATACGTATTCAATTATGCAATTAATTGTTCATTGTTGGTGAACTGTTTATTTTCGCTGCGCGTGTATTACGTATTTACGTGCCTCTAAATTCGAACACATAATCTCCTAATCTAACATGTACGTTAAATTGACATTATCTAACCAGACTAATCTCCTAATCAACCAGACTAATCTAACATAAAATTGACTAATATTCTATCATATTACTTTGACTAATTAATCTAACATGCATATATAATGTACGTATAATTTGACTAATTAATCTAACAATATGCATATATAATTAATCTAATATTAATCTAATATATATATGTAGCATTAATATAACATATATATTTAATCTAACATTAATATAATATAACATATATACATAAATTTAACATACATAACATATATACATATATACATTAATCTAACATGCATAACATATATATCATACAAAATTATAATTAATCTAATATATATATATATATATTCAAAATTATATATCATAATTAATCTTATATATATATATATATATATATACTCACACACGCATGTATGTATATAAAACGAAAAAATAAACAGTTAAAAATTAGAAAAATTACCGTCAAATAGAAGAACGTGACGGTACGAAGCTTTTCACGTGCACCGATTGCTCAGGAAAAAATGCATCAGAGTGCAGCTGCCGGAGGTTATATAATTGGAATTTAGCGAAGGATATTTAATAACCGTCGCTACTAGCGACAGTTATTAGCCGTCACTATATTCAAAAGACCGTAGCTAAACTCGGTCTGGGCGGTGGGCCAAGTGCTGAGGCGCTTCGTACCCCGGGTCCGACTTTAGCGACGGTTTTAAACGTCGTTAAACGCCCCGATTTGACCCTGCTTGAATTAACCGTCGCTATTCTGTCGCTAATAGCAGCGATTTCTAAAACCGTCGCTAAATCCGATGACTTTGACCGTTTGACCGAAGTCGTCGACAAAACCGTCGCTAATGCTAAAATCCGTCGTTAAAATCCACATTTTTTGTAGTGTTAAAAAAAGTAGTATCTATTCAAAAGAAAAGTATAACTTGTTTAAGAAGAAAAGTAGAACTTGTTTAAATAGAAAAGTATAACTTATTTAAAAGAAAAGTATAACTTGTTTAAATGAAAAGTAGTACTTGTTTAAATAGAAAAGTATTACTTGTTTAAAAGAAAAGTATAACTTGTTTAAAAGAAAAGTAGCACTTGTTTAAATAGAAATATTACTTGTTTAAATGAAAAGTATAAATTGTTTAAATGAAAGTAGTATCTATTTAAAAGAAAAGTAGTACTTGTTTAAAAGAAAAGTATTACTTGTTTTAAAAAAAAGTATAACTTGTTTAAATGAAAAGTAGTACTTGTTTAAATTGGAAAGTATAACTTATTTAAAAAAAAGTATAACTTGTTTAAAAGAAAAGTATAACTTGTTTAAATAGAAAAATATTACTTGTTTAAAAAAATTATAACAAAAAATGAATTAAAATTAAAATTTTAATATAATATAATTTAATTTAAATTTATAAATAAAAAAATTATAAGTATTATATTAAAATGTGATTGAATCATTAAATAAGATAAATGAAATACAGAATTTAATAAAAAAATTGAAAAAAAAAAGTTGTCTTAGCATATATAGAATTAATTTCATTAAGTAAACGCAAGAAAGCAAGTGCCCGAAATGGATTGATCCTCGGCCCAGCGCCTTAGGTCCCGTGTTTTGGTCCTCTCTTGGGAGCGAAAATTTGCCTCATTTAATTTAAGAGGCTTGGTGTCTTATATAGGAGATGCTTTGTGGTTGGGTTCGAGATGGTTTATTGGTTCGTGGTTCGGTACCCACCCGGCCCCCCGTTCAACCGGCGTGAGCCATTTTTTTTCCCGTTGCAGAAATTCACGATTTATCGGCGACTTCTACCGCCGCTATTAGCGACTTTTCGATTTATAACCGTCGCACCCTTCGATGGTTAGTTCCGTTGCTAGTTGGCGGTTTAACCATCGGGAACGACAGTTTTATGACATCACTACCGTCGAAAAAGTAATAGCGATTTAGCCACTGGTTATTTTAACTTTGGTCCGGACCCAAATGACCGTCGATAAAACCGCCGCTAAATATTAGCGACACTCAATTTCCCAATCGTTGATAAACCGTCAAATTTCGTCTTTTAGCGACGGTTTTTCTCGTGGCTAAAACCTCGTTAAATCCCGTCTTTTTTGTAGTGTTATTAACAAGTTTCACAGATAAAAATTTCATTGACTTCCTCCCACAAATGTCTGCTACTTAAGCACATCCTCCGATTTACAACTCGCCCATTAATTAACTTAAAGACATTCTTCAATTTATAAACCGACCTTCATCGAGGGTATGGCCAACGGGTGGAGAATTTTTCGAATCCTTCCTTAATTAAAAAAAATAAAATCATATGAAATGTAGCATAAGAAACACGAGGCAATAATTTGATCATAACTTGACTTTTGCAGCTTGCAGTGTCGGCCGTGTTGTCGCAATAGCAAACAATTAACTTCTAGTATGCATGTGAATTGTGTGACAGATTTTTTCTTGTGGAATAATAATGGAAACGCAATTATTAATTGCCAGCTACATCTCAAATATAATCCACAGAAATGAACACACAACTCAAATTAAAGACACATTAATAAATTACCTATTAGAGTTTATCTACACATTTATAATTTTCGTAGGTAAACAAATTACCTACACAGATGATTTCATAGGCAATTATATTTGTAATTTGTCACATAAGTTTTTTTGTTGTCGATTTAGTCCCAATAACTTTAACAATGTCCAAATTTAGTCCCAAATCGATCGGAACAACATCGTTTTACCGTTTTTACTTGGGGCTTTTCGGCGGATGCTATGACTGAACTGTCCCGTAGTTTGAGATCAAAGTTATGAGACCATTTATGATTAAAACTCAATAGTTTATTGACTCGAATTTAATTTTGCTTTCAAGCTAAATGTTGAATTTTGGTTTGTCTAGCTCATGAATGGTGTATGATACTTGCAGTTACATGGATGGTACCAGAGTTTACAGAGAGATGAAGTGGTGGCAGTTTGGAAGAAAATCAAAGGAAAAATGTCTCTTCATGTTTATTGTCACATAAGCGGAGGCCACTTTCTTTTGGACATTATTGTCACATAAGTTTTTTTTTTTTCAGAATTCACGATTTAGCAACGACTTCTACAGTCGCTATTAGCGACGGTTTATAACCGTCGCACCCTTCGATGGTTAGTTCCGTTGCTAGTACCGACAGTTTAACCATCGCTGGTAACGACGGTTTATGACATCACTACCGTCGAAAAAGTAGCGACGATTTAACCACGATTATTTTAACCTGGGTCCCGACCCAAATGACCGTCGATAAAACCGTCGCTAAATATTAGCGACACTCGATTTCCAGACCGTTGATAAACCGTCGCTATTTTTAGCGACGGTTTTTCTCAACTAAAAACCTCGTTAAATCCCGTCTTTTTTGTAGTGTTATTAACAAGTTTCACAGATAAAAATTTCATTGACTTTCTCCCACAAATGTCTCCGCTTCTTTAAGACATCCTCCATTTACAACTCGCCTTCGTGTACGTCGCGCTTAAGACATTCTTCAATTTACAAACCCGACCCAATCGGAGGCCAACGATCGTAATGGAGAATTTTTCGAATCCTTCCTTAATTAAAAAAAAAAAATCATATGAAATGTAGCATAAGAAACACGAGGCAATAATTTGATCATAACTTGACTTTTGCAGCTTGCAGTGTCGGCCGTGTTGTCACAATAGCAAACAATTAACTTCTAGTATGCATGTGAATTGTGTGACAGATTTTTTCTTGTGGAATAATAATGGAAACGCAATTATTAATTGCCAGCTACATCTCAAATATAATCCACAGAAATGAACACACAACTCAAATTAAATCAAAGCAAATTAAATCTCTCTCTGTACCATTTTAACATGGCGACTTTGACAGCTGCTTTACTTCCATCAAAGCAGCTAAAACAACACAACACCCCCTCCATTCTTCACACTAACAACAAGAATAAATCCACATTCCCGGTAACAATTCCTCTTATCTTTTTCAATAATATACTTATATGATTTTTCAATTTTATTGATCTTTATTATATTTTATTGATTTTTCAGGTAGCGAGGCTATTTGGGCCAGCAACATTTGAGGCATCAAAGCTGAAAGTTGTATATTTAGGAGCTGATAATTATGATATGGGAAAATATTTACTCCCAAGAACTTATACCCTAACACACTGCGATATCACCTCTAAACTCACTCTTGCAATCTCTCAAACCATTAACACTTCACAGGTTATAATCTTTCTTCTCTTTCGCTATCTCGTTTACGACAAATTCTTGCGTCAGACGGTACGTGTGAAATAGATTAAAATCAAGTGCATTTTCTTTTGCATATATACCATTTACCCACCGGACGCAGAAATTTAGTGCAGGTAAGGTAAAAGAATCGAAAAAAAATTATAATTAATTAATACTTTGAATGTCAATCGATCACGTTGGTGTGTTAAATTTTCATTATTCACTCATCATCTTGTCTAATTTTTTCACTACAAAAAAAATAAAGAATTGACTAAGAAATTTTCTGATATGACTATAATTTTCTAGAAAATAATTTCGCTTTTTAAATAATAGAAAGATTTATTCTGACTTAATTTTAAAATTCTAGTAGACAAGCAAATTCTCTACAAGTTGCTTAAGGTTCTTAAAGACACATTAATAAATTACCTATTAGAGTTTATCTACACATTTATAATTTTCGTAGGTAAATAAATTTGCAATTTGTAATTGCTTATAAATAAATTTATCTATAAATTACATAGAGGATTGAAAAAAGTGTATATGATTAGGAAAATTTGTAGGCAAGTTACAAACATTCTCACTATTTAATAATAAAATTATTTTCATTGAAAATTTTATAGACATGTTAAAAAATTCATAAGCTATTCTTTATTTCTTTTATAATATTAAAATTAATTATAAAATTTTAAAATTTTAAAAAGTATATATAATATTTCGCAATAAAAATTGAGTTGGGTCTGCCAATGCCTAATCCTAACCAATTTTTAATTTCTTTATGAGTGAATTAAAATCGCTCACGTAATACGGTCTCACGAGATATTTATTAACTGAATTTGCAAATAGTATTGTATGGCTCATGTCACGTGTATTTTGATTATTCATTGTCACGTGGGTATCCGGGTATGAGTAATTGAATATTATTATATGAATTGTATTATTTGCAACAGGGGATCTACTTTATTCATTTTTTTAATCATTTATGACATTAATGTAATCATTATTGCAAAACAAATTCATATTAAAGGTATCTTATATTCTTACCATCCCGTTTTAAATTGTTCATTTACTATTTAACTCATGTTTTAGTGAGCGAGTTATTTATTACTAGTATTTAAAATGATAAAAAGATTTTTATGGTGAGCTACGATAGTCATACCCCTCATCTATCCTACACCTTTTTAAAGTCACTTTATAATTTTATATACTAATAAATAGCTCGCTTGTTAAAATACGAGCCAAAGAGTAAATAGACAATCTAAAACACGAGTTTGAATTACAAATGATCTCATAACTTTGGTCTCAAATAAAATTAGTCACATAAGTTTTTTTGTTGTCGATTTAGTCCCAATAACTTTAACAATGTCCAATTTTAGTCCCAAATCGATCGGAACAACATCGTTTTACCGTTTTTATTTGGGGCTTTTCGGCGGATGTTGTGACTGAACTGTCCCGTAGTTTGAGACCAAAGTTATGAGACCATTTATGATTAAAACTCAATAGTTTATTGACTCGAATTTAATTTTGCTTTCAAGCTAAATGTTGAATTTTGGTTTGTCTAGCTCATGAATGGTGTATGATACTTGCAGTTACATGGATGGTACCAGAGTTTACAGAGAGATGAAGTGGTGGCAGTTTGGAAGAAAATCAAAGGAAAAATGTCTCTTCATGTTTATTGTCACATAAGCGGAGGCCACTTTCTTTTGGACATTTTTGCCAAGCTTAGATACTATATCTTCCGCAAAGAACTCCCTGTGGTAATTAAAAACTAGTACCATTCCCGTTCCAAATCAATTTTCACGCCCTTTTTTTTTATTAGCAAAAATGAAAATTTTATTAATCTTTACCCTCACAAGGTACATTTATTCATCTTGTATGTTATTATTTTTTCTAATATATTTAACTCATATCGACACAGTTAAAATTGATTTGATCGAAATACTCTTACTTTATCGAGTAGGATTCCTATATATCAATTGTTGTTCAACTCAAGTGTATTTTTTAAATGTTTAACTCGTTTTTCTGAAATGTTCAACTTGTTCAATGCAAGTAATATTGTAAACAAATTGAACATTTCAAGAAAATAAATTACACGTTTCAAAAACGCAATTGAGCTGCACAATGTACTAGTGCATACAAGACTTTCATACCTTATTATTCTAATAAAACAAAAAACTTTCTTTTTACCCGGATCAATTTCACATTAATCTATTTACCTTGTTGAATCAACATTAAAAATGTATTAAATAAATGAAAAATTGTGTTATTATGTGTAGGTGTTGAAGGCATTTGTGCATGGAGATGAGAAGTTGTTCAACAAGTATCCAGAGCTAGAAGAGGCTCGGGCTTGGGTCTATTTCCGTTCCAATATTCCAGAGTTCAACAAGGTGGAGTGCTGGGGCCCACTAGGCCGCACTCAAAATCGTCACGTGAATTCATTTTTTCTACCATTTGAAACTCCATGTCAACATACTTGCACGTGTTGCTCCACCAATGACCTCAAACCCCCACACCCCTAAATATTATGGATCTCTCAACCACAAATATTTGTTTAATTGATTTTTGTAATTGTTTCTAACTAGATGTATGTGTGTATTTTTCTCGTGAGAATATTAATTAAGTACGGTATGTATCTGTGTTTTAAAAAACGGGATCGATCGGTCCGACTGCTAATTGAGAAGCCTATCGAACGGCTTAAAAGTATTGGACCGACAAATCTCAAAGCACATGCAAATCGGCCGAAAGTGGCAAAATCGGGTCGAACCGATCATTCATCGGACCGGTCGACTTGACGAGTTGCTGCATTTGGGGAAAAAAAAGGTTGGAATTTTTTTGATATTTTTTTATTGAAGCCTAGTGAATATTATATTAGACTAATTAATCAAAGAGTATGTCTCATGTGCACTCGGGTGCACCGTGCACTCATAGTGCATTTTAGAAGCGTCCAACTATATAAAATAGAAACGTGCAACTATTCCAAATAGAAGCATGCAACTATGTTCTCATATTAACAGTTGCAGTTTTCTGTGTAAATAAGTTGCACTTTTCAACATAATAAGTTGCACGCTTCTAAAATGCACTACGAGTGCACGGTGCACTCGGGTGCATACAAGACCTAGCCTTAATCAAAATCTTTTAGACTCTTTCTCCATACACTCGTTGCATTTCAGATTAGAATATTACTTTAAATTGCAATTTTGTATGCATGTTTATTTAATTTTTATGGCAACTTATTTATAGGATATACTATTACAAAGGAAAAAATATAGACTAACTTATTTATAGAATATACTATTACAAAGGAAAAAATATAAATAATACTTATTATTTATATATTATGTAATTATAACGTCATGCCGATTTAACTACTTTAATAATGCTCGGACTCGGTTGAATCCGATCCGACCAAAAACACTAAGATTATTCAGTTGAGCGTCAATTTCTGCTTTTAAAACATAGGTATGTATAAAACTATCATCAAAATAATGCAAATAAGTTGTGGGCTTTTTGAAGATGTTGTATTAGTTTTATGGAATAATAACACAAGATTTTTATTGTAAAATATAAGAACAAAGAACAACGTAAGAACATGGATTCGTTGACCTAGTTCATCAGAATGACTACGTTTGGAGGCGACCAATCCAGGAGGGTTTTCAATATGAGTTTTTGTATTCTCTCATCTTACGGCGTTACAAAGGATAACTTATTTATAACAAAGAATTGGGCCCTAGAAACCCTACTAGAGCCCACGAAGTAATGTCCACTAAATAACAATATATTTACAACACTCCCCCTTGAACATTACGACGTGATGCTCATGACTAATTAAAACATCTCTAAAATAATTCCAAAAAGAAACTTAGTAAAGAAAAAGAATATAACCATTGTCCTTCGGAAATCAATCTTCAAAGCTATTTTGAAGTTGTCCCTCCCCCTGAAGACAATAGTTTTCCAATATTACAATACCATGGACATATTTTTCAAAGTAGATGTAGGAAGGGATTTAGTGATCAGATTGTCAATGGAGCGAACCTTTTGTATGATAATTTCACCACTCTTCTAGAGTTCATACATATAAAAGAATTTAAGGGATATATGTTTTGTCAAGTTTTCTTTAACATACCTATTAGTCATATGTATAACACAAGTTGTATTTTTCCTCATAACGGATGGTAGGAGATATACCATTTGTAGTAATATCACATGAGTCATAAATGTGTTTAAATCGAATTCTTGTGTACCTTTGACATACTAAAAAAAAGTACTAAATCATGCAAGTATAAACTCTCAGCAAATGCTAAATTTGGGGCAGTTTTCAAAATAAACTAATGCACCAAGACACTCAGATTATGAATTGGTCCTTATATATCATATGTACCTTTTTAGGTGTAAGTTTGTCCTTATCATCGAACAAGTGTGCTAAGTAAATGAGATTTATCTATATAAAAAAATCTCTTCAATACATTCTCCAAGTAAGTTGACTGATATATAAAGATTCATTTTCCTTTAGGGAAATGCTCGATCTGCTGGCCGAGACAATACCTGGTTTCAACAAGGGTTTTTATTTTAAATTTTATTTCTAGGATTTAAATTACTTTTCTTTAACTTCCTTACTTATCCAACAATATTTAGTTCATCACAATAAACTAAAATAATACAAACACCACAAAAATAATGTCTTTGTAAACACTCAAGGAAATATTTCAGTGTTATTTATTCCTTCTTCGGGAGGAATTAACTAAGTCGGTTGTAGAATATTAGATCCAACTGTTTTTATATCATTAAATGAACTTTATAATTTAATACCGTACATAATACAATTCTCATTATTCCTATATAGGGAATCTCAAATCCATCGGGGATTTTTATATAAATATTTTCATTCTATAATCCATATAAATATGTGGTTATAACATTTGTCAACTACATTTCTAAATTAAATATTCTTGCTGCAAAAAATAATAAGTAGCAGAACGTTATTTCATGCATAACAGGAGCATATATTTGATAAAATAAGTATTGGGTCTCTGCAAAGAACCCATGAGCTATTATTCTCGTTTTGTACCTCATTACATTGTTATTCTCATTTTCTTTTCTTACAAATACACATTTATATCCAACAGGGATAACATTTCTGAGTGTATGTACGATAAAGTCAAATACATTTTCTTTTGTTTAGCGAGTCTAGCTCTGCCCCAATTTTTTTTATTTTATTTTACCTAGTCAAAGTGCTTCAGGCTCAACTATTGACTTGGGTACTAGATCCAGATCTTTATTCGTAATAGTAAGAGCAACTGTGGCGGTGAATAAGTTGTCGACAACAATTGTATTTCTCCTATTTTTATAAAATTCATATCAATTTCTATATTTATATTAATTAGATCCTCATCATTAATTTCCATAATTATCTGGTTGTTCTGCAATCCTAGTATTCTTATCATTTTGTGCACGTGCTTTGTTACTAGGAATTTCATCTTCTAGACGAATCTCTTAGAGAGATTTCAACAGTGACTAAATATCGCTAGCTTTAATAATTACCGTGGATATATGTCTCACATAATTATGGGTCCTTTACGCTTCTGGCGTGTGGGGATTTAACTTATATATTTGTCTAAAATTGACACATTTACTCTTTGTGGTGCATTTACAACAAGTATATGTGTAGTAGTCACTTCTTTATCATATGTAAATTAATATGGCAAATTACTTGCTAAATATTGCAAGTTAATTTATCATTTGAATTTTCAGTTCATTTTGACTAGAGCGTGGATTTAAGTATTGAAGATCTTTTATATTCCACGAAATTTCTCGGCATTCATTCAATTTTAAATTCTTATATCCCCCTAATGCCGAGAAATGATTTTCGTAAAATGTGCAATCAATCAACTGGGCCGTGAATTGAGGTACATTGTGGTGGTGGTATATAAATAAATATTGCACAATCAAATATTTGCAGATGTGAAATGTTTGGTTCTTAAGCACTAGTTATAAAAGAGGTATACATGATATGTAGTGGGTCGGATTTGATTAGTCTAGCACCATGTAAAATTTCATGCCCTCAACATGAAGTAGGTAAGTTGGAATTCTACAATAATGGTCTAGTAATTAATCAATTTGGGGATAATTACTCAAAAATATCATTTATAAATGAGTCTTACTCTAAGGTGCATGCATTTTTTAGTATTACTCCAAGGTGCCATTTATACCAATTTACCCTCAATTCATTTTTTTTTTCAGAATTAAAACACATGGATCTCAAAATTAAAACCCTCGATTCAATTTCTATTCGTGCAGATTTTACGCCTCCCCTCCACCCCAACTCACCCCTCTCAAAATCTTCATTCGCCTCCTCCCCCCCTCCCCATCCCCACCGGCAACTATTCTCACAACGTGTTGATGAAGGACGACGTCGTTTTGGCCGAATGCTTTGATTAGGGTTTTCGATCCTGTAAGTGAATCTTGTTCACTTGAAAGATTCGGGGTTCGATTCTGTGCTTGTGTAAGTGTTAGCTATTTACCTTTTCTTTTTTTTCTAAGAAGCAATTCACATGTGTTTGTTTTTAAGTGCAGTACTGTGCTTGTGTAAGTGTTAGCTATTTACCTTTTCTTTTTTTCTAAGAAGCAATTCACATGTGTTTGTTTTTAAGTGCAGTAGATTTTATTAGCATCGAAAAATTCGAATTATACATTATCTGTTCTAAAAGCTTGTGTTTTCTAAACTTAGATAAATACCCTGTTTTGCATTGCATGAAATGCTTTATCCTATACTTATCTAGGCATTTTGTTTTTGTGTCCCTTTTGTATTTTTTTACAATATTCCGATTCGACAAATTCTTGTTCGAAATAATGCAAGTTTAGATGAGTTTAAATTAATATATTTTACAGCTTTACTCACTAGTTCAGATTTAATATTATTATATTTTGATTATCCTTTCAGTGTGCCTTTTCTGATACTCGGAGATGGAGTACTATATTCAATGATTTCGTTTGTAAGCCTGTTTGTTTAGAAATTAGGATAGGGAATTGTTTGGTTGAAAATTTTGTAACATTATAAGCAGGCTGTTGATGTCACCAATTGATGTCAATTGATGTACACAATGTATTCGCAAAAATTCCACAAAGAGCGAGTCTATTTAATATTTATGTTTGGATTTGTTGTTCAATTGATTTTTTATATTGAATTTGTTGCTCAATTGATTTTTTTATATTTAAATTTGTTGCAGATTTTGGTTTGGTCATGTGGTGCAAGAAAGAAAGATGATTATGAGAAGATAGTGAGAAAGGACATGCTTTTTTTATTTTTTTTATTATTTTTTTTGTAATTGGTCAACATTTTTGGTTAAAATTTATGTTAGATGTAATTTTTTCATATTTTTATCTGGATTTTCTAATACGCTTGCATTTTATATGTTGGTGTGTGCATTTTTTATTGCGAGTGTGTGCAAAATTATTTTTACAAGTGTGCAGAATTGTGGGTGTGCAAATTTTTAAATAAAAAAACAGATGATTAAAAAGAAACTTAGGTGTCTGCGAAATTTTTATTGGTGTGCAACATTTTTTTTAGTCTCGCAAAATTTTTAAAGAAATAGACAAATGATTAAAAACAATTTGGATTGTGCATAATTTTTTTACTAATATTAAAAAAAAATCAATTAAATAAAATTACCGTTAATTAAAAAAATTAGTAAAATTTAAAATATGAAATATGCAAATTATTTGGCTAATATTTTTTTTCCTAAAAAATTTATATAAAAGGACGATATAAAAAAAAGATTCAATAAAATTTAAAATCCAAAATTTACATATTATTTTATATATAAAAGGCGCAATTTAGATATTTTTGGTCCAATTTTAGCACCTTATAGTAAGGACTAAAAAATAGTGAACTTTAGAGTAAATGCGTTTTATAAATTGCACCTAATAATAATTGCCCCATTAATTTGCTGAAGTCTATTATTGATTTAGCAGAATCATTCTGTTGTGTTCGATATAATTATTCAGCATTAATCGAACATGTAAGAGAGACACGTGTAATATTTATTAAAATAATCATGCCCGATGGACAAGTGTGCTCGCCGCTCGCCGACCAAACAAGTTTGTTCGACCAGCTCGCCACTTGTCAACCAAGCGAACATACTCGCTTATGAAGTAAGTTTTGTTATCCAGTTTTCCATTTACCAACCAAAGTTGCTCAACCAAATTTACCGAAAGCAAATAGGCATGTTCGCCACTCAGATCAGGAAAGAAGGAATCAAATAAAATTTGAAGTCAAGTAATCTGAGGACTCAGACAAACCTGAGGGCTCGGACAAGTCTGAGGACTCACACAACCTGAATGCTCAGATATCCTGAAGGGTCAGTATGCTCGATACTCAGATATCCTGAAGACTCAGACATCCTGAGGGGTAAGTATGCTCGATGATCAGATATCCTGAGGGCTCGAAGGCTCATCCCCAAGGGTCTCTCGATGATCGATATCCCGAGGACACACGCATCCCAAGGCTCGAGATAACACGAGACCCGAAAAAAAACTTCGGACATGCTCGACAAGGACAATATTCCGATATAAAATTGATATGGTTTAATGGGGCGAACAAAGCGGTCAGCCGAGCAAAAGATTGATTTGGACGACCAAAAGAGTGCCTTATAGACAAGCAAATGCAAAGATCAACCAGGAAGACGAAGTTGGAAACGTGGCAGCATTACATGAGTTCTTGCATGGCCCGAAGTCTCCAGCTCATGCATTCCAAACTAGCTCATGCTTGTCAAAGTGCTATAAATAGAAGAAAAAACAACAAGAGACAGGTTACCAAAAAATTTCCCAAATAGAGGTGAGGTATAGAAAAATTCGAGAGTTCATGCACACAAAAACCCTAGCACTCATATTCCAACTTTCCAAATCATCTTCATCCGTAGTGATTCATCTTCATGAGACGTATCATATATTGTACGTGTAAAACTCGTAATACTACATCCCTGGCTTGGTATGCCCCCAGAGTAGTCATTTCTAGACGAACTGGGTCAACAAATTCTTCTTATTTTCAGTTTATTTTACACGTGCATATTTTGTTTGTGAGTTGTCACCAAATTAGCCACATAATAATCTCCAAATAAAACGACTCGCAACAATTGGGGCCAGAAGGAGGCTACCAAAAATCCAACCCATACACAAACCAGTAGTTAGCCGAGGCAGAAAAAAGAAATATAATGCCTCAATCTAGGAACACACAAACAGAGAGGTCGGGGCAAAGTCCACCTCACGACCGGAAAGAGGCTCAGCGCCAACCTCACAAAGATCAGACAGTGGAGACTATCAATCTTGAGGATATAGCCAATGATCCGGCGGCCACAACGAAGGCCATCACTTTCTTGCTACGAGCACAGAAAGAGGGCCGAAAAAGAGTTGGCCAAGTTAAAAACTCAAGAAGATAAAGAACGACGCTCGCATACACCTGATAGCGAGCAAGTTAAAATGAAAGCTGTGAAGCGGGCCAACAAAAAAGCTGATGATACGTCTGATGACGAACAGCCTCAAGGGTCCAGACCATCAGCGTTTGGACGTTTGAGGCTCTCTGCCAAAGACCGAATCAGCAATAATAGGTGACAGGATCCAGGGAAGGAACAATCGATAAACAAGCCCGCTCATTCAGATCCCCATGATCATCCGCATGCCGAACAAAAATCGGTTGGAACAAAATTGTCTATTCATCATCGATTGGGTAGTCAAGCACAAACTTGGAAAGGGGGACTGCCCCATCACGAGCATGACCCGCTGGGTCCTCATGATGGGAAACAACCCCGATCCAAGTCTGTTAGTTCCACAAAATTTGCGGAAATGCAGAAAGCCATCGAAGGCTTACAGGCCGACCTGGCCGCGACTAAAGGACACCCTCGGGCGAGCACAATACCCTGTTCGCCACTATCACCGGCGATCATGGCGGCCAAAATACAAGAGAAAGTGGTGAAGATCCGACCACCAATCCCCATGTTCGATGCTGAGTCTGACCCACATGTCCATCTCAGCAAATACTCAGACTTTATGATTGCCATGGGTGCCACAGACGCGACGCAGTGCCGATCATTCCCCATGACTTTGGGTGATCGGGCACATAGATGGTTCTCTACTTTGCCCGCTGCGTCCATCACTTCTTTCGCTCAATTGGGACAACAATTCCTGTCCCATTTCTCATCCATGTGTGCTCGCCCAGCGCCAAAACAAAGGTTGGCGCATTTTTCCCAACTAAGAGGTGAGTCTGATCGAGCATACATTGAAAGATTTGATAAATGTTTGTATGATGGGGCCCCAGTTGAAGAGGATGCCAAGATCCTCGCGGTGGTCGGAGGCCTGACCTTGAATACTGACATGTGGAAAGCCATGCATCAAGACTGGCCGAACACATATTCAGAATTCCGAGAGCGAGCAGCCAAGATCATAGCCATGCAGGATCTGCTCGCCCAGTCACGATTGGGTCAGGAAGCGCCAACTAAGAAAGTTTTTGGGAAGAAAGTGATGAATGAAGGGGGGTACAAACCCCCAGGCTCTTTCAAACCATTCGAAGAAAGAGCAGAAGCAAACGCCCTACGAAGTCTTTTGGGTGTTTTAGCAGAAACAATTTTCAACCAAATCAAAGATCGGGACATGTTAGATAGGCCTCGAAGAATCATAATGGACAAGCATCGGCTTAATGCTTCCAAATATTGTAATTATCACGAGTACATCGGGCACAATACAGAAGATTGTCGTGATTTCCTTCTTCAACTTTGGAAGCTATACGAAGATAATCGTCTTACCCAGTTCCTAAAAAAGTTGGCGAGCAGAGGCTTCCGAACAGAAAAAACAGAAGATCGAAGGGGTAAGCGTAAAGCCGAACAAACATCTGACAGTGATCCTGAAGAATAACGTAAGAGGTCTGAATTACCCAAAAGAGGGCCTCCTACTGTGGGTAGAGGTCGAGAAAGTCAAGAGATCCACATGATACGTCCTGAATATGGTCCAGTGGGTGGATGTTATCAGGCACCAACATTATCAAACAGACGTAAGAAGATGGAGATGTGTGCCATGCAAAACATCCATCAGGTGAAGGTGGCGAGCACATCAGCTAGCATGCCACCCTCTCGCCAAATCATGTTTTCAGAAGACGATCTCGACGGTATAATCACCCCCCACAATGACTCCTTAACCATCAGTGCTCATCTCCTCGGGTTGAAGGTGCACCGCCTCCTGGTCGATACCAGAGCATATGCGAACATTTTGTTCGTCAACACTTTGCACCAAATGGAAAAGCAAGTTGGGGACTTGAGTAGCTATATTGAACCATGTGATCATACCATTATGGGTTTTGGGGAATCTGTAACCCGACCCTATGGTATGATTAGGTTAGGAGTTGAGTTAGAATCAATTCTAAATCTGGAGATTCGACGAACTAGAATGCTAGATTTTGTAATCGTCGATGCTCCGTCCACTTATAACGGTTTCCTAGGACACCCGTTCATCCAGGAATTTAAAGCGGCCTGTTCTACTTATTATTATTGTGTTAAATTTCCAACACAAGATGGAACGGGTAGCGTAAAAGGAGATCAGAAGAAAGCTCGAGATTGTTTGCTATCATGTGCACCAGAAAAGCAAAATATTGTTAACATGATGGAGCAAACATGGGAGATTGGAGAGTCAAACCAGCAGGCAAATACGTTGCCAAAATATCCTTTGATGAGCACAAGTTTGACGAGCACACCTCCCTGTGCGAACATAGAACCCGCGAACACAAGAGTCCGGAATGGTGACTCATGTCCCAGATCTCCCAGATCTAATGAATATTGATCCGCCAAATGAGCTACCGGACCTAGAACCTCGCGTAGGTTTTGAACCTATGGAGGTTGATGACGAACACCGGGGGTCGATCCAAGATCCTCGGTGGAAACAAAAAAGAAAGCGAGCAACACCTGTCGAACAACTGTAGTCTATCAATATCGACCCAAACAGACCTGAGTTAGAAGTGTTCATTGGTTCAGAATTACCTGAACCAATTCGAACAGAAATGATTGCTTATCTTCAAGCAAACTTGGATGTGTTCGCTTGGTCGCACAAGGACATGGTTGCCATTGATCCCAAACATGCATGTCACTCCCTCAACCTTGATCCAACACAGACTCCAGTTATCCAGAAGCGCAGAAAGTTCAGTCCGAAAAAGTAAGCGGCAATGAATAGTGAAATCAAAAAGTTGCTCGACAATAAACTGATTCGAGAAGTGAAGTGCCCAAGATGGCTTGCGAACCCTGTGCTCGTCCGCAAGACTAATGGATCTTGGAGACTATGTATTGATTTCACTGATTTAAACAAGGCATGCCCGAAAGATAATTTCCCAATGTCGCATATCGATTATTTGGTCGATAATACAGCAGGCCATGAGCTCATGACTGTTAGGATTATACTGGAAAGTATGCTTTTACTTTGTATAATCGAAACTGAATTTCCAGACTTATTTACTGAAATAAATTGTTTATCACTGATGCTTTAAATATGATTGAATGTTACATATATTTACTGCATAACTGTTCAATAATTCGTACATGATACATTGTAGTTAATTTAGTGATACCAGATCACAGAAGATTAAATTAACAGTCCATTGTAACTAAAAGTACGCCATTCACGACCTAGATGGAAATGAACAACCCATCACGAAAGGTTGAGGTGTAAGGCTCTCAGATTGGTTTGTCTTGACCAAGAGATTACACTAGTGCATGACTGATGCGCTGAATAGGACCTACAGGAGGATAAATTCTTGAATCAACAAGGAAGAATTAGACCTCGAATGGTTCGTTGTTTCTTAACCTCCGTCCCTTAAATAGGATCACGTGGGATTGGTAACTATTGCTTTGACTTATCATGGGTAGCGAATCAGAGAGAGATTCAATACTTTTTATCTTGGGCAATATTATTGGTCACATGTGATTGCTAAGATTTAATACGAAGAATCGTGTGCAAGTACGCTTGTTTGATTTGCCCCCTTGGGAGGTTTATAAGCTTTATCATACCAAATCTTGCAAGTGGAATTAGTTTCCAGTATGGATAATAATGTTGAACCGTTCCTTGACCAAGGACAAAAGATATTAATTAACGAAAAGCTATTTCAGTGGCTTGAATTAATTAATGGGCTAGATAATCTTAAACACGCGAAATAATGACCGGGAGCCACATTGACTGTAATATGGGTTAAGATGGATAGTGCAATATTAATTATGTAGTGGGATTAATTAATATTTATGGGCTTGAATTATATTGTAGCTCAATATTAGATATTCAAGGTCCATTAGAAGGTCCAATCTTAATTCTCCTAAAGGCCCCCTGAATAGCCCAACAAATAGTCCATTAACTGAAAAAGGTGATTAAAAATAAATAAATTTTGTTGCTTATTTTTCCTCTAATTTTTCGAAAATTATGAATAAGTTGGGAGAAAGATTTTCTTTGAATTTTGTTATGGAATGAAGATATGTATTCTTGGAATACAAGATTATCTCATTAAATTCAAGAAATCTCCCACTTGGTTATTTCATAATAGAATTTCGAAATATTTGAAAATATAGTGGGCAAGAAAGATTTTCTTGATTTTCTTGAAAATATATTATGGAAGATATGTATTTCTTGAAATACAAGAATATCTCATAAATTCAAGAAGATCCAAATCTTGGATTCTTGAAAACTAAATTTTTGAAAATACCATATTATAGAAGGAGGTGGGATTTTTGTGGAATATTTTAATTATGGGAAAAAGAATATAGGAGATATATTCAAAATTTCTTGGTGATCAAGAAAAGTCTTTTCCCACATTGGTTTTCTACTGAAAAAATCGACCACCTCTCACCTATAAATAGGGGATGATTGTTTCATTCCCAAGTACAATTCCATGTGCTGGAAAAATTAGCAAATCCACGAAAGTGGTGCAACAAAGTTTATTTTTTCCTTTTGTTAATTGTTCGCGAGTATCCTTCCACCGGATTGTCGAGCAAGGGCTAAGGGAATACTTGGGAAGTCCTTTTGGTTAGTCCGTCCAACCGAATTCACTGCCATCCCGAGAGGTACGTTCACTTAAACTCGTAGATTCCGCATGCGTAGGTTTTACGTGGCTTATTATATGCATGATATGTTGTTGCAATTATTATTTGAATTAATATAGGATTAATTCATGCTAGTAATAATTAAAGAATTAAATTTGTATTTAAATATTCACCCCGAATAGATCATGCAACTCATTTCCCAACAAGCGGTATCGAGCCACGGTTTTAGACTCAATTTTTTAAATTGTAATTTAATTCATGGACATTAAATTTGAAATTGGATAGTAGAACCATTAGATCGCGTTTTTGCGGTATCCAATTGTCATGGATTTTAATGTGTTTATTTATGCATGCATATAAACTGTGGTTTTTTAATTCGATTCGTTCGGATTTGTTTTGCCTCGTGAGAAAATCCACGAGTAGACTAGGATTTGTTTGATTTGATCAATGTAATAGACTAGTCTAGATCTAGGTTTATTTAGTTTTTCTAAATAAATTGTAACCGGATCGAAACTAAGAGACGAAGAAATTAAAGGACAAAATCTAGAACCGGGCGAAGCGGATGCGGCGTCTTTGGAACGCACGGGCGCAGGCGAGGCCAGCCGGCCGAGGCGCTGAATAGAGGAATAGGTCGACGACGGCGCACTAGCGCTAGCGGACGCAGATCGCGGCGCGACGTGCCGATGGGGGCCGCGACGCGGGCGCCAAGCAAGGACGATGGGGCGCTGAGGTCGCTGGTCGCTGCCGAGAGCCGCCGACGCTTTGCCGATACCGCCGAGGTGTGTCGAGGCATCAAGGCGGGCGCGACCAGCGGGCGGTGCCGAGGTCGCCGTGGGTCGTTCTAGGTCAAGTGGCCGGGGCGGATCTTGGGCGTGCATCTCCCTCACGCGAGTTTGGCGTGGCGTTCGAGACGGCATATTTTTCGAGACGAACGAGTGGGAGAAATTCAAGAAGTGTTTCTTCAAGATCAAGTCAAGAAAATCAAACCATGACAATTGGATAATTTGTGCCCAATATGTTTATTTTTCTGTTTTGCTTGATTTATTTGTGCTATCTTATGCTTTATTTAATTTGTTTAAATGTGTTTGCATGAGAGTTGCCCAAATGGAAAAATCTCACCTTCAAAATTACTAAGTATGTTTAAATAATTAATTGACAATTTTATTCCGGATAATAAAATTGAATTAATTTTGACCTCCATGATTTATTTATTTGTGAATTCTTTTGGAGAAATTCCCCGCACGGGACGGTCAAAAGATAGTTTTCACATGAATGAATTCCAAATAGATGATTGTGGGTTATTACTAGTGGCGACGATGACCCTCCCCATGAGGCTCGATCAAAGCGAAATAGTAATCTTGTATTTAATCATGGTTATTACTTAGGTATAAAATTGATAATCATATACTTCCCCGAAGTCCCTATCAATTTTATATTGGTCAAGTGGGAGCCAACTATTAATCTGGATATTAAAGGTTTGTAACTATTCTTGTTTGTAACCTGCTTGAATGTGTTTAAATAATGACCCACCCCACGTGGTTTATTTAAACTGTTTTGAGATGTTGGCTGATGCATGTTCATATTTTTTTTGAGATTTTAATATGAAGCATGTGATCGAACCTTGTGATATACTTGTGCTATTGCATATAGTTGTTTATTTCAGTTCAGCATGTCGTTACCTTTTAATCCACTGTTATTATACTTAAAGTTAATACAATATGTATGGAAACTATATTGATTGGAAACGAAAAATTATCCTAACTGCACAAAAGCACAAGTGGATTCTTGACACACCAAAAATCAGATGAGCCAACTGATGAGTCAAAACATGCGGGACTCGTCAGATCACCTTGCGAGAGATGTCGTCGCTGAAAAAGGTGGAGGGCAAACACGTAAGGGATTACGTCCTCAAAATAGATGGCCCATCTGAACAAACTTGAGATTCTGAGTGCAGATTATGATCTGGAGACTCGGATGAATTTGGTACTTCACTCTCTGCCCAAAAAGTTTTTGAGCATTTTGGCCTCGCTAGCTAATTTGTTGCAAGCTTTTGGTCTCGGCATAAATGATGATGAGGGACCAAACTCAAGCTTTGACGGCAAGTGGTCCGTCTTCATCTTCTAAGCTAAGGGTAGGCAAGATAAAGAAGAGGACCAAAGGCCATAAGCAATAAAACTCAACTATTGCCAAGGGAAATGGTAAGATGAGGAATGCTTGTTGTGTCAAGGAAAATCCAAAGAGGAAGTGCTTAAGATGCGGTAAGAAAGGAAAATGGAGGTTTTGCCTGTTCCAACCCCAAAAGGGACGGAAAGAAAGGTAATTCTCACGCACTAGTTGTTGAAACTTGTTTAGCGGCGTATACTTCTCATTCGTGGGTGGTTGATACGAGATCCACTAATCATGTTGGCTTCACGGGTTCTAAATGATCCGGCAACTTAGTGGGAGTGAGATCCTCATCACACTGGGCAACGTTACGAAAGTAGAAGACATTGCAATGCTACGTAAGTGGCAGATATTGTAATGCTACAATAGTAACGATTATTGCAATATTACGCAAGTAACAGACATTGCAATGCTACATGAGTAGCCGTTAAAGCAGTGGGAGAAGTGCACCTATCTTTTGAAGATAAAGTTTTTTTGAGATTATCTTTATGTTCCCAGTTTTAGAAAGAATTCACTTTCAGTTTCTAAAATTCGATTAAAGGACACTAAGTTTCTTCTAATAAGAATGACATCATTTTTGAAATGATGAGTGTATCTGTTACAGGACATTGATGGAAAATCTCTATACAATTAACTGTGCACACCACTCATGAAATGCATCCTATAACACATCAACTATTTCCGACAAAAGAAAGCGTGAACGAAATACTTCTTTGGCATCTAAGATTAGGTCATATAAATCCAAAGAGGATCCAAAGGTTGGTGAAAGATGGTTCACTGGAGCGTCTCCAAGTTGAACAAATCCCAACCTGCGAATCATGTTTGGAGGGTAATATGACCAAGAGGGCATTTGGAGCCAAGGGGATTAGGGCCAAAGAAGTGTTAGAGATCGTTCACACAGATGTATGTGGTCCAATGTCAACCAAAGCAAGAGGAGGTTATGAGTAATTTTATTGATGATTACTCAAGGTACATTTTCCTTATGAAGCATGAATATGAGACCTTTGAAAAATTCTAAGAATTTAAGGCTCAAACAGAGAATCATAGGGAAAAACGTATCAAGTCTCTACGATCTGATCGTGGAGGCGAATACCTCAGCGATGAGTTTTTGAACTGCTTATCTGATGAAGGGATTGTATCCGGAACCCCTCAACAAAACGGGGTAGCAGAGCGAAGAAACAGAACTCTTTTGGAAATGATTAGATCAATGATGAGTTAAGCGGATCTTCCCAAGTCATTCTGGGGTCATGCCTTGGAAACAATGGCTTACATTCTGAACTTGGTGCCATCCAAATCGGTTCCCAAAACTCCCAAAGAATTGTGGACCGGGCGCAAGCCTAGTATGAGACACATGAAAATTTGGGGGTGTCCGGCCTATGTGTTGGATAAGGAAGCCGGTAAATTGGATCCTCGATCAGAATTAAGGCTGTTTGTAGGATACCCCGAGGGAACAAAAGGGTGTATGTTCTATGGTCCTGAAGATCAAAAGGTGGTCATAAGCACCCACTTTAGATTTTTGGAAGAAGACTATATGAACCAAAGAAAACTCAGAAGTGAGATTACCTTAAATGAGCTTAGAGGGCAAACCTCAGTGCCAACTTTACTAGATGATATACCAAACGATACACTTTCACAACCGGAGCCTCGTCGTAGTGGGAGGGTTGTTAGACAGCTCGAGAGATTCATGGGAATAGGAGAGTCCTCGGACTTGATTCCCGGACAAGACGAATCAGACCCATGGACATATGACGAGGCACTCCAAGATAAGGATGCAGATTCTTGGCAAACAGCAATGAAAGCCGAAATGGGTTCTATGTTTCATAATAGAGTGTGGGAGCTAGTCGAACCACTTAATGGGGTTAAACCCATTGGATTCAAGTGGGTATATAAGAGGAAAAGAGGACCGGACGGGAAGGTTGAAACCTTTGAAGCAAGACTAGTGGTGAAAGGTTATACTCAGAAAGAAGGGATCGATTATGAGGAAACTTTTTCGCCCGTAGCCATGCTTAAGTCCATCCGTATTCTCTTATCGATTGCTGCACATTTCGACTTTGAAATCTGGCAAATGGATTTCAAGACAGCTTTCCTTAAAGGAAGTCTTGATGAAGAGATCTATATGCAACAACCCCAAGGTTTCATTGAAACAAGCCAAGAACATCTTGTTTGTAAGCTTAAGAAGTCCATTTACGGACTCAAACAAGCATCCAGAGCTTGAAACTAATGTTTTGATCATGTTATAAAGTCTTATAGGTTTGATCAAAATGAGTTTGAAAGTTGTGTGTATAAAAAACATGTCGGAACTGCATTGGTATTCTTAGTACTATACGTAGACGACATTCTGATCATCGGGAACGATGTGAAGGTGTTATCAGACGTAAGGGCATGGCTTTCAAAACCGTTTGATATGAAGGACTTAGGGGAAGCCGGACATATCCTTGGGATCAAGATAACTCGAGATCGCCAGAAAAGGATGATCGGGATATCGCAAGTTTCATACATAGACACTGGTTTTTTGAAAGGATTCAGCATGCAAGATTCCAAGAAAGGATTCGTACCTTTCAGACTTGGAATCCATCTATCCAAGAAAATGTTCCCTAAGATGAAAAGGAGATAGATGACATGAAAGGTATTCCTTGTGCTTCGGCTGTCGGAAACCTTATGTATGCATTGCTGTGTACGAGACCGGATATCTACTTTGCCGTAGGCATGGTAGTAAGATATCAAAGTAACCCAGGGAAAGAGCATTGGACGACAGTTAAAAACATTCTGAAGTGTCTGAAAAGAACTCGGGATAGAATGTTGATTTATCAGTCAGATACTCCAATCCCCATCGGCTACACGGACTCGGATTTCCAATCAGATATAGATTCCAGAAATTATCTGCCTCAGTTAATGTGTTTCCATTTGGGAAGTGTAGCCATCAAATGGACGAGTGTGAAGCAGAAATGCATCACTGACTCAACCATGGAACTCGGGTAAGTAGCTGCTTGTGAAGCAGTGAAAGAACCGATTGGGCTCTAGACCTTCTTAGTGGACTTGGATGGTGTTCTGAATTTGTCTAGCAATATCTGCTAGGGGCAGTTGCAAATTCAAGAGAACCAAGAGTCCACGAGTCAAACAAGCACACTAAAAGAAATACATCTTATACGAGAAATCGTTAAGAGAGGAGATATATTTATGGCAAAGATAGCGTCTGAGGATAGCCTAGCAGATCCATTCACAAAGCGTCTGCCTCTGAATACATTCGAGAGACATGTGAGTGGAATGGGTGTCAAGACCGTTGTCAATCTGCTTTGAGTATAAGTGAGAGAAATTATTAGGTTCGTGTAGGTGACATTAGATGTCACGGACTACGCGAGACATGTTGTAGTATACTTAAAAGCAGACTTTGAGTATAAGTGGGAGATTGTTGGGATTATACTGGAAAGTATTCTTTTACTTTGTATAATCGAAACTGAATTTCCAGACTTATTTACTAAAATAAATTGTTTATCACTGATGCTTTAAATATGATTGAATGTTACATATATTTACTGCATAACTGTTCAATAATTCGTACATGTTACATTGTAGTTAATTTAGTGATACCAGATCACAGAAGATTAAATTAACAGTCCCTTGTAACTAAAAGTACGCCATTCACGACCTAGATGGAAATGAACAACCCATCACGAAAGGTTGAGGTGTAAGGCTCAGATTGGTTTGTCTTGACCAAGAGATTACACTAGTGCATGACTGATGCGCTGAATAGGACCTACAGGAGGATAAATTCTTCAGAACTGAACAAGGAAGAATTAGACCTCAGTGGTTCGTTGTTTCTTAACCTTCATCCCTTAAGTAGGATCACGTGGGATTGGTAACTATTGCTTTGACTTATCATGGGTAGCGAATCAGAGAGAGATTCAATACTTTTTATCTTGGGCAATATTATTGGTCACATGTGATTGCTAAGATTTAATACGAAGAATCTTGTGCAAGTACGCTTGTTTGATTTGCCCCCTTGGGAGGTTTATAAGCTTTATCATACCAAATCTTGCAAGTGGAATTAGTTTCCGGTATGGATAATAATGTTGAACCGTTCCTTGACCAAGGACAAAAGATATTAATTAACGAAAAGCTATTTCAGTGGCTTGAATTAATTAATGGGCTAGATAATCTTAAACACGGGAAATAATGATCGGGAGCCATATTGACTGTAATATGGGTTAAGATTGATAGTGCAATATTAATTATGTAGTGGGATTAATTAATATTTATGGGCTTGAATTATATTGTGGCTCAATATTAGATATTCAAGGTCCATTAGAAGGTCCAATCTTAATTCTCCTAAAGGCCTCCTGAGTAGCCCAACAAATAGTCCATTAACTGAAAAAGATGATTAAAAATAAATAAATTTTGTTGCTTATTTTTCCTCTAATTTTTCGAAAATTATGAATAAGTTGGGAGAAAGATTTTCTTTGAATTTTGTTATGGAATGAAGATATGTATTCTTGGAAT
The DNA here is from genome assembly GCA_037126765.1 of Stenogyne calaminthoides. Taxonomy (NCBI): domain Eukaryota; kingdom Viridiplantae; phylum Streptophyta; class Magnoliopsida; order Lamiales; family Lamiaceae; genus Stenogyne; species Stenogyne calaminthoides. Next base: position 16,219,108 of record JBBCBC010000023.1, on the reverse strand, counting down.
ACAAGATTATCTCATTAAATTCAAGAAATCTCCCACTTGGTTATTTCATAATAGAATTTCGAAATATTTGAAAATATAGTGGGCAAGAAAGATTTTCTTGATTTTCTTGAAAATATATTATGGAAGATATGTATTTCTTGAAATACAAGAATATCTCATAAATTCAAGAAGATCCAAATCTTGGATTCTTGAACACTAAATTTTTGAAAATACCATATTATAGAAGGAGGTGGGATTTTTGTGGAATATTTTAATTATGGGAAAAAGAATATAGGAGATATATTCAAGATTTCTTGGTGATCATGAAAAGTCTTTTCCCACATTGGTTTTCTACTGAAAAAATCGACCACCTCTCACCTATAAATAGGGGATGATTGTTTCATTCCCAAGTACAATTCCATGTGCTGGAAAAATTAGCAAATCCACGAAAGTGGTGCAACAAAGTTTATTTTTTCCTTTTGTTAATTGTTCGCGAGTATCCTTCCACCGGATTGTCGAGCAAGGGCTAAGGGAATACTTGGGAAGTCCTTTTGGTTAGTCCGTCCAACCGAATTCACTGCCATCCCGAGAGGTACGTTCACTTAAACCCGTAGATTCCGCATGCGTAGGTTTTACGTGGCTTATTATATGCATGATATGTTGTTGCAATTATTATTTGAATTAATATAAGATTAATTCATGCTAGTAATAATTAAAGAATTAAATTTTTATTTAAATATTCACCCCGAATAGATCTGTGCAACTCATTCCCCAACAATGACCTTCATGGATGCTTTTGCTGGCTATCACCAAATACCCATGCATCCGGACGATCAAAAGAATACGACATTTTGCAGTGAAAATAATATGTACTGTTGGCAGTGCATGCCGTTCGGATTGAAGAATGCCGGAGTAACATATCAGCGTTTGGTGAACAAAATGTTCGACGAACATATCGGCCGAACAATTGAGGTATATATTGAGGATATTGTGGTAAAGAGCGAACACAAGAAAGACCACATCACCCACCTCGCACAAACGTTTGATATACTCATGGAGTACAACATGAAGCTAAATCCGAAGAAATGCAGCTTTGGGGTTCACTCAGGAAAATTCCTCGGACATATGGTCAGTCAACGGGGGATTGAAGCAAACCCATCAAAGATTCAAGCCATGCTCGACATGCAGGCCCCCAGGAGTGTGAAAGAGGTCCAAAAGTTAACCGGACGTTTAGCTTCCGTAAGAGGGTTTATATCAAGAACTGGGGACAAATGCAAACCTTTCTTTGATGCATTAAAGAAAGGGAAATTCCAGTGGATAGAGCATTGCCAAAACGCATTTGAATCATTAAAATAGTACCTTGCAGATACTCAGACATTGTCTAAGCCTGTTCCAGGCGAACAACTTTATTTGTATCTGGCTGCATCCGAGCATGCAATCAGCGTTTTGCTCATACGAGCAGAAGGGACGACCCACTTGCCCATTTACTATGTTAGCCAAGTGCTCAAAGAAGCCGAGCTCCGGTACCCTCCACTGGAAAAATTAGCATATGCTCTCGTTATGAGTGTTCGAAAACTGGGACCATACTTTTTTGATCACTCAGTCGAGGTACTGACCACATTCCCATTGCGATAAGTCCTCCACCGACCAGACACTGCAGGCAGACTACTCAAGTGAGCGGTGGAGTTAGGACAATTTGGCATTACGTTCGCCCCTCGAACAACAATGAAGGGCCAAGCTATGGCCGATTTTATGGTCGAGTTGACATATCCATAAATGCCCGAAAAAGCTGTCGACCAACCATGGCATATGTATGTTGATGGCTCATCAACGAGTTCAAGAGCCAGAGAAGGCGTAGTTCTCATCAGTCCAACTAGACAAACATTCACGATAGCCATCCGTTTTGATTTCCCAGCCACAAATAATGAAGCCGAGTACGAAGCTTTGATCACTGGACTACAGATGGATATGACAATGGGAATTCAAAGGCTGATGATTTACAGCGATTCTCAAATAATTGTTTATCAAATAACTGGCGAGTACGAGGCCCGAGGCGAACATATGGCACAATATCAACAACTAGCAAAGGAGTTGCTCGAGCAATTCGAACAAGTTTTCATAGAACAATTACCACGATTGGGTAAATCGTTCGCTGATGCTTTGGCACGCCTGGCAACAGCAGAAGGAGTGACGAACACAACGGACATTGTGGTCGTCACAACTTGTTCCCCATCGCCTCTAGAGTTTTGGTCACCCATGTGATGAAAGTAACAGAAAACCGGATGACTCAATCTCGAAGTTACTTACAAAAGGGACTTCTCCCCGAGAATAAGGCACAATCTACTTTCGCCTCAGACATAATCTGCTCGTTATACAATCTTAGACGAGCATTTGTACAAAAGAAGTTTCTCACTTCCACTTTAGAAGTGTATTACTCCTGAAGAGGGTCACGTAATTCTGGAGCAAATCCATGATGGAGTATGTGGAAATCATATAGGTGGGCTCGTCCTGGCACATAAAATTATCAGACAAGGTTATTATTGGCCGACCCTCAAAAAGGATTCGCTCGTGTATGCTCGCGCGTGCCACAAGTGCCAGGTACATGCCCCACTTATTCATAGCCCACCTGAGGAATTAGTGTCAGTTTATAGCCATGGCTATTTGCTAAATGGGGAATCGATTTGATCGGCCCATTTCCTCTTGCACATCGGGGAGTAAAATATATCTTGTGGTTGCCGTTGATTACTATACTAAATGGGCGGAAGCCAAGTCATTGTTAAAGTCACCAAACAAAGAATGTGGAACTATGTTTGGAAAAACGTCATTTGTCGTTTTGGGCTTCCCCAATCATTAGTAACAGATATAACGGCAAACGATTCGATGGAAGTGAATTCGGCAAAAATTGTGCTCATTTGGGGCATAAAAAAGCATTACTCAACTCCGTATTATACCAAGTCAAACGGACAAGTTGAAGCCGTTAATAAAATTATCAAGCATACCCTCAAGGCCAGACTTGATAATTCCAAGGGGGGAGGATGGGTTGAAGAGTTGCCCGAAATTTTATGGGCTTATCGAACAACTTTCAGAACATCAACTGTGGAAACCCCGTTTGCCGTGTCATTTGGTGCGGAAGCTGTTGTACCCGCAGAAATCAAGATTCCGAGTCATCGAACAATGACTTTTGGAGAGCACATCAATGACCAGGCGCTCGCCCTGAGTGCAGACCTGTTAGAAGAGAAAAGGACGAAGGCTGATTTCAAGAATGCCATGTACAAAAAGAGATCAGAAAAGTTCTATAACTCCAAAGTCCGAACACGCAGGTTCAACGTGGGCGAGTTGGTTCTAAGACGAGCAACATGGGTATCAAGTGGTGTGTTTGGCCGAGCATGGGAAGGTCCATTCAGAGTCACAGAACGTTTGTTAAACGGGGCATATGACTTGGAAGACCTGAATGGAGTCCCATTGTCCTACTCGTGGAATGCGTCAAATTTGAAAAAATATTATCAGTAATGACGAGCATAACTGGTCGAACATAATCAGCCACATAGCTGAAATGAGCACCAGCCATTCAGCTAAGACGAGCAGGACAATCCTGAAGGAAGAACACATCGTGTTCGATTCAAATCTTCTAGAAAGAAATGCTGGCCAACACTATTGAAAGATAGAAGATACGTGTCAAAACAAGTCGAGAAGTGGTGGCAACCAAAAAAGGAACGTGTCAATCCTTGAACAAGAGCTGGCAAAAAACCGAACAGATGTCAAAAGAAGGATTCAAAGCGGACAGATGTCAAAAGGAGGAATTAAAAGCAAGAGGGTCAGCACCAACTAGCTATGCCAGCACCAGCTTGGGATAGTACTATAAATAGAGGCATATTGATAGCTGAAGAAAGCAGAGAAAAAAAAGATGAAAAAAGAAAAAAAATACTACGCTTATCTAAGAAAGTTGGTTCAAGATGCCTCCGCATCGAGAATCCAAAGACTCGATTCAAACTATCATTCTCAATTTGAATCGAGCATCCGGCCCTAGTACGAGCTTTATACCACATATGACACTCCGAGCACAGGTTGAAGCTCGTTGCAGACTCAAGATGCTCGGCAGAGTCATGGTTGCCACTCCACGTTACTCACTGCTTATGCAGTAGTAAATCACTAGTCCCCTATGTATCCCCAAAATCTCCTCCGAAGGGGAGGGATGTCGTGGTATCCGCTCGAAACAACATCGCGGATCGCCGATGCTCGAGCATCTACCGGCGGGGATGTAATGGTGCGAAATGAGGATTTTGCTTCACTTTTGATATAGGCGAAGCAAAGCGTGCTTTCGCCACATGCTTCATGTCCGCAAAATGCCGCGATAATCACAATTTGTCCGGGAGGGGGACAAATGCTTATCTTCTTCTTTGCTTGAGCATGTTATTCAAAGAAGGGTAGACAGGATGATGTGCCACATGCTTGTCAACATCAATTCCGTGGACAAGGTGAGGCCAGTTCGTGTCTACTCAAGACAAGGTTTAGATTTAAAACCGTAGTCTGATGTCTATAGTTGTGTAATAGACAGTCTTCTTCAAATGTAAAGGTTGTAATAGAATACAACGTGTTGCAAAAAAATATTTTTGTTTGCAAAGATTTTCTAGTTGAAGCTTATTAGAGGTCGCACCTAAGCCGGATGGCCCGAACAAAGACGAACGAGCCCAAGTCTATGTTCACCGACGAAATGAAGTTCATGCTCGATTCCCGACAAAAAAAGTGAGTAATGGTACGCACGCATGCGCAAAAGACGACTCGTGCTTTTGCAGATACCAGTAGTAAAAAAAGTGGGTGATGAGTGTGGGGTCGCAGCTAAATAAGACGGCCCTAGTACGAAGTGATCGCGCCTTAAATAAGACGATCGCTAACCAAGAAAGGGGGGGTTCATAAAGTTAACCCATCTGGTCGCACCTAAATAAGACGATCAACCGATTGGAACATCAATAAGACAATCAAAAACGAAAGAAGTCAGGAGCGGGCATAGGCAAACACAATGTTCGAATTCATTCAGAAGAAAAGAGGCATAAACTAGAAAGTAACAAGGCAAACATCGAGCAAACACAAGCATCAATGAATCATCAGCAACAACATTCATCCTCAATAATAAGGTTAGAGGAAACAGTTCAAAATATAAATTCAACCATTCAGTTTTAAGTTGTTCGAACAAGATAGAAGAAAGCAAAAAATTATACAAGTACAGAAGAAACTGTTCGAGCAAAAAATAAAGAAGACAAAAAATTACACAACATTTGTTCAGTAAAGCAGGAATTATACTAAGGGACAAATTCATAGTTGGGGGTGGACGGAAGCGAAATGTCGAACAAATCATGCTCGGCCCCCTCAGCAACGGCTCCTCCAGCATGGTCAGGACCAGTATGCTCGCCAGGAGATACACTTTGCTCGACCTGCACCTGATCGGACCCGGACTCAGCTCAGAGAGTTTGATCAGCAATATCAGCAATATTCACATCCGAGCCGTCTTCCTCATCCAGGATAGGATCATCAATCTCGATCCCTTCAGGAAGAATGGAGAAATCACACAGATCGTACAAGTCAGACATCGGAAGGTTGCGATCTGGTGGGTTGTCGATCAGGTACTGCTGAAAACTGGATATGAGTGGGGCAATTTGTTCGCCAGTGAGCGTGTGGCGAGCAGACCGGATGCCATCGGCAAAGGCACAAATGTAAGAGAAGTTTGACATGGAATCAACATACTCCTCATTGTGCAATCTTGAATTTTTTAGACCCAAACGAGTGTTGGTCTCTTCAGCAATGATGAGTTGTTGGCCGAGCAAATTCTTCTCACTTTCCATGACCTCGATGTCAGTACGGAGTTTTCGAAGCTCGACACTCATCTCATTCTGAACTCTCCGTATGCCGACCACCTCCTCCTGAGCAAGGTTTAGCTCCTCCCTTGACTGGCGAGCAACTTCCTGAGCCTGGCGAGCATCCTCTTGAGCTTTATGAGCATCCGCTTGAGCCAAGGAAATCTGTCCCTGAGCCAACCTCAGTTCATCCTGAGTTTTGCTCAGCTCGTTCACCTTCTCTTCAAAACTTCTGATCAGAGCCAAGTAGTTGGCATGAAGGTTGGTGGACTCAGCATACACTTTCTCAAGGATGACCATAGATTGGACCTGGTGTACCAGGCGAAGTCGCATGTTTTCCAAAGGTGTGGGACCCGTAGTGGCCTCTTCCAGCTCAGTAGTCCATGCTCGAACGGGGGTCTCGCACGCCTTTTGAACATGCTCGGGAATGCCAGGAACCTTGCGAACACTTGGCGAGCAGTAGTAATTTTTCAAATTGGGCATCAAGGGCGCCAACCTGCTCAACCTGCACAAACACCCAAGCAAAAAAACATGACAAAGCGAACAAAATTAATGAAAAAGGAAATAAAGCGAACAAAATGTACCTGTTCACCCGAGCCGGATCCCATCCCAAAAATGATTTATCTTCAGGGGACCGGAGCTCGGGGTTCAAAGGGGTCCAAGATCGGGGTCCAGCAGGAGGTGGAGAAGATGTGCCAACCTCCATTTCAACAATCTGCGTGACCGGACCGACCACGGAGGCGGCCATTCTGATCGCTTCGGTAGTAGGGATCTGGGATACCCTAACAGTATCGGTGCTCGTTTGAGCCTGTTCGCTCGGCGTGCTCGTCTGAGCTTGTTCGCTTGGCCTCTGCTTGCCGGTTTCCGTCCTTAGTCTTTTTGGCGACGGAGCCTGTTCGCTTGTCCCCTGCTCGGCCGAACGAGTAGTCCTTTTCGGTCGGCTCGATTCCCCAGGGCCAGACACAAATGCTCGGCTCACCCTGCTCACCCTTCTCGCTTCTCCTCAATTTGCTCGCTGAGCCTCCCGCTCGGCTTGAATTCGAGCGAGCTCCTGAGGTCTTTTTCTTCGAGCCATCTCGGTATGCTCGGATGTACTCACGGCAACAGTAACAGCAGGGAAAGCTATAAGCAAAACAATTCATTATGCAAGAAAGGGAAACAACGAGCAAAAGGTAAAAAACTTATGCAAATGTAAGAGGCAATCCTTACCAGCGGGATTAACAGCTACAAGATGGTGAGGGGGCACGTACAAGCCTCCTTTCTTCCTCTATTCGGCGGTATTCAGAGTCTTCATAGATCGTTCTGAGCGAGACTCGAGATCGATTTGCCAAACGCTGCTAAAATAGCCGTCTTTGGTCTCTTTATCCGTCGCAGCTGGAATTCCTGAAATGAAGAATAAGTTAAAATCAGTTCAAGCTGAAGAACAAAAGACACAAAAATACTTACTGCGATAAACCCCAAAATTAGTGGGGAAGTCCAAACGAGCATCTGGTTCGCTTCCAGAAGCCGGGCTCTTCCAATCACCCCCAACGAACCAGAATTTCTCTTTCTAATCACTGATTTTGTTCGGCACATCCTCAATGATTTTGCACTTGGCATTGGCCTGCATGAACAACCATTCGTGTTCGCCCTTCGGACGGGTCAAATGCACTAGTCGAGCAAGTTCAGCTGCTGAGGGGTAATATCTGGGCTTTATTTTGCCGAACAAAGTCAGGAAGCTCATAATCATGTGCCACCCATTCGGCTTCAGCTGTGTGATGGTGATGTTCCATTCCACGAGCAAACGAGTGATAGCCGGATGGAGTGGGAATCGAAGGACGACTTCCATTGTGTCCAAATTCATAGCAACACAACCCTCAGGGGGCTGGTCTGCTCGCTCATCAGGATCCGGTGCCCAGAAAAAGACATCTTTGGAGGTTTCGTAATTTCTATACAGCTGAGCAAGCATATCTACATCAATTATGCTCGCAATCTTGCTCGCTGGGTACTCATTCTCAACTCTAATTCTATGAGGTTGTTCGGGCCAATCAAAATTATAACGAGCATTATACTCGTTATATGTTGGGCTATGAGGGACACCAATAGAGATATCAAGTTCAGTATTTTGCTCACCGCCTATCCCTATGTTCGACTCATCGACATTCACAACCATCAAGATTTCCCCCCTCACATTAACATCAACACTATTTACAACCCCAGACCTAATTTGGGGTTGGGCCAAAGAATCATCACTCGAATCATCCAAAAACTCACTACGGGCTAAGTCCCTATCCAATTGGTTTAGGGCTTCATCGGAATCGGAGGAAAGAACGGCAAACAGTTGCCGAACTTGCCAACGAGACCCTGAACCCGAGACATTCGTCTCCGGCGCGTTAGCATTGCTACGGGGGATTCTACCGACAGAGGGGGAAGAGGAACTATGGTGGTCCGATTCTATTGAAACAGAAGAGTTTGAGCGAGAAGCCATAATCACAATGAGAGAAAGTATACAATGGTTACCTGAGTAAGATCCTTCGCCGGAATGATGAAGCCCTTACCGGAATGTTTAGACGCGAAAGAGATTGAAGACAGAAAGCAAGGAAAAGAAGAAAAGAAAGAAAAGAAATTGAGGCGGCGAAATGAGGTATTTATAGATATCGGATTCAATTTTGAAAATCTGGCACAGAATACGAACGACGTCTACAATGGCCCAATCGGCCCCATGATGAATACAAAGTGACCCGGCTGGGGGGTATTGTTGTGTTCGATATAATTATTCAGCATTAATCGAACATGTAAGAGAGACACGTGTAATATTTATTAAAATAATCATGCCCGATGGACAAGTATGCTCGCCGCTCGCCGACCAAACAAGTTTGTTCGACCAGCTCGCCACTTGTCAACCAAGCGAACATACTCGCTTATGAAGTAAGTTTTGTTCGCCAGTTTTCCAATTACCAACCAAAGTTGCTCAACCAGCCTACCGAGCAAATAGGCATGTTCGCCACTCAGATCAGGAAAGAACGAATCAAATAAGCTGAGTCAAGTGATCTGAGGACTCAGATATCCTGAGGGGTCAGTATGCTCGATGATCAGATATCCTGAGGGCTCAAACATCCTGAAGGCTCAGACGACCTGAGGGGTCAGTATGCTCGATGATCAGATATCCTGAGGGCACAGACATCCCCAAGGCTCAGATAACCTGAGAGCTCAGACAACCTGAAAAACTCAGACATGCTCGACAAGGACAATATTCCGATATAAAATTGATATGGTTTAATGGGGCGAACAAAGCGGTCAGCCGAGCAAAAGATTGATTTGGACGACCAAAAGAGTGCCTTATAGACAAGCAAATGCAAAGATCAACCAGGAAGACGAAGTTGGAAACGTGGCAGCATTACATGAGTTCTTGCATGGCCCGAAGTCTCCAGCTCATGCATGCCAAACCAGCTCATGCTTGTCAAAGTGCTATAAATAGAAGAAAAAACAACAAGAGACAGGTTACCAAAAAAATTCCCAAATAGAGGTGAGGTATAGAAAAATTCGAGAGTTCATGCACACAAAAACCCTAGCACTCATATTCCAACTTTCCAAATCATCTTCATCCGTAGTGATTCATCTTCATGAGACGTATCATATATTGTACGTGTAAAACTCGCAATACTACATCCCTGGCTTGGTATTCCCCCAGAGTAGTCATTTCTAGACGAACTGGGTCAACAAATTCTTCTTATTTTCAGTTTATTTTACACGTGCATATTTTGTTTGTGAGTTGTCACCAAATTAGCCACATAATAATCTCCAAATAAAACGACTCGCAACACATTCTAAGTGTGGAGAGACTGAATGCTCAACTTTAATTTTCAATGCCATATAGTAATCATTAGATGTCGTTAATGTGAATTTTATCGATATTAATCATTCAAATGGATGTATTGGATTATCCAAAAATTTAAGTTCAGTAATATTGGCAATGAATTTGCTTCAGACGAATTATATCAGTCCACAAGTATCTTCATGACCCTGTTCAATAAAATTAAAAGATACAATTTCAACTTTAGTCGGACAATGTTGTATTATAATTTTTCCTTTTCTTTACACAAGCCCCACAAATAAATTAATTTACATAAGGTATTATGTTATTCGACACACTATGTAAAATAGAATTTGTCCAAATCCGACTTATCATATTTTGAACTGCTCATGTCATAATTTGAATAAATTTGCTTCAGGCAAATTAGTAAATTATTCAAAAATCACCATTTTCAATGTTCATATTTGCTTCGGGCAAACTAACACGATGAGATCCTATTTTGCTCATAATTAAATAAGGACTTAATTTTAGTGGAAGAGTTTTCAGGTAGCTAAATGAATCTCAACGTGGAAAGTCCAGGTCAAGAAGTAATACATTTAAGAGAAACTTTGATAGATTTTCTTTTAGTAATACAAGATAATTTTTACTACGATTGTCCATAAGGAAAACTTGATATAAACTTTCATATGTAGTTCAGATTCAACAAATTTCAAGGAAACAATCCTCCGCAAAGAGCAGTAATAATAGGCATATAAGGAATTTTCTCATAATTTATAATTTCTACAACAAATAATTCAAACCTATTCTACGGTAAGCAGTTCTAATTGCTGAAATTTAAAAGTGTTGAGGGAAATTAAATAAATGAATTAATTTCGCACCTCTCTATAAGTTCGGACTTTTAGATGAGACATAATTCTTTCATGGTATCAGAGCCTCTAGCTTAACCCAGATCTTAGGTTCGATTCCCGTGGAAAGCACTCCACCCATTTAAATTGTCCACTCGTTGGGCCTCCTCGCAGAGGGCAGATGCAATGATTTGACCCACGAGTGAGGGGGAGTGAGGGAAATTAAATAAACGAATTAATTTCGCATCTCTCTATAAGTTCAGACTTTTAGCCGAGCGGAATTCTTTCAAAAAGGGATTAAACTTCTTTACCAGAGTGGAGCCCTACGGTAAGGGTTCCTAACAGTCTAAAGAAATATTATGCTCGCATGTGTTTACTTTTCCGTCTCATATACTTGGCAATTTCGTCAGCCTTAGTCTCGTCTCAAAGTGGTAGAACAACCGAATATGGATAGTAACCAATATTGAGTCCAAAAGAAAACTCAACATAGAAACGGGTTAGCAAAAAATGAGTTGCAACAATAATAGTCACTTAGATTCATTTTGCAAGTCATTTTTATAGTTACAACCGAATATGGATAGTAACCAATATTGTTTCAACGCATGATTTCTGGATTTTTTTTTGGATTCATTTTGCAAGTCATCTTTATTTGGGGTTTTTAGTTTCAGGCAATTCATTTTCCGACGGAAATTGTCACATTAGATTGGTATATTTGATTTGATTCTTAGGAGATTTTTTTGGCAGGATTTGGATTCACTTATGCCAGTAAACAGGAGTGACAAACCTCTAAATCACGTGGAAGCAGAATATCCACCAAGGATATACGATTCTTAATCAATTCCGTTGGTGGCTCCCCCAGGTAAATTGATGCCTATTTGAATTGAACTCGAGAAATTGGGGTTTGATTTTTTATAAAGTAATTACTGATTTTTTTTCCTAAAAATAATGTATAATGAGTGATACATTATGCGAGTACCTGATATCAATTTTATTTATCTCAACTGTGTATGGATTTGTGAGGTGAATTTCTCTATTCAAACTATTTAGAAAAATTAGACAATGAATTCAGGAGCTAATTTTGAGAATATAAAATATATACTAGTATCTTTCCTGCTTTGGAACTAAGTTTTCAAGAATGGTCTATTGGAGGCCAAATGTGGTAGATACTTTTCCATTTTTAATATTAAAGGCTACATTCAAACAGCAACTTAGTGAATTTCTTGCTCTTTTTTACAGGAAAGACCAAAAATATTCTTTACATCTAATTTTGAAGGCTTGAGAAAATTCTAAATTTGTGAAGGCATTGAGAGAGAATCAAGAGTCGGCTCTCTCGATTACCAGAAGTGGTGAAGTTGTTCATACATTCCCCATTCAAACAATCGTTCATCGATGTACCGAAGGTACTCTAATATTGATATTTCTTTGGTTAATTTTATGATTTATGAAATTTTGAATACCCTGATGTAATTTGAAAATTAGAAAGTTTATGGTGATTCCTTGGAATCCAACCAAGGGAAGATTTTGTGTTTCAAAACGTGACAAACATGGTAAACCCAGTGAGGATTGTTTCTTATATTTTACTGAGATTATAACATTTAAATATTGAAACAAGAGTGTCAATTTCGTTGATATATTTTGACACTGCAAAGCAGAAATCTGCTAATTAGTTTACGAAAAAACTGAAGTCATGAATTTATGGTAATTCTAATAACTTTTCTCAAACCTAAATCAATTTCGTACAGTTGACGATGTAAATGATTTTATGCGATGTTATCATGATAGCTTACTCTTTTGTCTTAATTAAAGCCCGATTCTCAATCATGTAAAATATGACGGGCTGATCACTGAGTGTAGAATCCATATTTTTTTTACATTCTCATTATTATATACAGTTTGGTTGTTGATGGTCATTGTAATGAGCTGGTAACATGGAAACAGACAATTCAAACCCTATTTCACCATTAGAGATAGTTGGATGAGTATTCTGCTCGCTTAGTAATCCTTTATATTTTTATGGATTTGTGTTGCTATATTGGAGATGAGTCTTTTATATATAATAGCAGCTCTGCGTCATCCCAAGTCAATTATTCTATTTGGCGCACTTAGTACATTGTTTGTAATGACCGTAAGTCGATATGATGTCCTATTATCTTGATTTCAGTTGAACTCTTTTCTTCTGTCCATATATTCATGTAAGCCAGCTGAAGATGAATAACCGAAGGACTAACTCTCCCTGCACCTTCAAAAGAAGCACAACAATATTAGGTTTAATTGATTTTTGTATTTCATAGTTGCAGGGTTGAGTATAATGCCCAAGTGGTACTCAAACTTTGTTTAGAAAGGTAATACTCGTTGAAGTTTTTACTTCATTTAATATTTATATTTTCTTTCAGATAAGAAAAAGATAACTTGGCGAAGGCAAATTTGCATGTTCAACCAATTTGCAATAAGTTAAGACAATTTTGTTGGTTAATTTTGAATTTCTATTATCATCAATGCCCACCGATACACATTTTAGCAGGTGAAAATGGATTTTGTTCTTCTGTCGTTTGTAGCTATTGAAAAATTCTTCTAATTGTTTCACTATTCTTTTTCATATAACACTAAACAGTGGCTCAAGCCTCAAGAAAAGTGTGTATTTTCTTATTTGTTTGCAATGTTTGGCTGCGCGGAGAAACAAAGTAACTATTTAATGCTTAATTTTGATACAATCCAAGTCCCAAAATGATGGCACTACCTTTTCTTTCTGGTAATATATTTAACACTTCCGAAACATCCAGAAAATTTCTAAAGTACTATCTGTTACCAACTTCCTCATCAATTCTATCTGCGAAAGTATCTTAATATATTTAAATATATATGTGTCTCTTTATTCTTTCACAAATTATAAAAGACAGAACTACAATGGGCCCGTGCGATGGTGAAAATCTAGTTTAGATTAATTGAAGAGTGAGATAATAAATTTAGTGATATTGCAATTATCCCCCTATATACTAATAGGGAGTTGTTTTTGTTGATGTATCATATTGTGATGAATTTGAATGATGTGTTGTCTTGAGGTTAATTTGGATGAGATGTCATATTTTATTATATTGATGTGTTATTTTTATATTTATTTGTAGCTAATATGTGGCATCCATCACTAATATAGATTTGGGCTTGGACAAATGTTAAAAATGATCTTGGAGAGCTGTTATAACCGCTCTTCAAGTAACCGCTGTCCAAGCTTGGACAACTGATAAAAAACCGCTGTCCAATAAATCGCACTTGGACAGCGGTTTTTAACCGCATTGCAAGTGGGCGCATAGATAGCGGTTTTCAACCGTTGTCCAAGCATATACACTTGGGCAGCGGTTAAAAACCGCTCTCCAACACTTTTTTTTAAAAAAACAATCGATTTTTAGACAAGGACCCACTAAGCATCTCATATATAAGCCACGAAGCCTCCCAATTAATTGAGGCAATTATTTGCTCCCATGGGGGACCGAACACGGGACCTTGGGCGCCTGAGCGGGTATCAATTCCGCTCGGGCACTAGCTTTCTTGCGTTTACTTAATGAAATTAGTTCTATAGGTCCTAGAATTCGTTTTTTTTACAATTTTTTTTTAAAATTCTTTATTTCAATTATCTTATTTATTAATTCAATCACACTTTTATTTAATAATAATTTTTTTATATAAAGTTAAATTAAATTATATTAAAATTATATTTTTTACTTGAAGTAAGTTGGAACATAGAATTGAACTCTGAATTTGACCGAGATTCTATTCTACACTGGGACAAGATGATATACGGGAAAACTTGTATTTATAGTGGATATATTTTATGTTTTGATATTGATAGGAACACCTTATCGTTTTTGTTACATCCCACTATTCGTGCAGAAATATCTTACTTACTGCAAGTGTCAAATGGTTGTCTCTACAACGTTTGCATGTGCATGCAATCAGATGGTGAGGCAGGGGAATCAATAGCCTTATGGGAGTTGTCGTTGTAGAGGGACGACGATTCTCCGTGGTCGTTCAAGTATGAACATAGACTCTATCGTCATCTTCTAGGAGGGTGTCCTTCTCGTCTGTTGAGATTCATTACGGAGACAATCACTTTGTTAATTTATGTCGGACCAAAGATTGTGCCCTATAGCTTTCTTGATAAAACCTCGTTAATATGAGCTTCTTGATTTGGACAACAAACCATATTGTTATTACTTTGATAGTAACACGGAAGAAGATATTTCGCAAAAGTTGATACTAAAAGGTATCATTAATGTTGGTATTGCGACTTTAATGATTGGATTGAAGTAAATGAACCTGCAGGACTCAAACGAGGTGAGGATGAGAGAGGGCGGCATTTTGTGGCGGCCAAGAGTGTGGAGACGACGGAAATGGTCGGTGGAGATGACGGAAAGCCACCATTTGCATACCATTTTGAATCTAATGACAAATTTTATGGGCTGTCAGAAAAGTATTTCCGTCCAAGTATCGTCGTTCAAGGCGACTCTGCCACCATCATCTGATGGAGTAGCATTTCTCTTCGAATTACAACCACCACAATAATGAGTTTTTCTCTTCAAATTCATTCCTTATAAGAATTGATAAAATAATTCTAAATGATAAAAACATTTAATATTCATAAGTGATAAGTAGTCAATACACATACATTCATTTATCATCAGAGTGTCACTATCCGCACCTCAAAATCCTCCATACACATCACATAATTCTTTAAATAAAAATAGATAGGCACAAAAAAACCAATGCCCTTAAATACACAAACTCTCCTATGAAACTTGTTCATACTATGAAATTGATACCATTACCACTCTTATAAATTAATAGTTATAGCATTTAATGCTATGATCTCATTTTACACGTGTAGTGGTATTAGTTGATAGGTGTTATTGTATTAGTTTATAAAAGTAATGGTATAAATTTTATACTATGAGTAAGTTTTACTGAAAATCTACTCCAGCATAAAACACAGGGAAAAACATAGAGAGAAAAGCACAACACAACAATATTCAACATGTCTGGTAAACTTAAAGAAAAGCACCTATAAAAGAAAAACATAAAGAAAAGCAAATAGAGAAAATAATCCACTAAAATTACAACATGCTGCCTCATTTTCAACCGATCACACAAACTTACAGCCTAAATATTTCATACAAGAGTTAAACATACTAGTTTGTTCACCATAAGCCCTAAAGATTTAGAAAATAACAAGATTTTAAATGTAGAAACTTCTTACATCTATGTCTTTGAAATCTTTTCATAAT
The DNA here is from genome assembly GCA_037126765.1 of Stenogyne calaminthoides. Classification (NCBI taxonomy): domain Eukaryota; kingdom Viridiplantae; phylum Streptophyta; class Magnoliopsida; order Lamiales; family Lamiaceae; genus Stenogyne; species Stenogyne calaminthoides. Next base: position 16,203,366 of record JBBCBC010000023.1, on the reverse strand, counting down.
GTCAGTCTAGTTGAATTCACCTACAATTTTGTTCGCCCAAGAATCTCAGCAAAAAAACATACGCTTTTTGTTTGAGTAATTAATGAACTAAATAAACCTATATCGTTGCTTTTTTCAGCGGTTGTTTAGTATTTTTCTTGGGCCTTTTTTTTGGTTGGGGCATGTTTTGTATTGGCCTATAAGAATTCACAAATAAATAAATCATGAAGGTCAAAATTAATTCAGTTTTATTATCCGGAATAAAATTATCAATTAATTATTTTAAAGCATACTTAGTAATTTTCGAAAGTGAAATTTTTCAAAACAATTTCTCATGCATCGCATATTCAAACAAATTAAATAAGCAAAAAAAATAAAGCAAACATCAAAACAAAAATTAAACACATTGGGCACATATATCAAATTGTCACGGTTAATTTTTGTCATGTTTTGATCTTGAGAAATCGTCTTCATAGCCTTCATCTTTCATCTCGAAAGCTCCCACTCGACCGCAACTAATTCTTTAAAACGTCCTCCATCTAGGTTCGAGATGACGTCCCAAGAAACAGTAGTAGTTGGCGTTCCGTAACACTTGTCCGCCATGGCGCAAGGTGCACGACGACGATCGAGATCGCTCCGCGCCCATCGCCCGGCGGCACTCGGCAGGGGTTGGATGATCGCGCCCCCCCCATCGCCTCGAGATCCTCGGCAGTCCGGCCCCGAAAGCACATGTTCTGTTCCGGAAAGCATCCAAATTGATAGCCTCCACGCGCCTGCGTGTCGTGTCCGCCCCCGCCCGCCTGCTTTGCTACAGGTCGTGTCGTCTCAATTCAATCAAGCGCCGTCCGCCAAATTTCCCGTTTCAGTCGTGCGGCCGATTTAGCCTAACCCGCACGACATGCACTTGGCATGCATACGTCCGGATTTTAATTATTCGTCTTCGTTCCCGATCCAGTTATAATTTATTTACAAAAAATAAATAAACCTAGATCTAGACTAGTCTATTACATTGATCAAATCAAACAAATCATAATCTACTCATGGGTTTTCTCACGAGGCAAAACGAATTCGAACGAATCGAAATAAAAACCACAATTATATGCATGCATAATTAAACATTCATCAAATACCATGACAATTGGATACCTGCAAAAAAAGATCTAGCAATTCTACTATCCAATTTCAAATTTAATGAAAAATGAATTAAATTATAATTTAAAATTAAGAGCCCAAAACCGAGCTCTGATACCAGTTGTTGGAGAATTAATTGCCCGGATCTATTCGGGAGTGAATATTTAAATACAAATTTAATTCTAACAATTATTACTAGCATGAATTAATCCTATACTAATTCAAATAATAATTCAACAATAAATCATGCATATAAAGAAGGCACATAAACCCTACGCATGCGGAATTGCTAGGAGTTTACGTGAACTAGCTTCTTGGAGTGACAACCGTTGAGAAGATGGATATCCCATTCACACAAACAAACCCAAGAGCCTTCTAAAGTATTCCCTCATCCTCGTTCAATAATCCGGTGGAAAGATCCCCGCAAACAATTAACAAAAGGAAAAATAAAATTATGTTGCACCACCTTTGTGGATTTCTAATTTTTCCAACACATGGAATTACACTGAGGATGAAAAATTCATCCCCTATTTATAATAAGGGGTGGTGGCCGATTTTTTTGATGAGGAATAAAGATGAAAAAATCTTTTCTTGATCTCCAAGAAATCTTGAATATATTTCATATATTCTTTTCTCCATAATTAAATATTTCACAAAATCCCATCTCCTTATATTATGGAATTTTCGAAAATAAAGGAGTAAGAATCCAAGATTTGGATCTTCTTGAATTTATGAGATATTCTTGTATTCCAAGAATACATATCTTCCATAATATCTTTTCAAGAAAATTAAGAAAATCTTTCCTTTCCTTATTTTATCAAAATTTTCGAAAACTACTTAATAAATAACCATGTGGGAGATTTCTTGAATTTAATGAGATAATCTTGTATTCCAAGAATATTTATCTTCATTCCATAACAAAATTCAAAGAAAATCTTTCTCCCTCTTTTATTTATTATTTTCGAAATTAATAGGAAAATTAAGCAACAATAATTTATTTTATTTTAAACACCTTTTTCAGTTATTGAACTTTATTGGGCTACTTGAGGGGCCTTTAGGAGAAGTAAGATTGGTCCTTCCAATGGACCTTGAATTATCAATATTGAGCCACAATATTATTCAAGCCCATAGATATTAATTAATCCCACTACATAATTAATATTGCACTATCCATCTTAACCCATATTACTGTTAATATGGCTCCCGGTTATTATTTTTCGTGTTTAAGATTATTCAGTCCATTAATTAATTTAAGCCACTGAATAGCTTCATATTAATTAATATCTTTTTCCTTGGAGTAAGGTCAGCTCAACATTATTTTCCATACCGGAAACAAATTCCCCTTGCAAGATTTGGTATGATAAAACTTTTGAGCCCACCAAGGGGACAAATAAAGCAAGACGTACTTGCACACGATTCTCCATATTAAATATTAGCAATCGTCATGTAACTAATAATATTGCCCAAGATATAAAGTATTGAATCACATTGATTCTCTACCCATCATAAGTCAAAGCAATAATTATTAATTCTACACTATCCAATTTAAGGGACGAGGATTAAGAAATAACGAACCACTGAGGTCTAATTTTTCTATATTCAGCACTGAAGAATTTATCCTCCTGTAGGTCCTATTCAGCGCATCATAATGCACTAGTGCAATCTCTTGGTCAAGACAAGCCAATCTGAGCCTTACACTTTAACCTTTCACGATGGATTGTTCATTTCCATCTGGGTTGTGAATTATGTACTTTGGTTACAAGGAACTGTTAATTTAATCTTCTGTGATCTGGTATCACTAAATTAACTACTCCCTCTGTCCTAATTTAGATTATCCAATTGCTATTTGACTCATGTTTTAGCGAGCAAATTATTATTAGTATATGAAATGATAAAGTAACTTTTAAGGAGGTATATGATAGATGGGGGGTAGGACTATGATATTCCAACTTAAATTTTTTTTTATTATTTCAAATACTAATAAACAACTCGCTTGTTAAAACACGAGCCAATAGCAATTGGACAATCTAAATTAACTACAATATAACACGTACTATTTATTGAACATTTATGCAGTAAATATATGTAACATACAATCATATTTAAAGCAACGGTGATAAATAATTTATTTAAGCAAATAAGACAGAAATTCAGTTTGGTTATACAAAGTAAAAACATACTTTCCAGTATAACACCAACACCTTTTAGATAGGTTAGTACACTAGGTCACTATTCTTCCCTTAATTAGGGGGATCGTGGTAGATTTTGGTGGATTTGGCTGATAATTTCGTGGCCTTTGGGGATGCCAAGTGGTGGCCCCTTGGGATATGCGGTATGCGGATTCCATCGTGAAAATTTCGGTATTTTTCTTCTGCATTTTGACTTCGAAAAATTAAATTAAGAACGCGATAAAATCAAACACATTTTAGGGTTTGAAATGATCATTTATTTTATCATTAAAACTTGACTTCAATTATTTATTTATTAATCGAACCTTCAATTGATCATTTATGATAGTGCTAGTAAGTGCTTCTAGCTCAAAGAGCTCGTCCGTCACCTGCAAAATTAAAATCTTTGCACAAGTATATACTTATTGACCCATTTAAATTAATTATTATTGGATTATGAATTATAGCTTAATTTTTTGTTTTGGGTTATTACAAAATTCACCAAAACTCACCAAGTCAGGCCTAGAAATTACTGAGTTGGGCCTAGAGCTCACCAAACTCAATTCCATGAGCAAAATTTAATTCCACCTATCAATTCTTCGAGCGAATACCTACTCTCCTTGAATATGAGCTGGTTCCTAGTATTTCAAATTTTCCAAACAGTACACTACCAAATGAGGCCTAATATCTTCCTTAACACACTTTGATCCAACCCCACAAATTCCAAGAAATGGTCCGATGCACCAGAAGAGTATAAGATTGATTTACCAATCCATTGCAGAATCTCACTCCACACCAAAATGACCGAAGAACAAGTAAAACAGAGGTGATTTGAAGATTCAACTGTGCTAAGACATAATGAACACATACCCGAGCTAATGCCATCACGCAAACCACGCTTCAAGAGATTTTCCTTAGAGGGAATCCGCTCTCGAATAGCTTTCCAAGAGAATGCACCAACTTTAGAGGGTACCGCTTTCCACCAAAGTTTCTTCCACGGGAACATCTCAAAATCACCCGCCAATGCCACATCAGCAAGGAACTCGTACATATCCTTAGTGACAAACGTGTCACTCTTGTTTCCCCTCCACCACCACGAGTCCTCCGCCAATTCATTAATGGTATACCTGCAAATACAGTTCTACATTTCCAAGAAATCAAGAATTTTGAACCATGTGAAAAACCTATCCCACTTAAAAAACCAAGACTCCCCATCAACTGAGAACAAGTCTCGGGCACACTCATCCTTTTTAGATGAAAAATGAAATAACCTAGGGAATTGATCTTTTAGCACAACTACCCTCTACCCATGGATCCGACCAAAACTTGACTGACCACCCATTTCCCAAGACAAAACTCAAATTATTACGGAACAAACACCCAACCTTACCCCACCACAACCCATAGAGATCCCTGAACCATAACAACCATTTTGACGAATCATATACACTAACTGACACCCTCATAAATGACCCATACTTGGACTTAACAATACTTACCCACAACGACCTCTTCCCAGACACCCATCTCCACAGCCATTTACACAGAAGAGCCAGATTAAATAACTTCACATCCCTGACACCCAAGCCCCCCACCCTCTTTCCTAGACACACTGACTCCCACTTGACCCACACTATTTTACGAACAGACCCCTTACCCCCTAAAGGAAATTACGTTGCATTTTTAAAAGGGTTTCAATAATACACTCCGGGCTATATAGAACGACAGATAGTACACTGGTAATGCTGAGAGAACCAAATTCAATAGAGTTATTCTTCCTCTAAGAGACAGATTTTTCCTTTCTCACCCCGATAATCTTCGCCGAAAACGATCTACTAGTGGTTTCCAAACTTCAGCTTTTCAAAAGTTAGCCCCAATTGGGAGACCAAGATAAGAGAACGAGAGCTTACCAACGTTACACCCCACTAGCCGTGAAAAAACTGTCATACTCTCCTCTGTCATATTGATGACATGAAGAGAGCTTTTCTGAAAGTTCACCTTCAACCCAGAGGAGATTTCGAACAATCTAGGGATGCCTTTCATAGCTTTCACATTTTTCACTGAAGCTTTTCCCACCAAAACTGTATCATCCGCAAACTGGAGGTGACTTACCAAGATTCGATCATTTCCAATTTCAGCCCCCTCAAACATCTCAGATTCTACCGCTTTCTTCATCAGACAACGGATCTCCTTTCTGAGACCTTTCTCGAGATGGAACTCACCTGTAGGACCGCCGTTCACTAGAATTGCCATGAAGGCAAATGATAAACATCCCCGCATCCACTTTCTCCATCTCCAATGGAAATTCATACACGTCATCATTTCCTCCAAATACTCCCAAAGAATGGAATCATATGCTTTCTCGAAGTCAACTTTGAGTAGAAGGCCTTTTTGCTTCTCCTTCTTCAAGAAATCGACAACTTCGTTCAGAATTATAATGATGTCCAACATTTGCCTGTTGCCCACGAAGGCACTCTAGTTTTCTGAAATAACCGACTCAATCACTTTTGCCAGTTTGTTTGCCAAAAGCTTAGCCAAGATCTTGTACATACACCCAATCAAGGATATAGGGCGAAAAACTTTGACCTGAATTGCATCCGATTTTTTAGGGATTAGAGGCACAAAGCTCGGGTTAACCCCCTTCATTAGAATTAAATTTGTATTTAAATATTCACCCCGAATAGGTCCGGGCAATTAATTCCCCAACAACTGGTATCAGAGCCTTGGTTTCGGGCTCTGAATTTTAAATTGTAATTTAATTCGTTTTCATTAAATTTGAAATTGGACAGTAAAATTGCTAGATCTTTTTGCAGGTATCCAATTGTCATGGAATTTAATGTGTTTATTTATGCATGCATATAAATTGTGGTTTTTTAATTCGATTAGTTCGAATTCGTTTTTTTTGTGGAGAAAATCCACGAAAGTAGATTAGAATTTATTTGATTTGATCAATGTAATAGAATAGTCTAGATCTAGTTTATTTATTTTTGTAAATAAATTGTAAATCGATTTAAAACGGAGGTTGTGACGAAGAATTAAAAGACGGACTCGAACAGGCGTGTAGGGGCAAAATGCCGGCGCATTTAAACATGCCAAGGAGGCACGCGACGACGCAGACGCCGGGCGATGCCAAGACGCGTACGGGCGAGGCTATCGGCCGAAGCGCGAAGTGATCACCAGGCGACGCTGGGATCGCGGCGACGGCGGCGACGCCGCCAGGGGCACGCGGGTGACGCTGGGCGACACGCCGAGGGCGCGGGCAAAGAGATGCGGGCGACGCCGCTGAGGGCGACGCAGCAGTGCAGTACATAGCGGTGGCGCTGGCGAATGCAAAGAAGCGCGGGCGGTGGGCACTGAGGCGGACGGTAGATGGGAGCGCGGCGAAGATGGCAAGGCGGCGAAGCCGCACGCCTTGACGCCGCCAAGATCCGCCGAGGGTTCGCTGAAGGGACGTCAATCACCGGGCGATGTCTTGCCCGGGAACCAGGCGCTGAAAGAAGACGGATGCCACTCGACACGGCTGGGGGAGTGCTAGGTGGACACTTCGATCCGTGAGCTGGTCGATGATGTGGCTTGATAAGGTTTTTTTTAAGACGGTCAAGTGGGAGCTTTTCGAGACGAACGATGAAGGCTATGAAGATGATTTCTCAAGATCAAGACATGACAAAAATTAACCATGACAATTGGATATATGTGCCCAATATGTTTAATTTTTTGTCTTGATGTTTATGTATTATTTTATGCTTATTTAAATTGTGTTTGAATTTGCGATGCATGAGAAAATATTTTGAAAAATCTCACTTTCGAAAATTACTAAGTATGTTTAAACAATTAATTGACAATTTTATTCCGGATAATAAAATTGAATTAATTTTGACCTCCATGATTTATTTATTTGTGGATTCTTTTGGAGAAATTCCCCCCACGGGACGGTCAAAAGATAGCTTTCACATGAATAAATTCCAAATGGATGATTGTGGATTATTACTAGTGGCGACGATGACCCTCCCCATGAGGCTCTATCAAAGCGAAATAATAATTCTGTATTTAATCATGGTTATTACTTTGGTATAAAATTGATATGCATATACTTCCCCGAAGTCCCTGTCAATTTTATATTGGTCAAGTGGGAGCCAACTATTAATCTGGATATTAACTGCTTTATGTAAATCGTTCTTGTTTGTAACTCGTTGAATATGTTTAAATAATGACCCACCCCACGTGGCTTATTTAAACTGTTTTGAGATGTTGGCTGATGCATGTTCATATTTTTTTGAGATTTTAATATGAAACATGTGATCGAATTTTGTGATATATTTGTGCTTATGCATATTATTATTTATTTCAGTTCATCATGTCGCAACCTTTTAATCCACTGCTCAATATACTTAAAGACAATTTGCTTACTGGTGAAAACTTTGTTGATTGGAGTCGTAAACTTACTATTGTCCTCACTGCACAAAGCCATAACTGGGTTCTCACTACACCTAAAAACCGTAAAAAGCCAAAATGACGAGTCAACTAAATCGGTTAAGAAAGAGTATGCTGACTGGGAGCATTCCAACAAAATGGCAAAGTGTACCATCTTGGCTTCAATGTCAGATGTGTTGCAACACCAACACTAGAACGTTGAGACCGCTGCAGACATCATGACTAGTCTTAAAGCGATGTTTCAATATCAGAACCGTGTGGCTCGTCAGATCACCAAGAGGTGAAAATGGTGGAGGGAACACCCGTAAGGGAGCACGTTCTCCAGATGATGGCTCACCTTAACAAACTTGAGGTACTTGGCGCCGAATACGACATCGAGACCCAAATCAATTTCGTGCTCCATTCTCTGCCGAAAAGTTTTGAATAGTTCAGGCTGAACTACCAGATGAATAATCAGAAGTTCTCGATGCCTGATCTATTGCAAGCTTTGGTCTCGGCAGAGGCGATATTGGGGCAAAAGAGCCAAGCATTGGTGGCAAATGGACCTTCTTCTTCTTCTAGGCCAAGGGGTGGTAAGAACAAGAAAAAGGACAAAAGCCACAAGCAAGTGAACTCAAGTGTTGCCAAAGGCAAAGAAAAGGTGAAGGGAGGTGGAGGAGTGAGCAAGCCAGCTAAGGGGAGGTGCTTCAAGTGCGGTGAAAGAGGACATTGGAGGTCAGCCTGTTCCAATCCCAAAAGGAATGGAAAGAAAGGTAATTCTCACGCACTAGTTGTTGAAACTTGCTTAGCGGCGTATGCCTCCCATTTATGGGTGGTGGATACGGGATCCACTGATCATGTTTGTTTCACTTTACAGGGGTTCAAGCGGACCCGACAACTTAGTGGGAGTGAGATCCTCATCACACTGGGCGATGCTACGAGAGTGGCAGCTGAAGCAGTGGGAGAAGTGCACCTGTCTTTTGAAGACAGAGTTTTAATTTTAAGAGATGTTCTTTACGTTCCGAATTTTAGAAAGAATTTAATTTCGGTTTCTAAACTTTACCTTGATGGATATTCGGTTACTTTTGATAAAGTTGTTACCATTTCTCTTTATGATAAATTTATCTGTCATGGAACGTTGTCAAGTAATCTCTATACAATTAACTGTGCACACCACTCACGAAATGCATCCTATAACACATCAACTGTTTCCGATAAAAGAAAACATTCATCAGACGTGAACGAAACACTTCTATGGCATCTAAGATTGGGACATATTAATCCAAAGAGGATCCAAAGGTTGGTGAAAGACGGTTCACTAGAGTTTTTCCAAGTTGAACCAATTCCAACCTACGAATCATGTTTGGAGGGTAAAATGACCAAGAGGGCATTCGGAGCCAAGGGGAATAGAGCCAAAGAAGTGTTAGAAATCATTCACACGGACGTATGTGGTCCAATGTCAACCAAAGAAAGAGGAGGTTATGAGTATTTGTCACTTTTATTGATGACTACTCAAGGTACGATTATATTTTCCTTATGAAGTATAAATCTGAGACCTTTGAGAAATTCAAAGAATTTAAGGCTCAAGCAGAGAATCATAGGGAAAAACGTATCAAGTCTCTACGATCCGATCATGGAGGCGAGTACCACAGTGATGAGTTTTTGAACTACTTGTCAGATGAAGGGATTGTATCCCAGCTAACTGCACCCGGAACCCCTCAACAAAACGGGGTTGCAGAGCGAAGAAACAGAACTCTTTTAGAAATGGTTAGATCAATGATGTGTTATGCGGATCTTCCCAAGTCGTTACCTGGGTCATGCCTTGAAACAACAAGCTTACATTCTGAACTTAGTGCCATCCAAATCGGTTCCCAAAACTCCCAAAGAATTGTGGACCGGGCGCAAGCCCAGTTTGAGACACATGAGAATTTGGGGGTGTCCGGCCTACGTGTTGGACAAGGAAGCCGGAAAATTGGATCCTCAATCAGAATTAAGGCTGTTTATAGGATACCCCAAGGGAACAAAAGGGTGTATGTTCTATGGTCCCGAAGATCAAAAGGTGGTTATAAACACCCACTTTAGATTTTTGGAAGAAGACTATATGAACGAAAGAAGACCCAGAAGTGAGATTACCTTAAGTGAGATAAGGGGGCTACCTCATTGCCAACTGTACAAGATTACATACCAAACGACACACTTTCACAACCGGAACCTCGTCGTAGTGGGAGGGTTGTAAGACAGCCCGAGAGATTCATGGGGATAGGAGAGTCCTCGGACTTGATTCCCGGACAAGACGAATCAGACCCATGGACATATGATGAGGTAATCCAAGACAAGGATGCGGTTTCTTGGTAAAAGGCAATGAAAGAAGAAAATGGGTTCTATGGATCATAACATAGTGTGGGAGCTAGTCGAACCACTTAATGGGGTCAAACCCATTGGTTGCAAGTGGGTATACAAGAGAAAAAGGGGATCGGACGAGAGGGTGGAAACCTTCAAGGCAAGGCTTGTGGCGAAAGGTTATACTCAGAAAGAAGGGATCGACTATGAGGAAACCTTTTCACCTGTAGCAATGCTCAAGTCCATCCGGATTCTCTTTGTCGATTCTTTCTTGCATCTCGATTTTGAAATCTGGCAAATGGATGTCAAGACAGCTTTCCTTAACGGAAGTCTTGATGAAGAAATCTATATGCAACAACCCCAAGGCTTCATTGAAAAGGCCCAAGAACACCTAGTTTGTAAGCTCATGAAGTCCATTTATGGACTCAAATAGGCATCCAGAGCTTGGAACCAATGTTTTGATCATGTTATAAAGTCTTAAGGGTTTGATCAAAACAAGTTCGAAAGTTGTGTGTACAAAAAGCGTGTCGGAACTACATTGGTATTCTTAGTACTATACGTAGACGACATTCTGCTCATCGGAAACGATGTAAAGGTGTTATCAGACGTAAGGGCATGGCTTTCAAAACAATTTGATATGAAGGACTTAGGGGAAGCCGAGCACATCCTTGGGATCAAGATCACTCGAGATCGCAAGAAAAGGATGATAGGCTTATCACAAGCTTCATACATAGACAACGCCTTGAAACGATTCAAAGATGCGAGGATTCTAAGAAAGGCTTCGTACCTTTCGGGCATGGAATCCATCTATCCAAGGAAATCGCCCTAAGACACAAAAAAATAGATAGATGACATGAAAGACATTCCTTATGCTTGGTTACCGTCGGAAGCCTTATGTATGCAATGTTGTGCACGAGACCCGATTATCTGCTTTCTTTGTTGGCATGGTGGTAAGATATCAAAGTAACACGGGAAAGAACATTGACCGGCGATTAAAAAACATTCGAAGTATCCGAAAAGAACTCGAGATTAGAATGTGGGTTTATCGATCGATAGTCTAATCCCCATCGGCTACGGACTCGAATTTCCAATCGGACTTAGATTCCGTAAAATCTACCTCCCAGTAGTGTGTTTTTGGATGGGGAGGAGCCATGACGTGGAGAAGCGTTAAGCAGAAATGCATCGCAGATTCTACCATGGAAGCCGAATATGTAGCTGCTTGCGAGGTAGTGAAATAAGCGGTTTGGCTCAAGAACTTCCTAGTGGACTTGGATGTAGTTCCGAATTTACCCAGCACAATCACTGTTTATTGTGACAATGCCGGAGCTGTTGCAAATTCAAGGGAACCAAGAGCCCACAAGGCCAACAAACACATTGAAAGGAAATATCATCTTATATGAGAAATCGTTAAGAGAGGAGACATAGAGGTCGCAAAGATCGCGTCAGAAGACAACCTAGCTGATCCATTCACAAAGGGTCTGCCTCAGAATACATTCGAGAGACATGTGAAAGGAATGGGTGTCAAGACCGTTGCCAATCTGCTTTGAGTATAAGTGAGAGACATTATTAGGTTCGTGTAGGTGACATTAGATGTCACGTATTAGGAACTACAAGAGACATGCTGTAGTATACTTAAAAGCAGACTTTGAGTATAAGTGGGAGATTTTTGGATTATACTGGAAAGTATGCTTTTACTTTGTATAATCAGACTGAATTTCGGACTTATTTACTGAAATAAATTATTTATCACTGATGCTTTAAATATCATAGAATGTTACATATATTTACTGCATAATTGTTCAATAAATAGTACGTGTTACATTGTAGTTAATTTAGTGATACCAGATCACAGAAGATTAAATTAACAGTTCTTTGTAACCAAAAGTACACCATTCACGACCTAGATGGAAATGAACAATCCATCATGAAAGGTTGAAGTGTAAGGCTCAAATTGGTTTGTCTTGACCAAGAGATTACACTAGTGCATGACTGATGCACTGAATAGGACCTACATGAGGACAAATTCTTCAGAACTGAACTAGGAAGAATTAGACCTCAGTGGTTCGTTATTTCTTAATCTTTGTCCCTTAAATAGGATCGTGTGTGGTTAGTAATTATTACTTTGACTTATGATGGGTAGAGAATCAAGGAGATTCAATACTTTATATCTTGGGCAATATTATTGGTCACATGCGATTGCTAAGATTTAATACGGAGAATCGTGTGCAAGTATGCTTGTTCGATTTGCCCCCTTGGGAGGTTCATAAGTTTTATCATACCAAATCTGACAAGTGGAACTAGTTTACGGTATGGATAATAATGTTGAACCGTTCCTTTACCAAGGATAAAATATATTAATTAATGGAAAGCTATTTCAGTGGCTTGAATTAATTAATGGGCTAGATAATCTTAAACACGGGAAATAATAACCGGGAGCCATATTAACTGTAATATGGGTTAAGATGGATAGTGCAATATTAATTATGTAGTGGGATTAATTAATATTTATGGGCTTGAATAATATTGTGGCTCAATATTGATAATTCAAGGTCCATTGGAAGGTCCAATCTTAATTCTCCTAAAGGCCCCTCAAGTAGCCCAACATGAAGTCCAATAACTGAAAAAGGTGTTTAAAAATAAAATAAATTTTTGTTGCTTATTTTTCCTATTTTTTCGAAAATAGTAAATAAAAGAAGGAGAAAGATTTTCTTTGAATTTTGTTATGGAATGAAGATAAGTATTCTTGGAATACAAGATTATCTCATTAAATTCAAGAAATCTCCCACTTTGTTATTTACTATGTAAATTTTGAAATTTTTGAAATAAAAGGGAAAGAAAGATTTTCTTGATTTTCTTGAAAAGATATTATGGAAGATATGTATTTCTTGAAATACAAGTATATCTCATAAATTCAAGAAGATCCAAATCTTGGTTTTCTTTTTCCTATTTTTTCGAAAATTGCCATAACTAAAGAGAGTGGGATTTTTATGGAATATTTTAATTATGGAGAAAAGAATATATGAGATATATTCAAGATTTCTTGGAGATCAAGAAAAGATTTTTTCCCCCTATTCCATATGCAAAAATCGGCCACCACCCTCTACAAATAGGGGATGAATGTTTCATTCCCAAGTACAATTCCATGTGCTGGAAAAATTAGTAAATCCACAAATGTGGTGCAACGAATTTTTATTTTCCCTTTTGTTAATTGTTCGCGAGCTTCCTTTCACCGGATTGACGAGCAAGGACTAGGGAATACTTGGGAAGGCTTTTTGGTGTGTTCTTATCGACGAGACCATTGCCACTCCAAGAGGTTAGTTCACGTAAATCCGTAGCAATTCCGCATGCGTAGGATTTATGTGAATTGTTTATATGCATGATTTGTTGTTGAATTATTATTTGAATTAATATAGGATTAATTCATGCTAGTAATAATTGTTAGAATTAAATTTGTATTTAAATATTCATCCCGAATAGATCCGGGCAATTAATTCCCCAACACGATGAAATGTGGCGAATCGCCAATTGATGGCGATCACCCTGGAGCAGGTGCGACCACTTTGGTCGGTAACCTCAAGCGAGCATCCGAGGTCGCCCAGGGATAAATATGGAGAAGATTTGGGCAGTTAATGGCACGGATGTCGTGGGGAGCAGGCAAGACAAGTCTATCTTAAGGCGAGAATCGCGGACCAGATATCAAGGAAACCACGATGATGGCGGCTGCGGCCCTAGCAGGCCTGAAGAAGAGGCCCACGAGGAGATTTAACCTAGTTCACCATCGATAAATACTTCTTGTAACATTCATTGTAAGGGATCGAAAATCTTAGTTCTTAGGCAGATATTATAGTAAAATTCCTGGCTTGGTATTGCCCCCGGACGTAGCCGTATTTGGCGAACCGGGTCACCAAATTGTGCGTTCTCTCTTTTCTACATTCGCTATTGTTATTTTGTGAGTGATTGTTCATACACTCGGGTAATTCCGGCTATAACAATTTGGTGCCGTATGTGGGAACACTACCTCATAGAATCCACAAATCAATAAGAACTCACGAAGAACAATGGCGCAGAACAACACCCCAATCACTGGCCTCGAGACCGATCCACGTGACAGAGTGGAGGCGTCCCTATCCTCGGAATCGAGGCCCCTGCAAACGGAGGCTGTGGATGAGCAGAACTGGGCTCAGATGTTCAAGACTCCCGCAGAGATGAAGAACACTTAGTTTATTTGCGCAAACGGAATCTGAACTTTGACGATGACGATGACCAGCAGCCCATCGTCAAGGTCGCCCGCCCCGGGGCGGCAACAAAGGGAAAAACCCAACTGGGTGGACAACTCGGCCTCAACCAAGCCATCTCGGCTGCAAAGGCTAACCCTCCCCCAAAAGAGGGGGTGAACAGATCCCGCCGCATGGACGGACAACCCGAAGGGCCCCGAGACATCTCGATCTTCAACCGACTAGGGGACAATCAATCGAACAACTCGGTCTTCAAACGCCTAGGAGGTAACTTGACGCAAAAAAGACCAATCCTTGCAGAATATGAGGCTAATTCTCACCCTTTGATCATGGTCGAAGCGATCGACCACCAAAGAAAATTCAGGAACGAGCCTCGCATTTCAGCAATGAGTCGACTCAACACCAACGACCATCGGGATGCCCATGAGAACCAGCGAGATGCCGAGCTCATCACCCTGAGGCAAATGGTCAGGGCCCTTCAGGAAAGGATGGATAGTCAACCGGGGCCCCTCACCGACAAAGACCTCAAAGACAAAGACAACCAGACGATGGCGATGGCGCGCCTCGAAAGACGAGGTCACCAGGAAACATGGAGAGCAGAAGATTGGTCGACAGGCACGCCCCATGCCAGAACACAACGACGAGAGGGTAATCCATACTTTGTCGCCACTCGGGGCAGTGGGTGGTCTTTCCGCATCGACCTCGCTATCAAAGAGATGCCAGAAAGCCGAAATAAGGGAAATGGCCAACACGGTAAAGCTGTGCCTACCAGTGAATGCCACCGCACAAGAAAGCAATCAGATCCAATTCGGGCGAACAGGACAAGGTGGGCATCGTGTACCCGAATGCCGACCCCCTGGTCATCTCTGCCAAAATCATGGGGGTGACAGTCAAACGACTACTGGTCGACAGTAGGGAATTTTGCAACATACTGTTCAAGAAAACCTTCGACGAGCTCGGCGACTATCACATTTATTTCGAGCCAAGCGAACATCTGATGAGAGGTTTTGGCGATGCCACCGTGAAGGCCCACGGGATCATATGTCTGGCGGTAGAACTAGTGTCCACTATAGATAGGGACATTAGGGCCACAAAGCTTTGTGATTTCCTTGTAATCGACCTGCCGTCGACCTTTAATGGTTTTCTCGGCAGGCCATTCGAGCACGAATTCGAGGCTGCGTCCTCCACTTACTATTTTTATGTAAAATTCCCCACTTTAGATGGGGTGTTCGGCACCGTTAAAGGCAATCAACTTGATGTAAGAGGATGTTCAATTTATATCCGGTCTCATTTAAATTATAGCATACAGAAATCGCAAACGATCAAAGAAACCCAATGGTAATCAACCAAAATGAACAAATAAACAAGGACCTCGAATGGAGACTTGGACCGAGCCATCTTGAGTTCATTATCCAAGAATGATCGATGACCGAGAGGAGACCAACATCGAGCAAAACCGGATGAAGAGCTCGAAAAGGTCAATGTAGATCCAACCCGACAGTACTTAGAAGTCATAATCGGCTCTAAAATCTCGTCGAAACTGAGAGGACAGCTGGTCGATTTCCTCAAAGGGAATCTAGACGTGTTCGCCTGGTCCCACAAGGATATGGTAGGTATCAACCCCGAGATCGCCTGCCATCAGCTCAACATCAACCCCGGTAAAAGACCAGTCGCCCAAAAGAGGAGGAAATTTCGACCGAGAAATATCTTTGCGTTAGTGAGGTGAAAAAACTGCTCGATAATGAATTAATCATGCAATCCGACCAACCCCAGTGGGTTTCCAACATCATCCTGGTCAAGAAAGCTAACGGGACTTAGAGACTATGCATCGACTTCACCGATTTGAACGAGGCATGTCCCAAAGATTTCTTCCCCATGCCACATATCGACCACCTGATCGATAGCACATCCAGGCATGAAATGATGTTCTTCATGGACGCATTCGCGGGCTACCATCAAATATCCATGCACAAAGACGACCAACAACATACCTCTTTCCTCACCGAGAAAAATATGTACTGTTGGAAAAGGATGCCATTCGGCCTCAAAAACGTCGGGGCTACGTACCAGCAATTGGTAAACCAAATGTTCGCAGAAGAAATCGGGAAATTCATGGAGGTATACGTAGACGACATAGTCGTCAAAAATCTGAAAAAGAAAGATCATCTTGCCGACCTTGCCCAAGGTTTGACATCTTGAGGAAATTCAACATGAGGCTCAACCCGAAGAAATGCAACTTCGGCGTGGAGTCAGGCAAATTCCCCGGCCACTTAGTCAACAAACGGGGAATAGAGGCCAATCCAACAAAAATCAGGGCGATACTAGAGATGGGCAGCCCGCGGAACCCAAAGGAAGTCCAAAATCTCGCAGGAAGCCTGGCAGCCCTCAGCAGATTCATATCCCGCATGGGAGATAGGTACAAAACCTTCTTCGACACACTAAAGAAGGCCAAAATGATTTCAGTGGATGGAGGGAGGCCCATACGCCTTTAGATAAAGATCAAGAGTATCTCGCCAACCCAAAGATACTAGCCAAACCCATCCCTGGAGAAAAGCTCTTCCTCTACCTGGCTGCCTCCGAAACGGCCCTGAGTTCGGTCCTGGTATTAGCCGAAGGGCAAGACAACCTGCCGATTTACTATGTAAGCCAGGCACTCAACGAGGCGTAACGGGTATCCTCCTCAAAAGCTCGGGGCCACGCCTCGATGAGCGGAGAAAAAGCTACGACCATACTTTTTTTACCACCAGGTGGAGGTGTTAACCTCGCTACCCCTAAAAAATGCGCTACACCGCCCCGACAGGCTGGGCGGTGCATGAAATGGGCAATTGAAGTCAGCCAGTTCGGTGTCACATACGCCCCACGAACGGCCATCAAGGCACAGGCCCTGGCCGATTTCATGGTAGAACTCACCTTTTCGATGACCACGCGGGAGCCAAAGGGCCCCTTGGGAGCTTTACGCGACAAAACCGCCACTCAAACCCGAGCTGTGGCTAAGCGAATCCTCGACTAGCCCGATGGACATTCCTTCCAAACGGCTATCATGTTCGACATTCAGGCCACCAACAATGAAGCGTAATTTAGGCCCTAATTGAGGGCTTGAAATGGCAATGATGGGAGTTAAGAAATTGAAAATACACACCGAAATGTCAAGTGTCCGGGGAATATGAGGCGATGTGGAATGACCGCATACCAAGAAGTCGTCTGGAACACCGAGAAATTCCCCAAGTCTATGTGGATACCTAGAACACGAATTCCCAAGCGGAAAGCTTTGGCGAAAGCAACAACATCAGAGGGGCGGCGGATATGAGAGACGCTATCATCACAAAACTAACTTTCCCATCGACCATTACACACCCCGTCGCCGCCAATGAATCAATGGATGTCGACCACGAGGATTGAGGACACCAATACTCGAGTACCTAGAGACATGACATCCGCCGACGATAGGTCGATGCCCGATATGACCGCAAATGAGAGCAAAGAAGATATGTGATGGTCGATTTACAACTTATACAAGCGAGGCTTCAAAGATCCTACTACTTAGATGTGAGACAAGGGCCGAGGGCAAGCCATCCCGAGAGAAATCCATGAGGGCATCTGTGGAAACCACACGGAGGCCAATCCTAGCCCATAAAGCCATCCGACAAGGATATTTCGCCAAAGCTAAAAGGATGCTCTTGAATACGCCAAGACATGCCACCGATGCCAAATATTCGCCCCCTCAATCAAGGTATCCCCGAAAGAGTTAACCAAAGATTCGAGCCCATGGCCTTTCAAAAATGGGGAATCGACATCATCGACCCCCCGCCATCATCGCCTCAGGACCCATACGGTTAGCCCTCGTCGCGGTCGACTACTTCACAAAATGGGCAGAGGTCGAAGCCCTCACAACGATCGACTAGGACAACGTGATAAAATTCATATGGAGAAACATTATTTGCCATTTCGGCCTCCCGCAAGCAATCGTAACTGATAATGGAAAGGTTAAAATACCTTAAGATCGACGCGTTCTTCATGAAATGGAAAATAACAAAGCTCTTCTCCACACCCTACCACCCACAATCCAACGAAAAAGTTGAAGTAATCAATAAAATTATCAAACACACGCTGAAAGCGCCACTTGAAAGGGGAAAAGGCAAGTGGGCAAGCGAAAGTCGCCCAAGTATTGTGGTCTTCTGAATGACCACCGCAGGGCGCCTACGGAGAAACGCCCTACTCCCTCGCATTCGGGGCATAGGCAGTGATCCCAACAGAAATCGCCGCATTTCCAGCAAACCGAACGAGTAATGGGGTCTCGAACAACAATGATATGGCAATGACAACCAGCCTGGACCTACTGGAAGAAAGAAGGATAGAGGCAAACCTAAAAAATTCCAACTACAAACGGCAAGCAGAAAGATACTACAATTCGAAGGTCAAACTCCGACAGTTCAAAGAGGGCTATCTCGTCCTAAAGAAAGTGCTTGGAGTTCCCAAAGGGGTATTCGGCCCCACCTGGGAAGGCCCATTCAGAATATCCAAATGCCTGGCGAATGAGGCATACGAGGTCGAAGACCCGGATGGCACACCAACCCAGTATCCATGAAACGTGGCCCACCTGAAGAAATATTACCAATAGAAAATAGCTGATAGTCAATTTACAATTTTGTCGTGAACTTTCTTTGTAATAGTTTATCGATTTCAAGAAAAGCCTTTTATAATAAACCAGGTTTCTTATATATCTTGTACGCTTTAAAACAAGTCGAAAAAGAATCGTCCCGAGGGTGATCTAGGCGACAAAGGTCGAGTAAAAAAGGTGGTCGCCAAACATGCAAGTCGACCACCTACGACGAGAAGTGACACCCGGAACTCACATCGACAGGGTCGTCATCGCATTGGCCGCAGGTTAAGAACGACGACCTTCTTAAAGACAGCACCATAACATGACTAAGCCAAAGTTTAGATACATCGCGTAAGATAAGACGACTAAAATATAGTCCGGATACATCGCAACATAACCAAACACGATCAGGACAGAGGCAAGACTTATAGTCGTCGGTGTACTTCCGGGTTCGCACGACCAATGGTTCATAGGCAAAGCAAGAGATTCATACATAAATACACAACGTAGGGCGTAAAAATATAACAACTTCATTACCACAAAACAAAGGCACTGAGGCCGAAAACAAAAGAGGGCCCGAAGGCCACTTACAAGTTCCTACCCCGGAGGGCTATGCAAACAAGAAAAGGAAGAACATAAAATTTCAAAGGAAAGGGGTTCGTAGACACCCTGTACAAACTTTCAGTAGAAGGGGAGGCACTAAGCATCGTCCCCCGGCCTATCCACCCTCTCGACCATGGCCTGGTCGCCCATCTGCTCCTCCCCTCCGACAACCTCTCCGCTCGGGGAGGTCACCATCGCGCCACTACCATCCGCCGCCTCAGTCGGTGGCACAGGCGTTGCAGTAGGGTCGACATGTGCCTGCCCAAAAGAGCCCCCGAGATCGGAGCCCTCGCCCGGCCTCGTCAACCTGCCCATGTTTTCAGTTACAAGTAGTTGCACGATTCTCGCAACGTACCTCATATATTGAGAATGTCTGATTTATTGTTTAGGGTTCAATTAAGACCGTTAGTTTGTTTAATCGCTCGATATATGAGGGACTATGGATCACACAACATGTAGTTCCCTTTTACGGATTATAGTTGGTTGATTAAATGTTAAATTGAATTTAATATTTAATTTATGGAGAATTAATTAATAATAGATTAATTTGGAATTAATTATTATTAATGTTTAATTAAATTGGATTTAATTAAATAGGATTCCCAATAATAATATATGGAATATTATTATAGGATTTAATATATATGGAATCAAATCCATAGAGATTTAATATACATGGGAATTAAATCCGTAGAGATTTTATATATGGAAAATAAATCTAAGAGATTTATTTAATAAGATTAGGGATTTTATTTCCTAATCAGGTTAGCTTAAGATTTAAGCTGGATCTTTCCTATATATATGAGCTCTTGAGAATTCACAAACAACGTTAATTCATTATTCTCTCCATAAGATCTAGAGTTAGAATTTTCCTAGCAAATTCATCTCGAGATTCAACACTGATCCATGCAAGTCTGTGATTGGGGATTGCGTGGATACCATAGTACAGAATTATGTGTACGATTTACTGTAAGGTTTCTCGTTATGTTTATACGTTTTCAATTATGCAATTAATTGTTCATTGTTGGTGAACTGTTTATTTTCGCTGCGCGTGTATTACGTATTTACGTGCCTCTAAATTCGAACACATAATCTCCTAATCTAACATGTACGTTAAATTGACATTATCTAACCAGACTAATCTCCTAATCAACCAGACTAATCTAACATAAAATTGACTAATATTCTATCATATTACTTTGACTAATTAATCTAACATGCATATATAATGTACGTATAATTTGACTAATTAATCTAACAATATGCATATATAATTAATCTAATATTAATCTAATATATATATGTAACATTAATATAATATATATATTTAATCTAACATTAATATAATATAACATATATATTTAACATATATACATAAATTTAACATACATAACATATATACATATATACATTAATCTAACATGCATAACATATATATCATACAAAATTATAATTAAAAGAAAAGTATTACTTGTTTAAAAAAAAATATAACTTGTTTAAATGAAAAGTAGTACTTGTTTAAATTGGAAAGTATAACTTGTTTAAAAAAAAGTATAACTTGTTTAAAAGAAAAGTATAACTTGTTTAAATAGAAAAATATTACTTGTTTAAAAAAATTATAAAAAAAACGAATTAAAATTAAAATTTTAATATAATATAATTTAATTTAAATTTAAAAATAAAAATATTATAATTATTATATTAAAATGTGATTGAATCATTAAATAAGATAAATGAAATACAGAATTTAATAAAAAATTGAAAAAAAAAAATGTTGTCTTAGCATATATAGAATTAATTTCACTAAGTAAACACAAGAAAGCAAGTGCCCGAGCGGATTGATCCCCGCTCAGGCGCCCTTAGGTCCCGTGTTTGGTCCCTCTTGGGAGCGAAAATTTGCCTCATTTAACTGGGAGACTTGGTGTCTTATATATGAGATGCTTTGTGGTTGGGTTCGAGATGGTCCGTGGCTCGGGTGGTTCGGTACCCACCCGAGCGCCCCCTGGCCCCGGGTTCGAACCAGCGTGAGCCATTTTTTTTTCCGTAAATTCACGATTTAGCGACGACTTCTACCGTCGCTATTAGCGACGGTTAATAACCGTCGCACCCTTCGATGGTTAGTTCCGTTGCTAGTACCGACAGTTTAACCATCGCTGGTAACGACAGTTTATGACATCACTACCGTCGAAAAAGTAGCGACGATTTAGCCACGGTTATTTTAACCTGGGTCCGGACCCAAATGACCGTCGATAAAACCGTCGTGAAATATTAGCGACACTCAATTTCCCGACCGTTGATAAACAGGCGCTACTGTCTTTAGCGACGGTTTTTCTCGTGGCTAAAACCTCGTTAAATCCCGTCTTTTTTGTAGTGTTATTAACAAGTTTCACAGATAAAAATTTCATTGACTTTCTCCCAAAAATGTCTGCTACTTAAGCACATCCTCCGATTTACAACTCGCCCCGTGTCTGTCACTTAAACACATTCTTCAATTTACAAACCGCCCCACTGAGGGGCCAACGACATGGGTGGAGAATTTTTCGAATCCTTCCTTAATTTTTTTAAAAAAATCATATGAAATGTTGCATAATAAACACGAGGCAATAATTTGATCATAACTTGACGTTTGCAACTTGCAGTGTCGGCCGTGTTGTCACAATAGCAAACAATTAACTTCTAGTATGCATGTGAATTGTGTGACAGATTTTTTCTTGTGGAATAATAATGGAAACGCAATTATTAATTGCCAGCTACATCTCAAATATAATCCACAGAAATGAACACACAACTCAAATTAAAGACACATTAATAAATTACCTATTAGAGTTTATCTACACATTTATAATTTTCGTAGGTAAACAAATTACCTACACAGATGATTTCATAGGCAATTATATTTGTAATTTGTCACATAAGTTTTTTTGTTGTCGATTTAATCCCAATAACTTTAACAATGTCCAAATTTAGTCCCAAATCGATCGGAACAACATCGTTTTACCGTTTTTACTTGGGGCTTTTCGGCGGATGCTATGACTAAATGTCCCGTAGTTTGAGATCAAAGTTATGAGACCATTTATGATTAAAACTCAATAGTTTATTGACTCGAATTTAATTTTGCTTTCAAGCTAAATGTTGAATTTTGGTTTGTCTAGCTCATGAATGGTGTATGATACTTGCAGTTACATGGATGGTACCAGAGTTTACAGAGAGATGAAGTGGTGGCAGTTTGGAAGAAAATCAAAGGAAAAATGTCTCTTCATGTTTATTGTCACATAAGCGGAGGCCACTTTCTTTTGGACATTATTGTCACATAAGCGGAGCCATTTTTTTTTCCTAAATTCACGATTTAGCAACGACTTCTACAGTCGCTATTAGCGACGGTTTATAACCGTCGCACCCTTCGATGGTTAGTTCCGTTGCTAGTACCGACAGTTTAACCATCGCTGGTAACGACGGTTTATGACATCACTACCGTCGAAAAAGTAGCGACGATTTAACCACGATTATTTTAACCTGGGTCCGGACCCAAATGACCGTCGATAAAACCGTCGCTAAATATTAGCGACACTCGATTTCCAGACCGTTGATAAACCGTCGCTATTCGTTTTAATAGCGGTTTTTCTCGTGGCTAAAAACCTCGTTAAATCCGATGACTTTGTAGTGTTATTAACAAGTTTCACAGATAAAAATTTCATTGACTTTCTCCCAAAAATCAAACTACTTAAAATCATCCTCCGATTTTTGTAGTGTTAAAAAAAGTAGTATCTATTCAAAAGACATTCTTCATTCTAAAACCGACCCAGAAGAAAACGTAGAACTTGTTTAAATTTTCGAATCCTTCCTTTAATTAAAAAAAAAAATCATATGAAATGTAGCATAAGAAACACGAGGCAATAATTTGATCATAACTTGACTTTTGCAGCTTGCAGTGTCGGCCGTGTTGTCACAATAGCAAACAATTAACTTCTAGTATGCATGTGAATTGTGTGACAGATTTTTTTAAATGGAATAATAATGGAAACGCAAATAAAATTGCCAGCTACATCTCAAATATAATCCACAGAAATGAACACACAACTCAAATTAAATCAAAGCAAATTAAATCTCTCTCTGTACCATTTTAACATGGCGATTTGACAGCTGCTTTACTTCCATCAAAGCAGCTAAAAACAACACAACACCCCCTCCATTCTTCACACTAACAAAAGAATAAATCCACATTCCCGGTAACAATTCCTCTTATCTTTTTCAATAATATACTTATATGATTTTTCAATTTTATTGATCTTTATTATATTTTATTGATTTTTCAGGTAGCGAGGCTATTTGGGCCAGCAACATTTGAGGCATCAAAGCTGAAAGTTGTATATTTAGGAGCTGATAATTATGATATGGGAAAATATTTACTCCCAAGAACTTATACCCTAACACACTGCGATATCACCTCTAAACTCACTCTTGCAATCTCTCAAACCATTAACACTTCACAGGTTATAATCTTTCTTCTCTTTCGCTATCTCGTTTACGACAAATTCTTGCGTCAGACGGTACGTGTGAAATAGATTAAAATCAAGTGCATTTTCTTTTGCATATATACCATTTACCCGCCGGACGCAGAAATTTAGTGCAGGTAAGGTAAAAAGAATCGAAAAAAAATTATAATTAATTAATACTTTGAATGTCAATCGATCACGTTGGTGTGTTAAATTTTCATTATTCACTCATCATCTTGTCTAATTTTTTCACTACAAAAAAAATAAAGAATTGACTAAGAAATTTTCTGATATGACTATAATTTTCTAGAAAATAATTTCGTCTTTAAATAGTGAGCATTGACTACGAATTCTTAAAATTCTAGTAGACAAGCAAATTCTCTACAAGTTGCTTAAGGTTCTTAAAGACACATTAATAAATTACCTATTAGAGTTTATCTACACATTTATAATTTTCGTAGGTAAATAAATTTGCAATTTGTAATTGTTTATAAATAAATTTATCTATAAATTACATAGAGGATTGAAAAAAGTGTATATGATTAGGAAAATTTGTAGGCAAGTTACAAACATTCTCACTATTTAATAATAAAATTATTTTCATTGAAAATTTTATAGACATGTTAAAAAATTCATAAGCTATTCTTTATTTCTTTTATAATATTAAAATTAATTATAAAATTTTAAAATTTTAAAAAGTATATATAATATTTCGCAATAAAAATTGAGTTGGGTCCGCCAATGCCTAATCCTAACCAATTTTTAATTTCTTTATGAGTGAATTAAAATCGCTCACGTAATACGGTCTCACGAGATATTTATTAACTGAATTTGCAAATAGTATTGTATGGCTCATGTCACGTGTATTTTGATTATTCATTGTCACGTGGGTATCCGGGTATGAGTAATTGAATATTATTATATGAATTGTATTATTTGCAACAGGGGATCTACTTTATTCATTTTTTTAATCATTTATGACATTCACATGTGAGATGCCCAATGTAATCATTATTGCAAAACAAATTCATATTAAAGGTATCTTATATTCTTACCATCCCGTTTTAAATTGTTCATTTACTATTTAACTCATGTTTTAGTGAGCGAGTTATTTATTACTAGTATTTAAAATGATAAAAAGATTTTTATGGTGAGCTACGATAATCATACCCCTCATCTATCCTACACCTTTTTAAAGTCACTTTATAATTTTATATACTAATAAATAGCTCGCTTGTTAAAATACGAGCCAAAGAGTAAATAGACAATCTAAAACACGAGTTTGAATTACAAATGATCTCATAACTTTGGTCTCAAATAAAATTAGTCACATAAGTTTTTTTGTTGTCGATTTAGTCCCAATAACTTTAACAATGTCCAATTTTAGTCCCAAATCGATCGGAACAACATCGTTTTACCGTTTTTATTTGGGGCTTTTCGGCGGATGTTGTGACTGAACTGTCCCGTAGTTTGAGACCAAAGTTATGAGACCATTTATGATTAAAACTCAATAGTTTATTGACTCGAATTTAATTTTGCTTTCAAGCTAAATGTTGAATTTTGGTTTGTCTAGCTCATGAATGGTGTATGATACTTGCAGTTACATGGATGGTACCAGAGTTTACAGAGAGATGAAGTGGTGGCAGTTTGGAAGAAAATCAAAGGAAAAATGTCTCTTCATGTTTATTGTCACATAAGCGGAGGCCACTTTCTTTTGGACATTTTTGCCAAGCTTAGATACTATATCTTCCGCAAAGAACTCCCTGTGGTAATTAAAAACTAGTACCATTCCCGTTCCAAATCAATTTTCACGCCCTTTTTTTTTATTAGCAAAAATGAAAATTTTATTAATCTTTACCCTCACAAGGTACATTTATTCATCTTGTATGTTATTATTTTTTCTAATATATTTAACTCATATCGACACAGTTAAAATTGATTTGATCGAAATACTCTTACTTTATCGAGTAGGATTCCTATATATCAATTGTTGTTCAACTCAAGTGCATTTTTTAAATGTTTAACTCGTTTTTATGAAATGTTCAACTTGTTCAATGCAAGTAATATTGTAAACAAATTGAACATTTCAAGAAAATAAATTACACGTTTCAAAAACGCAATTGAGCTGCACAATGTATTAGTGCATACAAGACTTTCATACCTTATTATTCTAATAAAACAAAAAACTTTCTTTTTGCCCGGATCAATTTCACATTAATCTATTTACCTTGTTGAATCAACATTAAAAATGTATTAAATAAATGAAAAATTGTGTTATTATGTGTAGGTGTTGAAGGCATTTGTGCATGGAGATGAGAAGTTGTTCAACAAGTATCCAGAGCTAGAAGAGGCTCGGGCTTGGGTCTATTTCCGTTCCAATATTCCAGAGTTCAACAAGGTGGAGTGCTGGGGCCCACTAGGCCGCACTCAAAATCGTCACGTGAATTCATTTTTTCTACCATTTGAAACTCCATGTCAACATACTTGCACGTGTTGCTCCACCAATGACCTCAAACCCCCACACCCCTAAATATTATGGATCTCTCAACCACAAATATTTGTTTAATTGATTTTTGTAATTGTTTCTAACTAGATGTATGTGTGTATTTTTCTCGTGAGAATATTAATTAAGTACGGTATGTATCTGTGTTTTAAAAAACGGGATCGATCGGTCCGTCTGCTAATTGAGAAGCCTATCGAACGGCTTAAAAGTATTGGACCGACAAATCTCAAAGCGCATGCAAATCGGCTGAAAGTGGCAAAATCGGGTCATGGTTTGGTCATGTGGTGCAAGAAAGAAAGATGATTATGAGAAGATAGTGAGAAAGGAAATGCTTTTTTTATTTTTTTTATTAATTTTTTTGTAATTGGTCAACATTTTTGGTTAAAATTTATGTTAGATGTAATTTTTTCATATTTTTATTTGGATTTTCTAATACGCTTGCATTTTATATGTTGGTGTGTGCATTTTTTTATTGCGATTGTGTGCAAAATTATTTTTTATAAGTGTGCAGAATTGTGGGGTGTGCAAATTTTTAAATAGAATGAAAGATGATTAAAAAATAATTGGGGTGTGAAATTATTTTTATTGGTGTGCAGATTTTTTTTACGGGTGTGCAGAATTGTGGGGTGTGCAAATTTTTAAATAAAAAGACAGATGATTAAAAAGAAATTTAGGTGTGCATAATTTTTTATTGGTGTGCAACATTTTTTTTAAAAGTCTGCAGAATTTTTAAAGAAATGGACAAATGATTAAAAACAATTTGGATTGTGCATAATTTTTTTACTAATATTAAAAAAAAATCAATTAAATAAAATTACCGTTAATTAAAAAAATTAGTAAAATTTAAAATATGAAATATGCAAATTATTTGGCTAATATTTTTTTTCTAAAAAAAATTATATAAAAGGACAGATAAATAAAAAGATTCAATAAAATTTAAAATTCAAAATTTACATATTATTTTATATATAAGGGCAATTTAGATATTTTGGTCCAATTTTAGCACCTTATAGTAATGACTAAAAAATAGTGAACTTTAGAGTAAATGTGTTTTATAAATTGCACCTAATAATAATTGCCCCATTAATTTGCTGGAGTCTATTATTGATTCAGCAGAATCATTCTGTTGTGTTCGATATAATTATTCAGCATTAATCGAACATGTAAGAGAGACACGTTTAATATTTATTAAAATAATCATGCCCGATGGACAAGTGTGCTCGCCGCTCACCGACCAAACAAGTTTGTTCGACCAGCTCGCCACTTGTCAACCAAGCGAACATACTCGCTTATGAAGTAAGTTTTGTTCGCCAGTTTTCCATTTACCAACCAAAGTTGCTCAACCAAACCCTCTTCGAGCAAATAGGCATGTTCGCCACTCAGATCAGGAAAGAAGGAATCAAATAAGCCGAGTCAAGTGATATGAGGACTCGATAAACCCGAGGGGCTCGGACAAGTCCGAGGACTCGGACAACCCGAATGCTTTCGGATATCCGGAAGGTCAAGATGCTCGATACCGATATCCTGAAGACTCAGACATCCTGAGGGGTCAGTATGCTCGATGATCAGATATCCTGAGGGCTTATGCTCGATGATCAGATATCCTGAGGCTCAAACATCCTGAAGGCTCAGACGACCAGAGGGGTCTCGATGATCAGATATCCTGAGGGCACAGACATCCCCAAGGCTCAGATAACCTGAGAGCTCAGGCAACCTGAAAAACTCAGACATGCTCGACAAGGACAATATTCTGATATAAATTGATATGGTTTAATGGGGCGAACAAAGCGGTCAGCCGAGCAAAAGATTGATTTGGACGACCAAAAGAGTGCCTTATAGACAAGCAAATGCAAAGATCAACCAGAAGACGGTTGGAAACGTAAGCAAAGATTACATGAGTTCTTGCATGGCCCGAGTCTCCAAATTATGATGCCAAACCAAACCACATGCTTGTCAAAGTGCTATAAATAGAAGAAAAAACAACAAGAGACAGGTTACAAAAAAATTTCCCAAATAGAGGTGGGGTATAGAAAAATTCGAGAGTTCATGCACACAAAAACCCTAGCACTCATATTCCAACTTTCCAAATCATCTTCATCCGTAGTGATTCATCTTCATGAGACGTATCATATATTGTACATGTAAAACTCGCAATACTACATCCCTGGCTTGGTATGCCCCCAGAGTAGTCATTTCTAGACGAACTGGGTCAACAAATTCTTCTTATTTTCAGTTTATTTTACACGTGCATATTTTGTTTGTGAGTTGTCACCAAATTAACCAGATAATAATCTCCAAATAAAACGACTCGCAACAATTGGCGCCAGAAGGAGGGTACCAAAAAACCAACCCATACACAAACCAGTAGTTAGCCGAGGCAGAAAAAAGAAATATAATGCCTCAATCTAGGAACACACAAACAAAGAGGTCGGGGCAAAGTCCACCTCACGACCGGAAAGAGGCTCAGCGCCAGCCTCACAAAGATCAGACAGTGGAGACTATCAATCTTGACGATATAACCAATGATCCGGCGGCCACAACGAAGGCCATCGTTTTCTTGCTACGAGCACAGAAAGAGAGGGCCGAAAAAGAGTTGGCCAAGTTAAAAACTCAAGAAGATAAAAAACGACGCTCGCATACACCTGATAGCGTGCAAGTTAAAATGAAAGCTGTGAAGCGGGCCAACAAAAAAGCTGATGATACCTTTGATGACGAACAACCTCAAGGGTCCAGACCATCAGCATTTGGACGTTTGAGGCTCTCCACCAAAGACCGAATCGGCAATAATAGGCGACAGGATCCAGGGAAGGAACAACCGATAAACAAGCCCGCTCATTCAGATCCCCATGATCATCCGCATGCCGAACAAAAATTGGCTGGAACAAAATTGTCTATTCATCATCGATTGGGTAGTCAAGCACAAACTTGGAAAGGGGGACTGCCCCATCACGAGCATGACCCGCTGGGTCCTCATGATGGGAAATAGCCCCGATCCAAGTCTGTTAGTTCCACAAAATTTGCGGAAATGCAGAAAGCCATCGAAGGCTTACAGGCCGACCTGGCCGCGACTAAAGGACACCCTCGGGCGAGCACAATACCCTACTAGCCACTATCACCGGTGATCATGGCGGCCGAAATACAAGAGAAAGTGGCGAAGATCCGACCACCAATCCCCATTTTCGATGTTGAGTCTGACCCACATGTCCATCTCAGCAAATACTCAGACTTTATGATCGCCATGGGTGCCACAGACGCGACGCAGTGCCGATCATTCCCCATGACTTTGGGTGATCAGGCACATAGATGGTTCTCTACTTTGCCCGATGCGTCCATCACTTCTTTCGCTCAATTGGGACAACAATTCCTGTCTCATTTCTCATCCATGTGTGCTCACCCAGCGCCAAAACAAAGGTTGGCGCATTTTTCCTAACTAAGAGGTGAGTCTGATCGAGCATACATTGAAAGATTTGATAAATATTTGTATGATGGGGCCCCAGTTGAAGAGGATGCCAAGATCCTCGCGGTGGTCGGAGGCCTGACCTTGAATACTGACATGTGGAAAGCCATGCATCAAGACTGGCCGAACACATATTCAGAATTCCGAGAGCGAGCAGCCAAGATCATAGCCATGCAGGATCTGCTCGCCCAGTCACGATAGGGTCAGGAAGCGCCAACTAAGAAAGTTTTTGGGAAGAAAGTGATGAATGAAGGGGGGTACAAACCCCCAGGCTCTTTCAAACTATTCGAAGAAAGAGCAGAAGCAAACGCCCTACGAAGTCTTTTGGGCGTTTCAGCAGAAATAATTTTCAACCAAATCAAAGATCGGGACATGTTAGATAGGCCTCGAAGAATCATAATGGACAAGCATCGGCTTAATGCTTCCAAATATTGTAATTATCACGAGTACATCGGGCACAATATAGAAGATTGTCGTGATTTTCTTCGTCAACTTTGGAAGCTATACGAAGATAATCGTCTTACCCAGTTCCTAAAAAAGTCGGTGAGCAGAGGCTCCCGAACATAAAAAATAGAAGATCGAAGGGGTAAGCGTAAAGCCGAACAAACATCTGACAGTGATCCTGAAGAATAACGTAAGAGGTCTGAATTACCCAAAAGAGGGCCTCCTACTGTGGGTAGAGGTCGAGAAAGTCAAAAGATCCACATGATAAGTCCTGAATATGGTCCAGTGGGTGGATGTTATCAGGCACCAACATTATCGAACAGACGTAAGAAGATGGAGATGCGTGCCATGCAAAACATCCATCAGGTGAAGGTGGCGAGCACATCAGCTAGCATGCCACCCTCTCGCCAAATCATGTTTTCAGAAGACGATCTCCACGGTATAATCACCCCCACAATGACTCCTTAACCATCAGTGCTCGTCTCCTCGGGTTGAAGGTGCACCGCCTCCTGGTCGATACCGGAGCATATGCGAACATTTTGTTCGTCAACACTTTGCACCAAATGGAAAAGCAAGTTGGGGACTATATTGAACCATATGATCATACCATTATGGGTTTTGGGGAATCTGTAACCCGACCCTATGGTATGATTAGGTTAGGAGTTGAGTTAGAATCAATTCTAAATCTGGAGATTCGACGAACTAGAATGCTAGATTTTGTAATCGTCGATGCTCCGTCCACTTATAACGGTTTCCTAGGATGCCCGTTCATCCAGGAATTTAAAGCGGCCTGTTCTACTTATTATTACTGTGTTAAATTTCCAACACAAGATGGAACGGGTAGCGTAAAAGGAGATCAGAAGAAAGCTCGAGATTGTTTTCTATCATGTGCACCAGAAAAGCAAAATATCGTTAACATGATGGAGCAAACATGGGAGATTGGAGAGTCAAACCAGCAGGCAAATACGTTGCCAAAATATCCTTTGACGAGCACAAGTTTGACGAGCACACCTCCCTGTGCGAACACAGAACCCGCGAACACAGAGTCCGGAATGGTGACTCATGTCCCAGATCTCCCAGATCTAATGAATATTGATCCGCCAAACGAGCTACCGGACCTAGAACCTCGCGTAGGTTTTGAACCTATGGAGGTTGATGACGAACACCGGGGGTCGATCCAAGATCCTCGGTGGAAACAAAAAAGAAAGCGAGCAACACCTGTCGAACAACTGGAGTCTATCAATATCGACCCGAACAGACCTGAGTTAGAAGTGTTCATTGGTTCGGAATTACCTGAACCAATTCGAACAGAAATGATTGCTTATCTTCAAGCAAACTTGGATGTGTTCGCTTGGTCGCACAAGGACATGGTTGGCATTGATCCCAAACATGCATGTCACTCCCTCAACCTTGATCCAACACAGACTCCAGTTATCCAGAAGCGCAGAAAGTTCAGTCCGGAAAAGTATGCGGCAATGAATAGTGAAATCAAAAAGTTGCTCGACAATAAACTGATTCGAGAAGTCAAGTGCCCAAGATGGCTTGCGAACCCTGTGCTCGTCCGTAAGACTAATGGATCTTGGAGACTATGTATTGATTTCACTGATTTAAACAAGGCATGCCCGAAAGATAATTTCCCAATGCCGCATATCGATTATTTGGTCGATAATACAGCAGGCCATGAGCTCATGACCTTCATGGATGCTTTTGCTGGCTATCACCAAATACCCATGCATCCGGACGATCAAAAGAATACGACATTCTTCAGTGAAAAGAATATGTACTATTGGCAGCGCATGCCGTTTGGATTTAAGAATGCCGGAGCAACATATCAGCGTTTGGTGAACAAAATGTTCGACGAACACATCGGCCGAACAATTGAGGTATATATTGAGGATATTGTGGTAAAGAGCGAACACAAGAAAGACCACATCACCCACCTCCCACAAACGTTTGATATACTCAGGGAGTACAACATGAAGCTAAATCCGAAGAAATGCAGCTTTGGGGTTCACTCAGGAAAATTCCTCGGACATATGGTCAGTCAACGGGGGATTGAAGCAAACCCATCAAAGATTCAAGCCATGCTCGACTTGCAGGCCCCCAGGAGTGTGAAAGAGGTCCAAAAGTTAACCGGATGTTTAGCTTCAGTAAGCCGGTTTATATCACGAACTGGGGACAAATGCAAACCTTTCTTTGATGCATTAAAGAAAGGGAAATTCCAGTGGACAGAGCATTGCCAAAACGCATTTGAATCATTAAAACAGTACCTTGCAGATACTCAAACATTGTCTAAGCCTGTTCCAGGCGAACAACTTTATTTGTATCTGGCTGCATCCGAGCATGCAATCAGCGTTGTGCTCGTACGAGCAGAAGGGACGACCCACTTGACCGTTTACTATGTAAGCCAAGTGCTCAAAGAAGACGAGCTCCGGTACCCTCCACTTGAAAAATTAGCATATGCTCTCGTTATGAGTGTTCGAAAACTGCGACCATACTTTTTCGATCACTCAGTCGAGGTACTAACCACATTCCCATTGCGACAAGTCCTCCACCGACCAGACACTGCAGGTAGACTACTCAAGTGGGCGGTGGAGTTAGGATAATTTGGCATTACGTTCGTCCCACGAACAACAATGAAGGGCTAAGTTATGACCGATTTTATGGTCGAGTTGACATATCCACAAATGCCCGAAAAAGCTATAGACCAACCATGGCATATGTATGTTGATGGCTCATCAACGAGTTCAAGAGCCGGAGCAGGCGTAGTTCTCATCAGCCCAACTAGACAAACATTCACGACAGTCATCCGTTTTGATTTCCCAGCCACAAATAATGAAGCCGAGTACGAAGCTTTGATCGTTGGACTACAGATGGCTATGACAATGGGAATTTAAAGGCTGATGATTTACAACGATTCTCAGATAATCGTTTATCAAATAACTGGCGAGTACGAGGCCCGAGGCGAACAGATGGCACAATATCAGCAACTAGTAAAGGAGTTGCTCGAGCAATTCAAACAAGTTTTCATAAAACAATTACCACGATTGGGTAATTCGTTCGCTGATGCTTTGGCACGCCTGACAACAGCAGAAGGAGTGACGAACACAATGGACATTGTGGTCGTCACAACTTGTTCCCCATCAGTTCCTAGAGTTTTGGTCGCCCATGTGACAGGCTTACAGGAAACCTGGATGACTCCAATCCTGAGTTACTTACAAAAGGGACTTCTCCCTGAGAATAAGGCACAAGCTACTCGCCTCAGATTACAATCTGCTCGTTATACAATCTTAGACGAGCATTTGTACAAAAGAAGTTTCTCACTTCCACTATTGAAGTGTATTACTCCTGAAGAGGGTCACGTAATTCTGGAGCAAATCCATGATGGAGTATGGGGAAATCATACAGGTGGGCTCGTCCTGGCACATAAAATTATCAGACAAGGTTATTATTGGCTGACCCTCAAAAAGGATTCGCTCGTGTATGCTCGCGCGTGACACAAGTGCCAGGTACATGCCCCACTTATTCATAGACCACCTGAGGAATTAGTGTCAGTTTATAGCCCATGGCCATTTGCTAAATGGGGAATCGATTTGATCGGCCCATTTCCTACTGGCATATCAGGAGTAAAATATGTTGTGGTTGCCGTTGATTACTATACTAAATGGGCGGAAGCCGAAGCTGTTGTTAAAGTCACCGAACAAAGAATGTGGAACTTTGTTTGGAAAAATATCATTTGTCGTTTTGGGCTTCCCCAATCATTAGTACCGGATAACGGCAAACAGTTCGATGGAAGTGAATTCCGACAAAATTGTGCTCGCTGGGGCATAAAAAAGCATTACTCAACTCAGATATCCCCAAGCGGACGGACAAGTTGAAGCCGTTAATAAAATTATCAAGCATACCCTCAAGGCCGACTTGATAATTCCAATTCGAGGATAAAATTTCAAGAGTTGCCCGAAATTTTATGGGCTTATCGAACAACTTTCAGAACATCAACTGCGGAAACCCCGTTTGCCTTGGCATTTGGTGCGGAAGCTGTTGTACCCGCAGAAATCAAGATTCTGAGTCATCGAACAATGAATTTTGGAGAGCATATCAATGACCAAAGCGCCGCCCGAAAAGTCTGGACTGTTAGAAGAAAGAAGGGATGGAGGTCGATTTCAAGAATGCCATGTACAAAAAGAGATCAGAAAAGTTCTATAACTCCAAAGTCCGAACACGCAGGTTCAACGTGGGCGAGCTGGTTCTAAGACGAGCAACAGGGGTATCAAGTGGTGTGTTCGGCCGAGCATGGGAAGGTCCATTCAGAGTCACAGAACGTTTGTTAAAAGGGGCATATGACTTAGAAGACCTGAATGGAGTCCCATTGTCCTACTCGTGGAATGCGTCAAATTTGAAAAAATATTATCAGTAATGACGAGCATAACTGGCCGAACATAATCAGCCACATAGCTTAAATGAGCACAAATGGCCGAACATAATCAGCCATTCAACTAAGACGAGCAGGACAATCCCGAAGGAAGAACACATCGTGTTCGATACAAATCTTCTAGAAAGAAATGCTGGCCAACACTATTGAAAGATAGAAGATACGTGTCAAAAAAAGTCGAGAAGTGGTGGCAACCAAAAAAGGAACGTGTCAATCCTTGAACAAGAGCTGGCAAAAAACCGAATAGATGTCAAAAGAAGGATTCAAAGTGGACAGATGTCAAAAGGAGGAATTAAAAGCAAGAGGGTTAGCACCAACTAGCTATGCCAGCACCAGCTTGGGATAGTACTATAAATAGAGGCATATTGATAGCTGAAGAAAGCAGAGAAAAAAAAAACAGATGAAAAAGAAAAAAATACTACAGTTATCGGAAGAAAGTTGGTTTGGTATGCCTCCAGACAAAGAATCCAGCACTCGATTCAGTTATCATTCTGCCGAATCGAGCATCTGTCCTAGTACGAGCTTTATACCACATATGACACTCCGAGCACAGGTTGAAGCTCGTTGCGGACTCAAGATGCTCGGCAGAGTCATGGTTGCCACTCCACGTTACCCACTGCTTATGCAGTAGTAAATCACTAGTCCCCTATGCATCCCCAAAGTCTCCTCCAAAGGGGAGGGATGTCGTGGTATCCGCTTGAAACAACATGCGGATGTTGATGCTCAGGCATCTACTGAAGGGGACATAATGGTGCGAGCTGAGGATTTTGCTCGCTTTGATATAAGCGGCGGCGTGCTGCGCCCGTTCATGTCATGTCCGCTCTCATAATCACAATTTATCCAGGAGGGACAGATGCTTATGCTGCTGCTGCTTGAGCATGTTATTTAAAGAAGGGTAGACAGGATGATGTGACACATGCTTGTCAACATCAATTCATGATCAATTCCGCCACGGTCAACTCAAGACAAGGTTTAAATTTAAAATCGTAGTCAATGTCTATAAATAGGCAGTTTAAATGTAAAGGTTGTAATAGAATACAACGTGTTGCAAAAAAATATTTTTGTTTGCAAAGATTTTCTAGTTGAAGCTTATTAGAGGTCACACCTAAGCCGGACGGCCCGAACAAAGACGAACGAGCCCAAGTCTATGTTCACCTGACGAATGAGTTCGTGCTTTGATTCCCGCAGCAAAAAGCGAGTAATGGGTACGCAGTCGCAAAAGATGACTCGTACTTACAGATACCCGTAGCAAAAGCGGGTGATGAGTGCGGGGTCACAGCTAAATAAGACGTGATAGTCCCGGTGAAAAACCCATGAAATGCGGAATAATCATGAAATGCATATAAAAACAAGGGTGAAGGAATGGTGATTTCAGATTTTTGCGTTTTAAGCTCATGTGTTGTGTTTTGCTTATAATCGAATGCATATGACAATATAAGAACATAAAGCAATAAAGAACACAACAAAGTATAGTGGTTCGGAGACTCAAGCTCCTACATCCACTCTCCCTGGGAAATTCCTTCCAATGGACTTATCACCCTCTCGGGTTCGCCTCGGGACTTATCACCCTCCACGGGATTGCCTATAGATGTTTACCGAGTTCACACTCCAACGGGACTTATCACCCTCACTCGGGATTGCCTACCCTCCCTTTCGGGATTGCTAGATGTTTACCGAGTTCACACTCACCTACAAACTTAACCGACTGATTTGGGTAACGTTTGTTTGGTTTCCAACTAGGTTGAGATTTTCCCTTACATTTATTTAGCCTCAATGCTAAGGTTGGGAAAATCTCTATAAGCTTAGGATACATCGTGGGTTGCTTAGATTGGGTTCTAGAACACTCTTGAACATATTTGTATATCTGATTGTGTTCTAGGGTGGGAATGCTTTGGGTATAACTCTCTTTGGCTCTTGTAAGATCTCGTGCTATAATCTCCATCCACACATTAGAATGATGAAAGACCTTGTATTTATAGTGTGGATTTGAATGTTACCGTTGGAGAGAATCACATTTCAAATCCATACTATTCTTGTAAAAACAAGCAAACTTCAGCCGGGTTGTCTTCCTCTCATCGGTCCACGCCACCGATTCTAATGACTATATTCCTCGATTCCTCACCTTTTCATTCAGATTCTCTGAGTCTCGGTGTCTTGAGACATCTTGAGTTTTTGATTCTATCTGAGTCTTGAGGTTTATCCGAGTCTCGATTTCTCATCTGAGCCTCGAGGTTTATCCGAGCCTCGGGATACTTGATTCACATTCTCTTGGCGGACCTTGTTTGACACTCGCTCTGGTCGATGACATCCCGACCTTCACCTTTGACTCGAGCTATTTTCTTTTTGCGATCGGTCGGATCAACAAATCTTGAGATCAACATCTCGGGATAGCATCGGTCGATTACATTAGGTTTAGCATATTAGTTTATCTTCTCAATCACGTCGATCTCGACTTTTCTTCTCTTTTTGATTTTGCCTTCTCTTACGATCTTAACTTTTCACGACTTCGTCTAACCATATCATTTCCGATCATCGATCGTCTAATCTTACGATCGGTGGCTTAACTTTTCTTCTCTTACGATTTTGCGCTCATCGAACTCTTAACCCCATCATCTACGCCGTCCGATCTTGTCTACGTCGATTTTGTGAGTTCCCCTTAATTTGTTCTCTCGTTCCCCCCTCAACTTGTTATCAGAGATTAGCTTCAAAAACACAAGTTGATAATGTTTTAGCATAATTCATCAAAACTAAAATATCCCAACAATTTCCCCTTTTTGATAATGGCGCTTGAAAACATTAAAATATATGCATTTTTAAAGAAACGGGTTTTCTTTTAAAAAGATCGATTCAGTGTTCACTTTGAAATTAGTGAACTTTAGAACTCTGCTCGATACCAATTGATAGTCCCGTGAAAAACCCATGAAATGCGGAATAATCATGAAATGCATATAAAAACAAAAAGAAGGAATGGTGATTTCAGATTTTTTGCGTTTTAAACTCATGTGTTGTGTTTTGCTTATAATCGAATGCATATGACAATATAAGAACATAAAACAAGTATAGTGGTTCTAGACAATATCCACTCTCCCTGTCTAGGGAAATTCCTTCCAATCGGACTTATCACCCTCTCGGGTTAAGGGACTTATCACCCTCCAATTGCCTAAGATGTTTACCGACACACTCCAAAACTTATCACCCTCACTGGATTGCTAGATGTTTACCGAACACTCCAAACTTAACCGATGATTTGGGTAAGGTTTGTTTGGTTTCAACTAGGTTGAGATTTTCCCTTACATTTGTTTAGCCTCAATGCTAAGGTTGGGAAAATCTCTCTAAGCTTAGGATACATCGTTTGTTTAGGATTGGGTTCTAGAACACTCTTGAACATATTTGTATATCTACGACTTGTGTTCTAGGGTGGGAATGCTTTGGGTATAACTCTTTTGGCTCTTTCTCGTGCTATAATCTCCACGATCCACACATTAGAATGATGAAAGACCTTGTATTTATAGTGTGGATTTGAATGTTACCGCTGGAGAGATCACATTCAAATCCATACTATTCTTGATTTTCAGTTGGTTGTCTTCCTCTCATTAGTCCACGTCGGTGATTCTAATCAAACTATATTCCTCAATTCCTCACCTTGAATCATTCAGATTCTCTGAGTCTCGGTGTCTTGAGACATCTTGAGTCTTGATTCTATCTGAGTCTTGAGTTTATCCGAGTCTCAGATTTCTCATCCGAGCCTCGAGGATACTTGATTCGTTTCTCTTGTGGACCTTATACGTCGGGGCATCTTGACACTTTTTAACGTGTTCGAGTTGATTCTCGAATTTAGACATCGACCTTCAAACTTTGACTCAGTATATCGATTTCTTCTTTGCGGAATGAAGTCTTCGAAACATCTCATAACATCGGTCGATTACATTAGGTTTAGCATATCCACATCGATCTCAATCGCGTCGATCTTGATCATCATCTTCATATCGATCTCGATCTCGATGGTGATGTTTACATTCCACGAAAGCAAACGATCGGCATGCCGATATCAATATGGAGGGATCCTCGATCCGGAGTCTTATTAATTCGATCTTACGGGTGGCAAAATTTTCTTCTCTTACGATTTTGCAAACTCATCAAGAACATCTAACCCGTGGGCGGGTCTGCTTTCGTCGATCTCGATCATCTATCGATTTTGTGAGTTCCCCTTAATTTGTTCTCTTCCCCTCAACTTGTTATCCAAGATTATCTTCAAAAACACAAGTTGATAATGTTTTGGCATAATTCATCAAAACTAAAATATCCCAACAAGACTAATCGCAAATAAGATGATCGCGAACCAAGAAAGGGGGTTCATAAAGTTAACCCATCCGGTGCACCTAAATAAGACGATCAACCTTGCAACATCAATAAGACAATCAAAAAAGCGAAAAGAAGTCGAGGGCGGTGAAGGATCATTCTCAAAAAAAATACAACTTGTAATTGCTACTTTAATTCCCTTAACCCATACTAGCAGAGGGCATTACTACATGTTACGCAACTATGCCTTTAATCGAAACGATCTTGAGCATAAATCGACCTTAAAGGCAGAGACTACTAGATCCCAACAATCCCCCCCTCCTTTGACTTTCGCCAAACATACCACTATTTGTCATGGGGACTCAACCCGTGACTGCGGCTCGATACCAATTGAAGGATCAAGCGGACACTAGACTAAAAGCCCGGACTTGTAGTGAGGTGTTACTTTAATTCCCTTAACCCATATCTAGCATTTATGCCTTTTAATCGAGCAACGAGGGGTCTTGAGCAAGAATCGACCCTAAGTTCCCATAGGATTTCTCCCAACAAGCCATATAGGCAAACACAATGTTCGAATTCATTCAAGAAAAGAGGTATAAACTAGAAAGCAACAAGGCAAACATCGATCACAAGCATCAATGAATCATCGGCAACAACATTCATCCTCAACAATCGGGTTAGAGGGAAAAGATAAATTCAACCATTCAATTTTAAGTTGTTCAAGATAGAAAAAGCAAAAAATTATACAAATCATCCGAGCAAAAAATAAAGAAAACAAAAAATTACACAACATTTGTTCAAGAAAGGCTAAGGACAAATTCATAGTTGGGGGTGGATTTCAAGCGAAATGTCGAACAAATCATGCTCGGCCCCCGGAATGGCTCCTCCAAATATGGTCGGGACCAAGATGCTCGCCAGAGGTACACTTTGCTCGACCAACCGACGGACCCGGACTCGGCATTTGATCGGCAACATCGCCAATATTCACATCCGAAGTCGCCTTCCTCATCCAGGATAGGATCATCAATCTCGATCCCTTGAGGAAGATTGGAGAAATCACTACGATCTTTCAAATCGAACTAAGGTTGCGACCTGGTGGGTTGTCGATCAGTATTGCTGAAAACCGGATATGAGTTTTGTTCGCCAAAGCGTGTGGCGAAAGCGAGCCCGGATGGCATCGGCAAAGGCACAAATGTAAGAGAAGTTTTACATGAAATCAACATACTCCTCATTGTGCAATCTTGAATTTTCGAGACCCAAACGATGTTGGTCTCTTCAAAGAATGATGAGTTGTTGGCGAAAATTCTTCTCACTTTCCATGACCTCTCGATCGTTTCGAATGATCTATTATAGAACTCTCCGAAGCAAGGTTTAGCTCCTCCCTTGACCGGGCGAAGCAACTTTCTCGAGCCCTAGCGAGCAACTTCTGAAAATGAAATCCGAAAGGAAATCGAGGCCTAAAACCTCGATCTTGGTTTTTCATAGATCACCTTCTCTTCAAAACTTCGAGCCAAGTTTGGCATGAAAACTCGAAGATACACTTTCTCAAGGATGACCATAGATTGGACTGGTGTACGCGCCAAGTCGCATATTTTCCAAAGGTGTGGGACCCGTAGTGGCCTCTTCCATTTCAATAGTCCATGCTCCCTCACGATGAATATTTGAACATGCTTTCTGGGAATGCCGAACCTTCCTTGCGAACACTTGGCGGCGGTTAATTTTTCAAATTGGGCATCAATTAACACGAAAGAAACACCCAAGCAAACAAACATGATAAAGCGAACAAAATTAATGAAAAAGGAAGAAAGAGTACTGTTCACGAGGCGGATCCCATCCCAAAAATGATTTATCTTGAAAATAATCGGGTCGCCCGGGAGGTGGAAAGATGTGTGCCTCCATTTCAACAATTTCCGACCAAACAAGTTTGTTAAATCCAGGATACCACTTGTCTCGTTTGAACCAAGCGTGCTTTCGTCTGAGCTTGTTTGCTACCTCTGCTTTCGCCCGGTTTCCATCCTTAGTCTTTTTTAGCGGCAAGTTTTGTTCAGCGAGTAGTCCTTCCATTTCGATTCCCGGGGCGGAACAAATTTGCTCAACCCTCCTCAATTTTGCTCGACCTCACGGCTTGAATTCGGCGAAATCGAGGTCTTTCTTGAGCCATCTCGGTATGCTCGGATGTACTCCGCAACGAAAGAAGAAATCAAATAATTATGCAAGAAAGTCGAGCAAAGGTAAAAACTTATGCAAATGTAAAGAGGAATCCTTACAATTAACGACAAAGATGGTGAGGGGGCACGCAAGCCTCCTTTCTTCCTCTATTCGGCGGTATTCAGAGTCTTCCTGCGGATCGTTACTCGAGAGACTCGAGATCGATTTAAAACGCCGCTAAAATAGCTTTCTTTGGTCTCTTTGTCCGGCAATTTGGAATTCGAAATGAAGAATAAGTTAAAATCAGTTCAAGAAGAACAAAAGACACAAAAATACTTATCGCGATAAACCCCAAAATCAGTGGGGATGTCCAAACGAGCATCCGGTTCGCTTCCCGTGGTCGGGGCTTCCAATCACCCCCAACGAACCACTAATTTCTCTTTCAATCATCGATTTTGTTCTCAAACATCCTCAATGATTTTGCACTTGGCATTGGCTGCATGAACAAATGTAATCCGTGTTCGCCTTCTTCC
Source organism: Stenogyne calaminthoides (assembly GCA_037126765.1). NCBI lineage: Eukaryota > Viridiplantae > Streptophyta > Magnoliopsida > Lamiales > Lamiaceae > Stenogyne > Stenogyne calaminthoides. The sequence goes on along the minus strand of JBBCBC010000023.1, from coordinate 16,161,591 downwards.
GTCAAAATGCACCAATCGAGCAAGTTCAATTTCTTTGAGGGGTAATATCCGGGCTTCATTTTGCGAACAAAGTCGAAGCTCATAATCATGTGCCACCCATTCTGCTTCAATCAAGCTGCGTGATGGTGATGTTCCATTCCACGAGCAAACGAAAGATAACCTGATGGAGGGAATCGAAGGCGGCTTCCATTGTGTCCAAATTCACGAAACACAACCCTCGGGGGACATTTCGCTCATCGGGACTCGGTGCCCGAAAAAATATCTTTGGGGTTTCCTAATTTCAATATAAAATATCTACATCAATTATGCTTTAATCTTGCTCATTTGGTACTCATTCTCAACTCTAATTCTATGAGGTCGTTTCGCCAATCAAAATTATAACGAGCATTATACTCGTTATATGTTGGGCAATGAGGGACACCAACAGGGGATATCAAGTTCGATGCTTCCCTATGTTCGACTCATCGACATTCACAACCATCAAAATTTCCCCCTCACATTAACATCAACACTATCTACAACCCTGACCTAATTTGGGGTTGGGGAAAAGAATCATCACCGAATCATCCAAAAAAATCACTACGGGCTAAGTCCCTATCCAATTAGTTTAGGGCTTCATTGAATCGGAGGAAAGAATGGCAAACGGTTGCGAACTTGCAACGAGACCAAACCCGAGACATTAAATCTCCGCTTATCATCGTTACGGGGATTCTAAGGGGAAGAGGAACTATGGTGGTCCGATTCTATTGAAATAAAAGTTTGAAAAAAATTGCAACAGAGAAAGTATACAATGGTTACTCGAAAATCCTTCAAATGATTAGACCCAAAAGAGATTGAAGAGACGTGGGAAAAGAAGAAAAGAAAAAAGGAAATTGAGGCGGCGAAATGAGGTTTTATAGATATCGATTCAATTTTGAAAATCCGCACAAAAACCCTACGACGCTACAATGGCCCAATCGATTATAACCAATGGGTCCCCAATGAATACAAAGCAACCCTTCATCCGGTATTGTTGTTTTTGATATAATTATTCAAAGATTAATCGAACATGTAAGAGAGACACGTGTAATATTTATTAAAATAATCATGCCCGATGGACAAACTGTTCGCTCGCCAACCAAACAAGTTTGTTCGATCCACTCACCACTTGTCAACCAAGCTTAACATACTGCGCCCCAAGTAAGTTTTTTCACTAGCCATTTACCAACCAAAGTTGCTCAACCAAAACTCCGAGCAAATAGGCATGTTCGCCACTATTTTACAAGAAGGAATCAAATAAGTTTGTGATCCGAGGACTTGTCACAAACCAAATTAGCCAGGACTAATAATCTCCTCGAGATAAATAAAACGATGCTCGATACTAATATCCTCAATCCTGTGGTCAAGATGCTCGATGATCGATATCCCGCTCAAACATCCCGAAGGCTTAATTTTCAATGCCATATATATCCCGAGGGGCACATTAGATGCTCGCCAACCCGAGAGCTTCGGACAACCCGAAAAACTTTTATGCTCGATATTACAATATTCAAAAAATTGATATGGTTTAATGGGGCTAACAAAGCGGTGATTGATTTGGACCAAAAGATTTTATAGACAAGCAAATGCAAAGATCAACCAGAAGATTTGAAGTTGGAAACGCGCAAAGATTACATTTAGTTTATATGAGTTCTTGCATGGCAAGTATCTTGTCCTCATGCAAGAAAATTAAAAGATACAATTTCAACTTTAAAGTGCTATAAATAGAAGAAAAAACAACAAGAGATTTTTTTTTCCAAATAGAGGTGAGGTATAGAAAAATTAGAATTTTTCCTAGCACTTTATTCCAACTTTCCAAATCATCTTCATCCAAATTCATCTTCATGAGAAATCATATATTATTCGGATGTAAAATTATGTAAAATCCCCAGAATTTGGTATTCCCCCAGAGTAGTCATTTCTAGACGAACTGGGTCAACAAATTCTTCTTATTTTCAGTTTATTTGACACACTATGTAAAATAGAATTTGTCCAAATCCGACTTATCATATTTTGAACCGCTCATGTCATAATTTGAATAAATTTGCTTCAGGCAAATTAGTAAATTATTCAAAAATCACCATTTTCAATGTTCATATTTGCTTCGGGCAAACTAATACGATGAGATCCTATTTTGCTCATAATTAAATAAGGACTTAATTTTAATGGAAGAGTTTTCAGGCAACTAAATGAATCTCAACGTGGAAAGTCCAGGTCAAGAAGTAATACATTTAAGAGAAACTTTGATAGATTTGTGAAGGCATTGAGAGAGCATCAAGAGTCGGCTCTCTCGATTACCAGAAGTGGTGAAGTTGTTCATACATTCCCCATTCAAACAATCGTTCATCGATGTACCGAAGGTACTCTAATATTGATATTTCTTTGGTTAATTTTATGATTTATGAAATTTTGAATACCCTGATGTAATTTGAAAATTAGAAAGTTTATGGTGATTCCTTGGAATCCAACCAAGGGAAGATTTTGTGTTTCAAAACGTGATAAACTTGGTAAACCCAGTGAGGATTGTTTCTTATATTTTACTGAGATTATAACATTTAAATATTGAAGCAAGAGTGTCAATTTCGTTGATATATTTTGACACTGCAAAGCAGAAATCTGCTAATTAGTTTACGAAAAAACTGAAGTCATGAATTTATGGTAATTCTAATAACTTTTCTCAAACCTAAATCAATTTCGTACAGTTGACGATGTAAATGATTTTATGCGATGTTATCATGATAGCTTACTCTTTTGTCTTAATTAAAGCCCGATTCTCAATCATGTAAAATATGACGGGCTGATCACTGAGTGTAGAATCCATATTTTTTTTACATTCTCATTATTATATACAGTTTGGTTGTTGATGGTCATTATAATGAGCTGGTAACATGGAAACAGACAATTCAAACCCTATTTCACCATTAGAGATAGTTGGATGAGTATTCTGCTCGCTTAGTAATCCTTTATATTTTTATGGATTTGTGTTGCTATATTGATGATGAGTCTTTTATATATAATAGCAGCTCTGCGTCATCCCAAGTCAATTATTCTATTTGGCGCACTTAGTACATTGTTTGTAATGACCGTAAGTCGATATGATGTCCTATTATCTTGATTTCAGTTGAACTCTTTTCTTCTGTCCATATATTCATGTAAGCCAGCTGAAGATGAATAACCGAAGGACTAACTCTCCCTGCACCTTCAAAAGAAGTACAACAATATTAGGTTTAATTGATTTTTGTATTTCATAGTTGCAGGGTTGAGTATAATGCCCAAGTGGTACTCAAACTTTGTTTAGAAAGGTAATACTCGTTGAAGTTTTTACTTCATTTAATATTTATATTTTCTTTCAGATAAGAAAAAGATAACTTGGCGAAGGCAAATTTGCATGTTCAACCAATTTGCAATAAGTTGAGACAATTTTGTTGGTTAATTTTGAATTTCTATTATCATCAGTGCCCACCGATACACATTTTAGCAGGTGAAAATGGATTTTGTTCTTCTGTCGTTTGTAGCTATTGAAAAATTCTTCTAATTGTTTCACTATTCTTTTTCATATAACACTAAACAGTGGCTCAAGCCTCAAGAAAAGTGTGTATTTTCTTATTTGTTTGCAATGTTTGGCTGCGCGGAGAAACAAAGTAACTATTTAATGCTTAATTTTGATACAATCCAAGTCCCAAAATGATGGCACTACCTTTTCTTTCTGGTAATATATTTAACACTTCCCAAACATCCAGAAAATTTCTAAAGTACTCTCTGTTACCAACTTCCTCATCAATTCTATCTGCGAAAGTATCTTAATATATTTAAATATATATGTGTCTCTTTATTCTTTCACAAATTATAAAAGACAGAACTACAATGGGCCCGTGCGATGGTGAAAATCTAGTTTAGATTAATTGAAGAGTGAGATAATAAATTTAGTGATATTGCAATTATCCCCCTATATACTAATAGGGAGTTGTTTTTGTTGATGTGTCATATTGTGATGAATTTGAATGATGTGTTGTCTTGAGGTTAACTTGGATGAGATGTCATATTTTATTATATTGATGTGTTATTTTTATATTTATTTGTAGCTAATATGTGGCATCCATCACTAATATAGATTTGGGCTTGGACAACTGTTAAAAATGATCTTGGAGAGCTGTTATAACCGCTCTTCAAGTAACAGCTGTCCAAGCTTGGACAACTGATAAAAAACCGCTGTCCAAGAAATCGCACTTGGACAGCGGTTTTTAACCGCATTGCAAGTGGGCGCTTAGACATCGGTTTTCAACCGCTGTCCAAGCATATACACTTGGGCAGCGGTTAAAAACCGCTCTCCAACACTTTTTTTTTAAAAACAATCGATTTTTAGACAAGGACCCACTAAGCATCTCCGCTCTCCAACACTTTTTTTTAAAAAACAATCGATTTTTAGACAAGGACCCACTAAGCATCTCATATATAAGCCACCAAGCCTCCCAATTAATTGAGACAATTATTTGCTCCCATGGGGTACCGAACACGGGACCTTGGGCACCTGAGCGGGTATCAATTCCGCTCGGGCACTAGCTTTCTTGCATTTACTTAATGAAATTAGTTATATAGGTCCTAGAATTCGTTTTTTTTACAATTTTTTTTTAAAATTCTTTATTTCAATTATCTTATTTATTAATTCAATCACACTTTTATATAATAATAATTTTTTTATATAAAATTAAATTAAATTATATTAAAATTATATTTTTTACTTGAAGTAAGTTGGAACATAGAATTGAACTCTGAATTTGACCGAGATTCTATTCTACACTGGGACAAGATGATCTACGGGAAAACTTGTATTTATAGTGGATATATTTTATGTTTTGATATTGATAGGAACACCTTATCGTTTTTGTTACATCCCACTATTCGTGCAGAAATATCTTACTTACTGCAAGTGTCAAATGGTTGTCTCTACAACGTTTGCATGTGCATGCAATCAGATGGTGAGGCAGGGGAATCAATAGCCTTATGGGAGTTGTCGTCGTAGAGGGACGACGATTCTCCGTGGTCGTTCAAGTATGAACATAGACTCTATCGTCATCTTCTAGGAGGGTGTCCTTCTCGTCTGTTGAGATCAGCGACGGACCTACCTTGGAGCCAGGGGGGTCACTGGCCCCCCTGACCCCACTTGAATTTCTTATATATATATACTTATAATTAAGACACACCTGTATGAGACAGTCTCATAGTAAGGCGAAATATAAATTGTGTATTAACGCTCTAATATTTTGGAAGAATGAGTATTATTTGTGTTATAGATTATACCTTATATCATGTATAAAACTATCTCATACGAATGTCTGTCTCCTTTAAACAAAGTATTATGTGCATCATGTTCACTGTATACCACTATTACTAATCCTTGTAAAAATCAACACTCTATAAATAAAATGTTGATTTTTAGGTGAGAAAGGGGTAACAAAATAGAGAAAGAATATGTATAATTCACATTTTCAATATACATATAAATGTATTCGACTCTGTTAATACAAAGATGTTCAGTCCAAATAATTTTCGAAAATATATAAAAATTCTAAAGTGCATTTAGCTACACTATGTTATAAATTGGGCCCCTTTGGGTAAAATTTCTGGGTCCGTCCCTGGTTGAGATTCATTACGGAGACAATCACTTTGTTAATTTATGTCGGACCAAAGATTGTGCCCTATAGCTTTCTTGATAAAACCTCGTTAATATGAGCTTCTTGATTTGGACAACAAACCATATTGTTATTACTTTGATAGTAACACGGAAGAAGATATTTCGCAAAAGTTGATACTAAAAGGTATCATTAATGTTGGTATTGCGACTTTAATGATTGGATTGAAGTAAATGAACCTGCAGGACTCAAACGAGGTGAGGATGAGAGAGGGCGGCATTTTGTGGCGGCCAAGAGTGTGGAGACGACGGAAATGGTCGGTGGAGATGACGGAAAGCCACCATTTGCATACCATTTTGAATCTAATGACAAATTTTATGGGCTGTCAGAAAAGTATTTCCGTCCAAGTATCGTCGTTCAAGGCGACTCTGCCACCATCATCTGATGGAGTAGCATTTCTCTTCGAATTACAACCACCACAATAATGAGTTTTTCTCTTCAAATTCATGCCTTATAAGAATTGATAAAATAATTCTAAATGATAAAAACATTTAATATTCATAAGTGATAAGTAGTCAATACACATACATTCATTTATCATCAGAGTGTCACTATCCGCACCTCAAAATCCTCCATACACATCACATAATTCTTTAAATAAAAATAGATAGGCACAAAATAACCAATGCCCTTATATACACAAACTCTTCTATGAAACTTGTTCATACTATGAAATTGATACCACTACCACTCTTATAAATTAATAGTTATAGCATTTAATGCTATGATCTCATTTTACACGTGTAGTGGTATTAGTTGATAGGTGTTATTGTATTAGTTTATAAAAGTAATGGTATAAATTTTATAATATGAGTAAGTTTTACTGAAAATCTACTCCAGCATAAAACACAGGGAAAAACATAAAGAGAAAAGAACAACACAACAATATTCAACATGTCTGGTAAACTTAAAGAAAAGCACCTATAAAAGAAAAACATAAAGAAAAGCAAATAGAGAAAATAATCCACTAAAATTACAACATGCTGCCTCATTTTCAAGCGATCACACAAACTTACAGCCTAAATATTTCATACAAGAGTTAAACATACTAGTTTGTTCACCATAAACCCTAACGATTTAGAAAATAACAAGATTTTAAATGTAGATACTAGCCTGCTACCGCATGTCCGTCCAGCCCAGCCCCGTGCACGTGCCGGCCAGGGCCTAGCCCTAGCCAACGTACATGCACTTGGCATGCATATGTCCGGATTTTTAATTATTCGTCTTCGTTCCCGATCCGGTTATAATTTATTTACAAAAAATAAATAAACCTAGATCTAGACTAGTCTATTACATTGATCAAATCAAACAAATCCTAATCTACTCATGGGTTTTCTCACGAGACAAAACGAATTCGAACGAATCGAATTAAAAACCACAATTATATGCATGCATAATTAAACATTCATCAAATACCATGACAATTGGATACCTGCAAAAAAAGATCTAGCAATTCTACTATCCAATTTCAAATTTAATGAAAAATGAATTAAATTATAATTTAAAATTAAGAGCCCAAAACCGAGCTCTGATACCAGTTGTTGGAGAATTAATTTCCCGGATCTATTCGGAGTGAATATTTAAATACAAATTTAATTCTAACAATTATTACTAGCATGAATTAATCATATACTAATTCAAATAATAATTCAACAATAAATCATGTATATAAAGAAGGCACATAAACCCTACGCATGCGGAATTGCTAGGAGTTTACGTGAACTACCTTCTTGGAGTGACAACCGTTGAGAAGATGGATATCCCATTCACACAAACAAACCCAAAGAGCCTTCTCAAGTATTCCCTCGTCCTTGTTCAATAATCCGGTGGAAAGATCCTCGCAAACAATTAACAAAAGGAAAAATAAAATTATGTTGCACCACCTTTGTGGATTTCTAATTTTTCCAACACATGGAATTACACTGAGGATGAAAAATTCAACCCCTATTTATAGGTGGCCGATTTTTTTGATGAGGAATAAAGATGGAAAAATCTTTTCTTGATCTCCAAGAAATCTTGAATATATCTCATGTATTCTTTTCTCCATAATTAAATATTTCACAAAATCCCATCTCCTTATATTATGGAATTTTCGAAAATAAAGGAGTAAGAATCCAAGATTTGGATCTTCTTGAATTTATGAGATATTCTTGTATTCCAAGAATACATATCTTCCATAATATCTTTTCAAGAAAATCAAGAAAATATTTTCTTTCCTTATTTTATCAAATTTTTTGAAAACTACTTAATAAATAACCATGTGAGAGATTTCTTGAATTTAATGAGATAATCTTGTATTCCAAGAATATTTATCTTCATTCCATAACAAAATTCAAAGAAAATCTTTCTCCCTCTTTTATTTATTATTTTTGAAATTAATAGGAAAATTAGGCAAGAATAATTTATTTTATTTTAAACACATTTTTCAGTTATTGAACTTTATCTTTGAGCTACTTGAGGGGCCTTTAGGAGAAGTAAGATTGGTTCTTCCAATGGACCTTGAATTATCAATATTGAGCCACAATATTATTCAAGCCCATAGATATTAATTAATCCCACTACATAATTAATATTGCACTATCCATCTTAACCCATATTACTGTTAATATGGCTCCCGGTTATTATTTTTCGTGTTTAAGATTATCCAGTCCATTAATTAATTTAAGCCACTGAATAGCTTCATATTAATTAATATCTTTTTCCTTGGAGTAAGGTCAGCTCAACATTATTTTCCATACCGGAAACAAATTACCCTTGCAAGATTTGGTATGATAAAACTTCTGAGCCCACCAAGGGGACAAATAAAGCAAGACGTACTTGCACACGATTCTCCATATTAAATATTAGCAATCTTCATGTAACTAATAATATTGCCCAAGATATAAAGTATTGAATCACATTGATTATCTACCCATCATAAGTCAAAGCAATAATTATTAATTTTTCACGATCCTATTTAAGGGACGAGGATTAAGAAATAACGAACCACTGAGGTCTAATTTTTCTATATTCAGCACTGAAGAATTTATCCTCCAGTAGGTCCTATTCAGTGCATCATAATGCACTAGTGCAATCTCTTGGTCAAGACAAGTCAATCTGAGCCTTACACTTCAACCTTTCACGATGGATTGTTCATTTCCATCTGGGTTGTGAATTCTGTACTTTGGTTACAAGGAACTGTTAATTTAATCTTATGTGATCTGGTATCACTAAATTAACTACTCCCTCTATCCTAATTTAGATTTTCCAATTGCTATTTGACTCATGTTTTAGCGAGCAAATTATTATTAGTATATGAAATGATAAAGTAACTTTTAAGGAGGTATATGATAGATGGGGGGTAGGACTATGATATTCCAACTTAAAAATATTTTTGTTATTTCAAATACTAATAAACAACTCACTCGCTAAAACACGAGCTAATAGCAATTGGACAATCCAAATTAACTACAATATAACACATACTATTTATTGAACAATTATGCAGTAAATATATGTAACATACAATCATATTTAAAGCAACGGTGATAAATAATTTATTTAAGCAAATAAGACAGAAATTCAGTTTGGTTATACAAAGTAAAAACATACTTTCCAGTATAACCCTAACACCTTTTAGATAGGTTAGTACACTAGGTCACTATTCTTCCCTTAATTAGGGGGATCGTGGTATATTTTGGTGGATTTGGCTGATAATTTCGTGGCCTTTGGGGATGCCAAGTGGTGGCCCCTTGGGATATGCGGTATGCGGATTCCATCGTGAAAATTTCGGTATTTTTCATCTGCATTTTGACTTCGAAAAATTAAATTAAGAACGCGATAAAATCAAACACATTTTAGGGTTTGAAATGATAATTTATTTTATCATTAAAACTTGACTTCAATTATTTATTTATTAATCGAACCGCTTCTAGCTCAAAGAGCTCGTCCGTCACCTGCAAAATTAAAATTTTTGCACAAGTATATACTTATTGACCCATTTAAATTAATTATTATTGGATTATGAATTATAACTTAATTTTTTGTTTTGGGTTATTACAAAATTCACCAAAACTCACCAAGTCAGGCCTAGAAATCACTGAGTTGGGCCTAGAGCTCACCAAACTCAATAAGTCAAACCTTAGAATCTCACAGAGTCAGCACCACCCCCTAGATCGGACGCTACCACCACCCCTAGATCAGACCAGATTCGTCGTGAAATTGATAGCCAGTGAACTCAGTTGACAAAAACCGTACCACTGCATCGCCGCCTCAACCATCTCGCAAAATCGAACTGCCTCCACCACACCACCGCCTCCCAAATTCTAGATCGCCTACACCGCCTCCAACCGTGGTCCATCACCAGATTCGTCGCGATTCTTGTTGTCACTAAACAACGAGCCCACTACCCGCTATGGGTTGGGTTGGGTTGGATTGAGTAGTTCTCGACCCAAGCCCGCAGTGGGTTGACCCGCCAAAATGTCGATTGAACTGGGTTGTGGGAAGGTTTGACTCGCCGGCCCGTTCTGACAACTCTAGCTTTTTTCCTAATCAAACAAGTAATTAAAGTGTTTCTTGAGCAATAAATGCAAATGATTGAAGAATAATGAATGTTGTTTAATAAATGTCAAAGAGTGAATTTAAGAGAGATTTGGCAAGTAATTTTCAAATTTTTTATTTTTTGATTAAGGTACTGAGAATTTGAGGTTCTTGAAGGGTGTCGAATTGAAAACCTTTTGATTAAGGTATTGAGAATTTAAGGCCCTTAATGGGTGTCGAATTAAAAACCTTTTATTAAGGTATTGAGAAATTGAGGTCCTAAAAGGGTGTCAAGATTAATTACCTTTGATTAAGATGTTGAAGAAATGGAGGCCCTAAACGGGTGTCGAATTTAAACCTTTGATTAAGATATTGAGAAACTGAAGCCTCAGAAGGATGTCGAGCTTAACTGGAAACCTTTGATTAAGGTGCTGAGAGCAGAAATGTCAAGATTGAATTATTGGCTAAGACATTGAGATATATAGAACCCTGAGGAGATATTGGACTGTACTGATAAGGAGTTAAGGCAGAGACAGGGACGTCGGGAGGGAAGACCTTGGTGAGCTGCCTAGTGGAGATACAAAATCCTCGAGGAAATGGGGAACACTCGACCATGATTATCTATAAAGTCTTTTAAACTCAGAGGTACTTATGCGTTCTTTCTCATTTGAGTGGTTATTTTTGCAAAAAATGGTACACATAAGAAATGTGTTTAGTTTGAGGAAACTGAGTTCATAACTTTATGCATAAGAAATGTGTTTAGTTTAAGGAGATTGAGTTCGTAACTTTGTGCATAAGAAATATGCTTAGATTATTGGGATGAGGAATTTGAGTTCTGTTTATGCATGAGAAGTGTGTTTAAAACTGGGGTTATGCTTGAATTTTTTTTCTAAACTGGATATGAGAAATTTGATAGCTACTTGTGCGAGGAATGAAGTTCGAAGACTCTGAAAAGACATGTCTTGAGACCTTGAGGTCTACTCTTATGGTAAAGCTAAATTTATTTGTGAGGTATTAGCATAACATTTTTCGAAGATGTGAAAAGGATACTGAGGCAAGATAATAAGTCCTCTTACTTAATTTCTGATCAAGGGATGCTTAATCATATTTCCAAGTGTGGTGGAGACTGAAAAGTACTCGACATACATATGATTATTAAAGACCACGAGGTCTAAATATCTACTTATTACCTAGATCGAGTGATACTTGATCAATTTCTTGATTATTGTCACATCCCGATTTTTCGTAGGCCAAATTTGCATAAATTTTATAAAAATTTGCAGCGGAAAGCGGAAAAATAAATAAATAAGAATTTAAAATTTTCAAATTTTTCATAGAGATGTGACTACAATTTAAATAAAAATACTTCAATCTCAAAAGCTAAGCATGAACTTAACATGACTCAATATTCAAAAAGAAATCAATTGTTGGAATAGTAAAATTTAAATAAACACTTGAGGCATTCCATCGTCCCTCCACCGCACTCCTTTTTAATCTGAAAAATGTTAAATGTATGGTATGAGCAAAACCACTAGCTCAGTGAGGTTACCTTATCAAGATTAAATATATCATACAAATAAAGTGTTCATCCACAATTAATTATGTCAATCACAAATTATCACATAAAGCTTTCATCATAATTATGGACAATTATTAAATTATGCTTAATGGTTTCCCCAAGGATCTCTTTGCAATCTCACTGGGTCTCCCGAAGATATCTTTGCAGTCTCGGGCTATCTGCACGACAGTTCCCCCAAAGACCTCTTTGCAGTCCTGGGCCTCTTTGCAGCCCCTGGCCTTTCGTAACTTTTTTTTACAATAATCTTATAATTTCATATTATCAAATCATGCTCAAGTAAATAATTTATCATATACATCACGCCATATTATATTGCACATAAACAATTTGTTGGGAGATGAATTTAATAAAGATATATGATTTTGATTAAGATCCCAAAACCCCTAAGTATGACATGTTCAAAATGATCTTGATAGTTGAGTCAGGATTCAGTTTTAGAGTATTCAGGATGTTATCTCGCAAAATGTATAGTCGTGAGATATAGTTTAGGATAGGTTCAAGACTCAAGAACTCAAGATGTTTACAAGTATCCAAGTTTCAGGATGAAACCGAGATATCAAGACTTCGATAGATGATATTGAGTAACTAAAGACTTCAAAGACGAAGACTCGAAGACATCGGTCAAGATAAAACTACAAAGATTCAAGACCCTTAAGACTCAGAAGACCACAAGACTCGTAAGACTCAAGACACACCAAAGACCAAAAACCGAAGATCAAGAGAATCTCAAGGCACAAGAATTCTCAAGACTCGAATATCTTGAATGCTCAGTATGAACCTGAGTGTTCCGAGGCACTGATAATATCTATCTGAAGGATGCAATACTGAGAAGATCGCGATTCCTTAAGAAGTTAGATATTGCCAAGACATTCAAATGCAGACAAAAGGAACTAAGTCAGAAGTGTTATTATCAAACTCGAGTTTGTAACCAAAAAAGCCGTTGAAGGTGTCTACCTTTAACCGGAGACAAAAGTCAAAAAGAGGAAGACGACATTTGTGCCATCTCGACATCGACGGCGTGTCCCCTGAAAAAAGATGTCAGATGTATAAAAGTTCCAGACTGCAAAAAGTGAAGATCGGCTACATGAAAAGCTATTGCCTAAAACGTGTTAGGGAGTTTCAAACCCTAAATATAGTCGTTTCACACACCACAAGAGGGAACTCACGAAGCTATCTCTCCAACGGATAGTTTTCAAAAGTGACCTTGGTGTATGCCTATAAATACTGGTGACCTTCTACATTGTAAGGTTACGGGAAATTTATTCGCAACTCAAGAGCTCAAACTTATTCTTGCAAAAGTGAAAGCACTCAAAAAAACTTAGAATTTCCCAAGTGCTTCGATATTGAAGAGAGCTCACTATACTAAGCCTAGCTTGATAAGATTTAATCCAAAGCTTAGTTGAGATATCCTAACCCTTTGCATTGTGCTTCATTGTAAAGGATATCTCATCCTAGTTGGAAACCAACCGAGAAACCCCCAAAACCCTTGAGAAGGTAGCTGGAGTGTGTTTGTTGGTGAGAAAGAGTTGTAAAGAGTTAGTAAACTACGTGGAGTAGTCAGAAAACTCTAGAGGAGAAGTTAGTAAGCTACAGGGGTAGTCTGAAAGCTTGTGTGTGATTGAGTAAGTAAACTACGGAGGTAGTCAGAAAGCTCAAGGTCGGGTTGAGTAAGTAAACTACGGGGAGTAGTCGAAAAACTCGGGGCGAAGTTGAGTAAGTAAACTACAAGGTAGTCGTAAAGCTCGAGGTTGATAGTGAATTTCTCTCAAGAGTCGGGAGAGTGGACGTAGGAGCTTGAGTCTCCGAACCACTATAATTGCTTTGTGTTCTTTATTTCTTTCCTTATCTGCATTTAATCACAGATTGACTTGTTTTTGAAAGCATACTTTTCAATCGATATTCGGTTGGAATCAATCCAATTGAAGTTGCATAAGTGAATCACAACCTAATCACTATTTCATAAAGGGAAGGTTTTCAGCAAAGCTTAAAACGAGTATAATCTAAAGGACCAACCATTCCGACGGTAAAGTAGCTAGAACAGATAGTTATCAAACCGAACTCTCTTACGAGGATTCATGAAGTTAGTTATCGATCCAAGCAACTCGGGATCTCTCGACACTCGGGACTTAGTTTGGATTATCGAGGTATCTCGGCGGCTTCGGGATCACCGCCTCGATAGACTTTGACTCGAGCCATCTGTGTTTCTCGAAACCTAATCTTCGAGGACTATCGACCCCCAAGTGACCTCGATAAGAAAAAGTTTTAAAAACACTGAACACGTGTATTCCCCCCATACACGTAAGACTTCGTTTGCACCGGACCAACAAGTGGTATCGGAAGCGGTGGTTCAACTTGACCACTGTTTGTGTTGACCAAAGTTTTATTTTCAAAAATATTTTTGGTCTATCTCGAATCGATCTTATTTGTTGAATTTTTTTTACTTTTCAAAAGATCGGAAAAATGTCTTCTAAAAACTTCCCATGTTCTCGGTGGAGAACTATGATATATGGAGATCGAGAATGCGAGGCTCATCTCAGATTCCAAACATGAGCGTATGTGGAGAGTGGTCTCTCAAGGACCATTCCAGTTCTTGTGGTGAATCCCGGAGGAAATGAAGATGAGAGAATTGATCCTAGAGCAAAATTTCCTAAGTCCGATGACCAACCGACTCTGAGGAGAAAAGTTAGTCAATCTAGACTACATTGCAAAAGACACACTATACAAAGACAATTGATGATGGTGTGATGGGAATGATCTCTCAACGTAATCTTGCTAAAAGAGATTTGGGATACACTAGGCGTTATGTGCCAAGGCACAAATCATATAAAAAAAAACAAACTTTCAAAGGCAATTGGAAAGTTTGATAGTTTTGAAATGGATGATGGTGAATCAATAGACAAATTGGAAGTCGATTCACTAGCATCATGAATGATCTAAATGCACTTGGAAAGAAATATCCACAGAGAAAGTTGCATTGAAAATTCTTAGAGGTCCAATCTAAGAAATGGGATATTCATGCAAAGGGTGATTGAAAACACCAAGAACATTAGTTCAATGCCTTACCAACAAGTCTTCTTTAAAATTGAAGGCCTATGAATTTGTAATTGATAAGAAATCCAAAAAGGCCGATGAAGAAAGATGATTCTTCATCGAAAGAATGTGGCTTTAAAAGCCAAAGATAAAACCCAATAAAACTAGAGAGTCTAAGAACCCCCATGCCAAAAATCAGGATGAGCTTGAAGAAAAGCTAGCACTAATGGCAAGGAGGTTTGACAGACTTAATAGTAGATTTGGAAAATACAAAAACTATTACAGGAACCACATGTACCAGAAGAAACCCGAGGACAGATCAACTGAGAAGAAGAAAGACCTGAAAGCTGAAGGATCTTCATCCAAGAGAAAGGACTCCAAGTCCAAAGAAAAAAATGATCAGGATGATGATGCCAACAGATGTTATAATTGCCAGAAGAAAGGTCACTTCCAGTATGATTGTCCAGATTTGAGTGCTAAGGAGAGAAGAGAAAAGCAAGCTAAAAGAGATCAGAAGTTCTCTAGCAAAAAGGCCATGGTTGCAGAAGAAGAACACTCTGAGGAGAGATCTAGCTCTTCACATGAGATATTCTCAGACAGTGAAAGTGATGACATCTGTCTGATGGCCATTGAGGAGGTAAGCTCTTCTTTCTCTGTTGTTGCTCCTACACTAGCACAAGAGTTTTCAAGTTCCACTTAAAAACAAATTTTTGACCTGATGGATTCTTTTTGAGAATCAATGAAGGACTATGCTTTTTTTTACAAGGAATGCTAAATAGAACTCAAGAGCGAATAAGGAACCGAAAGTGAAAAATCTAAAATGGAAAGACTCTAGCAATATTGAAATCACTTCTCAATTAATGGGAGCTCTTGATGAATCGGATGTTACGAAAGTACAACTCTCGAGAAAAGAGAAGTTCGATATTGTCCCTAATCGAAAAGCTAGAGAAATCCAATCAAGAGATTCAAATAATCGTAATCGGGTTCAATGACCTCTCGAGAAGCATAAAAAACTCTACAGAATCGTGAGGATAGTGCATGTAAGAAGTTAACTCTATTGAATAAAGCATCTAATGTAATAGATGAAATTCAGAGTTATCAGAGATCTGCCACTATAAAATCTGGATTAGGATACATTCCAGGGGGAACCTCACAAGGTCATCTGAATGCTGCATCTAGTAGCAAGAAGACTATCTTTGTAAAACCAGTGGCACCTACACTTCAAGCTGGAGTAATGCCCAAGGTTGTAGACAAGGGAAAAGGACCTATGGTCTCAGTAAAACTGAATGATCAGGTTAGAAAGCCCAAACCTCGGTGAAGGCTAGAAAACCCGAAAGCAAATACCGAAAGTTTCAGTAAGTACTTCAAAGCCTCGGGCTAAGAATGCAAACCCGAAGGCTCCACATCAACCATCGAGGAATCCTCGATGTGAAACACTCAAAGAGAGACATTCTCAATCGAAGAGACCAAGTCCTCAAAGACAATCGAAAAGACCCAGATTTTAAAGATGCATAACCCGAACCTCACTTGCCTAAGGGTAAAGGTTATCCAACCCAAGTCAACAAAGATTTAGACCAACCGCACAAAAAAAGCCTAAGCATCCGAATGTAAGGCCCGAACCAAAGAAGAATTCAAAAGCCCATGTTCATGCTAAAGCTAACACACATATATACGTAAAACTGCTAAGGCACCCGAGTAGTGGATGTATATGTTGATGTTTATGGAAGACAAATTAGCAACTCTAAAGTGATTAGAGTTGTCGTCAGATTGGATTCCGAAAGGTACAACTAACCTCGTAGGACCCTACACAAATTGGGTACCTAAGAATTGATCTGTTTTTCAGGAGGAAAACAAGGGCACTAAGCTGATGAAAGATCACATGGCACTGATGAGCAGAGACGAAAAAGCTCATGATGTATGGTATCTTGATAGTGGATGCTCAAGACATATGACAAGATTCAAGAAGATGCTCAGTGACTATGTTGAACAAAGAGGCCCACAGATCACTTTTGGAGATAACTCCAGGATGTGACATCAAGGATATGGAACTTTGGAAATCGACTCAGTTCATATCCATGGGTTTCATATGTATCCGGATTGAAGCATAACTTGTTGTCAATTAGCCAATTCTTGTGATAAGAGTTCCAATGTTGAGTTCTCCAAGAACTTATGTTTTGTGAAAGATGATACATCACATAAAAGTATTCTTGGGGTACAAGAAAAGGGAATGTATATCTTGGTCGATTGAGTTCAACTCCTAAAGATACATGTTTAGTTGCTAAAAGTTCCACAGATACCCGTTGGTTATGGCATAAAAGAATGAATCACCTAAACTTCAAAACCCCGAACAAGCTTGCAAGATTAGCTCTTGTGAGAGGGTTGCCCTAATGAAGTGTCCAAGAAGGAACACATTTGTGATGCGTGCCAGAAAGGAAAACAAGTTAAAGCATCATTTAAAAGCAAAGTTGAAGTTTCTACTGAAAGAATACTTCAGTTATTGCATATGGATCTCTTTGGTCCTATAACACCTGTGAGCACTAATGGCGGAAATACACATTGGTAGTAGTTGATGACTACTCAAGATATACTTGGGTCATATTCTTACTTAGTAAGAAAGAGACTCGAATAAAATCTGCCAAATCATCGAAAAGGCTCAAGAATGAGAAAAATCTGAAAGTGTGGTCAAAATCGATCCGACAAAGGAACCGAGTTTATAAATCATATCATATCCGATTATTGTGCGAGAGAATGGAATTTTACATGAAACATCACCGCAAAGGACCCCTCAACAAAATGGTGTTCTTTGAAAGAAGAACATAACTCGAAAAGAAGTTCGCAAGGACAATGATAAATGTCGATTTTCCTAAAAGATTTTGGGTCAAGCCGCCAACACCGCATGCTACTCTCGTAATAGATCCATCTTGACCAAGAGTCAAGGCAAAACACCCTATGAGCTTTGGAATGAAAGGAAGCCTCTTGTTTCTTTCTTTTCGTGTGTTTTGGTTGCAAGTGTTTCATACACAATAATGGTAAAGATCGGTTGAAAACATTTGATAGTAAAGTTCGATGAAGGAATATTCTTAGGATATTCTCAAGTCGATAAAAAGCTTTCGAGTTTACAACCAGTAGGACTCTTTATTGTGGAGGAAACACCTCATGTTGTTTTTGATGAATCTTTGTGTTCGGAAGAAACAAGAATCTACTTGTGTTTAAGCCTAAAACAGAAAGATAAATCATCCATGAACTCCGAAAAGAAGTCGACCACTATCTATGATTGAGTGACTCGGACTTCGAATAAAGAAGTTCGGGATGGAAATCGGGATGGTGAGACTCGGAAAAACCAACACTCCAAAGGTGACCAATCTGAATGCACACCGCCTCGGACTGGGTATGTAATGCCAATGAAGATGTGGTCACAAATGAGGCAAATTCTGAATCTATCAACCAAAGGGGGAACAAATGTCTCTTACAATGTTCTGAATAGAATTTTCCCTGAGGAAGATGATTCCATTTCTCCCTGTTTTGTTGTTCCCTCGAGTTTCTCGATTTAATCGAACCTAATATTTCAAATGTTGAGGACACTATTGAAACAGAACATCAAGAAGGAAATGGTTAGATTGTCATCCTACAAGTCGATTGTGGGTGATCTAACCAAGGTGTTAAAACAAGAAGGTTCCATGGTGAGAGTGCACTATTCTTCAACCGCTTCCTATCGGAGAAAAAGAACCTCATCGAGATTGGTGAAGCTCTACAAGATTCTCATTGGATTCTTCTTTATGCAAGATGAAATGAATCAATTCTCAAGAAATGAAGTATGGGAGCCGGTAGATAGACCCGAAAGGCACAATGTCATTGGAACCAAGGGGGTTTTCAAGAATAAAAGAGATGAAAACAACAACATTGTAAGAAACAAGGCAAGGCTAGTTGCACAAGGTTATTCCCAAGAAGAAGGCTTGGATTATGATGAAACCTTTGCACCAAGCAAAGACTAGAAGTCATCGATTGTTTCTTGCATATCTTTGCCCACATGAAGTTCACGATCTATCAAATGGATGTGAAAAGTGCATTTCTGAACGGTGTGCTTAAAGAAGAGGTTTATGTGGAACAACCTCCCGGTTTCAAAACAGAATGACCAAGTTTACAGTGCTCGGAAAAAGCTTTGTATGGTCTTAAGCAAGCACCCGTGAGCATGGTATGATACCCTTTCTCGTTTCTTCTTGACCATGGTTTTGTCAAAGGGACTATTGATAGAACTCGCTTGGGGATAGAAGATGGGGGAGATATCTTACTAGTTCAGAGATATATGTTGATGACATCATTTTGGATCTCAAACCATCACCGTTGTGTGAAAAGTTTTCAACACCGATGAAAGGCAAATTTGAGATGTCAATGATGGGAGAGATGAATTTCTTTCTAGGTCTTCAAGTGAAACAATCAAAGGAAGGAATATTCATCAACCGTGCAAAATACACCGAGATCCGATTGCTAAATATGGTGTACGAAATTGCAATACGCTTATGATTCCCATGAATACTAACTACAAGATGGATCCCGATTAAAGGCAAATCAATGAGCCATACCGATTATAGAGGAATCATTGGATCATTGCTCTATCTCACGACAAGTAGGCGGGATATAACATTTGTTTGTTGGGATATGTGCAAGATACCAAGCTAATCCTAAGGCTATTCACATGGAGGTCGCCAAAAAGATCTTTGAAGTATCTTAAAGGCACGATGAATAGAGGATTATGGTATCGGTGATGATAACCTTGAGTTAAGTTGTTACTCGATGTCGATTATGGAGGTTGCGAAATTGACAGAAGTCCACCTCGGGAACTTGTCAATTTCTAGGAAGTAAGTCGATATCTTGGTTTTCGAAGAAAGCAGACCTCGATAGCAACAAAGTACTCACCGGGTTTGAATATATGGTTGCGCGGAAAGTCTTTGTGCTCGATTCTTTAGGCTCGCACAACAATTAAGGGATTATAAAGTTGTAGCCAATGAAGTACCAATATTTTGTGACAATAATAGTGCCATTGCTATTTCACAAAATCCGATATTGCACACCGATGCAAGCATGTGGATATCGGACATCACTTCATCGTAGATCATGTCGAGAAGAAGGACATAAGGATGGAGAAAATTCATACCGATAAGCGGAGAGATATATCTTGACTAAACCTTTGGTGAATCAAGATTCGAAACTTTTCGGTTGAATTAGGGATGTTAGAACCAGTGTATAGAGTAAAATCAAAAAATTGAAGGTTTTTCGTAGCATGAAGTTTTCTCGATTCTACCGAGAAGCTTAGGATAAAATGGAAATTGAAATCGAGTCTCTCGAAACTCAGATTCTTGAAGGACAAGACTTCAAAAGCAAATAGAACCATTTCAAGATTTTCGATATTATCTCGACAAATTATCAAAGTCAATACTCAGTAAGACTGATAGAGGAAAATTAGTCTGAAGAAGTAATGACTCATGCAACTCATTTATTGCTTAAGTGAAGTTCAGAAATCATTCGCAATAAATACAAAACACCGAGGAATGTTTTTTTTAAGGCGGGATCGTTTTAAATTCGAAGAAGGTCAATAAATCATTTAATGCTCTGCTACATTAATGACCAATGAGGATGTTTTGGCGGCTTACTTTTCGGAGATCATCGGTTCGTATACCCAATTTATCGGAGATTAATCTCAACCGTTGTTTTTTTCACCTAACCAACACGATTCCCCACGATCTCGAAGCTATATATACCCTAAGAAGCCTTTCAAGCCAAAATTTTATTAAACCCTTCGTTCCAAATCCTCTGCAAATAAAAATCCCCTTACCCAGAAATTCCTAAACCCTAAAGCTTCACTTCTCAAATCAATCTCTAAAATGGCTCCAACCTTGTTCGAGAGATTAGCCGAAACCAACAAGCCGTGGTACGAGTTCGTTGTTTCACTCGAAAGGACAACCAACTCAAAGCCAGAAGAGGAGGCTCTGCATATGATTCGACTGGCTAAACTCACCCAACTAATCGCAAACCAACCAGACCAGGAGTTTGCGAAAGAGGTAATCGAATTCATCTATAACTTGAAGGTAGATGAAGAGGACCGTATGCATTTTTCGATTACTGTATCACACTTAGAGCATTCGTCCAAATACGTCGATTTTGAAAGGGATTTGTACATAACCCCTAAAAAATCAAATGATGTTTTTGAGCTCTATGATAGAGGAGAGGATCCTACGATGTATATGTTGGGTAGAGATCGGGAATACTTAGATAGGATTCTTTGAGAATCTGTTAAGTTTGAGGCGACATTGCATAAGAGGCACTTAAAGCCACAATATCGTGTATTGATGGATATTGTGAGTAAATGCATCATGAGTCTTATGGGGAGTTTTGAGCGGATAAGTACCCAAGCTCGGTCGATGGCGGCGATAGAGGCCTCACCCACCACTAACTTCAACCGGGCCAAATTTCGATTCGGACGGTGAGTGAAAGCGAATCAAAGTTTTGAAGAAGGTTGACAGGCGATCTCAATAAAAGGCAAGATCCACCATGCCACCAAAATTGCTTACATTTTGGAGATGTGCAGAGAGGAGGAGGATATCTTCGCCAATTCGACCCCATTCCCTAAGTCCAAAATTCTCTTTAAACCCATTCTTTGCAAAAGAAGGTCATCGAGGGAAGAGAGAAAAGAAGGTTGAATCACCGATTCTTGGCTAAAAAAGACTCAACAAACCAGGGGGAAGGTTTTGTTGGAGGCAAAGATGGAGCAGGAGCAAAGATGTTGAAACTAAAGGATCTTGCTCCAAAACTCGGAAGATTGGTGGTTCTCACCGGCTTAAGATGAAAGTGATTCTGACGAGATTCAACCGGAGAGCCAAACCGCTCAGAGTTCACCATTACAAGTATTGGCTCAGGTTATCTCGAGGACACATGATCAGACTGAGGAGCAGGTCTTCTCTGAGGTGCTCGAGACATCGCTCAGTTCAGATAAAATTTCTCAGGAAATTTTTAAAGGAGCTCGAGACCTCGAGATACCTACCTCGGATGTGCAGGCTCGAGACATGAAGAGCCACCAGAGTCAATCAAGATGTGCGGGATCGACAAATAGACGAGCCGACTTCAGATTCAAACCGAGGATATGCCAACTCAGCCCTCGTAACCCTCTCAGATACAAATTGAGGACCTGACCACACAAACTTCGAGATCTTCTGAGGCTCAGGAGCAGAATATTCTTGATGAGCTCCTGAGTGATCTACTTCTTGATCCCTTAGTAGATGTTTCAACTGAACCAGAGAGCCCAAGATGGAAGAAGGGAGAAGCTGAAGAAGGCGAGTGGAGGAGCAAGGGGGAACGGTTCATTCTTGACCGCTACCCTGAGCTCAGCTCATACCCTGATCTGCAAGATGTTTTCTTCAGATTAAGGACAACTGTATTCATCCTCAATCAGACTCTTCCCGAGATGCTTGATATTGCTGCATTCAGAGGGGAAGACTGGTGGAATGAAGAGATGACCTTCCCCGGACCGACTTCTCGGGGTTCGGGAGGACAAAGCTCAGGATGAAAGTCTCCGATTTTGATGAGCTGGTTCAGAAGAAGTTAGCTGAAAGGAGAGCAACTGAAGTTGTTGCCCCGAGCAGCGGAGACAAATCTAAAGATGGAGATGGGGACCAACAGGGAAATGTTGAGAAGCAGTCTCAGATGGAAAATGAGACTTCTGTTGCTGATCAATCTGAAATTGGTCAACCTCAGACTGAAGCTAGAACTCTTCAGGTACCTTTTGGCACCATTAACAATTATGCCAAAGTTACTGAAAGTCCTATCTTTAACTCTGAATTGTCTGATAAACAATCGAGGCTCGATTGGAGACTGGAGCTCAGGACGAAGCTGAGGCACATGATGATCGACAAAGACAGAGGTGCGTAAGATTCTCGAGATTGATCTCACTCCCTTGATGGAGAAACTTGAGAAGGTTGAGCCAATGATGATCAAAATTGCTCAGATGGAAGAGACGTTGGCCAATCAAACTCAAAAGATGGAAAGTCTTAGTCACTCTTCGGTGAGTGCAAAAATTCAAAACACTCGACCACCCAGATGACCTCCATGGAAGAAAAAAAATAATGAGAAGTTTGGAGGAAGTCAAGGCCGAAGTTAAGTGATGAACCAAAGCGAAAACACCGGAGAGTTCTGATTTCCTAGAGGTGAAACCGCGTAAAAGAATGAGGTCTTGATAAAGTCTGGCATGTTGAGGAAATGAACTCAATGCTCATGACCAAGATGACAGAGATGTTCAAAGAAGCACTCTTTGGCCAGTTTGCCCACTTATCTGAAGAATTTTCTGTGGCCAAGAACCATCTAAGGAGGCTGGAAGACGAACAAGATCAGATAGAAGGAGAGATTCACTGTGTGAGCAAAGAGCAATATCACATGGACACAACACTCTCCAGACTTCTTCCAAATTACTGCCAAGAAGAAGGGGAAAAAGGAAGGTGAAAACCTCGTAAAGTTCATGGCACGTACTTTGGAGAAGAAGGCTAAAAAAGATGCTGAAATGTATAATTTAGCCAAAGCCTTAAAAGAAGTCGAAGCTTCTTAGAAGTTAAAGTTTGCTCAGGTGGAGAAGCCTGTCTACACTCGAGTTTCCAAGCAAACCTTGCTTGATGTGTCAAAAGAAAAACTGAGTGTTAGAGCAAAGGTTGGAACAAGCCAGTCTTCTGCTGAAATGCCTATGAAGAGGAAAGCCTCGGTGTGTTGTTCAACCCGAAAGCAAAGCGTCTGAAAGGCTTCTAAGACAATCCAGAGAAAGCTGATTCTGGATGATGAAGAGAAAGAAGAATCTGAGTCTCAACCTCAGATGAAAGTCTTCAATACTAGAAATGCTCTGAAGACACTCCAAATGGAACAAGCTAAGAAAGTTGCTGCTTCGATCTCAGGAGCATCTGTGATCAGAAAGAAGATAGACGAAGAGCAGAAGCGAAGGAGTGAATTCAGGAAGTTTGCGAGCAAGAGGAAAGGAACATCAAAAGCGCTAAAGTGGCCCCAAGTTGATAAATGGATGCCCATTAAACTCAACGATATGTGGGAAGAAGTCAAGAGAACCTTCTGGTTCAATTATGATGTTCTCAGGGAATGGAGAGGGGAAGGCTCAGATCAGAATGAAGCATTCATTGAGTATCTCCTTACCTTCTATCCAAAGTATCTACAGAGCTGGATTAACCTTGCGGATGAAGGAGAAGTACAGATAGTAGCCCCTGGTCCATATTCCTATCCTCCTCCAAGACTTGATAATGGCTTGGTGAATGAGAAGACCATTACTCAAGAGATTGCTCAGTATGCTGGTCAGTTGGGTCTAACAGGAAACAGTCCGGACATCATCAAGGAAAGAAATGAGCTGAAGAAGAGATTCTTCGGAATGTTCGATCTGGAGGTGCCCACTGATGAAGTTGAGAATGAAGCAAACTGAAGAGCAGAAGACTGAAGAGCCAAATCTGAAGACTGAAGACTGAAGACTCAGAAGATTCTGTTTTCTTTAAATTTTTTGTCCTTTTGATTTTGTTGATAAACTCATTGTAATCTGTAATGGTATACTCATCATCAATGAAGATTTATCATTATGCTCAAAAGATAATATCTCATTATCTTATTTACATGTCTTTTATTTTGATATGCCTGAATGTATGATGATATGGGGGATATTGTCTGAATTTGAAAAAATTGTTTAAGTATTTGGTAATGAAAGAGATTCATTACTGAAGAAATTGCTGAATGATTAAACTGCTGAGAAACTCTGAAATTGTTGGGAGATTCTCTGATTTAAGAAATTGTTGGGAGATAACCAATCTTGTAATAGGATAAACTGAAACCTGAGTATAGGTTATATGTTTGTAACAAGATAGGTTTTGGCATCATCAAAAAGGGGGAAATTGTTGGGAGATGAATTTAATAAAGATATATGATTTTGATTAAGATCCCAAAACCCCTAAGTATGACATGTTCAGAATGATCTTGATAGTTGAGTCGATTTCGGTTTTAGAGTATTGTGGATGTTATCTCGCAAAATGTATAGTCGTGAGATATAGTTTAGGATAGGTTCAAGACTCAAAGAACTCAAGATGTTTCAAGTATCCGAGTTTCGGGATGAAATCGAGATATCAAGACTTCGAAGATGATACTGAGTAACTAAAGACTCGGCACGAAGACCCAAAGACATCGGTCAAGATAAACTACAAAGATTCGAAGACCACAAAGACTCGAAGACTTTGAAGACACGTAAGATGTAAGAAAGAATCAAGATCAAGAGTATTGAAGGCACGATAATTATCAAGACTCAAGAATATAATGAATGCTCGATATGAACTGAAAGTGTTCCGAGGCAATCGATAATATCTATCCCAAGGATGCAATACTGAGAAGATCGCGATTCCTTAAGAAGTTAGATATTGCCAAGACATTCAAATGCAAACAAAAGGAACTAAGTCAGAAGTGTTGTTAAGGTTATATCAAACTCAGAGTTTGTAACCAAAAGAGCCGTTGAAGGTGTTTACCTTTAACTGAGACAAAAGTCAAAAAGAGGAAGACAACATCGCCATCATACCGACAATCGACAAAGGACAGTCATTTGAAAAAAGATGTCAGATGTACAAAAGTTTCAGACTGCAAAAAGTGAAGACCGGCTACATGAAAAGCTATTGCCTAAAACGTGTTAGGGAGTTTCAAACCCTAAATATAGCCGTTTCACACACCACAAGGGAACTCACGGTTATATCTCCAACGGATAGTTTTTCAAAAAGTGACCTTGGTGTATGCCTATAAATACTTGGTGACCCTCTACATTGTAAGGTTACGAAAATTTATACGCAACTCAAGAGCTCAAACTTATTCTTGCAAAAAGTGAAAGCACTCGAAAAAACTTAGAATTTCCCAAGTGCTTCGATATTGAAGAGAGCTCACTATACTAAGCCTAGCTTGATAAGATTTATCCAAAGCTTAGTCGAGATATCCTAACCCTTTGCATTGTGCTTCATTGTAAAGGATATCTCATCCTAGTTGGAAATCAACCGAGAAACCCCCAAAACCCTTGAGAAGGTAGCTGGAGTGTGGTTGTTGGTGAAAAGAGTTGTAAAGTGTTAGTAAACTACGCGAGTAGTCGAAAACTCTAGAGGAGAAGTTAGTAAGCTCATGTAGGGTAGTCCGAAGCTTGTGTGTGATTGAGTAAGTAAACTACGGAGGTAGTCGTAAAGCTCAAGGTCGGGTTGAGTAAGTAAACTACGTGGAGTAGTCGAGTCGGGCGAAGTTGAGTAAAGTAAACCTCGAAAAGCTCGAGTTGATAGTGAATTTCTCTCAAGAGAGTCGGGGAGAGTGGACGTAGGAGCTTGAGTCTCCGAACCCACTATAATTGTTGTGTTCTTTATTGCTTTCCTTATCTGTACTTAACTGTTGCATTGACTTGTTTTGAAAGCATACTTTTCACTGATATTCAGTTTGAATCAATCCACTGAAGTTGCATAAGTGAATCACAGTCTAATCACTATTTCATAAAGGGAAGGTTTTCAGCAAAGCTTAAAACGAGTATAATCTAAAGGGCCAACCATTCCGCACGACTGAGTAGCTAGAACAGATAGTTATCAAACTAAACTCTCTTCTGAGGATTCAGTAAGTTAGTTATCTGATCCAAGCAACTCAGGATCTTTGACACTCAGGACTCAGTTGGGATTATCCGAGGTATCTGAAAGCAGCTTCAGATCACTGTCTCTCGATGAACTTTGACTCAGAGCGATTTGTGCTTCTCAGAACCTAATCTTCAGGACTATCTGACCCAAGCTGACCTCAGTAAGAAAAAGTTTTAAAAACACTGAACACGTGTATTCCCCCCCCATACACGTGTAAGACTCGTTTGCACCGACCAACACAATTTATTCACACGAAATATTTAATAGAGATAAAGAAAACCACACCTTAAATTAATGTCGTGAATGCAGATGCATGTAATGAAATTACTTTAATCCTTGTTGCGAAAAAGCTCTAGAGTTGTGGAAAGTATGAAATAATATTTTTCTATATGTTTTGATTTCAAAAGAAAACACCTTTATTTATAGAGAGGAAAATAAAATTTTCTTAGTGAAAAATTGGATTCGAATTTATCATGAAGATCTTGAGATTTGATTTTTGTAGATAGAGATTAAAATTTGTAAACATATTTTACGTAAATATGATCTAATAATTTAACAGATAAGCTTAGAATAATAATAATAATAGTTAAAAAAAAAAGAAAATAGGTAGACACCGAATTTCAAACAGGACTTGGATATTGATTGGATTCAAAATTATTTCAAAGTAAATAAATAGAGTTTATGAATTTTTTGTTTTAAAATTCATTATCAAGGTATTAAAATTTTGTATTTATAAAAGAGAATTTTAGAATTTGTTGGAGATAAATATTGAAATCAAATCTCTTGTAAATTTTGTAAAGATATTAGGAAGTTGGAGGAAATTTTAGAATTTTGATAAAAATATCTTTTGTAAATATTAAAAGATAGACTTGAAATCTTAAAAATACTAGGAAAATCTCTTATGGAAGATTTCAAAAAAAAATATATAACTGACTTTAAAATTTTTGGGGTTCTCACATCCCGATTTTTCGTAGGCCAAATATGCATAAATTTTATAAGAATTTGCAGCGGAAAGCGGAAAAATAAATAAATAAGAATTTAAAAATTCCAAAATTTTCATAGAGATGTGACTACAATTTAAATAAAAATACTTCAATCTCAAAAGCTAAGCATGAACTTAACATGACTCAATATTAAAAAAGAAATCAATTGTTGGAATAGTAAAATTTAAATAAACACTTGAGGCATTCCACCGTCCTTCCACCGCACTCCTCTTTAATCTGAAAAATGTCAAATGTATGGTATGAGCAAAACCACTAGCTCAGTAAGGTTACCTTATCAAGATTAAATATATCATACAAATAAAGTGTTCATCCACAATTAATCATGTCAATCACAAATTATCACATAAAGCTTTCATCATAATTATGGACAATTATTAAATTATGCTTAATGGTTTCCCCAAGGATCTCTTTGCAATCCCACTGGGTCTCCCGAAGACCTCTTTGCAGTCTCGGGCTATGTGCACGGCAGTTCCCCCAAAGACCTCTTTGCAATCTTACTGGGTTCCCTGAGGACCTCTTTGCAGTCCCAGGACCTCTTTGTAGCCCCTGGCCTTTCGTAACTTTCTTTTTACAATAATCTTATAATTTCATATTATCAAATCATGCTCAAGTAAATAATTTATCATATACATCACGCCATATTATATTGCACATAAACAATTTATTCACACGAAATATTTAATAGAGATAAAGAAAACCACACCTTAAATTAATGTCGTGAATGCAGATGCATGTAATGAAATTACTTTAATCCTTGTTGCGAAAAAGCTCTAGAGTTGTGGAAAGTATGAAATAATATTTTTCTACGTATTTTGATTTCAAAAGAAAACACCTTTATTTATAGAGAGAAAAATAAAATTTTCTTAGTGAAAAATTGGATTCGAATTTATCATGAAGATCTTGAGATTTGATTTTTGTAGATAGAGATTAAAATTTGTAAACATATTTTACGTAAATATGATCTAATAATTAAATAGATAAGCTTAGAATAATAATAATAATAATAGTTAAAAAAAGAAAAAAGGTAGACACCGAATTGCAAACAGGACTTGGATATTGACTGGATTCAAAATTATTTCAAAGTAAATAAATAGTGTTTATGAATTTTTTTTTTTAAAATTCATTATCAAGGTATTAAAATTTTGTATTTATAAAAGAGAATTTTAGAATTTGTTGGAGATAAATATTGAAATCAAATCTCTTGTAAATTTTGTAAAGATATTAGGAGAAGTTGGAGGAAATTTTAGAATTTTGATAAAAATATCTTTTGTGAATATTAAAAGATAGACTTGAAATCTTAAAAATTCTAGGAAAATCTCTTATGGAAGATTTCAAAAAAAATATATAACTGACTTTAAAATTTTCGGGGTGCTACAATTATTGAAGACTATTAAGTTCGAAATTTTGATTATTCAAGGTCCTTGAGGACTTACTTCATTTGAGGCCAATAGGCTCGGATTAATGATGAGTATTGAGTTTATGCATTTCTTAACTAAATCATCAAATAAACAGACCTACCTAGAGAGAAGATTTTTCAATTTTCCTACTCTCACGAGTGAACCTCACTTCATGAGAGTAAGGGATAGTAGTTTATGGGGAATATTTATGTCGTCCAATAAGGCAGCGACACGTGGACAATCGTCTACACTTTGAATAAGGACAAGGCTGGAATATTAGAGGAGGGACCTGGGCCCAATCATTGGGCCAGGTAGGTGTCGAGCGGATGGGCCAGCGAGTGCTTAGGTAGGAAGCTAGGTCGATGGGCCGATTAAGAGAAAGACCTGGAGAGGGCTTAGGCCCATTTAGGGGGACGAGAAGGACCTAGAGTGGGCTCAGACCATCCAGGTGGACGTGGTCTTGAATACCTGGATATACTGAGAGAAGGCTGGCCAGTCCAAAGAATGTGGGCTAAGGACTAAGGAAGAGTTAGTTGAGATTTTTCAGGGAGCTGGCCGAGAAGAGCTAACAGGCCCGAGATTCGAGGAAGTTGTTGAGCAGGAAGTAGGAGAGTGTGAAAAGGATGGAGAGCCTTTGGATTGAGATCAATGGCTCATGATGATGATCTGCGTGGAAAGAGAGCTGAAAGCGTGGGATCTGTGAATCAGTTCCAAGAAGAGGGGGGAGAAATGGCAAGACACGACAGTAAGGTGGAGAGAGGGGGAAAAACGGTTACCTCCTTCTGGAGGGATTTAAATATCCCTCCTAGGTAGCACAAAACACACGAACACTTACACTTACACTTACATTTGAATGCTTTGAATTGAACTATTTCATACGATTTCACCTGAGATTAAGAGTGATAACTGACTTGAGCGTCGGAGAGCCCGAGCCGGAGCCCCTTCCGGCGTGTTTTTTAGGTATTTTCGTTCGTGGTAGAGAAAATTCAGAAGAGGAGATAATCAAACCTGTCCCCCCCTCGAGTCCAAGTGTTTACAGGGGATTAGCGAGGATCCTGCGGTCAAAGCTTATTGATTCCTCGACATTCAACGTTTGAATCCCCGTTGAATTCCAGGTCATCTCTTGACCACTTTTTTGCACATCAATCTTGTTTAATTATTATTCAAGAAGAAATAACTACGCCAAAAATCTGATCATATGCGAAGAAATTATAATTGAAGAGAAGAACAACTCATATAAAAAAAAATCGATCATATTCGAAGAAATATACAATAGAATATATAAAAATTATAAACATTAAAATGAAACATGATAACATGTCATCGACTTCATTGTAGACATCAAACCATCTTCATGAACTCATTTCTACGTATAATCTTCTCGTTCTGCAAAAGCAATCTTCTCAATGATAATATATAAATTTGAAGATCAAAACACGGATATTAGAAAACTGAGATACAATACAAACGAAATATGAACAAAACAGAAATAAAAATATCACCTTGTTCTCCAAAAGTTATCTTCCCCACAATAATAACTAAATCTGTAAATCACAAAACAATTATTGATTAGATTACTACAAACTAATAGAAACAACAAATAAAAAATTATGCAACAGTTATGAAATCGACACCAATAAATATAATCTAACAAATAATATATTTTCATTATTTTTAATAAATGAGAAATATTATATGAAACCCTAGAACGATGACAAAAAGAATTAGTAGAGAATTTGAGATGCACATGGGAGAAATGGTGAAATAGAATGGAGAAAAAATAAATGAGAGATGTCGCAATTTATAGAAAATAGTAGAAAAAATCAACGGCTGAGATTAAAATAACACTAAAAATGAATGAGATTAAAGAGATTTGAAATAAAGAAATGTGGCTTTGCCACATCATTGACACATCATCTTATAGAAGTTTTGCATTATATAGATTACTAGTGTAGCCCCGCGAACTTCACGAACTTAAATAATTTTTTTATATAAAATAATCATTAATATTTTAATATTTTTTATGATTAAATAGTTTGTAATTTACAAAATATAAAAAATAAAAATATAATTCAAATATGCAAAATATAATTTTATATGTTATTATAGTTGATGACTCTATAAAAAACAAATGAGTCTATAAATTTAGATTTATATATACATACACACACACTCTATAAATTACAAATTTCGAAAAAAATATTTGTAATACTTGAAAGTCTCCCATTCGAACCGAGACACACAATTTTCATACATCTTTTATTTTTAACTCTGAGACTGCAACATATAATTGTATGTGTGAAAATCGACTTGGGAAGATACAAACCTATAGTTGAAAGAGATTGATACAAACTTTTATTAATCGTCATCGCAAAATATAATAGGAATGAAAATTGATTCATTTTAAATTTTACAGGCATTGTTTGATTTGCATTACTTAATTTTTTTTTTTGGAATGAACACCGTATTCCCAATTTTTTTTCCTGAAATTATTTGTGCTTTAAAAATTATAATTTTCCAGCTTTGTGACAATCAACCTTGTGCTATTGCACAAACCTGACTTTACGTCAATATTCCTGATAAGCATTATATGCACTAACTGATGCTTTAACTATCATTGAATGTTACATATATTTACTGCATAATTGTTCAATAAATAGTACGTGTTACATTGTAGTTAATTTAGTGATACCAGATCACAGAAGATTAAATTAACAGTCCCTTGTAACTAAAAGTACACCGTTCACGACCTAGATGGAAATGAACAATCCATCGTGAAAGGTTGAAGTGTAAGGCTCAGATTGACTTGTCTTGACCAAGAGATTACACTAGTGCATGACTGATGCACTGAATAGGACCTACATGAGGATAAATTCTTCAGCACTGAACTAGGAAGAATTAGACCTCAGTGGTTCGTTATTTCTTAATTTTCCTCCCTTAATAGGATCGTGTGTGGTTAGTAATTATTGCTTTGACTTATGACGGGTAGAGAATCAATGAGATTCAATACTTTATATCTTGGGCAATATTATTGGTCACATGCGATTGCTAAGATTTAATACGAAAAATCGTGTGCAAGTACGCTTGTTCGATTTGCCCCCTTGGGAGGTTCATAAGATTTATCATACCAAATCTTGCAAGTAGAATTAGTTTCCGGTATGGATAATAATGTTGAACCGTTCCTTGACCAAGGACAAAAATATATTAATTAATGGAAAGCTATTTCAGTGGCTTGAATTAATTAATGGGCTAGATAATCTTAAACACAGGAAATAATAACCGGAAGCCATATTAACAGTAATATGGGTTAAGATGGATAGTGCAATATTAATTATGTAGTGGGATTAATTAATATTTATGGGCTTGAATAATATTGTGGCTCAATATTGCAAATTCAAGATCCATTGGAAGGTCCAATCTTAATTCTCCTAAAGGTCCCTCAAGTAGCCCAAACATAATGTCCAATAACTGAAAAGGTGTTTAAAATAAAATAAATTATGGTTGCTTAATTTTCCAAAATTTTTGAAAATTATAAATAAAAGGGGAGAAAGATTTTCTTTGAATTTTGTTATGGAATGAAGATATGTATTCTTGGAATACAAGATTATCTCATTAAATTCAAGAAATCTCCCACTTGGTTATTTATATGGGGATTTTTGAAATTAAAGAAAAAAAAGAAGAAAAAGAAAGATTTTCTTGATTTTCTTGAAAAAGATATTATGGAAGATATGTATTCTTGGAATACAAGTATATCTCATAAATTCAAGAAGATCCAAATCTTGGAATCTTTATCCTCATTTTTTCGAAATTCCATAACAATAAGAGAGTGAGATTTTTATGGAATATTTTAATTATGGAGAAAATAATATATTGGATATATATTCAAGATTTCTTGGAGATCAAGAAAGAGATTTTTCTCTCCCTTTTTCCTAAGAAAGAATCGGCCACTACCTCTTATAAATAGGGGATGATTTTTTCATCCCCAAGTGCAATTCCATGTGTTGGAAAAATTAGAAATCCACAAAGGTGGTGCAACATATAATTTATTTTTCCCGTTTTGTTAATTGTTCGCGAGCATCCTACCACCGGATTGACGAGCAAGGACTTGGGAATACTTGGGAAGGTCTTTTGGTGTGTTCGTGTCAACGAAGTCCATCTTCTCAACGATTGTCACTCCAAAAGGTTAGTTCACGTGAACCCGTAGCAATTCCGCATGCGTAGGATTTATGTGAACTGTTTATATGCATGATTTGTTGTTGAATTATTATTTGAATTAATATAGGATTAATTCATGCTAGTAATAATTGTTAGAATTAATTTTGTATTTAAATATTCATCCCGAATAGATCCGGGCAATTAATTCCCCAACAAGAACATGATTTTCAGCTTATGATAATCAACCTCATTGCACAACCCAACCTTTTGATTAGTATTTGTTAAAAATATTATCAACACACATAACTTTAATACCAAACAGTGATTAGATAGTCATATAATATTGATTAAATTTTATAAATATTATATTTCATGATGGACTATATATAATTTTTATGTTCATCTGTCATTTTATACATTTGTTTTAATTATACATCACATATTTTAAATATTACACTCACGACTAAATTTATTCGACCCGTTTAAGAATAAGGTGGGTGATATTAATTTAAAATAATTTAGTATTTAAAAAAATAGCTTAATCGGATTTTATTCTAGAACAATTAAAAAGATGAATTTGGAAATGTTTTACATTGAGCCTGGATAAAATAAATACATAACATAGGTGATAATACTATTTTAAATTTCATTGCATTACAAATTTATAGAATAACATTCAAAAGAATGAGACCATAACATACCAACTTTATTTCCATGTCAACATTAATTCTTGCTTGATTATTGTTGACTCAGTCATGAAGAGTCTATGGATGTTCAATTTCTTAGAGTAAAATTTGAAAGATAATCTTCTGGAAGCTTCCCACATCTCAACATATAACTTGCATTTAACCGCATATGTTTATATATTCTCATCCTCTCAATACATGTTGTAGGTCCCGAACAGGTTAGTGAGGGTAGAATTCTAGAGGGGAGGGGTGAATAAACTTCTAAAACTTTTGTGAGATCAGGTGTGAATATGCAAGTTTCCTGGTCAGAGTGCGTGTGAATTAGTACAGACTGATATCCGACTTACTGATCGCCTGAGAGCAGATCAGTTAGGCGTCTATCAGTTTAACTGATGGTTCGGAAGATAAGTTAACCTGTGTGAAAAACCATTTCTCAAATCAGATACTTAGTAATTTGGTTTTTGATCAGATGACAAAGGGTCGATCTGATCAGATCAGTTGCTTGATGCAAATCTGATCCAGACTAAGTAAATGCATGCAAATTTGAACAAGTAGTGTGTAAGTGTAAAGCAGATAAATCACACAAGATTTATAGTGGTTCTCTTTCCTTCAGACGGGGCACCAACTAACCAATTAGACTTAGTTTAATGTGTTAGTCCAACAAAGTACAACCAACAGATGTTTCAAGAGTTCTCACTCAACCAATCCCAGAAATCAGATCTAGAAACCCTAGACTGGAATCTTGCTATAACAAACTTAACCTAACTTTTGTTTGGGTATAAGATTTGTAATGTTCCAACTGGAATACTATCCTAGTATCTAGGTAGCCTAAAGCTAAAGGAAAAGTATTCAAAGCTAAGAACAAACGGGATGAACACTTAGAAAATTAATCTTCGTTTGAGTGTTCTTCTTGCCGAAATTTGCTTGAGCTTGAGCTTGTGTATAAATTCTGTAACCTTACTATGAAGGTTGATCCCATATTTATATGTACGTAATCGAACTAGCCGTTGGAGAGCAATTTGAATTTTGGTCTATTTAAGGTAGGTTTGCAGGCGGATGAGACGTGCTTTAGGGGCGGCATGGCCGAAAGCATGTAAGCTTGTCCTTTCTAGCCGTTATACTTTGAAACGCTAGTCCTGCACTTGTCAGTTCCATGCGTGCGTCTTCTTCTCATTAGCTCACAAGTACACAAAGTTGGCACTTGATTTTCCAACAATTTTGACATTCTTCTTGTCTGAGTGACTTGACTCGTACTAGGTAGCTTAAAGTAGTTACCTGATGGATCTGACCAGATCAGATAAAGATTGATCTGTTTACCTTGTATGAATCTTCTGATGTAAGTTGTCTTAGCCCAACTTACCGATTCTTCTTCTTGTTATCTGATGTTGGTCTTTTGGTCTTGATACCTTCTGATCTTCTGCATATCTGATCTTCTGATCTTCTGCATATCTGATCTTCTGCATATCTGATCTTCTGATCTTCTTCAAGACTAGACCTATTCTTATCTAATACATCAGTTGTCTATACATCTCAGCTGGTCACCCTATCTGATATTTAAAACATTAGTCAGCTAACAGGTCTGACTGGTCCTATTACAATCTGTTTTGGAACTTCCATCAAAACTAACTACAAATTTCCCAACAATTTCCCCCTTTTTGTCAGAAAAACATACGACAAGAAAGTAAGACATAAATTAAAGATAACATACATCACAGAATACAATGAGATGTTCTCTTAGAATCAGAAAGATAGAGTACTTCATTAAAGATGAAAAGTTTACAAGTATAGAAGATACCTATCATCTGATTGTTGGGATTATACTGAAAAGTATGCTTTTTACTTTGTATAATCGAAACTGAATTTCCAGACTTATTTACTGAAATAAATTGTTTATCACTGATGCTTTAAATATGATTGAATGTTACATATATTTACTGCATAAATGTTCAATAATTCGTACGTGTTACACTGTAGTTAATTTAGTGATACCAGATCACAGAAGATTAAATTAACAGTCTCTTGTAATTAAAAGTACGCCATTCACGACCTAGATGGAAATGAACAACCCATCGTGAAAGGTTGAGGTGTAAGGCTCAGATTGGTTTGTCTTGACCAAGAGATTACACTAGTGCATGACTGATGCGCTGAATAGGACCTACAGGAGGATAAATTCTTCAGAACTGAACAAGGAAGAATTAGACCTCAGTGGTTCGTTATTTCTTAACCTTCGTCCCTTAAATAGGATCATGTGGGATTGGTAACTATTGCTTTGACTTATCATGAGTAGCGAATCAAAGAGAGATTCAATACTTTTTATCTTGGGCAATATTATTGGTCACATGTGATTGCTAAGATTTAATACGAAGAATCGTGTGCAAGTACACTTGCTTGATTTGCCCCCTTGGGAGGTTCATAAGCTTTATCATACCAAAGCTTGCAAGTGGAATTTGTTTCCGGTATGGATAATAATGTTGAACCGTTCCTTGACCAAGGACAAAAGATATTAATTAACGGAAAGCTATTTCAGTGGCTTAAATTAATTAATGGGCTAGATAATCTTAAACACGGGAAATAATGACCGGGAGCCATATTGACTGTAATATGGGTTAAGATGGATAGTGCAATATTAATTATGTAGTGGGATTAATTAATATTTATGGGCTTGAATTATATTGTGGCTCAATATTAGATATTCAAGATTCATTAGAAGGTCCAATCTTAATTCTCCTAAAGGCCCCCTGAGTAGCCCAACAAATAGTCCAATAACTGAAAAAGGTGATTAAAATAAAATAAATATTGTTGTTTATTTTTCCTCTATATTTTTCGAAATTTATGGATAAAAGAGGGAGAAAGATTTTCTTTGAATTTTGTTATGGAATGAAGATATGTATTCTTGGAATACAAGATTATCTCATTAAATTCAAGAAATCTCTCACTTGGTTATCTATATGGAATATTTCGAAATTTTTTAATGTTATGGGCAAGAAAGATTTTCTTGATTTTCTTGAAAAGATATTATGGAAGATATGTATTTCTTGAAATACAAGAATATCTCATAAATTCAAGAAGATC
Source organism: Stenogyne calaminthoides (assembly GCA_037126765.1). NCBI lineage: Eukaryota > Viridiplantae > Streptophyta > Magnoliopsida > Lamiales > Lamiaceae > Stenogyne > Stenogyne calaminthoides. The sequence continues at coordinate 16,124,779 of JBBCBC010000023.1, read as the reverse complement.
CAAATCTTGGAATCCTGCAAGACCATATTTTCAAAAATTACCATAGCAAATAGAGAAGGTGGGATTTTGTGGAATATTATAATTATGGGAAAAAGAATATAAGAGATATATTCAAGATTTCTTGGTGATCAAGAAAAGTCTTTTCCCACATTGATTTTCCACTAGAAATTTCGACCACCTCCCTCTTATAAATAGGGGATGATTGTTTCATTCCCAAGTACAATTCCATGTGCTGGAAATATTAGCAAATCCACAAAAGTGGTGCAACAAAGTTTATTTTTTTCCTTTTTGTTAATTGTTCGACAAGTGTCCTTCCACCGAATAGTTGAGCAAGGGCTAAGGGAATACTTGGGAAGTCCTTTTGGTTAGTCCGTCCGACCGAAGTCACTGCCATCCCGAGAGGTACGTTCACTTAAACCCGTAGATTCCGCATGCGTAGGTTTTACGTGGCTTTTTATATGCATGATATGTTGTTGCAATTATTATTTGAATTAATATAGGAGTAATTCATGCTAGTAATAATTAAATGAATTAAATTTGTATTTAAATATTCACCCCTAATAGATCTGTGCGAATAATTCCCCAACAACTGGTATCAGAGCCACGGTTTCGGGCTCCGAATTTTTTAAATTGTAATTTAATTTGCGGACATTACATTTGAAATTGGATAGTAGAACTGTTAAATCTGTTTTGCAGGTATCCAATTGTCATGGATTTTAATGTGTCTATTTATGCGTGCATATAAACTGTGGTTTTTTAATTCGATTCGTTCGAATTTGTTTTGCCCCGTGAGAAAATCCACGAGTAGACTAGGATTTGTTTGATTTGATAAATGTAATAGACTAGTCTAGATCTAGGTTTATTTATTTTTTGTAAATAAATTGTAACCGGATCGGGAACGAAGAGACAAAGAATTAAGGACAAAATCCAGAACCCGGCGTAGGCGCGGGCGCCGCAGCAGCACGACGGGCGCAGGGCGAGGCTGGCCGCCGAAAGCGAAGCGAGGAGCCGGGAGCCATGTAAGGCGGGCGGGCGCATATGCGACGCGTACTGCGGGGCCAGAGCGGGCGCGGGCGGGCGACGCGGCGGACGGGCGAAGCGCAGGACGGACGCTGGGGATGCCGAGGTCGCGAGGAGGCGGAGGTCGCGGCGGCGCAAGATGCTTGATGCGCGCGTTTACCGAGAGTCCTGCCGCTGCGCCGACGCCGCCGAGGCATCAAGCGGGCACGGCCACCGGGCGGTGATCGAGGTCGTTCTAAGCAAGTGGCGGCCGGAATGCATCCCATCATCCCAACGCGAAGCGTGGCATTTAGAGATGAAGTATTTTTTTGAGACGAACGAGTGGGAGAAATTCGAGACGTGTTTCTTCAAGATCAAGCCAAGAAAAATCAAACCATGACAATTGGATAATATGTGCCCAATATGTTTATTTTTCTGTTTTGCTTGTTTTATTTGTGCTATCTTATGCTTTATTTAATTTGTTTAAATGTGTTTGCATGAGGGTTGCCAAATGGAAAAATCTCAACTTCAAAATTACTAAGTATGTTTAAGTAATTAATTGACAATTTTATTTCAGATAATAAAATTGAATTAATTTTGACCTCCACGATTTATTTATTTGTGAATTCTTTTGGAGAAATTCCCCCAACGGGACGGTCAAAAGATAGGTTTCACATGAATGAATTCAAAACGGATGATTGTGGGTTATTACTAGTGGCGACGATGACCCTCCCAACGAGGCTCGATCAAAGCGAAATAGTAATCCTGTATTTAATCATGGTTATTACTTAGGTATAAAATTGATATGCATATACTTCTCCGAAGTCCCTGTCAATTTTATATTGGTCAAGTGGGAGCCAACTATTAATCTGGATATTAAAGGTTTGTAACTGTTCTTGTTTGTAACCTGCTTGAATGTGTTTAAATAATGACCCACCCAACGTGGCTTATTTAAACTGTTTTGAGATGTTGGCTGATGCATGTTCATATTTTTTTGAGATTTTAATATGATGCATGTGATCGAACCTTGTGATATACTTGTGTTATTGCATATAGTTGTTTATTTCAGTTCAGCATGTCGTTACCTTTTAATCCACTGGTATTATACTTAAAGTCAATACAATATGGAAACTATATTGATTGGAAAATTATAATTGTCCTGACTGCATAAAAGCACAAGTGGATTTTGACACACAAAAATCAGATGAGCCAACTGACGAGTCAAAACATGCGGGACTCGTCAGATCACCTTACGAGAGATGTCGTCGCTGAAAATGGTGGAGGGCAAACCCGTAAGGGATTACGTCCTCAAAATAGATGGCCCATCTGTACAAACTTGAGATTCTGAGTGCAGATTATGATCTGGAGACTCAAATGAATTTGGTACTTCATTCTCTACCCAAAAAGGTTTTTGAGCATTTTGGCCTCGCTAGCTAATTTGTTGCAAACTTTTGGTCTCGGCAGAAATGATGATAAGGCACCAAACTCAAGCTTTGACGGCAAGTGGTCCGTCTTCATCTTCTAGGCCAAGGGTAGGCAAGATAAAGAAGAGGACCAAAGGCCATAAGCAATAAAACTCAACTGTTTCCAAGGGCAGTGGTAAGATGAGGAATGCTTGTTGTGTCAAGGAAAATCCAAAGAGGAAGTGATTAAGGTGCGGTGAGAGAGGACAATGGAGGTCTTGCCTGTTCCAACCCCAAAATGGGACGGAAAGAAAGGTAATTCTCACACACTAGTTGTTGAAACTTATTTAGCGGCGTATACTTCTCATTCGTGGGTGGTTGATACGAGATCCACTAATCATGTTGGCTTCACGGGTTCTAAATGATCCGGCAACGTAGTGGGAGTGAGATCCTCATCACACTGGACAACATTACGAAAGTAGAAGACATTGAAATGCCACGTAAGTGGCAGATATTGCAATGCTACGGTAGTAACGATTATTGCAATACTACGCAAGTAGCAGACATTGCAATGCTACATGAGTAGCGATTAAAAGCGAAGGGGAGAAGTGCACCTATCTTTTGAAGATAAAGTTTTTTTTGAGATTATCTTTATGTTCCCGCTTTTAGAAAGAATTCACTTTCGGTTTCTAAATTCGATTAAAGGACACTAAGTTTCTTCTAATAATAATGACATCATTTTTTTGAAATGATGAGTGTATCTCATACGGGACATTGATGGAAAATCTCTATACAATTAATCGTGCACACCACTCACGAAATGTATCCTATAACACATTAATCAAGCTTTTTAGAAAAGAAAAACGTTCATCGACGTGAACGAGACACTTTTTGGCATCTAAGATTAGGTCATATAAATCCAAAGAGGATCCAAAGGTTGGTGAAAGATGGTTCACTTTGGCGTCTCCAAGTTGAATCGATTGCAACCTGCGAATCATGTTTGGAGGGTAATATGACCAAGAGGGCATTTGGAGCCAAGGGAATAGGGCCAAAGAAGTGTTAGAGATCGCTCACACAGATGTATGTAGTCCAATGTCAACCAAAGCAAGAGGAGGTTATGAGTAATTTTATTGATGATTACTCAAGGTACATTTTCCTTATGAAGCATAAATCTAAGACCTTTGAGAAATTCAAAGAATTTAAGGCTCAAGCAGAGAATCATATGGAAAAAAGTATCAAGTCTCTACGATCCGATCGTGAGGGTGAATACCTCAAATGATGAGTTTTTGAACTACTTATCTAATGAAGGATTGTATCCCACCATCGCATGCTTAACCCCTCAACAAAACGGGTTTGCAGAGCGAAGCAACATAATTCTTTTGGAAATGGTTAGATCAATGATGAGTTATACAGATCTTCCCGAGTCGTTCTGGGATCATACCTTGGAAAACAGCGACTTACATTCTGAACTTGGTGCTATCCAAATCGGTTCCCAAAACTCCCAAAGAATTGTGGACCGGGCGCAAGCCTAGTATGAGAAACATGAGAACTTTGGGGTGTCCGGCCTACATGTTGGACAAGGAAACCGGTAAATTGGATCCTCGATCAGAATTAAGGCGGTTTGTAGGATACCCCGAGGGAACAAAAGGGTGTATGTTCTATAGTCCCGAAGATCAAAAGGTGGTCATCCACACCCACTTTAGATTTTTGGAAGAAGACTATATGAACCAAAGAAAACCCAGAAGTGAGATTACCTTAAATGAGCTTAGAGGGCAAACCTCAGTGCCAACTGTACTAGATGATATACCAAACGATACGTTTTTCTGGCGAGCCTCCTCATAGTGGGAGGGTTGTTAGACAGCCCGAGAGATTCATGGGAATAGGAGAGTCCTCGGACTTGATTCCCGGAATCAGCCATGGACATATGACGAGGCACTCCAAGATAAGGATGCAGATTCTTGGCAAACAACAATGAAAGCCGAAGTGGGTTCTATGTTTCATAATAGAGTGTGGGAGCTAGTCGAACCACTTAATGGGGTCGAACCCATTAGATACAAGTGGGTATATAAGAGGAAAAGAGGACCGGACGGGAAGGTTGAAACCGGGATCGATTATGAGGAAACTTTTTCGCCCGTAGCCATGCTTAAGTCCATCCGTATTCTCTTATCGATTGCAGTACATTTCGACTTTGAAATCTGGCAAATGGATGTCAAGACAACTTTCCTTAACGGAAGTCTTGATGAAGAGATCTATATGCAACAACCCCAAGGTTTCATTGAAACAGGCCAAGAACATCTTGTTTGTAAGCTCAAGAAGTTCATTTACGGACTCAAACAGGCATCCAGAACTTGGAACCAATGTTTTGATCATGTTATAAAGTCTTATGGGTTTGATCAAAACAAGTTTAAAAGTTGTGTGTATAAAAAGCGTATCGGAACTGCATTGGTATTCTTAGTACTATACGTAGACGACATTTTGATCATCGGGAAAGATGTGAAGGTGTTATCAGATGTAAGGGCATGGCTTTCAAAACAGTTTGATATGAAGGACTTATGGGAAGCCGGGCACATCCTTGGGATCAAGATCACTCGAGATCGCAAGAAAAGGATGATAGGCTTATCGCAAGCTTCATACATAGACACTGTCTTGAAACGCTTTTGACATGCGAGGATTCCAAGAAAGGATTTGTACCTTTTCGGGGCTTGGAATCCATCTATCCAAAAAATGTCCCTAAGACACAAGAGGAGATAGATGACATGAAAGGCATTCCCTGTGCTTCGGTTGTAGGAAACCTCATGTATGTAATCTTGTATGCGAGACCGGATATCCGCTGGCCGTGAGGCATGGAAGCAAGATATCAAAGTAACCCAGGAAATCGCATTGGACTGACGTTAAAAACATTTTAAAGTGTCCGAAAAGAACTTCGGGATAGAATGTTGATTTATCGATCGATACTCCAATCCCCATCCATTTACACGGACTCGGATTTCCAATCGATTTAGATTCTAGAAATTATCCGCCTCGGTTAGTGTGTTTCCATTTGGGAAGTGTAGCCATCAAATGGACGAGTGTGAAGCAAATGCATCAATGACTCAACCATGGAAGTCGGGTAAGTAGTCGCTTGTGAAGCGGTGAAAGAACCGATTGGGCTCTAGATCTTCTTAGTGGACTTGGATGGTGTTACGAATTTGTCTAGCAATATCTCGCTAGGGCGATTCTTAATTCAAGAGAACCAAGAGTCCATGAGTCAAACAAACACATTAAAGGAAAAACATCTTATACGAGAAAATCGTTAAGAGAGGAGATATAGATGTGGCAAAGATAGCGTCCCGAGGACAAATTTAGCGAGATCCATTCACAAAGCGTCGCCTCTGAATACATTACATTCGAGACATGTGAGTGGAATGGGTGTCAAGACCGTTGCCAATCTGCTTTGAGTATAAGTGGGAGAAATTATTAGGTTAAAGTGTAGGTGACATTAGATGTCACGGACTACTCGAGACATGTTGTAGTATACTTAAAAAGGACTTTGAGTTTAAGTGGGAGATTGTTGGGATTATCTTTGAAAAGTATCCTTTTTACTTTGTATAATCGAAACCAATTTCTAACTAATTCTTGAAATAAATTGTTTATCACTAATGCTTTAAATATGATTGAATGTTACATATATTTCTTTGCATAACTGCTCAATAATTAAATGACGTGTTACATCAGAGTTAATTTAGTGATACCAGATCATAGAAGATTAAATTAACAGTCCCTTGTAACTAAAAGTACGCCATTCACGACCTAGATGGAAATGAACAACCCATCGTGAAAGGTTGAGGTGTAAGACTCAGATTGGTTTGTCTTGACCAAGAGATTACACTAGTGCATGACCGATCTACTTGAATAGGACCTACAGGAGGATAAATTCTTCAGAACTGAACAACGAAGAATTAGACCTCAATGGTTCGTTATTTCTTAACCTTCGTCCCTTAAATAGGATCACGTGGGATTGGTAACTATTGCGTTGACTTATCATGAGTAGCGAATCAAAGAGAGATTCAATACTTTTTATCTTGGGGAATATTATTGGTCACATGTGATTGCTAAGATTTAATACGAAGAATCGTGTGCAAGTACACTTGCTTGATTTTCCCCCTTGGGAGGTTCATAAGCTTTATCATACCAAATCTTGCAAGTGGAATTTGTTTCCGGTATGGATAATAATGTTGAACCGTTCCTTGACCAAGGACAAAAGATATTAATTAACGGAAAGCTATTTCAGTGGCTTAAATTAATTAATGGGCTAGATAATCTTAAACACGGGAAATAATGACCGGGAGCCATATTGACTGTAATATGGGTTAAGATGGATAGTGCAATATTAATTATGTAGTGGGATTAATTAATATTTATTTGCTTGAATTATATTGTGGCTCAATATTAGATATTCAAGATCCATTAGAAGGTCCAATCTTAATTCTCCTAAAGGCCCCCTAAGTAGCCCAACAAATAGTCCAATAACTGAAAAAGGTGATTAAAATAAAATAAATATTGTTGCTTATTTTTCCTCTATATTTTTCGAAATTTATGGATAAAAGAGGGAGAAAGATTTTCTTTGAAAAGATTATCTCATTAAATTCAAGAAATCTCTCACTTGGTTATCTATATGGAATATTTAGAATTTTTTGAATATTATGGGCAAGAAAGATTTTCTTGATTTTCTTGAAAAGATATTATGGAAGATATGTATTTCTTGAAATACAAGAATATCTCATAAATTCAAGAAGATCCAAATCTTGGAATCTTGCAAGACCATATTTTCGAAAATTACCATAGCAAATAGAGAAGGTGGGATTTTGTGGAATATTATAATTATGGGAAAAAGAATATAAGAGATATATTCAAGATTTCTTTGTGATCAAGAAAAATCTTTTCCCACATTGATTTTCCACTAGAAATTTCGACCACCTCCCTCTTATAAATAGGGGATGATTGTTTCATTCCCAAGTACAATTCCATGTGCTGGAAATATTAGCAAATCCACAAAAGTGGTGCAACAAAGTTTATTTTTTTCCTTTTTGTTAATTGTTCGACAAGTGTCCTTCCACCGGATAGTTGAGCAAGGGCTAAGGGAATACTTGGGAAGTCCTTTTGGTTAGTCCGTCCGACCGAAGTCACTACCATCCCGAGAGGTACGTTCACGTAAACCCGTAGATTCCGCATGCGTAGGTTTTACGTGGCTTTTTATATGCATGATATGTTGTTGCAATTATTTTTTGAATTAATATAGGATTAATTCATGCTAGTAATAATTAAATGAATTAAATTTGTATTTAAATATTCACCCCAAATAGATCTGTGCGAATAATTCCCCAACACTGATCCTATTTTAGTCTTCTGATTCTGCAACATCACTTGAACTTCTGGAGCTCTTTTGGAATACCAAACACCTTACACATTCTCTGCATCAGAGTAGCCAGACGTTCCTTCTCTATGATTCCTCCCATCTTGGCAAAATCATAGTACAACTTCTTGAAGCGAACGGGATCAAGAGACTTATCTGATCCGAGTGGTGGCAAGATGTTCTCAAATGGAGGTGCTTCAGGAATCAGTCCCATCTCCTCACCTTCTAACACGACAACGTCGAAGAATTGAGGATACTTCATCTCAAGCCAGTTTCTGAATTTTTCATTGAACTCTCCTTGATCAGCAGACACTGGAATCTTCTCCAAGATGTAGACGTCAACTAACCAGTCTCCTCTGATCTTATCCCATTCTGGCCACCAATTCTTCTTTAGAACTAGGATATCTTTCACTGGAGCGGGTAGAGCCTTTTCTTCCCAGGCAACATATTTAGCTGCAGCAGCCTTCTTCCTCTTCCTTATGACATATCTAGTTGCAAGGCCCTTGCTGTCAGGCAGTTTCTTCTTTCTGATAGCAGCATCGATCACAGACTGCCTAGCCTTCATTTCTTCTTGGTGTGCTGGGGTCACCTGCGTTCTGGACCGTGTCTGTCTCTGGGGTTGAGAAGGAGCCATGATCTGCTTTCCCTTGGCCTGTTCCTTCTTCTTGGCTTCAGCCTCTGCAGATTCGTCTTCTTTGATCAACTACTTTGCTAACTCAAGGCTCTTGGCCCGATCTTCATATCTTTTCTGAACAGTTGAGGAGAAGTCCTCAATCTTATCTACTCTATGAACAACATCAGATAAGACAGACTTCTGTTCAGAAATAGCCTTTCCCTGAGCAGCAATGTCCTCTCCATGCTTTTCAACTGTTTGAAAAAGTTCCACCAGTTCGGTGTCAGACACATCAACAGTTGGTACAACAGTTTCTGGCATGGCAACAGCAGATGGTGTAGGTGGAGTTGGTATAGATGTCCCAGCAACTAGCATAGAAGCGATAGCTGGCATAGAAGTGATCATCTGCATCTGTTTTTCTTGCTCTTCTTCCCCCTTTTTGGTTGCTTCAAAAAGTTACGTCAATCTGACGTTAAGAGCGTTGAATTGATGCATCATTTCATCTTTAAGCTCCTCAACTGCGAGCGGGGTGATCTGCACTGTGGAAGATGTTGGTGCAGGGCCCAGCAATCTGTTCAGACCATCTTCGATGAATTTTCCGGCCCTTTTAACAGATGCCTCGAACCTCTTCCACCCGGCATCTAAGTATGTGTCTGTCCTCTCCAGAGAGTACCAGACACTCCTCAATAACCTGCCTAGATAGAAAAGCATTGAGATGTGCAAACTTAGCTTCTCTGTGACTAGATCGACACGTTTCATCATAGATTCGGTGATTACGTCATGTAGGTGTAGCATTCTGTCCACATTTGCTTTCCTCTCTGCTTCCACAAGAGCCTGTTGCTCTTCTTTGAATCTCTTCATCAGGTCAGTTGCCAGAGTGTTGAACTGAGCTTCAACAAATGATTTCACCCCATCTTGAATAGTCTTCGAAAGATGATCTAGGGTATCTGCATCAATGGTAACATACCTGCTAGATGTTGATGCCTCTCCAGGTAGGGTCACACCTGCAGCACCCACACCTGGTTCATCGGCTGCTTGCTCAAAATCTTCACCTGTTTGAGCCCAAGCATCTTCTTCCACCTCTTATCTGGCAATCCCAAATCTTTCATGAATTAACCATCTGATATCATCATTAGATGCCAATTCAGCTGCACTGTCGACTCCAACATTCTCCAAGCATCTCATCTCAAGATCCACAAAATAATCAGAGTCTAGAGCTTCCATAAGGATCAGAAATTCCTCGATGCTTTTCAAGCGAATATCCCTCCAGAAAATGATTTTCTCAAGCTTGTGTTGGATGCCAGGATGATTGATCAAGTCAGGGCATTAATCAAGCAGATACTCCTTCACCTGCTGTTTCAAGATAAACAACACATGGCTTTCTGACTCTGGAGATTCCAAGAGAGTCTTGGTGTTGAAAGGATTATGGGAAATGGAGACATATTTGTCATCTGCAGGAGCAATTTCTTCAATAGCTTGTTCCACAACTCTTTCTGGTTCCTCTGCAGGCTGTTCAACTGGTTCTTCTGGTGAGGGGGTTGAGATTTGTGGTTCGGGAGTCGGAATAAGTTCAGGTTGAGGTGGGGTTGGTGTTGGCTCAGGAATGGGTTGAAGTTACGGTTCTGGAACATCTAGAGGTTGTTCTGAAACGGGAGATAGGGGTTTGGGTGATGGTGAGGGTGATTTAGAAATGGGAGTGGGTGATTTGTCTCTTTGAAAGACCGGACTGAGGGGTACCGAATCTGATGGTGATTGCTCCCCACTTGGTTCACCAGTTGCTTCTCCTTCAGCCTCTCCTACTCCTTCTGCTTCTCCTTCCATTACCTCCATCTGTTCAGCTAGTTCTTCCCGACCAGTACTTGTAGTTCTTTCAGAACTAACAACAACCTCCTCTTCTGATTCCAGATGAATCAGTTCCTCTGTTCTCTCAACTCTTTTCACTGGTTCCTCTTGTTTCTTGGCTAGAACCTTCCTTTTCAGCTTCTTTGGGGGGGGGCAACTTTCACTTGCTTTTCTGATTGAACAGAAGATGCAGTTCCCTTGGTTTCCTTGCCCTTGCCTTCTCCTCTCTGTCTTGGCACATAGGGAGCTAGATCATCATCTGAATGTCCAGGTAAGTGTTCATCCTTACCTAGAATACCCTTAAACTTTGCCAGATATACTTTCTTCCCATCTTCATTCCACTGATAGTGAGGCAGTTTTTCGTACAAGATGATGGACACCTTGTGAATGAAGGAACATTTTGAAGTCAGAAAGACTTCATTCCTGTCATTCAGAGCAAATTTTGATGTCTCTTTCAGCAACCTGGACTTGAACATCCCCAGCCAGTCGACATCAACATCTTTCTTAATAATGGCGGTCATCACACTCTGCTTTTGAGAAGTTACAACATCAAGACTGTAGGTAATGCACATGATGACTTTGGACACTATCTCGAAAAGTAATCTATACTTCCTTTTGAGATGGGGGGGCACGAACATTCACAATCTGTTCTTTATTGGCTGGTCTTAGGAGCTCAGCCTGAAGAAACTCTTTCTCGCTTAACTCAGACGTGAATTTCTCTGGTGATATACTCCCTTGCCGAAGTCCAAATACTCTTCTGAGGTCGTTATCAGTCACAATAACATCTGTCCCTCCAACCGAAGAAAATAGCTTCTCATCATCGTCATCTTCCTTCCTCAAATTGTATAGGAATTCCAGTGCTTCATATGTGTGTACTATCTCTTAATGTCGATAGCAGTACTGATCAAGATCACAAGCACGGAGACAGTCCAAGATCTCGATAGATTTAGGATCCGAAGTGTTGGTAAATATCACAAACTTCTAATCGGTGATGTCCTTCTTCATCGATGCGAAGTTTCAAATTTTCTTGCCCTGTCCTGCGCGAGCAATGAGTTGTGCCTTATTTCTAAAAAAACGAAAGAAATTAGGAAGGGTTTGACATAATTATGTCAATACGTATTGTCAAAACACATAATCATAATTCCTTAATTTAGTATTGTAGCACAAACTCATATTAAAACATATAGGCATCAAGAACAAACAAGAATAAATCAATATCACAACAAGAATAATTTTCCAGAAAATTAGTACCAAAGTCTGCAGGCATAAGACATTTTAATTATCAAATAGTAGATACCACACGAGTAGAAATTGGACATTCAGAAAATTACCAGTAATCGATTCAAGAGTTTGAAATAGGAAGGTGAATCGATTTGAGAGTTCGAAAAGTTGCAAGTTTTATCTCTCAAGGTTTTGGTAATGTCCGAAAATGTAGAGAGGTTTTCTGGAAAACAAGTTAGGGTTTATATAGAACGAGGGAAAACATTTTGCACAATTTCCCATAAATACTTGAGTATTTGTGATTTGAAATTTACGGCAGATTAAGCGGACGTAAAGTATTTTAATCGTGCGACTGAGAAAGTAGCCCGCTCGTATTTTGGATGCGAAAAATTGCAATAAATGCCATTAAATACATATTCCCCACGTCCACATTTAATGTTTGCAGAGCTTGCGTCATAAAGTGCAGTAAACAGAAATTATAACCTTTAAAAAGATAAGCTCAGACAACTTAAATTAGGTAGGGCAAACAGATAATAAAAAGAGAAACATATCTGACTGATTATATCGTAATCAACCAGTTACCACTTGATCTGATCTGACTTCTCTGATTTTTGTCGATATTACTGTGTAGCCTAAACCTTAGCAAATTTTCCCAACAATGTTTTATCCCTCAGATCAGATTCCTTCTGATCCAACCCTAATAGTTGAAATTTCTTTTTCAACTGTTCACCTTTTCTGATCAGTATCCAACTGATCCTTCCTGATCAGATGAAGTTTCCCCTTCATCTGACCTTCTTACCTGGTCAGTTTCGTAACCAATTGGTGTTGGAGATTAATCCACCAAAGTATTCTGGTGCTTCATCTCCTAAGTCCAGTAGTCCTATCTCATTGCATAGCTCTCTGAATCTAACTTCAGCTAGAGGCTTGGTTAAGATGTCAGCTCTTTGCTTATCAGTATGGATCTTTTCCATTCTGATGTTTTTATTTTCTGCATGGTCTCTGATAAAATAGTGTCTGATGTCCACATGCTTGCATCTCGTGTGTAGAAATGGGTTCTGAGTGATAGCAATTACACTATTACTGTCACAGAAAATAGGCACGTTGGTAGCTATTATGTTGTAATCCCTAAGCTGCTGACAGAGCTAGAGCAGTTGGGAGCAACAGCTTCCTGTGGCCATATATTATGCTTCAGTAGTAAATGTGGCAACAGATGTCTGCTTCTTTGAGAACCAAGAGACCAGCTTGTTTCCCAAAAACTGACAGGTACCTGAGGTTGATTTTCTGTCTATCCTACAACCTCCATAATCAGAATCAGAGTACCCACTAAGCTCTAGATTATCATCTGCTGGATACCATAAACCAAGGTTTACAGTGCCCTTCAGATACTTAAGAATCCGCTTAGCTGCTTCCAAGTGGCTTTGCTTAGGATTTGCTTGAAATCTGGCACATACACCTATTGCGAAGGTTATATCTGGTCTGCTGGCAGTAAGGTATAGTAGAGATCCAATCAAAGCCCTATACTCTTTCTGATTAGTTTTCTGACCATTTTCATCTGGGTCCATCTTGAATGAAGTCATCATTGGAATCCTGGCAACCTTGTTATTCTGAAGTCCATATTTAGCCAACATATTCCTTGTATACTTCGCCTGGCAGATGAAGATCCCAGTATGAGCTTGTTTGACTTGAAGACCTAGAAAGTAGTTCATCTGACCCATCATGGACATCTCAAATTTCCCTTGCATCAGTTTACTAAACTTATCACATAAGTTCTTGTCGGGAGATCCGAAGATAATATCGTCCACATAGATCTGAACCATCAGAATATCATCTCCATCTTCTATTCTGAACAAGGTCATGTCAATCAGTCCTTTAGTGAAACCATTTTTTTCTATCAAGAACTGGGACAATGTATCATACCATGCTCTGGGAGCTTGTTTCAGTCCATAAAGAGCTTTTCTTAAACGGTACACTTGGTTGCTCATTTTAAAGCCAGGAGGTTGTTCAACATAAACTTCCTCCGCTAGTACCCCGTTTAAAGAATGCACTCTTTACATCCATCTGATACACAATGAATCCCTTATGAGCAGCATAAACCAGAAACAGCCGAATGGCTTCCAAGCGAGTGACTGGTGTAAAGGTTTCATCATAACCAATTCCTTCTGATTGTGAATATCCCTTAGCAACAAGTGTTGCCTTATTTTTGGTTATCACATTGTGCTCATCCTTCTTGTTCTTGAAAACCCACTTAGTACCAATCACATCTTGATGAGTTGGTCTGTCTACAAGTTCCCAAACTTGATTCATTTCAAACTGCTCTAGTCTTCTTGCATGGCTAGAATCCAATTTGCATCTTAAAGAGCTTCTTCAACTGTGAGGGGTTCCTTCAAAGACAGATAACAACAATACATTGCACTTTCACCAATCTGATGTCTAGTTTTGACTTTATCAGATGGGTCTCCGATGATCAGGTCAGTTGGATGACTAGTTATCCAAGTCCTTCTTTCCCGATTATCATCAGTTTGGAGAACATCATCCTCTTCTGATAAAGATTCATCACTAGAGACGGGGAGGGGTACTTTAGTAGGGTTCACTTGGCATGGACATATCTCAGCTGATGTTGGACTCATCATATGCTGAAGTCTATCCGCCGGAACATCAGGTGTTTCCCCTGAACCAGATGGTTCAGTTGTTACTGTCTCAGCTGTACCAGCTTCTTCACTGACAGTTGTACGTACCTTAGGGTCTGACTGACCTGGTGAATCATCAAGGTCAAAGTTAGGAATGTATATAGTGAAGTATTTTGGATCTTTTTCTTTGAGCCTCAACTGATCCATTTTCAATGATTCTGGTTTATCAGGTACGTCTTGTTCTGAGACAGATTTCTCTTGTTCAGATGTTGACTCATCAAAGACCACATGATGTGTCTCTTCCACAACTAGGGTTCGTTTATTGAAAACTCTAAATGCCTTGCTGGTTGAGGACTATCCTAAAAATATACCCTAATCTGACTTGGCATCGAAGGTTCTCAACTGACTCTTCCCATTGTTGTATATGAAACACTTGCACCCGAACAGATGAAAGTAGGAAACACGAGGTTTCCTGCCCTTCCACAGTTCATAGGGTGTTTTGAAGTGAATCTTAGTCAGAGAACATCTGTTTTGCGTATGACATGCAGTGTTGATTGCTTCTGCCCATAAACGGTTTGGTGTTGCATGCTCAGCTAACATGGTGCGTCCAGCTTCTTTAAGTGTTCTGTTTCTCCTTTCTGCTACGCCATTTTGTTGTGGTGTTCTGGCAGCTGATGTCTCATGATGTATATCAAACTCAGAGCAAAAATCAGATATAAACTGGTTCAAGAATTATGTACCTTTATCTGATCTGATTTTCACTATGCTGAGACCCTTTTCATTCTTAATCTTCTTGATAAGTTCAGCTAGCTTTGTTGTAGTTTCATTCTTCTTATACAAGAATACAACCCAGGTGAACTTGGAGTAGTCATCCACAACCACTAGAGTGTATTTGCGACCACTGAAACTAAGGGGTGTAACTGGTCCAAACAAATCCATATGGAGCAGTTACAGTACTCTGCTGGATGGAGGAAAAGGATCCCTTTGAATGAAGCCTTAACTTGCTTTCCCTTCTGACATGCGGCACATGTCTGATCCCTAGAGAAAACTTCATTCGGGAGGCCCTCAACCAAGGACATCCTTACTATCTTGTTAAGAGTCTTAAAGTTCAGATGACTCATTCTCTTGTGCCAGAGCCAACTGACACTCTTGGTACTCTTAACAATCAAGCATGCATTTCTTGGACAATTTTCCCAATCTGCAGTGTAGATTGTTCCTTTTCTGGAGCCAGTTAGCAAGATCTGCTGAGTAACTCGATTTCTAATTGTGCATCTATTTGTCGAGAACTCGACACTTAATCAATTATCACAGAATTGTGATACAAATAATGTTAGTGTTAGTGTCCTAGTGCATCCCTTATGCTTCGGCTGTGGGAAGCCTCATGTATGTAATGCTATGCACGAGACCGGATATCTCCTTAGCCGTAGGCATGGTAGCAAGATATCAAAGCAACCTTGGGAAAGAGCATTGGACTGCAGTAAAGAACATTCTGAAGTATCTGAAGAGGACACGGGACAAAATGTTGATTTACAAGTTAGACAGTCTAATCCCCATCGGTTACATGAACTTCGGTACATTAAGGTTTTCTAGGAAACCATCCTCGCTGCTCCCTATCCTTTTGAATTGCGCCACCCGGCTCTGTGGGCAACCCGCGACGGCGCTCGAGTGAGCGGCCTTTCGCCGCAACTCGCATCGATCGCGCAAACCCGCGCCGCTGCGTGTTATGATGGATTAGATCTGCGGCGGCGTGTCCCGCCTTCATCGCGATTTGCGACAGTGTTCTCCATTCTCATTTTGTCTTGAGGGTGGTCGTTCACGACTCGTGTCGATACATCCCTGACTCATCTCGATTCATAGTAATTCTCCACCGTCTCAATTTTACAGACCGGTGCTCATCATTCTTCACTCGATTGTGTGGTTATGCCCTGTTTCGATTTGATTCGAGGCGGCACACCACCAAATCGATCAATTTCAGGTTGAACCCTTTTGATAGAACTCGATTCGAGGGGACCGAGGCACCGCACGCGCATCCCTCGGCTTTGCTTATGGCGGCGAGTCACCCGCACGCGCCTAGTGGTGGGGCGACTCACGCACGTATGCACTGTACCAATTCATGTTTCGTCCCTCTTGGGTTTCGCCTTACCTGTTGCATATTGATTTCGACTGGGTTCTTCTTGGAATGATTAAAACATTGATTGATCGAACCTTGATGATTAAACATGTTCAATGAATTGTTTGGAATGATTTTGACGAACAGTGTTGAATTATTGGAAGTTTTGGTTAATACTGGTTGACCCGATTGAAATACGGTTTTGGAAACCTGGCGATGATGAGGGGAAGGACTGTGCCGAATTGGATTGTTGGACAGGCCCTTCCGTGCAACTTTAGAAGTGTGCACATGAGCCCCTAACAACAAAATAATTAAAATCTAACTTTTGGAAAATTAATAAGTGTTTAATTTTAAAATTGGATTATGATTAGACCAAAGATTAATTAATTGGATTAATTATTGAAAGTTAATAATTTTAAAATTGAATTTAAAATTGTTTTTTTTAAATTCATTTTAAAAGAATTATTAAATCTCACTTGGTTAATCATTTTAATAAAACGTATTAGTTGGACTAATGACGGACTTAATTAATTGGATTAATTAAAGGTCAAAATATTAATAACGAATTTAATTATTAAAACTTGATTTTAAAATTGGATTTTAAAATTATGGTTTAAATGATTAAATGAGTTATTAATTCCCACTTGGTTAACGTGTTTTATATTCTGTTAACGCCTTTTACGTCCGCATTATAATTGTTTGGGCAGGCGGTGCCCAATACTTGTCGGACTGTATTATTGTTTGGGTAGACAACACCCATGTAAGTGTTAGTCTGTATGAAATCATATTTGGGTAGGCGGCGCCCAATAATTGCTCAAATATGATGTAGATTAACATGTTGGATCTCGATTAAGCAATTAATACCCCGCCTTTAAAAACGTTCCTCACTAAAATATGATTTTCATTTAATTGAATGATGTCTTCCATCAAAATTAAAAGTAAACCGGAGATTTCGTTCCAATGAGTATTTAAGGCCCAAGTCTTTTCCTCGGATCTACATCTAACGGGACTTTTATAGGGACACGTAGTGTCACCACTTGATGGTTGTAAATTAACTTGATTTTGTTTCACCAGCCCAAGCAGGGAAACGAAAGTCAAGGGCCATCCGATTGAACTAGGTTCAATCAACTAGGAATTGCAGTTTAGCAATTGGTTTGGAGACCTACCAGTTATGTTATTGCAGTAATCAACCCAAGCAGATATTGTAATAGTAGGAATGTGGATCCTAGTCCATTACAATTTATATCTAATATAAATTCGTACTCTTCTGATGAGGTCGTTGAGTATGTGAAAATAATGGAGACAAAATAAACAAAAAAGAAAGGCCACGTTTATTTTGATTGCTGAATATTGATCATAGGAATTATGTGTTTAATTCCCATTTTATTTTATTTCTCTTGGTTAGTTGAAATGTATAACTGTTATTGAGATGTGTTTTGAAAACAAACAAATTGGCTAGGCCAGAATTTATGGACTGACACCGAAACGTGTGTTTGGTGCTAAGGCAAGAAAAGATTGAGTATGTGTTGGACACGCTAATCCCGATTACCCTTGTAGCTGGTACTCTGAGGCAGCCACGTTTGACATAGCAGCTCAGAAGAAGCATCAAAAGGATGCTTCCCAGGCTCAGTGTGTGATATTGCTCTGCATGACTCCCGATATACATGGGCAACATGAGAAAATGGGTCCCTTCTAAATGCTCAAGAATTTGAAAGATCTCTTTGATTCTGAATCTCGTTCTGAGATTTACGAAGTGATGAGAGATCTGTTCAGATGTCGGTTAGCTAAAGGAGAGAAGATTTCACCTCATGTGCATAAGATGATAGACCTAATTGATAAACTTGGTAATTTAAGCTTTGAGCTAAAAGACCGACGTTTTCATTTATGCTATCCTCCAGTCGCTCTCAAATTCATATTTTAGCTTCATTGTGAACTACAATATGAATAAGACGGATGCGACCATGCCTGAAATTCACAACGTGCTCAAGACTTTTGAGTTCACTATCACTAAGATGGTGTTCAAAGGAAGGAGCGGGTAGACAAGGATGTGTGCCTCTACTATAAGTAGAAGAGGGCATTGGAAGAAGGACTCTAAGGTTTTGGTTGCTGAAAAGAAGAGACTAGGTGCTTATAACAGTAGAACATGTATGTTTGTTATTAAGATAAACATGTCCACTAATAGCGCTAGCTACTTGGTATTAGATACCGGATGTGGCTCTCACATTTGTACAAATGTGAAGGAGCTCACGTGTCTTAGGGCATTTAGGGCGGGTAAAGTCGTCTAACACGAGGAAATGAAGCAAGAGTTGCTAACTGAACGTGTGGGGACTTATATGTTAGACTCACCCTTTGGTTTTAGATTAGAACTTAATGATTGTCATCTAGTTCTTTATATTACTCACAACATGTATTTGTTGCAATATGGATATGATGTTCTTAACATACAAAATAAAAGACTCAAACTTAGTAATAATGAAAACCTGACTTACTTATGGCATTGTAGAACTTGATCATGTAAACGAGAAAAGAATTACAAGGTTAAGAAAGTTAGACTACTTAACCCCATTCGACTGTGAGTCTTATGGAGATTGTGAATCTTATCTCATGGGCAAGATGATCAACAGACCCTTTTCTGGGAAAGGGGTGCATGCCAAAGAAGTTCTAGAGTTGATCTACACAATGTTTGTGGATCAATGCCCACTCTAGCTAGGGGTCACTTCGGCTACTTCATCACTTTTACTGACAATTTCTCTAGATACGGATATGTGTATGTTATGAAACACAAATCCGAATCTTTTGAGAAATTCAAAGAGTATAATGCTGAAATAGAGAAGCAACTTGGTAAGAGTATCAAGACTCTTCGATCAGATCGAGGAGGTGAATACCTTAGCCATGAATTCATTGATTATTTGAAGTTACATGGAATCCAGTCACAATGGACTCCTTCCGGAATACCTCAGATGAACGGTGTGTCCTAGAGGAGAAATCGAACCCTGTTAGACATGGTGAGGTCCATGATGAGCTTCTCCTCTCTTCCGACATTCTTATGAAATATGCGTTACAAACCTCAATTTACATTCTGAATAGGATTCCATCTAAATCGGTTGAGCATGTACCATATGAACTATGGTATGGCAAGAAGCCACCTTTTACACATATCAAACATGGAGTTGCCCCGTGATTGTGAAAAGAATGCTTACCGACAAGTTGGAATCCAAAGGTGAAAAGGGTTACTTTGTGGGATATCCTAAGAAAACAAAAGGATATTGCTTCTATCCACATGAGAAACAATCAGTGATTGTTTCTAGGCAGACCAAGTTCCTCGAAGAAGACTATGTCTTTAAGGAACAAGGTCGTAAGTTGATAGAACTTGAAGAAATTCAAGAACCACAAATTAACAAAGAGACTGATATCTTGTCAAAGCAACATGACAAGGAATCAGTGGGAGCATTCAACAACTTTCATGGTGGGAGTCTTTCACTAGGTGATCATCTTCCAGCCAGTGGGAGCGTAATTGGAGTATGTTTGCCAGTGTAAGAACCTCCAAGTAGGCTAAATGAGAACATCATAGTTCAAACTCCCGCCCAAGAGCATCTGAAAGTGTAGCTCTTGAGGACTCTCCGGACATTGATGAAATCGATGCACCAAAAATTTTCATGATCAGAATGTACAGCCTGCACAACCACAGCTACGTAAGTTAATTAGGAATCGTAATCCACCCATTAGATACGGTTACCTCTTGGAGGAACTCGATAATATTGACATACTGGATAAAGACGATCCTAATACTTACTCTGAAGCAATATTAGATATTGATTCAGGGAAGTGGCATGAAGCCATGAAATCCGAGATGGACTCGATGTACACCAATCAAGACTGGGACTTGGTTGAGTTGCCTAAAGGGGTTAGACCCATATGTTATGATTGGGTCTTCAAGCGTAAGATTGAGGCAAATGGCAAAGTACAAACCTATAAAGCTAGGTTGGTAACGAAGGGTTATAGTCAATGCGAAAGTACTTACTGTGACGAGACCTTCTCACCAGTTGCAAAGATCAAGTTCATTTAAATTTTACTTGCGATAACAGCACACTGTGATTATGAGATTTGACAAATGGACGTCAAAACAACTTTTCTCAATGGAGACATTGATAAGGAAGTGTTTATGACTCAACCAGAATGTTTTACATCTAAGTCAAATTCTAATATAGTATGCAAGCCAAAGATATCCATTTATGAATTGAAGCAAGCTTCTAGGAGTTGGAATATCCGATTTGATGAAGTTATCAAGTTTTTTGACTTCATCAGAAGCTCGGAAGATTCTTGCATTAATCGTAAATGCAGCGGGAAGAATATTATTTTCATAGTCAAGTATGTCGATGAAATATTGATTTTGGGAAACAATATCCCGTTAATGCAGTCCATTAAAGATTTGTTGTTAAACACCTTCATGATGAAGGATCTTGGTGAAGCCTGCTACATCCTAGGGATCAAGATCCAAAAGGATAGATCCAAGAGGATGTTGGGGCTATCACATTCCACCTATGTAGACAAGGTGTTGAAGCGTTTTGCGATGGAGAACTCTAAGAGAGGATCTCTATCGGCAAATCATGGGATAAAGCTATCAAAGAAGGATTGTCCTTCTGTTGAAGTTAATATCAAGCATATGAAAGATGTCCCATATGCATATGCAATTGGGTCAATCATATACGCCATGGCTTGCACTAGGTCAAATGTGGTCTACGCTATCAACATCACTGGTAGATACCAACAGAATCCGAGTGAGTTTCACTGGATTGCTGTCAAGACCATTCTGAAGTATCATAGACAAACTAAAGAATGTTTCCTTGTCTATGGTGGACAGTCAGAACTAGTAGTGACTAGTTATGTTGACGCAAGTTTCCAATCCGACTGTGATGATTACAAATCACAGCCAGGTTACGTTTCACTCTCAATAATGAGGCGGTCAGTTGGAATAGTTCCAAGCAAAACGACCGCAGATTCAACAACCAAAGTTGAGTACATTGTTGTATAAGAAACCTCAAGGAGGCTGTCTGGATTTTATAGTTCTTAAGAGAACTAGGGGTAGTTCCGAGTGCCAGTTGTCTAATAAAGTTGTATTGAGACAACGCTGGTGCGATTGCGCAAGCAAAGGAACCGAGATCAACAAACTGAAACAAGCATGTACCTAGACTTATCATTTGATCCGAGAGATCATAAGGATATGAGAAATGAAATTAAAATGTATTCCCACATATTTAATTTGGAAGATCATTTCACCAAAACACTGAGTGTTCATGTACACACTAGACATTTAATGGTCTAGGGGTTAGACATGTAGGTGATTGACTCTAGTCCAAGTGGGAGATTGTTAGTGTTAGTGTCCTAGAGAAATCTATTGTAAGGACATAATACTCGATGATATTAAGTTTGATTTAATATTATAGTTCAATTAATATTAATGTACGACAATACACTTGTTTGAATATTATGTTTGATTGTTTGCATTTATTCATACAAGTGTTCCCACGAGTCATTGTTGTCATTGAGGTTGTGAGAACTCAGATGACTTAAGCATGATTCTCAAATAGCCCCAATCAAGGATCATCAAGAATGGGATATTGATGATGCAATGGAGATTGATGTGCGATCTGCATCATACTCTTAGAGAGTGTAGTAAGTGCTGGGGAATACCTTAGAGGGTATTGGTATACCCATCCGAGAAACCGTTTGATGTAAGTTCACAATATGTGTCTGCGGGTGTCTCGATTAGTGGGAGCGATGCGATACTCCTTTGACTTGAGGTCAATACGCACGACATTTGTGGAGTGATGAACTTTGACCATGACCGACGCTTGCACCAATCTATGGGTAGATATCGCTTGGATTGGGTTCGTCACGAAGTGCATGTGCTTGGTAGTTGAGCCAAGAATAGGATTCCTTCCTCAATGTGGATTTAGAGAGAATACTCATCTTCTCATCATAATTGGATCTAAGTCATCGGCCAATGCACGTCAACTTAGACTTTGTGGCTAAGGTGACATACATGATCAATTAGTATTAGAGATAAATTGATTAAGTTATTTGAATAGACACTTCATCATGTTCAAGACTTAATGGAGTATTCACGAATGAAAGGAGGAAATCGTAATAGCCCATGTTTCAGTTACAGGTAGTTGCACATTTCCTCACAACGTACCTCATATATTGAGAATGTCTGATTTATTGTCTAGGGTTCAATTAAGACAGTTAGTTTGACTAATCACTCCATATATGAGGGTCTATGGATCACACAACAAGTAATGATTGTTTACTAATTATAGTTGGTGATTAAATGTTAAATTAGATTTAATATTTAATTTATGAAGAAGAAATTAATAATAGATTAATTTGAAATTAATTATTATTAATATTTAATTAAATTGGATTTAATTAAATAAGAATTCCCAATAATAATATTTGGAATATTATTGTAGGATTTAATATATATGGAAATAAATCCTAGAGATTTGTCATATATGGAATTTAAACCCGTAGAGATTTATATGTGGGAAATAAATCTAAGAGATTTATTTAAATAAAGATTAGGGATTTTATTTCCTAATTAGATTAGCTTGAGACTTAAGCTAATCCTCTCCAATCTTTTCTTGATCTCCAAGAAATCTTGAATATATCTCCTATATTCTTTTCTCCTTAATTAAAATTTCCATAAAAATCTCCTTCCCCTTTTCTACCTATATTTTCGAAAATTACACTAATAAAGGAGTCAAGATTTGACTTCTTGAATTTATGGGATAATTATGTATTCCTACAATAATTATCTCTTTCCATAAAATATCTACAAGAAAATCAAGACAATCTTTTCTTCATTTTATAGACAAAAATTTCGAAAATATCAATTGGAAATTAGGCAAGAATATTTTCTTCTCTCTCTCATTAGGACTTTATTTTGGGCTATTTGGGGGGACATTTAGGAGAGTTAAGATTGGACCTCCAATGGACTATGAAGCTATAATATTTTGGGCCAAATATTATTCAAGTCCATTAATATTAATTTACTCCACTATAAAATTAATATTGAACTATCCATCTTAACCCATATTACGATTTCACATGTAACATGGTTCCCGGTCATTATTTCCCGCGTTTAAGATTATCTTAGTCTATTAATTAATTAAGCCACTGAACAAGCTTTATATTAATTAATATCTTTGTCCTTGGAGTAAAGACAACTCAACATTATTATCTATGCCGGAAATAAATTTCCACTTGCAAGATTTGACATGATAAAGGATATGAGCCCACCAAGGGGACAAATCAAGCAAGACGTACTTGCACGCGATTCTCCGTATTAAATGTCAACAATCGTCATGTAATTAATAATATTGCCCAAGATATAAGGTATCAAATCGCATTGACTCTCTTCCCATCATAAGTCAAAGCAATAGTTATTAATTTTACACGATCCTATTTAAGGGACGGAGATTAAGAAATAACGCACCACTGAGGTGTAATTATTGTATATTCAGTACCGAAGAATTTGTCCTCTTGTATGTCCTCATTCAGCGCACCTAAATGCACTAGTGTGATCCCTTGGTCAAGACAGGCCAATCTGGGTCTCACACTTCAACAGTTAATGATGGTTCATTCATTTCCATCTGGGTTGTGAATTTGTACTTAATTACGAGGGCTGTTAATTTGATCTTTAGTGATCGGGTATCACCAAATTAACTACAACGTAATACGTACTGTCTTATCTAACGAGTTTTCAATAAACATATATAACATTCATTCATATTTAATTCAACAATGATTAAATGATTTATTTCAGTAAATAAATAAGAAACATCAGTTTGGTTATACAAAGTAAAAGCATACTTTTCAGTATAACCCCAACAGTCATCTATCTCCTTTTGTGTCTTAGGGCACATTTCCTTGGATAGATGGATTCCATGCCTGAAAGGTACAAAACCTTTTTTGGAATCTTGCATGCTGAATCGCTTCAAGACAGTATCTATGTATGAAGCTTGTGATAAGCTTATCATCATTTTCTTGCGATCTCGAGTGATCTTGATCCCAAGGATGTGATCGTCTTCCCCTAAGTCCTTCATTCAAACTATTTTGACAGCCATGCCCTCATGTCTGACAGCACCTTTACATCGTTCCCGATGAGCAGAATGTCGTCCACGTATATAGTACTAAGAATACCAAGGCAGTTCTAACACACTTTCTGTACACACAACTCTCGAACTCATTTTGATCGAAACCGTAAGACTTTATAACCTAATCAAAACATTGGTTCCAAGCACGGGATGCTTGCTTCAGTCCATAGATGGACTTCTTGAGCTTGCAAACGAGATGTTCTTGCCCTTTTTCAACAAAGACTTTGGGTTGTTGCATATAGATTTCTTCTTCAAGACTCCCGTTAAGTTGTCTTGACATCCATTTGCCAGATCTCAAAATCAAGATGTGCAGCTATCGATAAGAGAATACGGATGGACTTAAGTATAGCTACAGGAGAAAATGTTTCCTCACGATCGATCCCTTCTTTCTGAGTGTATCCTTTTTTCACAAGCCTAGCCTTGAAGGTCTCTACCTTCCCGTCCGGTCCTCTTTTTCTCTTGTAAACCCACTTGCATCCAATGGATTTTACCCCATTAAGTGGTTTGACTAGCTCCCACACTTGATTATGATCCATAGAACCCATCTCAGCTTCCATTGCTGTTTGCCAAGAATCTGCATCCTTGTCTTGGATCACCCGTTGTAAGACCAGGGGTCTGATTCTTTATCATCGGGGGCCAAGTCCGAGGACTCTCCCATCCCAATGAATCGCTCAGGCTGTCTAACAACCTCCCAATACGACAAGGTTCCGGTTGTGTAAGTGTATTGCTTGGTATGTCAACTTGTACAGTTGGCATTGGAGTTGGCTCTCTTAGCTCGTCTAAGGTAATCTCACTTCTGGGCTTTCTATCGTTCATATAGTCTTCTTCCAAAAATCTAAAGTGCGTACTAATTACGACTCTTTGATCTCCGGGACCATAGAACATTAACCCTTTCGTTCCCTCGGGATACCCTATAAATAGCCTTAGTTCTGAACGTGGATCCAATTTGCCGGCTTCCTTGTCCAACACGTATGCCGGACATCCTCAGATTCTCATGTGTCTCAAACTAGGCTTGCACCCGGTCCATAATTCTTTATGGATTTTGGGAACCGACTTGGATGGCACCAAGTTTAGAATGTAAGTCGCTGTTTCCAAGGCGTGACCCCAAATTTGGGTAGATCCGCATAACACATCATTGATCTGACCATTTCTAAAAGAGTTTTGTTTCTTCGTTCTGCAACCCCTTTTTGTTGAGGGGTTCCGGGTGCAGTCAACTGGGATACAATCCCTTCGTTTGACAAGTAGTTCAAAAATTCATCTTGAGGTATTCGCCTCCACAATCGGATCATAGAAACTTGATACTCTTTTCCCTATGATTCTCTGCTTGAGCCTTAAATTCTTTGAATTTATCAAAGGTCTCAGATTTATGCTTCATAAGGAAATGTAGAGAGAATTACTATTAGGTTCCATTTCTACACTTTTATTGCTATAAGGTTCCAACTTTAATAAACATTACTAGTAGGTTCCAAATTTGATTGTAGTTACCTAAATACCTTTAATTTAGTCTTCTAGCTTGTGTCCAAAAAAATCCTGCACCTGCCAATTATCAAATCACATCCTGCCCAAAAACACCTTTTTCTCTAATCACCCACATCAATAATAACCGGTTGCTTTCCAAAATTAAGAGAGAGAAAGAAAGAGATAAAAAATTCAAAAATTTTTCAGAGGTGTGAGGTTAGAGAGAGAACAACGATTCCTGGCAATTCCGGCAATGATTCCGGTGTAATTTTAGTTTCCGTTTGACATTACATTTCAAACTTTGACGGATCTGTTCAGATTTTGAGATTTTGGCTATTTTTTAGTTTGTTGTGTTTGGGTTTGTATGTTTCTAGAAGAAATGGTGGATGAAGATGAAAATGAATCTGGGTTTTGTAGTTTTTTTTAAATTCAAAATGAATTTGAGAATTGGGGGTTTTGGGTTGAGGTTTTGGCGAGTGATGATGATTTGGTGGTTTTTGCTAAAATTCTGCCATGGTAAGGGAATAATGAAATTGAAAGGAAGGATCAAAGAAATTGGGGGAAAAAAGATGGTGGAAGAAGATGGATTTGAAGATGCAGATTTAAAGATGGTGGAAGAAGATGAATTTGAAGATCGTGTATTCTTTTTTCCAAATTTATATGCATATGTGCACGCATTTCGTGCATATGTGAATGTATTTCGTGCATACGTGCAAGTTTGAGGGACTCGATAAGGCGGTTTAGGAGTTTGAGGGAGCGATATTTTGCAGATTCGAGGTAAATAGAAATTCATTTGCATCTACAATGCATAAACATAATACTATGTGATTTATTTGTGAATTAAATGTGTTTAATTGATGAGATGTGATTTTGAGATTTGATTGATATTCAGTGATTATCGTGAAAGGAGCTTGTGAGCTCAAGATTTTATGTGAATTGGGTGTGTGACTTGTGAGCTAATATGTGCGGCATTGAATTGCATCATGCATGTCATGCATTAACATGAAAGTTGTTTTTATCAAAAGATGTGTTTGACCACCGATTATACACCGAGGGTGGAAGGGGCGACCTGGGAGTGGCGGTAACCAGGAAAAGCCTAGCGGCTGCCCAATGTAGGCCACCGTCTTTTGATCACACGGAAGAGGCGACCTGGGAGCGACGGTAACTAGGAAAAGCCTGGCGGTTACCCAGCGTAGGCCACCGTCTTATATGATTATGTGGGTGCTTCCGTGGGGGGACTTCTTGAGTGGACATGGGATGAAGTTTGGTGATGGATCTCGCTAGGCCGCCGGAGGGTAGATCCCTAGATTGCATCATTATGGGTATGCGTGTGGGATGACTTCCTGTGGACATGAGGGGCGCGATGGGGGGGGACCCTCGATGGGCCACAGGAGGATGGAGCCCCACGTCGGGATCATACTTATGTGGCCACTTGATTATTGATATATGATTGAGTTATGTCGGTGTATAACAGTGAGTCTGGGCCTTGCGAGTGTTTCATAAATAAATTAGTGATTTCAAAAGAGAGTGTATGGGGAGGATTTTCAGAGATTCACAACATCAGACATAATTTCTATTTACTGAGATTTGTTGGGGTTATACTGAAAAATATGCTTTTACTTTGTATAACCAAACTGGAGTTTCTTATTTATTTACTGAAATAAATTATTTAATCACTGTTGCATTAAATATGAATGAATGTTATATATGTTTATTGCAAACCCGTTCAATAAGACAGTGTGTATTACGTTGTAGTTAATTTGGTGATACCCGATCACTGAAGATCAAATTAACAACCCTCGTAATTAAGTACAAATTCACAACCCAGATGGAAATGAACGAACCATCATGAACGGTTGAAGTGTGAGACCCAGATTGGCTTGTCTTGACCAAGGGATCACACTAGCGCATTTAGCTGCGTTGAATGAGGACCTACAGGAGGATAAATTCTTTGGTACTGAATATACAAGAATTAGACCTCAGTGGTGCGTTATTTCTTAATCTCCGTCCCTTAAATAGGATCGTGTGAAATTAATAACTATTGCTTTGATTTATGATGGGAAGAGAGTCAATGCGATTCGATACCTTATATCTTGGGCAATATTATCAATTACATGACGATTGCTAACATTTAATATGGAGAATCGCATGCAAGTATGTCTTAGTTGATTTGTCCCCTTGGTGGGCTCATAACCTTTATCATACCAAATCTTGCAAGTGGAAATTTGTTTCCGGTATGGATAATAATGTTGAGTTGTCTTTACTCCAAGGACAAAGATATTAATTAATATAAAGCTTGTTCAGTGGCTTAATTAATTAATGGACTAATATAATCTTAAACGCGGGAAATGATGACCGGGAGCCATGTTATAGGTGAAATTGTAATATGGGTTAAGATGGATAGTTCAATATTAATTTTATAGTGGAGTAAATTAATATTAATGGACTTGAATAATATTTGGCCCAATATTATAGTTTCATAGTCCATTGAATGTCCAATATTAATTCTCCTAAAGGCCCCTCAAATAGCCCAAAATAAAGTCCAATTAATGAAAGAGAGAAGAAAATATTTTGCTATATTTCCATGCTTATATTTTCGAAAAATATGTGGATAAGAGGAAGGAAAGATTGTCTTGATTTTCTTGTAGATATTTTATGGAAAGAGATAATTATTGTAGGAATACATAATTATCCCATAAATTCAAGAAGTCAAATCTTGACTCCTTTAATCTTGTTATTTTCGAAAATAATAGGATAAAAAGGGGAAGAGATTTTTATGGAAAATTTAATTAAGGAGAAAAGAATATAGGAGATATATTCAAGATTTCTTGGAGACCAAGAAAAGATTTTCTTTCTTATATTTTTGACCTAAAAATTCGACCCCCTCACTCCAATATATAGGGGATGCATTTTTCATTCCCAAGTGCAATTCCATGTGTTGGAAATATTAGAAATCCACAAAGGTGGTAGCATAATATTTTTGTTTTCTCTCTTATTAAAATCGTTCGTGCGAATCCTCCCACCGGGTTACGTTCGTGGACTTTGGGACATATTTAGGAAGGCACTTTGGGTTGATCCATCGTCTCAACAGTTGTCTCTACAAGAGGTATGTAATCTCGTAACTCCTAGTTCCGCTTGTTTAGGATTTACGTGAATTACGTGTACGCATGTTGTTTAATTATTATGTTGAATTGATTTAGGATTAATTCATGTTAGTAATTATTTGTTTAATTTAAATATGTATTTAAAAATCATCTCGAATAGATCCGGACACCCTATTTTCCCAACAACTGGTATCAGAGCTCTGGTTTCGAGCTCTGATTTTTTAAATTGTTATTTAAATTGTTGAACATTAAATTGAAATTGGATAGTAGATTTGATAGATCTGTTTTGCAGGTATCCAATTGTCATGGTATTTAATGTGTTTTATTTTCATGCGTATGAATGAATGGTTTTTAATTCGACTCGTTCGGATTTATTTGTCTCGTGAGAAAATCCATGAGTAGATTAGGCTATTTGATTTGTTCAATGTAATAGACTAGTCTAGATTTAAGGTATTTATTTTTTATTAAATAAATTGTAACCTGATCGAAGATGAAGATGGAGACGAGTTAAAGACGAATCCGGAACCGTAAGTGGGCGACGACACCACCACGCTGCAAGGGCGCGGACGATGCCAAGACGATAAAGCCTAGGCACTAGGCGCCAAGGCGGATCGCCCCGGTAGGCGCTACGGACAGCAGACGCGGCGGGCGAGGGCGCCTGGAGGGGGGAAAGGGCGATAAGCGCCAAAGCGGCGCTGCGGCACGCGTCGGGCGCTCGCCGAGGTCGCCGAGGCCACCGAGAGAAACATATGGGCGACGCAGGCAGCGCACCCTAGGCGCATAAGCACGGGCGCCCGCCAAGCGCCGCGGATGGATGGGGCATCCATCCGCGAGCTGCTTGGTGTGACATTTCAAGACGGAGTTCTTTTCGAGACGAACGAGTGGGAGAAATTCAAGACGGCGTTTCTTCAAGATCAAGCCAAAGAAAATCAAACCATGACAGTTGGATAATTTGTGCCCAATGTGTTTATTTTCTGCTTTGCTTGATTTATTGATGTTGTATTTTCTTGTGCTTTGTTTAATTTGTTTAAATGTGTTTGTATGAGAATTGCTCAACGAAAAATCTCAAATTCAAAAATTACTAAGTATGTTTAATAATTAATTTGGGTTTGACACAAATTATTTTTGACCTCCATGATTTATTTATTTGTGAAATCTTTTGGAGAAATTCCCTTACGGGACGGTCAAAAGATAACTTTCACATGAATAAATTCCCAAAACGAAGTAATAATTCTGTATTTAATAATGGATATTACTTAGGTATAAAATTGATATTTATATACTTCTCCGAAGTCCCTGTCAATTTTATATTGGTCAAGTGGGAGCCGACTATTAATTTTCTTTAAAATTAAAGGTTTGTAACTGTTCTTGTTTGTAACCTGCTTGAATGTGATTTAAATGATGACCCTCCCACGAGGCTCATTTAAATCTTTTTTAAGATGTTGGCTGATGCATGTTCATATTTTTTTGAGATTTTAATATGAATCATGTGATCGAATTGTGTGATTTAATTTTGTGTTGATCTGGATATTGATACAAAAAATATGTTTATTTCAGTTCATCATGTCGTAACCTTTTAATCCACTGTTCAATATACTGAAAGATAACCTCCTCACTGGAGAAAACTTTGTTGATTGGTATCGAAAACTCACTATTGTCCTCACTGCACAAAACCATAATTGAGTTCTTACTACACCCAAATCAGAAAAGCCATCCGACGAGTCAACCAAAACGGTTAAGAAAGAATATGCTGACTGGGAGCGTTCTAACGAAATGGCGAAGTGTACCATCTTGGCTTCAATGTCAGATGTGTTGCAACACCAACACCAAAAAGTTGAGACCGCTGCGTACTAGTGTGTTGGTTAATTTATTGGTGTCTATATATATATATATATATATATATATATATATATATATATATGTGAATACAATCAGGTTATGTCTAGCGTGAAATCAGGTTTTGTTGGTGTGTGAGATGATGTTGATGTCATATTGTTTAAAAAAGAAAAAAAAAGTTATAGCAGATTTATAGACTAAATTGTGGTTATATTCATGTTAAATGGGGTTAGATAAGAGTGGTCGTGATAGAGCTCTGTCACGACCACTCTTATTTAACCCCACTTATTATAAATATAAATATAATTCGTCCTTTAATTATTTTTCTTTCGAACATTATAACACCATAACCTGATTACATACCAACATAACATGTTCCCATTCATATGTAACAAATAACAATAAACCCCAAATCAACCCAATAATAACTCACAATGAAACCCCAAGCTAACACACTAGCAATTCACAATTAAACTTCAAGCCAAAACATACTAATACGTACAAGCCCTAATAACATGCATAATATAACAACATATATCCCAAAAGAGATAAAATATAACAATGGGAGCAAAATAAGTCACGGTATGCCCAACAGGTCGTCATCTATGTACACAGCCGCTCAAAACCTGCAGGAGCTCCATTGCTTGTCCAGTAAGACCAGCTCGTCCAGTAAGACCAGCTCGTCATATCTCATCAGAATTACCTACAATGCATAAACTAGGTGAGACATATAAATCTTACTAAGTAGAAATTATGCATGATGCTGTAAATCTTTCAAAATCCTCCCCATGCACTCTCTTTTGAAATCACCAATTTATTTATGAAACACTCGCAGGGCCCCAGACTCACTGTTATACACCGACATAACTCAATCAATATATCAATACTTAAGTGGCCACATAAGTGTGATCCCAACGTGAGGCCCATCCTCCTGTGGCCCATCGAGGGTCCCCCCCATCGCGCCCCTCATGTCCACCAGGAAGTCATCCCACCACACTGACCCATAATGGTGCAATCCAGGGATCTACCCTCCAGCGGCCTAGCGAGATCCATCACCAAACTTGATCCCCAGTCCGCTCAGGAGGTCCCCCCATGGAAGCACCCACAAAATCATATAACACATAAAAAATATAGAATGCACATAATGCATGAAATATATTAACAAATGAGTAATGGGAAGCTCGGGTATCACATCCTCCACTCCTTATAGAAATTTGGTCCATGAAATTTAGTCCGTTCATCGTGTTTCATGTCTCCATAATCGTTCAAATCAGATTGCACCTATAGAAAGGATATAACTAAAACTATACTTAACTCTTTCTCAAATGTAAGTTCACATATGTATATTTGTATTGCAAATTTGATATTATCAATAGATAATTTCTTAAGCCTAATGTCATTATTAAATTTAAGCATATTTAATTTCCCGAATGCAAACTTTAATTAATTTACTATATAAAAGCATATTTTCTTCGACACTTTGGTGGGCTAAACCCTTCTGTTAATACATAATTGTTAATCACACAAATAATTCTTGCTACACAATAAAATAAAGGTCAATTTACTTGATGCATCATGCATATACACATCTATTGTTGGGGAACTGATGCACCGGGGCGTATAGATTAACGAAAACACCTTCTAAAATACGTTGATTCAACAATTGAATACTGTAAAATAGACAAATAGGAAAAACTTTTTTTCTTAATTCATCATTCAACTGAATAAATCGCTTACAAGACTGACTCTTAAATAGAATTGAAACCCTAATTAAAAGATAAACATAAATATATGCAAATAATCAAAATAAATCAAATCTAATAAATTAAAGATCCTAATTAAAACTAATCCCCTAATAATCTTGATTCTCCAAATCCGCTCATAATTATCCGAGATTGCTATCGCAATCTCGTCTCCATCATTCTCACCCTCTTTGAAACGATTCGTCCTCGAATTGAAACTGATCTCGTCTCTAGAGGAATAAAGTATAACCATTAAATAAACAAGCTCAAAAAAATTGGCAGTTCGAGTATGACTCAAAATCGTGAGGCGATAGGGTGAACTTTTCATAGCATTGCTAACAAAATAACTATCATTAACTATAAAAAAATAACAGTTATTCTGTGAGATATAACCGTCATCATCATCGAGGCGTGGTTCGTCATATGCCGTACTAAGATCCCAAGTATTTGCATTGTAATCATCAATTGGATCAAATATTTGGCACGGATCATCTTCAGCCTCGTCATCGAAAATGGGAGGCACATAATCAAGCTCTTCATCATACATATCATATATAGGTGGCTCATCATAACCACAATTGTCAAAATAAATCTCAGGCCCATCAACATTTTCATGAAAATTCTCTTCATTAGAAAAAGGCCAAAAATTTTCATTAGGAAAACTAAACTAAAAGTGTTCCAAGTTAGAATGTGTCCCAAACTGGTCATCATTAACACTAAACTGTGGCCCAACTTCGTAGTTAAAGTTCCCAGGCCCACTTACATCCTCCAAGGTATGAGGCCTCGTATGTATCATTAATTTCGCTGGCTCTAATCCACCAACAAAATTAGTGAGCCCAATGTCCACATGATTAGCTGAAGGCCATGTAGAGGGGATAGGGCGTCGGCGTTCACTTCGTCTATCCAGTCTTCATGTTCCGCAGCAGTGGCTAGAGCGGCGCGACCACTCCTCGCGTCGGAGCATGGCGACAGGGGTACGACGGCCATACGCAGAAAGCCAAAAATCGAACCAGGCGCGGCGGAGGGAAAAAGGCTCTGTTCGGCGAGCCGATGAATGGACGCAGTGGTGGAGGGGTGGCGAGGTGCAGCGAACTGGTGGTTTACTGTTTCATCTGAATCGTCATTGAAGACAGGGGATGGGACAATCGGCGCACGCTGTGTGCGTTGTCCGGTGACCCGTTGGTCGTGATCGGCAGTTGCATATAGGGTAAGCAAGTGCACGACTTTGGCCAATTGTGTTGTGAAATCGTCCAATCTTTGCGCAAGGGCGTCATCTATGTTGGATTTACAACGAGGCAACATCGTAGGAGCGTGACCTGGATCTAGATACCAAATGATGCAATAGGCCATATAGATTAATGAAAACACCTTTTAAAATACGTTGATTTAACAATTGAATATCGTAAAATAGACAAATAGGAAAAACCCTTTTTCTTAATTCATCATTCAACTGAATAAAACTCTTACATGACTGACTCTTAAATAGTATTGAAACCCTAATTAAAAGATAAACATAGATATATGCAAATAATAAAAATAAATCAAATCTAATAAATTAAAGATCCTAATTAAATCTAATTCCCTAATAATCTTGATTCTCCAAATCCGCTCATAATTATTCGAGATCGCTATCGCGATCTCGTCTCCATTAGGAACGTAACCCCAACATCTATCAGATAGAATATGTAACGTGAACAACTAAAATTTAATTCAGTATGGTCTCAATCTGTATATATAATTAATTTGTTCCATAATATGGTGTGCTTAGGAAGAAGTAAGAAATAAAAGTATATAATATATATATATATATATTGACTAGCATAGAAGCATCAGCAATTTGAGGGCCCGCTTGGTATGGGTGGGGAATGACAATGGTAATAAGTATCATTGAGGGGGTCAATCACCATGGAAATATTGATTGCATTATTGATGCTTGATTGATTGCATTGAGTTGTCTAAAATAAAATTGTCAAGCAGGATTAATGGGATTGATTACCGTTACCCACTTTCATTCCCCCAACCAAACAGGTCCTGAGTTTAATCAAATAAAAGCCTGCTTCTTATTCCCATAACCATAATTATACACAGTGTCAATTAGTTTCTTTTGCATATGAGCAGTAAAACTAAAAGGGTGGATGTCTTACCTGTGCAACTCCTCTTTATCCATT
Source organism: Stenogyne calaminthoides (assembly GCA_037126765.1). NCBI lineage: Eukaryota > Viridiplantae > Streptophyta > Magnoliopsida > Lamiales > Lamiaceae > Stenogyne > Stenogyne calaminthoides. Next base: position 16,090,105 of record JBBCBC010000023.1, on the reverse strand, counting down.
TTTTTTCTCTATTATACCTTTATTAATTCACCTTCTTATACAGAGGGTAAGGATAGTACTAAGCAAAGCTTATCCCATTCTCTCATCATTTTTTTTTTTAGCTTCCTTCCTATACAAAAATTATTTGCACTGCTCATGTTATAAATATCCTACTTAGTCATTTGATTTACTTCAAATATTAATCCATAGAAAATCTATGTATTTTTGAGAAAGTAACTCCTACTGTTTCCTCTAACAAGTGGCAAAGCTTAGAGCATCATTCAAGATTTCAATGGTCTTCCTAAACAAGATAATGTATTTAGAGGATAAAATATTTTCAGAAAGGGCAAGAACCTTGTAAAACAGAGATATACATTCGAATTTACAAAATTTTCTACCTTCATGGGAGGAGAACTAGTGTGCAAGTTATATATCATTACAAGCATCTGGAAGTCTAGTTTTCAATAAATAAAACTAAACTTGAAAATCATTTCTACAGAAAATTATCGCATGTCCTTAATCATACCAAGTCTTTGTAATTGTTAACGTTATTCCCCTCATTTTATAATAATTTATCAAGCTCTTCTTAAAATGCGAATTATTCCGAGTAGTCCAAATAGTGTCTCAAGAAGCACTAAATTACCGGATTAAATAAGTTTTAATCTTTTAGAGACCTAATTTTGATCTAGATTAAATGAAGCGACAAAGTAACTGAATTTGTAACCTATAAAATATGGTGATATTAAGGAAGCAAGTAAATATAATGGTCTAAATTTAAGCCTTCAATCTCAAACACTTAAGGGTGCCTCTCATTCATCATAAAAAAAAAAATCAGTTTTAATTTTAACACACTCAAAATTTTACCTTATGGATTACAACATTGGACATACGTATCACATATATAAGAGGTCAATTAAAAATTACCATTAATAAAGAAAATCATGACCTAATTTGGCTTGGTCCGACCCATTTTTCATTAGTTTTTCTTACTCATTCTCACGTCTCGCGGCGTTCTTGCCAATGCCTAGTTTAGGGTGTTACAATTTAATAAAATTATAGGATTTGAACAAGATTCCATCTTAAAAATAAGTCTATATCTTAAAAAATTGAGTAATTTTCCAACACCCTATTAACACACTCTTGTGATCACACACATAAGCACACGCTGTCGCGATTCAGCGGCTCAGTGACGGCAATCGGACAATAGAATGTTAGGTCGTAGTAACATCGTGTAGTGGAAGTGAGTGGAATCAATTATTACTTAAAACTAAAAGTTCATTCTAAGCGACCCATGAAATTAGCGCATTGTCATTTTTTTCCAATATCAAATCTAATAAAAGTAAAAACTATATATATATATATCAATCGAATTATTAACTAATTAAATTAACAATAAATTTACCTTCAAGATTATCAAATAATTTCCTACTCTTTTCTTTTCCAAATACTTAACGCAGCCTAATCCCCAAATATCATGACTACCACATATGTATCGCCACCTGATGCACATGAACAACCACACACGCTCACGAGCACACGCTGCTGCAGTCAACGGCTCAGTGGTGGCGATTATACACTAGTATCTTAGCAGCGATAACATTATACAGAAACAAGGTAATTGGGATCATTCTTATTGTCCATTATATATATCTTATACTTAACAAGTTTAGTTTCCTTTGTCTAATAAGTGAGCGGGAATTCAGGTATCATATAGATTTAATACGCGTCAAAGCATATTATATCATAACTTATGAAGCGTGTAACTTTATAATTTAGTTATTCAATCCTTTACATATTAATGTGTAATATTAGCATTTATAATTAAGATGGGCGATTATTTAATCCAATTATCAAACCAACTATAACTTGCATTCCTCAAGGAAAGTCCTTCAAGCACTAACACCTCAATAAAACACTAGAATTATTTGTTCACCCTCATAATAATATGACAATATCAAAGAAGAATTTATATTTCATAGTAAATAGAAAATCACAAAATAAAAATCATGAAATGCACATAATATATAACATAAAACTTACTGGCATAGCTGGGCACCACATGTTTTGAGCTAGTGTACATAGACAGTCTGCAGAATCCATACCGCGCTCTGATACCACTCTGTTATGACCACTCTTATTTAATCCCACTTATTATAAATATAAATATAATTCGACCTAAAATTATTTTTCTTTCGAACATTATAACACCATAACCTGATTACATACCAACATAACATGTTCGCATTCATATATATATATATATAATAAATACCAATAAACCAGCCACTCAAACTCAAACCCCAAATCAACCCAATAATAACTCACAATGAAACCCCAAGCCAACATACTAACAATTCACAATTAAACTTCAAGTCAAAACACACTAGTACGTACAAGCCCTAATAACATGCATAATATAACATATATTTCAAAAGAGACAAAATATAAAAACGGAAGCAAAATAAGCCACGGTATGCCCAACAGGTCGTCATCTATGTACAAAACCACTCAAAACCTGCAGAAGCTCCACAACTTGTCCAGTAAGACCAACTCGTCACATCTCATCAGAATTACCTACAATGCATAAACTAGGTGAGACATATAAATCTCAGTAAGTAGAAAATATGCATGATGCTGTGAATCTTTCAAAATCCTCCCCATGCACTCTCTTTTAAAATCACCAATTTATTTATGAAACACTCGCAGTGCCCCAGACTCAATGTTATACACCGGCATAACTCAATCAATATATCAATAATCAAGTGGCCACATAAGTATGATCCCGACGTGAGGCCCATCCTCCTGTAGCCCATCGAGGGCCCCCCTATCGCGCTCCTCATGTGCACCAGGAAGTCATCCCACCACGCCGACCAATAATGGTGCAATCCAGGGGTCTACCTTCCAGCGGCCTAGCGAGATCCATCGCCAAACTTGATCCTAGTTCACGGAAGCACCCACAAAATCATATAACACGGTGGCCTACGTTGGGCAGCCGCCAGACTTTTCCTGGTTACCGCCGCTCCCAGGTCGCCCCTTCCGCGTGATCAAAAGACGATGGCCTGGTTACCGCCAGGATTTGCCTGGTTACCGCCGCACCCAGGTCGCCCCTTCTGCCCTCGGTGTATAATCAGTGGCCAAACACATCATTTGATAAAACAACTTTCATGTTAATGCATGATATGCATGATGCAATGCCGCACATATTAATTCACAAGTCACACACCCAATTCACACAACATCTTGAGCACACAAGCTCCTTCCATGATAATCACTGAAAGCAAATGAAATCTCAAAATCCACGTAATATCCATGTATCATCAGTAAAACACATTTAATTCACAAATAAATCACATAATATTATGTTTATGCATTGTATTTGCAAATGAATTTCTACTTATCTCGAATCCGCGAAAATATCGCTCCCTCAAACTCCTAAACTGCCTTATCGAGCCCAACTATCAAATTTGATAATGATTAACCATCAATATTACTCTGATTCTACTCTATAAGCAACCTAACATTATAAATATTACATCACTTAATCAACACTTTCTATGTTTATTTTCTTTATCCTATAATTTTACGCTCATAGAGAAACCCTAATTACCCGACTTAATTCAACATGTGCCAGATAAATTAAATCTTTACAAATCGCCAAGAAACATTATTAGCTAACATATAAATATCTCATGAAATCCTAAATTTAACTCGGTTATTAACTTCGTCGAAATTAATATACATAACTCTAAGAATGCTAATTTAACTTAGCTAATATACATATAAAAAGTTCATAAAATTAAGATCTATGCATATACCTATATTGATTGCACGACCTTGACGTCGACCTCGTCTTTCTTCTGCTCCCTTTTCTTCTCTTCTCTCTCTTTCTTTTTCTTCCCTGCTAACTTGCGACCTGCCTCCCCCTCTTTTTCTTTTCTTTCTTTGCATATTACTAGCTATGTTACCGTCACAGTGATGTATTGTTATGCGTTTCGAGGATCCGCCTCAACCTTGCTTAGCTTGGAAGGTTTGTTTTAATTTTATCTCAATGTTATAATTTAGTTGTTATTACTTGCACATATCCTAATACGGTAGTTCCCTTACCTATCACATGCTAGTATATATGTGCACTAATATATATGTACGCCTAACATCATACACATGATATACCATACTAAGTATGTATATATATTAATATACATATATTTATTTTAATTTCTATATCTAACCAATAGTATTATTTAATTATTAATTTATTTACACTTAATATATATACAATAATTAAATAATTTTTTAATGTGCATTCAAATATCACTAAACCCCAATTAATGTAATCCCAACAATTAATTATATAAGGATTTTCTCACCACTACGCATGTATGTGTATAACAAATAATTTAACCTTTAATTCAATTCAAACACATAATAAATAATGCAAAATCACAAATAACACATAAATAATATAGAATGCACATAATGCATGAAATATATTAACAAATGAGTAATGGGAAGCTCGGGTATCACAAATGAACCATCTTGAACCAATCTTTGGATCCTCTTTGGATTAATATGACCTAGTCTTAGATGCCATAGAAGTGTTTCGTTCACGTCTGCTGAACGTTTTCTTTTATTACTTGAAATAGTCAATGTGTTATATGATGCATTTCGTGAGTGGTGTGCACAGTTAATTGTATAGAGATTATTCGACAACGTTCTATGACAGATAAACTCATTATTTAGAGCAATGGTAACAACTCTATTAAAAGTAACCAATTATCCATCATAAAAGAGTTTAGAAATTGAAATTAAATTCTTTCTAAAACTAGAAACGTAAAAAACATCTCTTAAAATTAAAACTTTATCTTCAAAAGATAGTTGCACTTCTCCCACTGCTTCAGCTGCCACTCTCGTAGCATCGCCCAGTGTGATGAGGATCTCGCTCCCACTAAGTTACCGGGTCCGCTTGAACCCCTGTAAAGTGAAACAAACATGATCAGTGGTTCCCATATCCACCACCCACGAATGGGAAGCATACACCGCTAAAAAACTTTCAACAACTAGTGCATGAGTATTACCTTTCTTTTCCGCACGTTTAGGCTAAGAACAGGCCAACCGCCTATATCCTTTTTCACCGCAGTTAAAACATTTCCCCTTAGCTGGCTTCTTGACTCCTCCATTTCCTTCACCTTCTCTTTGCCCTTGACAACACTTGAGTTTGCTTGGCTTTGGCCTTTTTTCTTCTTCTTGTTCTTACCACCCCTTGGCCTAGAAGAAGAAGAAGTATCATTTGCCACCAAGGCCTGATTCTGTTGCCTCAATATCGCCTCTACCGAGACTAAAGCTTGTAACAGATCATGCAACGTGAACTTTTGATTTTTAATTTGGTAATTCAGCCTGAACTGCACAAAACTTTTCAGCAGAGAATGGAGTATGAAATCGATCTGGGTCTCGATATCATATTCGACACCAAGAACCTCAAGTTTATTTAGGTGCCATCATTTGGAGAACGTGCTCCCTAACGGGCGTTCCCTCCACCATCTTCATTGAGAGTAAGTCTCTCATGGTGATCTGACGAGTCACACGGTTCTGATGTTGGAACTTCGCTTTAAGACTTTTCATGATATCTGCAGCAGTTTCAATGTTCTGGTGTTGGTGTTGCAACACATCTGACATAGAAGCCAAGATGGTACACTTTGCCATTTCATTGGAACGCTCCCAGTCAACATAATCTTTCTTATCCGTTTTACTGGACTCGTCAGTTGGCTTTTTGGGTTTGGGAGCAGCAAGAACCCAGTTATGATATTGTGAAGTTAGGACAATAGTAAGTTTTAGATTCCAATCAACGAAGTTTTCAGTAAGCAAATTGTCTTTAAGTATATTGAATAGTGGATTAAAAGGTTGCGACATATTGAGACTTAAAATAAACATACATCTTATGTCAATATCCAGATTAATAAAAATAAAAAAAATAACATAATTCGATCACATGAATCAAATTAAAATCTCAAAAAAAAAATGAACATGCATCAGCCAACATCTCAAAACAGTTTAAATAAGTCAAGTGGGGTGGATCATTATTTAAACACATTTAAGCAGGTTACAAACAAAGACAGTTACAAACCTTTAATTTCCAAATTAATAGTTGGCTCCCATTTGACCAATATAAAATTGACAGAGACTACGGGGAAGTATATGCATATCAATTTTATATCTAATTAATAACCATGATTAAATACATAATTATTATTTCGTTTTGAACGAGCTTCGTGGGGAGGGTCATCATCGCACTAATAATAATTCACAATCATCCTTTAGGAATTCATTCATGTGAAAACTATCTTTTGGCCGTTTCGTGGGAGAAATTTCTCAAAATGAATTCACAAATAAATAAATCATGGAGGTCAAAACTAATTCAATTTTATTATCCGGAATAAAATTGTCAATTAATTATCTTAAAATACTTAGTAATTTTCGAAAGTGAGATTTTTCCAAATAATTTCTCATGCTTCGCATATTCAAGCATGAAAATAAAGCAATCATCAAAAAAATAAATTTAACATATTGGGCACATATATCTAATTGTCACGGTTAATTTTTGTCATGTCTTGATCTTGAGAAATCATCTTCATAGCCTTCATCGTTCGTCTCGAAAAGCTCCCACTCGACCGCAATAAATTTTTTAAAACGTCCTCCGTCAAGGTACGAGACGACGTCCGGCAACGGGTAGCTCACGGCCCGAAACGTGTATCAATCGCTCGCCATCCCATCCCATCGCCCGTGGCTATCGACCGACGTCGTGTTGCGTAAAAAGGATCTGCGTCTTGCCCCGTCGCCGCCCTACGCCCGCGTGCCCAGTGCTTTCTGTAGCGTGGGTAGCCGTCGCCCAAGGTCACCGCCTCAAGTCCCGGCTTCACTTCCGACTAAAAGCGCGTTCCCGTGCACGTCCCTCGCCAAAGTCTCGACCGTGCGTGTCCAGCTCTACCCCGTGAGCGACCACCTTGCACGACGTGCGGTCGCTAGGCCTTAGGCCTAGCCCGCACGCTTGCTTTGGCTCGCGTACGTCTGGGCACTTGGTAGCCTGTCTTTAATTCTTCGTCTCCATCTTCATTTTCCATCCGGTTATAGTTTATTTACAAAAAATAAATAAATCTATATCTAGACTAGTATATTACATTGATCAAATCAAACAAATCCTAATCTACTCGTGGATTTTCTCACGAGGCAAAATGAATTCGAACGAATCGAATTAAAAACTACAATTATATGCATGCATAATTAAACAATCATCAAATACCATGACAATTGGATACCTGCAAAAAGGATCTAGATATTCTACTATCAAATTTTAAATTTCATGAAACAAACGAATTAAAGTACAATTAAAAAATCAGAGTCCAAAATCGAGGCCCTGATACTAGTTGTTGGGTATTAATTGCCCGGATCTATTCGAGATGATATTTAAATATAAATTTAATTCTTACAATTATTACTAACATGAATTAATCCTATATTAATTCAAATAATAATTCCCACAACAATCATGAACATAATATAATCACGTAAGTCCTACGCATGCGGAATTCTAGGAATTTACGCGGGCGTACCTTTTGAAGAATCAACGCGGAGAAGATGAGTACCCATTCAACGAACAAGCCCAAAGTCCTTCTAAAATATTTTCACATCCTTGTTCGATAATCCGATGGGAGGATGCTCACGAACAATTAACAAAAGGGAAAAAGAAAAATATGTTGTACAACTTTTGTGAATTTTTAATTTTTCCAACTCATGAACTCTGTTGCTGATGAAAAATTCATCCTCTGTTTATAGATAAGGAGGGGGCGAAAATATTAAGGAGTTTTAGATATGGGATGAGCCTTTTCTTGTCCCGCAAGAAACTTGAATATATCTTAATATTTTCTCTCTCCTAAAATAAATCCCAACAAAATCCTACCTCCTTATTTAATGTAATTTTCGAAAAAACTAAGAAGGAAAGAAATAAGATTTGAACTTTTCTTGAATTTATGAGATAATCTTATATTCCAAGAATACCTATCATTTTCCATAAAATCTTTCCAAGAAAATCAAGAAATTTTTTTTCTCTCTCTTCCTTTTTATTTTTAAAAAATAATGAGGAAAAATAGGCAACAATTATTTCTTTTATTTTAATCATCTTTTTCAGTTATTGGACTTTATATTGGGGTACTTGAGGGGCCTTTAGGAGAATTAAGATTGGACCTTCCAATGGACTCTGAATTATCAATATTGAGCCACAATATTATTCAACCCATTAATATTAATTAATTCCACTATAAAATTAATATTGCACTATCCATTAATTCCCATGTTTAGGATTATCTAGTCCATCAATTAATTTAAGCCAATGAAAAGCTTTATATTAATTAATATTTTTTTCCTTAGAGTAAGAACAGTTCAACATTATTATCCATACCGGAAACTAAACAATTTTCTCACTAAAACACGAGCCAAAAGTGAAATGGCAAAACAAAATCAGGATGGAGGTAGTATTGTTATTCCGATAAACAATTGAAACTTAATCTCAAGTATTTTTCATGGATAATATCATTGATTATCAAATTAATGCTACATATATTTCAAATTGTTAAGATGGATATAATTTGGAATTGACAACACACGCTAATGAAAGATGGACTCCAACACGAGTTAGTGAAAAGTGATGGAAAGATCCGTTATTTTATTGCATATGGTTGACAATACAATTTAATAATTTATTGATAATTTGTGTTCGATAAAAAATAATTAAATTGCTGAAAGTCATGATTTCTATATCCAAATCTATTTTACTTTTCTTAATTGAACATGATCTCCAATGTGTATGGACTTGAACCCGAATTGGTAAGCTAAGATTAATGTACAAGGTATATATATTTGATTTCATAATTAAAGTTATATCTAACTTTTTAATTGAATTTTTTTTTGTGTCTTTATAACAAAAATTACCTAATGTAGGTCCCGAACGGGTTTCAGTGAGGGTTGAAGTCTAGAGGGGAGGGGTGAATAGACTTCAAAAATTTTCTTGGATCAGATGTGATTTGTACGTATGTCTGATCAGAGTGCGATGTGGATCAGTTTGGACTGATATCTGACTTGCTGATTTGCTGGTGCGGAAGATTAGTTAACTCGTGTAAAAACCAGTTTTACTCAAATAAGGATTCTGACCAATCTAGTATTGATCAGATGACAAAGGTGTCAAACTGATCAGATCAGTAGCTTGATGCTAATCTGATCCAGGTACATAATATGCATGCAGATAACAAGAGTAATGTGCAAGTAAGTGTAAAGAAAAGTAAAGGCACACAAATTTATAGTGGTTCGGACAACTTGTCCTACGTCCACTCTTCCCTATCAGCAGGGGCACCAACTTAACCAACTGGACTTAGTTTAATGTGTTAGTCCAACACAGTACAACCAACAGATATTTCACGAGTTCTCACTCAACTAATCCCAGAAATCTGATCTAGAAACCCTAGACAGAAATCTTGCTATAACAAACTTAACCTAACTTTTTTTTGGGTATAAGATTTTTGTTGTTCCAACTGGAATACTATCCTACCTTTTAAGTAGCCTGAAATTAGAGGATAAGTATTCTATGCTAAGAAATATGGGATGAACACTTAAGAATAAATCTTCGATTTTGTATTCTTCGTGCGGAAATTGCTTGTGCTTGAGCTTGATGATAATTTCCGTGCCCTTACTCTGAAGGTTGATCCCATATTTATAGGCCCGATTTCGAGTTAGCCGTAGGAGAGCAATTTGAACTTCGATCTATTTTAGGTAGGCTTGCAGGCTTGATTTGATGTGCTCAGAAAGGCCATGCCGTCTTCGTGCAATATTGTCCTTTCTAGCCGTTGGCATTGATACACCATATCCTGCATTCTTCAGAACCGTACATATGTGTTGACTTCTAAGTGGCTAACAAGTACACTTATTCGGAGCATTGAAAAGCCATCAGTTTAAACATTCTTCTGGTCTGAACCACTTCGTATGCTTTAAGGATAAGATGAAATGCTTATCACGGTTCTTACTTAGCCTCAACTGATCTGTAGTCCATGAGATCAGTAGACTTGAGTCTTCTGATGAAGTTATCTTAGCTGCAACCTATCGACTCTGCTGATGTCTTTATAGAATAGATTTTCTGATGAGCTTCAGATCTTCTTTATGATCTTCACTGCTTATCTTCACTTTTGATCTTCACTGCTTCATATTGAGTTCCCCCTCAATATGTGATCTAGTCTAATTCTTCAGCTGTCTAACATGTTCAGCTGACTTCCTATCTTTTCATCAGTCGACTAACAGGTTCGACTGGTCCTATTACAACTGTTTTGGAACTTCCATCAAAACTACAAATTTCCCAACACCTAAATTTTATGTGACTCTACAATTTAACTCATTAAAAGAAAAGGAGTCCTGTGCAAGACCGTCTCATACATGAGACGGAGCTCTACCTTCACATTTACACCCCACTTTGATTTAAAATATGACTCATGTATTGTCAAAAGTTCATGTACCATATCATATACATGTGTTAGGAACCCGTCTCATGAATAAGACCGTCATATTGATACCTTGTTTGTGGAAAAGATAGATCTTAGTTATCTTTAATGCATCGTGCAACATTGCTGATTCAACCCCTCACTGGTATGTGGATTCGGGCGCTTCAGCTCATATGACTGCTCAGACATCTGCCCTCGATTCTTATGAACCGTATTCTTGTAATGGTTCTGTTATTGTTGGTAATGGTAATATTTCATCTATTTCGCATGTTAGCTCTATTGAATTATCTCGTAATGTGCATTTATTGGATGTTCTGGTGGTTCCTCATATTACTAAAAACTTATTATCCATCAGCAAAATGACATCTTATTATCCAGTTGATGTTGTCTTCTCTGATAAATCTTTTGCGGTTCAGAATCAGGTGACAAAGAAAGTACTAGCTCACGGTAGATGTGAAAGGGGAATATATGTTTTGGAACAGGGAAGTACAACTTCTGGAAATAAAACAGGCGACCTTTGCCTTGGATATACACAGTGCACCTGGTCCTGATGGACTTGGCGGCTCCTTCTACCAATCTTGTTGGGACATACTTGAGAACGACATGGTGTTGGTGGTACAAAATTTCTTTCATCATATGGTTATTCCGAATGAAGTTAATGCTAGCTTGGTCACTCTAATCCCTAAATCTCCAGATGCCAACAAGGTTGAAAACTTTCGGCCCATCGTCATGGGAAACTTCATGTTTAAAATCTTCACCAAGATCCTTGCTTCACGGATTGATGTCTTTATCGGTCAGTACATCTCCCCATTTCAATTTGGATTTGTACCAGTATGTAGCATTCACACTTGTGTAGCACTTGCATCCGAAGCGGTAAATTGTTTCGATAAGGGCCATGTCCCGAATATGGCGGTGAAAATAGACATGACTAAATCTTTCGACACCATTTCGTGGTCTTTCCTCCAAGCGGTTCTTCAAAAGATTAGCTTTTAGGATAGATTCTTCCAGATGATGACATCTATTTTGCATTCCGGTTGTCCATTCTTATTAACGGATCCTCGTATGGTTATTTTAGTTGCTCTAGTGCGGTTCGATAGGGAGACCCTCTCTCCCCGATCCTTTTTTGCATTACTGAGGATGCCTTGGCTAGATTTATGGATTACGAGATTACTATGGGCCATATCTGGGTTAACCATCGATTGATGAGATATCTCTTCTATGCTGACGACATCATCTTCTTCATTATTGCCTCTAAAGACAACATCCGTGCTCTACATACCATACTACATGCTTATGGGGAACTATCAGGGCATATTTATAGCCCACAACTTACTAAAACGACCGATGTTCATGCAACGTACAATGGGTATCCATGCAGGGAGTCTACCATTCACGTACCTCGGGTCCCTATTTTCAGGGGTTCCCCTAAAGTCACTCATCTTGCGCCACTCGCCAATGCGGTTATTAGCAGATTCAGCAAGTGGATTGATAATTCCCTATCCATGGTGGGTAGGGTTTGCCTCGTTAATTCAGTAATAGCAACTTCAATGGTACATTCGATGATGGTATATAGATGGCCTAGAGAGCTTATCTCGAGGGTTGAAACTGCTATACGCAACTTCATCTGGAAAGAAGACATTCACAAGTCGGGATCCATGCGTATTGCTTGGTCCCGTTGCTATGCTCCGACTCACGAAGGGGGCTTGGGTGTTTGATCAGTTCGAACCGCTAATGAATCTTTTCTCAGTAAGCTTGCATGGGACATTATGGTCGATACTAGTGTCTCAGCCAGCATCCTTCACAACTGGTACTTTAAATCGGACGGCTCTCCACGTAATTGTAATCAGATCTTGTCACTTTACTCTGGTATCAAGCGGCATGCCACGAGATTACATGAACGCTTTGCATGGGTGGTAACGGGAACCTCATCTGTTAACTTTTGGAATGACAACTGGCTGGGGTATTGAGAGAATTCCGTCTCATCTAAAAGCTCGAGCTTGTAGAGAGGGTCGGGAATAATCTATTTATTTAATTTGAATCGAACCCACAACTTGGGCTCTGATACCATGAGAGAATTCCGTCTCATCTAAAAGCTCGAGCTTGTAGAGAGGGTCGGGAATAATCTATTTATTTAATTTTCCTCAACACTCCCCCTCACTCGTGGGCCGAATCATTGCCTCTACTCTCTGGAGAGGAGGCCCAACAGAGGGGACAATTTAAATGGGTGGAGTGCTTCCACGGGAATCGAACCTACAACTTGGGCTCTGATACCATGAGAGAATTCCGTCTCATCTACCGTCTCATCTAAAAGCTCGAGCTTGTAGAGAGGGTCGAGAATAATCTATTTATTTAATTTGAATAGAACCCACAACCCGAGCTCTGATACCATGAAAGAATTCCGTCTCATCTAAAAGCTCGAGCTTTTAGATGAGACGGAATTCTCTCATGGTATCGAGAGCCCAAAGTTGTGGGTTCGATTCCCGTCAAGCACTCCACCCATTTAAATTGTCCACTCTGTTGGGCCTCCTCTCCAGAGAGCAGAGGCAATGATTCGGCCCACGAGTGAGGGGAAGTGTTGAGGGATATTAAATAAATAAATTATTCCCGACCCTCTCTACAAGCTCGAGCTTTTAGATGAGACGGAATTCTCTCAGGTACATCATTTCAGATTCGATTGGTGTTCCACCAAATGTTAGGGTGCACTTAACAGGTTCGATACTGGACTATTTCTACGACGGAAAATGGCACTTCAGCAGAAACTTCATTTGTAGATTCACCAGAGTGGTCATCGATGTTCTAACTATAGGCTGGCCACTGACCGGGATACGCGTGTTTGGCCGTCTTCCATCTTCGGCTCGTACTCATCTAGAGAGGCTTATGAGGAGCTGCGACCCAAACTTTTGCAGGTGAGCTGGGGATCGTGGATATGGGCTCGGTTTATCCTCAAATGCCGCAACATGGTAATATGGAGAGCTTTACACGAGAAGCTACCCATGTCTTCTTACTTCGCCTGCTGAGGAAGGTCGGGCCCTACCATTTGCCCCCTTTGCTATAATGGCAAAGATACAAACAAGCATATCCTTTCGACTTGTTCTTTCACTTTACATCTTTACAAGGATTTTACTCGTATTTTTGATGTAACTCTTTGCTTTGAGAATGGTTTAGTGTCCACCAAACAGATCGTAAACTTATGGAGGTTGGCCTTTGTCACGCTCATCTGGATTCCACCTCGTCCGACTTGGTAATAAGCAAACATTGATGGTAGCGCTACCTCCAGCCTGGGCCACATGTGTGCGGGGGTGGTGTTTCGAACGTTTCGAGGGTTTTTCATGGCTGCCCTTTCCCAACCTTTGGGCTGGGGGTTTCCCATGGAGGCCGAGATCGCTGCGGGCCTCCTCGCCATTATCTACGCCCATTCGAGATGCTGGACAAACCTATGGATCAAAACAGACTCCCTGTTAGCCATGCACGTCCTATTGCATGGAATATCACCTACCCTTGGGAGGATCTGGTCGCTATGGAACGAGGCACTATACCTTCGCCGCGACATGCATATTAAAGTATCCCATATCTACCGGGAAGGGAATGCTCCTGCCGACCTCATATCCAAGCTACATGAAAGAAACATGTGGGAAGGCAGTTGCCCAGATTTTCTCTGTTCCAGCTTACACTAAGATTTATACACGAAATTCTTCAGTCACTCGCGTTCTTCATAATGATGTACTTTCTGATTTTCTAGTTTTGGTCATTATGCATTTATCCCGATAAGGGATTTATATTACTTTGTTCTATTGGGAGATTAACTTCGTGTTGCGGGTTGATTCTCTGTAGAGGGGTTACCTTTTTCCCTTTACCAAGGGGGTTTGCCCTAAAGAGGGTTTTACCTTGGCAAGGTTTTCGGAGCCCCAGCCTCTAGATCGACATGTGATCTTATGGCTTTATGTTTTTCTTTTCTTTTTATATATTAGTATATTTAGAACAGGGAAGTACAATTTGGTTGCAGCTCTTCGGACCAAGAACTTGAAGGCTAGTTACGATTTGTGGCATTTACGTTTGTGTCATGTTCCTTTTTTCGTTATTTCTATGTTGAATAAAATAGGACAATTGTCAGTTGCTTCTTTATTACACAATCCCGGTGTTTGTTCCTCTTGTCAGTTGACAAAGAGTAAACAATTATCTTTTCAGTTGAATGATAAACGTGCTTCTCATATTCTTGATTTAGGGCATTGTGATTTGTGGGCCCTTGCCTTTATTACTACTTCTGATGGGTATCCTTATTATGTGGCTTTTGTTTATGATTATTCTCATTTTACGTGGTTGTTTCTGTTATGGGCAAAATCTGATTTTTATGAAACTCTCGTGTGATTTCATAGTTTTGTTTTCAACTAGTTCTCCACTACTGTGAAGGTTTTTCAAAACAATGGTGGTACAGAATTTCTTAATGCTCGTGTTAGCATTTTTATGACTTTGCATGTAATATATTATCAAATTTCTTGCCCATATTCTCCTCATGATAATGGACGTGTAGAACATAAGCATCGTCATATATCTGAAACAGGTTTACACATGATGTTTCATGCTCAGGCTACAACTGGTTTGTGGTTCGATGCCTTTGCTAGTGCTGAATATGTTATTAATCGGCTACCTTCAGCTCTTTTAGACGATAAATCTCCTTTTGAGCTATTGTTTGGTTATACTCATAATTATGTGAATTTCAAACCCTTTGGTAGTCGAGTATATCCTTGTCTATGAGATTATGCTTCTAATAAACTGGCTCCTTGCAGTAGTCAATGCATTTATTTGGGGTACAACAACCCTTACAAGGGTTTTCGATGTTACGATCCTGAGATATCTCATATATTTATCACGTACCATCCTCAGTTTGATTAGTGATTATATCTTTTTTCTGCACACAATATTGATCAGCCACCTACAAATGATATTTCTTGTTTTCTGGATGTGGAACCTAGACCTTCCTATCTACATTTGTCTTCAGCCTATTGTACCTCCATCATCCTATACTCCTTCCCATGCATCTCCTCTTCCCGACGATGATGTCCGCCTCCGGTGCATTTGCCACCACCTATTGCACCTCTGCCTCATCATGTTGAACCGGTCCCACCATCGGTTCCAAAGGCACCTATTCACCAGGCCCCTATTCCTGCTTCTTCTCATCGCATGGTTACTAGTGCAAAGGCAGGAATTTTCAAACCTTGATATCTTGTTGATCTTGCATGTACAACACCGTCTCTACATTGGCTACTTCTAATGAGCCTCGAGGCTTCAAATCTACCTCAAAGCACTTGCATTGTCTCAGTGCGATGGAAGAGGAGATTGATGCACCCAGTTCTAACGAGACATGAGATTTGGTCCCCCGGCCGCCAGATACAAATATTGTTGGGTCAAAATGGGTCTTTAGAATGAAGTTTCATGCTGACAGCTCTGTTAAACGTCACAAAGATCGCCTGGTTGATTAGGGGTTTACTCAAATCCCTGGAATAGACCTTCATCATATCTTCAGTCTTATTGCCAAAGTTGCCATTGTTCGTATTATTCTGGCTCTTTCGGTTCAACATAAGTGGCCTCTTCATCAACTTGATATAAAAAACGTCTTTCTCAATGACGTCCTGGAAAAATCTGTATTTATGGCTCAACCTTTGGGTTTCATTGATCCTCGTTTTTTTTATCACGTCTGTTGTCTGAAGAAGGCTCTTTATGGACTTCGCCAGGCTCCACTTGCTTGGTTTCAGTGGTTTAGCACCGTACTACAATCATCTATCTATTACTATATGTGGATGATATTATTGTGACATGAAATGATTCAAGTGAAGGGGTGCGATTGGGGGGAAAGCAGGCATCCATCACGAGATACTAGGTTAGTGTTAGTGTCCTAGAGACAATCTATTGTAATTAAATCTAATTATTATTAATTAATTAAATAGGATTCCCAAATTGTTAGTGGAGATTAATACCCCGCCTTTAAAAATGATCCTCACTTTTTCATTAAATTGAAAATATGTCTTCCATCAAAGTTAAAAGTAAACCGGAGAATTCGTTCCAATGAGTACTTAAGGCCCTCGTCTTTTGCTCGGATCTACATCTAACGGGACTTTTATAGGGACATGTAATGTCGCCGTTTGATGGTTGTAAACCAACTTAATTTTGTTTCGCTATCCCTCGCAGGGAACAAAAGTTAAGGGACATCAATCGAACTAGGTTCGATAAACTAGGAATTGCATTTTGACAATTGGTTTGGAGACCTACCAGTTATGTTGTTATAATGATCAACCCTCACTGGGATTATGATAGTAGTAATGTGGATCCTAGTCCATTACAATTTATATATTTGATATAAATTCGTACTCTTCCGATGAGGTCGTTGAGTATGTGAAATTATGGAGACAAAATAAACACAAAAGAAAGGCCATATTTATTTTGATTGCTGAATATTGATCATAGGAAGTATGTGTTTAATTCCTGTTTTATTTATTTTTCTTGGTTAGTTGAAATGTATAACTGTTATTGAGATGTGTTTTGGAAACAAACAAATTGGCTAGGCCAAATTTTTTGGACTGACACTGAAACATGTGTTTGGTGCTAAGGCAAGAAAAGATTGAGTACGTGTTGAACACGCCAATCCAGGTTACCCCTGAATCTGGTTCCCTGGGGCAGTCACGTTTGACGTAGCAGCTCAGAAGAAGCATCAAGAGGATGCTTCCCAGGCTCAGTGTGTGATGTTGCTCGGCATGACTCCCGATATACATAGGCAAAGTGAGAAAGCGGGTGTCTTCTAGATGCTCAACCATCTAAAGGATCTCTTTGATTCTGAATCTCATTCTGAGATTTATGAAGTGATGAGAGATCTGTTTAGATGCCGGTTAGCTAAAGAAGGGAAGAGTTCACCTTATGTGCTAATAATGATAGGCCTAATTGAGAAACTTGGTAATTTAGGCATTGAGTTGAAAGACCAACGTTTTCATTTATGCTATCCCCCAGTCGCTCCCGGTTCATATTTTAGTTTCATTGTGAACTAAAATATGAATAAGGCGGATGCGACCATGCCTAAACTTCACAATGTGCTCAAAAATTTTGAGTTCACTATCACTAAGATGGTGTTCAAAAGAAGGAGCGGGTAGACAAGGATGTGTGCCTCTACTGTAAGTAGAAGAGGGCACCGGAAGAAGGACTGTAAAGTTCTGGTTGCTGAAAAGAAGGCACTGGGTGCTTCTGGCACTTGAACATGTATGTTTGTTATTAAGATAAGCATGTCCACTAATAGCGCTAACTGCTTGGTATTAGATACCGGATGTGGCTCACACATTTGTAAGAATGTGAAGGGGCTCATGTGTCTTAGGGTAGTTAGAGTGGGTGAAGTCATCTTACACCTGGAAATGGAGCAAGAGTTGCTACTGAATGTGTGGGAACTTACGTGTTAGACTTACTCTTTGGTTTTAGATTAGAACTTAATGATTGTCATCTAGTTCCTTCTATTACTCGCAATATATATTTGTTACATTGTGGATAGGACGTTCTTAATATACAAAGTAAAAGACTCAAACTTAGTAATCATGAAAACCCAACTTACTTATGGCATTGTAGACTTGATCATGTAAACGAGAAAGGAAATTGCAAGGTTAAAAGAGTTAGACTACTAACCCCATTTGACTTTGAGTCTTATGGAGATTGTGAATCTTGTCTCATGGTCAAGATGATCGATAAACCCTTTATGAGAAAGAGGTGTATGCCAAAGAAGTTCTAGAGTTGATCCACAATGACGTATGTGGACCATTGCCGACTCTAGCTAGGGGTCACTTCAGTTACTTCATCACTTTTATTGGCAATTTCTCGAGAGACGGACATGTGTATCTTATGAGACATAAATCTAAATCTTTTGAAAAATTCAAAGAGTACCAAGCTGAAGTAGAGAAACACCTTGGTAAGAGTATTAAGACTCTTCGATCAGATCGAGAAGGTGAATATTTTAGTCATTCTGAAGTTGCATGGAATCTAATCCCAATGGACTTGTAACACCCCGTCCAAGTTTTAATAAGAATAATAAAAGAAATGAGTTTAATAAAAGGAATATTTAATTTAAGGTTTTTCCTAATGATTTTAGAGCGTATGTATTTGCAAAGGTTTTGATTTTTCAGGGAACGGACGAGCACTTTGAACCGAGAGCACTCCTAGCACTGTAATGGAATATTTTAATTAAGGTTTGATCATAAGATATTAATTAAAAGGTATTAGTTTCAATTTAAAGAAAGAAAATTTAATCTTTCAAAGGTTTTTAAATTTAATAATTAAATAAATAATTTTCGTCTCGGAACGTGACGATTTAATTGCTAAAAGTTCTAAACAATTAATTCTAACGAAGCCGTGAATTTTAATTAGCGAAACCACAAATTTATAATACAGATATGAGGTGTGATTAATACTGAGTAGTAATAAGCATCCCACTAAACAAATATCTTCCCTTAATAATTCTTACTCACAAGAAATACATGGTCACAAATTAACTATCATTAGTAGTTGATTAACAAAAATAAATTGGAAATTCCTCCCCTTCTTTCCCAACACCATCGATCCCACTCTCCTTCCATTCTATAAATAGAGCAACATTCCTCACCAATTCACAACTTTGCTTCCAACAAAAACATGCCCAAACGCTGCCATTTTATCTCCACAATCTAAGCAAGGAGCTCACTTTCTCCTTTCTCCTCCAAACCCATCATCATTGTCAAGTTCATCATCATCATCGAGCTCATCATCTTCATCAAGCCGAAGCTCTTCCTCAATTCAAGTGTTCCTTTTGAGGTAATCTTGAAACTCATGAGAAATAAGAAGAACACCTCTCTTATTTCTTCATCTTGCTTACTTTCCATCTCTTTTTCTTTAATTCAAAGCCAAGATCGTCTTCTCCAAGTAACTACGAGACTCCCCGACGTCCTACTTCTCTAAAAACGTCCAAGTTCTAGGCTTAATCAAGAAGAAAGCAACAAGAGGTAATTTAACAAACCCGTTTCAAAGTTATTCTCGTTCATATGTTCGGCGAAGATATGGAGTGCTTAAACGTGTTGGAAATTGCGAGTTTAGAACTCCTATGTGTTGCTTGAAGTACATACTTCATGCTCGTATTTTTGTTTTTAAAAAATTGTACCGTTATGCTGCCGAAATTTACGCTCAAATATTTCAAGTTTAAATGTCAAAACTGTTTCCGACTGATTTTCGGCTACGCCGTCGAGTACTCTTTTGTACTGGAAATTTATGTTTTAAAACACCTAAGTTCTCTCTTATATGTGTAGTACATAATCGTAGTCTCGGTATTCAATTTTGGTGTCGTTACGCTACTCGTTTTTACGCTCAAACAGGGTCGCTCAAAACTGGAATTTCGGGGAAAAACTGTTACTCGAAATTCCTATCTACAACTTTAAAAATTCATATCTCGAGTTCTAGAAGTCATTTTGAGATGAAACTAGCGGCAAGTTAAAATTCATCAAGTCTAATGTATTCGTATAGTATCTTGTAATTTTTCATCAGGTAGATTCAGAGTTATGATTTCTTTAAAAAGATGCGACGTGCTGAAACGAAAAACTGGAATTCTGCTTTCAACAAGAAATTGGTCCCAGGTACCTGAATTTAGTGACACTTTTAACCAATTTCCGTTCGTTATTTTCCAACGAATATTCTTGCCAACAAAGTTTAGACTACAATCTTTAAAATCCCTAAAGTTTCGTGTCAATCGGATAAGCCATTTGACGGGAAACGAATTTTGAAAATAGCAAAAGAAACTGCACCTTTGATCTTTCTGTTTTACCAATACAGTAACAGTTTTTAGTGCACTATTTCGTGACCATTTTACCCAACTTAGAGACGTTATTTTTAATATGAATTTTCTTGCCGAGAAACCTGAGATGATCAAGTTTAATAACCCAAATTTTTGCATTAATTGGATTAATGGTTTGACGGGAAATGGCTCGCGAAAATGGAAGAAAATCACAAAATATGGGATACTAACTTTCTGAAAAATGTTAAAACTTAAATCAGGAACTTTTGAAAGACTTAATGGTTGGTACAATAATTTATTTGGATGATCTTCTTTCACACGAACCATATGTGTTTTATTTTCCTTTTTATGCCACTTATTTGAAAGTCCTTTATGAACTCTTTTTGAGTAATCAAATGTTTTAGTTTAGAGAATTTTTCCACACACTATACACATGATAATCTCTGTCTTTCCTAAATAATAACTAAGTTAATGAAATTATAAATTTGATCAAATCGATTATTTGAGTTTTTACCGAAAAATATATATATTTGTGTGTGAATAAACTGTCGTACTTTTCCGTTAGTTTAACTTGTTATACATTACCTTTGTAGAAAATATAAAAATGTAGTCATAAACTATAACAAGTCATAAACATGATCCTTAAAATTCATAAGATTTAGACTTGCAAATAAAGAGCTATGAAATTGTGAAGTTTATGTTGTGAAACTGAACAAGAGACTGACTTATTGAATTACTAGGATTTTTGTACATACGTTTTCTTTTTATAAAATTCATAATAAAATGCTACATGCTCTTATCTGCCTTTGTGAATTATTTGATGAATTTTAGTACTATATAAACAATTTTACAAAATTATTTTCTAAAACTGTGTCAAGCTGAAATTAGACCTTAAAACTTTATTCTTGCAAGTGATAATTTTGGGACATCATTAATAAACTCCAATAGCCGTTTAAAGTAAAAGTTCGATAAAAGTTCATGAGTAAGGAAATCTAAAGAAAAGAGTTTAACGTCATCGATAAACTTACGAATAATTTACTTCAATCAAAAGTAATTAATGACGAGAACATGAAAATATTGTGCTAGGGGAAGTGCTTCTCAAATCAAAGCTCGGACGATCACCGCCACGCTCAAACTCTCAAACCGGTTTCAAAGTTTGTAACTTTTCTTAAAATTTAACAAGGTGGGTGACACTATTTGTTTGCAGTGGTTTTGTTACAAGGATTGTTGGTGTATCTGAACTCGACTAAACAAACACAAATCTATAACCAAAGAACACAAGTATATAAGAATATAAGGTTTCAAAAATAAGCTTATGATCATGATTATGATATGGTGATATGAGATATATGATATGTGATAAAGGAAACAATGGGGATTTCACGTGGTAACTCATTACCAGTGTGGTCCTACAATGATGAAAAGGAGACGATGGGGATTGCACGTGGTAAGTCATTACCAGTGTGGTTCCACTATGATATAAAAGATACGATGTGGATTTCATGTTATAAGTCGTTACCAATGTTGTCTCACTATTGATAAAGGAGATTCTAAGTTATTATTATCCGAACTATGAACAAGAATGTAGTACTAGGAATTCAAGCTATGAAATGTGAATATACTATGAATCTACCATGAATAACCAAATTAACTACGCAAAAGCGTAAGAACAATCTATAATAAGATATTAAGTTTAAATACGAATGATATCTTATGAATATCAATAATGTTAAGAAACAAAGCTACTAAAAAGATTACAATAAGAAACCAAGCTTCGAACAAGTTTAAACAATGACTTCGGACAACTCTCCAAAAATCATTTACGCGAAAGCGTATGAATGAGCTTTAATTAAAACACAAAGATAATTATATTTCGGTGACCAGTATGAGTAACAGCGTACAGTTGCCCGCTGAGATTTTTATCTCACACCCCCACAGTTTGATATTTTTAGGACGTGATCGGGAGGGGCCGGAGCTGCAGCAGTGACACAGAGTTTCCCTAATAATGATTTTCAATGAATGTATAATCATCTCCTTAAATGGTTTGATAATTATGTTGAGAAACCTTTTAAGGTTACTTGATAAAGTATTATGTACTTTACCCTTTTTATAAACGTCATTTTTATAAATATATATCTTGCATTTTAAAGTATGGGCCTTTCCACATTCTTTATCTAAATTAATATTGATGATTAGGTTCTTCCGCTGCAAAATGTAATACTTATACTTGCTGTTATATTTTAAAAAGAAATTTTTTAAGCTCAGATTTTACAGTCACTAAGTGGTGACTCGAGTTTAGAGATTCAAAGCCGCAACGGCCGGCATTCTGGATTCGGGGCGTTATATAGGTGGTATCAGAGCTCATGTTCAACTCTTCGGACAAAATAACTTGTTTTATTTTCTTTCCAAAATTCTTTATTTAGAAAATGTAAATTCTTTCCTTAAAATTTTCTTTTAAAAGAAAATTATTTTATTTATATAATGTATGAAAATGAGAAAATTGGTATATGATAATTATTAGAAAGTCTTATATGAAAGTATATCAAGAATATTAAAATAATTCCAAAAATGTTACTTGTGGGAAAATGTGTCTACTGCAGCAAGCCGAGCACCCTCAAGGTATGTAAGTATTTTCGAAGTCTTTGATTGATATTTATAGAATTGCGATTTTCATTATCGCAATATGCTATGGAAATGAAAGAAATGAATAAATGTTTTGATATGATAAGAAGGAAAATGAAGTTGTACTTTTATATGATTAAGTTATGAAGGAAGAGGAAGTTACAATTGATATGATAAGTCTATGATTATGAAAGGATCTTTCATGAGGTGAAAATTGATTACGAAATGGTTTACTTATGATATAAATGGAAGTTCATGAAAGAGTTTATACGAAATCATGATATGATACTATCATACGAGGAGTATAACAATAACATAGGTTGAGTATAAGACGGACGTAGAAAGTGTTACTTTACTTTTGACTCCAGTCTCTATATCGTTATATAGACAAGAAGACAGTAGTGTTTAGAATGTTATTTATCTTACGGGGATTGTTGTTTCGGAGGTCACTCCATGTTTTGAGCTATATATAATGTTATGCAACTTACTCCAAGTAAGTCTACTTTATTCTATCTGTTATTTTACCTGTCTATTACTCTAATGGCATGTGTTACTTGTTCCCTAACTTACAAATGTTGATTGCCGTCATCGTGCAACTGATTTCAACAGTGTGTTCGGATGTACTGTGTATTCCAAATGTATAATTCGTACTAGTGCCTTGTTGTAAAGATATTCAGGTTCTGATTTTGAAATTTATCACACCTATATGATATAAGCTATTATTTTATTTCAGTTCTTTTACGATGGCACCACGACGAACACCGCGTGCTACAAGAAATGGGATTCGAAACCGTCCCGAAGAACCAACAGAGCAAGAACCGCCGAATGCAGCCTCTGGAGCCGACATGGCAAGAGAATTCTTCAACTCTCCTGAAATTTATGCAACAACAAACCCAGCCACCGATTGTACCTGTACCTCAGCCAGCACGTGGGATCAATGAATTTGTCAAACAATTTCGACGTATGAAGCCACCTCGACTTAACGGAAAAGAAGGACCTATGGGAACAGAAGAGTGGATCGCCGGACTTGAGAGAATTTACAAACACATGATTTTGACCGATGCACAAAAGGTCTCTTGTGCACAGTTTCAACTAGAAGAAGATGCTGCCCAGTGGTGGGAATCTTACGAGCGAACCTTGAATGTTGAAGGACGTCAAGCTTTGACATGGGGAGAATTCAAGCAAGCAGTAATGGAAAGGTACTTTCCACAGGCTTTATGCTATCAGAAGGAGCAGGGGTTTGTTAATCTACGACAAGGTACTCTCTTAGTATCAGAGTACAAGAGGACATTTAATAAACTATCACGTTATGCGCCACATCTGGTGGGGATCGATGCCCAAAAGGCAAGAAGATTTGAACGAGGTTTGAGGCCCGAGGTAGGAGGGATTGTAGCTGGACTGAAATTGCAAAACTATAATGAGGTTTTTGATCGAGCACTCACTATCTCAATTGGCTTGGGATTGGAACTTAAGCCAACTCCGACAACACTACTAATAAACCAGAATTTACAGCTCAACTTTAAGAGAAACCAAAACTCACCTTTGAAGGGAAGCAATTTCGCCATTGAAGTTAGGCCCAAGAATCAACGACTATGCCCCACATGCAATAAGGGACATGGAGGAGTATGCTGGAAGGGAAAGGGGGTATGCTACAAGTGTCGTCGACCAGGACACAGGATTGTTGAATGCCCTGAAGAACTGAATGGACGACCACCAATGGAGAATAATCAATTCAGACAGCAACTGATGGGTAACAACCAAATTATACTACCACCAAGAGGACACAACTTTTTACTAGGACCACCAAGGGGAGATGTCCCAGTACAAGAACACCAGGAAATGGCTATAGTGAATGCTATCCTCGAGGGAGACGATAAAATCGACAAATAATAAGATCATGATAGACGTACAACTAGTACTCGATTTCACGTAACATATTATTTTGATTTGATACCAGAGCTTTCTAGTCCCTTTTCATTTGATAACTCTATGAGAAGTTTGAGAATAAACGATAGAAACATTAAGTGTAAATGTTTCTTTGAGAATTCATAATCTACGTAAGAGCAGTAGATATGGATTTGGTTATTTCCTTTTGAAAATCAACAGGCTTTCGTAGCCACCAGACTTTTGTAGTCACCAGACTTTTGTAGTCAACAGACTTTTGTAGTCACCAGACTTTTGTAGTCACAAGATTTTTAAAAGCCAAGTAGACTTTCGTAGTCAATAGACTTTTGGAGTCACCAAAATTTTAAAACGAAGCAGAATTATGAAATCAAAACAGACTTTCGTAGTCAAACAGACTGTTGTAGTCACCAATTTTTTAAAGCCAAATAGAATTATGTAATCAACGAGACTTTCATAGTCAAGTAGACTTTTGGATTCAAACAGACTTTCGTAGTCAAAAGACTTTTGCAACACAGACTTTTGTAGTCAACATGCAATAAAGGAAGATAATTTTTTGCAAAGTAAGCAAAATGACAAAGGAAAAGAGTAAACGGAATTTCGGGGACGAAATTCTTTTAAAGGGGTAGGGATGTAACAACCCGTCCCAGTTTTAATAAGAATAATAAAAGAAATGAGTTTAATAAAAGGAATATTTAATTTAAGGTTTTTCCTAA
Source organism: Stenogyne calaminthoides (assembly GCA_037126765.1). Lineage (NCBI taxonomy): Eukaryota > Viridiplantae > Streptophyta > Magnoliopsida > Lamiales > Lamiaceae > Stenogyne > Stenogyne calaminthoides. The sequence continues at coordinate 16,064,570 of JBBCBC010000023.1, read as the reverse complement.
TGATTTTAGAGAGTATGTATTTGCGAAGGTTTTGATTTTTCAGGGAACGGACGAGCACTTTGAACCGAGAGCACTCCTATCATTGTAATGGAATATTTTAATTAAGGTTTGATCATAAGATATTAATTAAAAGGTCTTAATTTAATTTAAAGAAAGAAAATTTAATCTTTCAACGAATTAGGATTTTCGATATAAAAATCAAATATCTGATGAATAATAAATACGACGATGGAAAATCCGCTTCGTCTAACTAAATTAGGATTTATGGAGAACTTTAAGAAAAATCAAATTTTTTAATTTAATAATTAAATAAATAATTTTCATCTGGGAACGTGACGATTTAATTGCTAAAAGTTCTAAATAATTAATTCTAACGAAGCCGTGAATTTTAATTAGCGAAACCACAAATTTATAATACAGATATGAGGTGTGATTAATACTGAGTAGTAATAACCATCCCACTAAACAAATATCTTCCGTTAATAATTCTTACCCACAAAAAAAACATGGCCACAAAATAACCACCATTAGTAGTTGATTAACAAACAAAAAATTGGAAATTCCTCCCCTTCTTTCCCAACACCATCGATCCCACTCTCCTTCCATTCTATAAATAGAGCAACATTCCTCACCAATTCACAACTTTGCTTCCAACAAAAACATGCCCAAACGCAGCCATTTTTTCTCCACAATCCAAGCAAGGAGCTCACTTTCTCCTTTCTCCTCCAAACCCATCGATCACCATCATCAAAGTTCATCATCATCATCGTCAAGTTCATCATCATCATCGAGCTCATCATCTTCATCAAGCCAAAGCTCTTCCTCAATTCAAGTGTTCCTTTTGAGGTAATCTTGAAACTCATGAGAAATAAGAAGAACACCTCTCTTATTTCCTCTTATTTCTTCATCTTGATTACTTTCCATCTCTTTTTCTTTAATTCAAAGCCAAGATCGTCTTCTACAAGTAACTACGAGACTCCCCGACGTCCTACTTCTCTAAAAATGTTCAAGTTCTAGGCTTAATCAAGAAGAAAGTAACAAGAGGTAATTTAACAAACCCGTTTCAAAGTTATTCTCGTTCATATGTTCGGCGAAGAAATTGAGTGCTTAAACGTGTTGGAAATTGCTAGTTTAGAACTCCTACGTGTTGCTTGAAGTACATACTTCATGCTCGTATTTTTGTTTTTAAAAAATTGTACCGTTATGCTGCCGAAATTTAAGCTCAAATATGTCAAGTTAAAATGTCAAAACAGTTTCCGACTGATTTTCGGCTACGCCGTCGAGTACTCTTTTGTACTGAAAATTTGTGTTTTAAAACACCTAAGTGCTCTCTTATATGTGTAGTACATAATCGTAGTCTCTGTATTCAATTTTGGTGTCGTTACGCTACTCGTTTTTACGCTCAAACAGGGTCGCTCAAAACTGGAATTTTGGGAAAAAAACTGCTACTTTAAATTCCTATCTTCAACTTTAAAACTTCATATCTCGAGTTCTAGAAGTCATTTTGAGATGAAACTAGCGGAAAGTTAAAATTCATCAATTCTAATGTATTCGTATAAAATCTTGTAATTTTTCATCGGGTAGATTCAGATTTATGATTTCTTTAAAAAGATGCGACGTGCTGAAACGAAAAACTGGAATTCTGCTTTCAACAAGAAATTGGTCCCAGGTACCTGAATTTCGTGACACTTTTAACCAATTTCCGTTCGTTATTTTCCAACGAATATTCTTGCCAACAAAATTTTAGACTACAATCTTTAAAAGCCCTAAAGTTTCGTGTCAATCGGATAGGCCATTTGACGGGAAACAAATTTTGAAAATAGCAAAAGAAACTGCACCTTTGATCTTTCTGTTTTACCAATACTGTAACAGTTTTTGGTGCACTCTTTCGTGACCATTTTACCTAACTTAGTGACGTTATTTTTAATATGAATTTTCTTTCCGAGAAACCTGAGATGATCAAGTTTAATAACCCTAAATTTTCGTATTAATTGGATTAGTGGTTTGACGGGAAACGGCTCGCGAAAATAGAAGAAAATCACAAAATTTGGGACACTAACTTTCTGAAAAATGTTAAAACTTAAATCAGGAACTTTTGAAAGACTAAATGGTTGGTACAATAATTTATTTGGATGATCTTCTTTAACACAAACCATATGTGTTTTATTTTCCTTTTTATGCCACTTATTTTAAAGTCCTTTATGAACTCTTTTTGAGTAATCACATGTTTTAGTTTAGAGAATTTTTCCACACACTATACACATGATAATCTCTGTCTTTCCTAAATAATAACTAAGTTAATGAAATTATAAATTTGATCAAATCGATTATTTGAGTTTTTACCGAAAAATATATATATGTGTGTGTGAATAAACTGTCGTACTTTTCCGTTAGTTTAACTTGTTATACATGACCTTTGTAGAAAATATAAAAATGTAGTCATAAACTATAACAAGTCATAAACATGATCCTTAAAATTCATAAGATTTAGACTTGCAAATAAAGAGCTATGAAATTGTGAAGTTTATGTTGTGAAACTGAACAAGAGACTGACTTATTGAATTACTAGGATTTTTGTACATACGTTTTCTTTTTATAAAATTCATAATAAAATGCTACATGCTCTTATCTGCCTTTTTGAATTATTTGATGAATTTTAGTACTATATAAACAATTTTACCAAATTATTTTCTAAAACTGTGTCAAGCTGAAATTAGACCTTAAAACTTTATTCTTGCAAGTGATAATTTTGGGACATCATTAATAAACTCCAATAGCCGTTTAAAGTAAAAGTTCAATAAAAGTTCATGAGTAAGGAAATCTAAAGAAAAGAGTTTAACGTCATCGATAAACTTACGAAAAATTTACTTCAATCAAAAGTAATTAATGACGAGAACATGAAAATATTGTGCTAGGGGAAGTGCTTCTCAAATCAAAGCTCGGACGATCACCGCCACGCTCAAACTCTCAAACCGGTTTCAAAGTTTGTAACTTTTCTTAAAAGTTAACAAGGTGGGTGACACTATTTGTATGCAGTGGTTTTGTTACAAGGATTGTTGGTGTATCTGAACTCGACTAAACAAACACAAATCTATAACCAAAGAACACAAGTATATAAGAATATAAGGTTTCAAAAATAAGCTTATGATCATGATTATGATATGGTGATATGAGATATATGATATGTGATAAAGGAAACAATGGGGATTTCATGTGGTAACTCATTACCAGTGTGGTCCTACAATGATGAAAAGGAGACGATGGGTATTGCACGTGGTTAGTCATTACCAGCGTGGTTCCACTATGATATAAAAGATACAATATGGATTTCATGTTATAAGTCGTTACCAATGTTGTCTCACTATTGATAAAAGAGATTCTAAGCTATTATTATCCGAACTATGAACAAGAATGTAGTACTAGGAATTCAAGCTATGAAATGTGAATATACTATGAATCTACCATTTATAACAAAATTAACTACTCAAAAGCGTAAGAACAATCTATAATAAGATATTAAGTTTAAATACGAATGATATCTTATGAATATCAATAATGTTAAGAAACTAAGCTACTAAAAAGATTACAATAAGAAACCAAGCTACGAACAAGTTTAAACAATGACTTCGGACAACTCTCCAAAAATCATCTATCGCGAAAGCTTATGAATGAGCTTTAATTAAAACACAGAGATAATTATATTTCGGTGACCAAGATGAGTAATAAATAAGTCTGATTTGCCCTTGAGATTTTTATCTCACACCCCCACAGTTTGATATTTTCGGGACATGATCGAGAGGGGCCGGAGCTGCAGCAGTGACACGGAGTTTTGCTAATAATGATTTTCAATGAATGTATAATCATCTCCTTAAATGGTTTGATAATTATGTTGAGAAACCTTTTAAGGTTACTTGATAAAGTATTATTGTTGGGAGATGAATTTAATAAAGAAGTTTGATTAGATCCCAAAACACCTGAGTATGACATGTTCAAGATAATCTTGATAGTCTGAGTCAGGATTCAGTATAGAGTGTTCAGGAAGATATCTGAACCATGTATAGTCAGCAGATATAGATCGGGTTAGATTCAAGACTCAATAAGTTTCAAGAAACTAAAGACTCAAGAAGTTTCAAGAAACCGAAGACTCGAGAAGTTTCAAGAAAAACAAGACTTAGTAAGTTCTTTGAAGAAACTCAAGACTCAAGAAGTTGTCAAGAAATCAAGACTCAAGATGACATCAAGACTCAAGATGTCATCAAGACTCAAAGATGTCATCAAGACTCAAGATGTCATCAAGACTCAAGATGTCATCAAGACTCAAGAAGTCATCAAGACACATCAAGACTCAAGAAGTCATCAAGACATCAAGACTCAAGACATCAAGACACAAAAGACCTTGATGACTCGAAGACATCAAGATATCAAGACCCAAGAGTTATCGAAGATTCAAGAAGATATCAATACCGAAGATAACCACAATGTTCCAGGCACTAAATAATATCTATCTGAAGACTACAAAACTGAAAAAAACGAGAATACTCAGAAAAATAGATATTGCACCAGACATTCATATGCAGACAAAAGGAACTAAGTCTAAGTGTTGTTTAAGGTTATCTCATTTAGAGATTGACCAAAAAGAGCCGTTATGTTTGTCTACATTTATCAAGACAACAACCAATCGAGTAAGACAACACCGACACTTAACCTCGAAAGCGGCGGGACATTGAATCATGTCGGTAGTACTATGTTCCGCATCGCAAAAAAAAGTGGTGATTGGCTACATGAAAGCATATTTCCTAAAACATGCAACCCTAAATATAGTCGTTCATCAAACACCATAAGAGGAAACTTATGAAGCTATCTCCTCCAACGGATAATTTTTCAAGAGTGACCTTGGTGAAGTTGCCTATAAATACTAGTGACCCTTTATTTTGAGAGGTTACGGGAAATTTCAAAGCAACTCAAGAGCTCATTCAGATATTCTTTGCAAATTGAAGCACTTTCGAAAACCTAGAATTTCTCAAGTGTTTCACATTGGAGAGAGCTCATTCACTAAGCCTAGATTGATAAGAAATATCCAAATCTTAGTAGAGATATCCTAGCCTTTGCATTGTTCTTATTGTAAATGATATCTCATCCTAGTTGGAAACCAACCAGAAACCCAAACCCTTTGTTAAGGTAGTTTGTGTGTGTTTTGTTGGTGAGTTGGAGTTGTAAAGAGTTAGTAAGCTACAAATGAGTTAGCCCGAAAAACTCTAGAGAAGAAGTTAGTAAGCTACTTGTGGTAGTCCCGAACACTTGTGTGTGTTTGAGTTAGTAAGTCTGCAGTGAGTCGGCCCGAAACTAAAAGTGAAAAGTGTAAGCTACAATGAGTTAGCCGAAAGCTTTAGGAAGTGGTTAAGGAATTTCTCTGAAGGTCAGAGAGAGTGGATGTAGGAGCTTGAGTCTCCGAACCACTATAATTGTTGTGTTGTTTTGCTTTCTGTACATCAGATCGCATTATTATTTGTTGCATGTTTTTCACTGAAAGCATAGTTCACTGATATTCAGTTGGAACCAATCCACTGAACTTGCATCAAACTGATCTTAGCCTTAATCAATGTTCTATTAAAAGGAAGATTTTCAGCAAAGCTAAAAACGAGTATAAACACAGGGCCAACCATTCCGCACACTTGAGTAGCTAGAACAGATAGTTACCAAATCAACTAACTCTCATCGAGGGTTCATAAGATAATTATTTGATCTAAGCGCCTCGGGATCTCGATAAACTCGAGGCTCGGTTGGGCTAATCTGAAGCTTCGGCGGCTTCAGATCATTGTCTCGATGAGACTTTGACTCGAGTATGATCTGTGCTTCTCGGGGCCAAATCATCGGGACAACTCTCGACCCATCCGACCTCGATGAAAAGAATTGTTTTAAAAATCATTTAACACGTGTATTCCCCCATACACGTGTGAGACTCGTTAAGACCGGACCAACAAGTGGTATCGAGAGCGGGGTTCAATTTGACCACTTGCTTTGGTAGCCATAGCCTAATTCTTTGAAAGACTTTGGTGGTCTCTTGAATAGATCTGTTTTTTTTATATCTTACAAGGATCGATCATCATGCCTTCTAAGAAACTTCCTATGTTCTCTGTTGAGAGCTATGATCTATGGAGATTGAGAATGCAGCTCATCTCGTATTCAAAACATGAAAGAATGTGGAGAGTGGTTTACGAAGGACCATTCAAATTTACTTTGTTGTGAATCCCGGAATCATCGATCTTCGAGAGGAATGATCCCAGAGATGAATTTCCAAAATCTGATGATCAACTTACTCCTGATGAGAGAAAGTTAGTCAATCTTGACTACATTGCTAAAGATACTTTGTATAGCACTATTGATGATGGTGTTATGGGGATGATTTCTCCTTTGTGAAACCGCAAAAGAAATATGGGACACACTTTGCATTTATGTGACAAGGCACATATCATATTAAGGAAAACAAACTTTTACATTTGCTATTGGAAAGTTTGATAGCTTTGAAATGGAAGATAGTGAATCCATTGACAAACTTGAGGTCGATTCACTAAAGATCATGAATGATCTGAATGCTCTTGGGAAAAGATACCCACAGAGAGAAGTGGCACCGAAAAAATTCTTAGAGGATTATCTAAGAAATGGGATATACATCTTTGTGGTGATTGAAAACACCAAAAATATTGATTCCATGACATATCAACAAGTTTTCTCTGAATCGAAAGCTTATGAGTTTGTGATTGACAAGAAAAACTAAGAAATCGACAAAGAAAGATGATTCTTCATCTAAGAAATGTGACTTTCAAAGCCAAAGAGAAATCTCAGAAGTCTAGAGAGTTCGAGAACTCACTTGCCAAAAATTAGGATGAGCAGAAGGATAAGCTAATACTGATGGCAAGGAGGTTTGAAAGACTCAATAGAATATATGGGAAATATAAGAAATATTACAGGAATCACAGTACAAGAGAGACTCAAAAGCCGAGGACGATATAATCGAGAAAAGAAAGGACCCGAAAAAATCAAGGATCCTCATCCAAAAAGAAGGACTCCAAGACCAAGGAGGAAAGTGATTAGGATGATGATACCAACATATGTTACAACTATCAGAAGAAAGGTCACTTTCAATATGACCGTCCCGAGCTAAGTGCTAAAGAAAGAAAGGAAAGACAAGCCAAGAGAGACAAGAAGTTCTCCAGCAAGAAAGCTATGATTGCTGAGGAAGAAGAACATTCGAAGAAAGTTCCAGTTCCTCGGATGAGATTTTCTCGAGATAGTGGATGTGATGATATCTGTCTTTTATGGTGTGGAAGAAGTAAATTCTTCTATCTCTTGTTGCTCCTACACAAGCACATGAGTTCTCAAGTTCAATTATGAAACAATAACTTTGACTGATGGATTCATTTGAGAATCTTTTGAAGGACTATTTTTGTGTTTCAAGAACTGCCACTTTGAAACTCAAGAGCGCAACAAGGAACCGATCGCTTTAGAATCAAGTGGAAAGACTCTAAAAATGCCGAGATCACTTCTCAATTGATGGGAACTCTTGATGAACTAGATGTTCGAAAAGTACAACTCTCGAGAAAAAAGAGAAGGTGATAGAGATCCCGAATGGAAAATTAGAGAATTCCACTAAAGAGATTCAAATTATCGAACCGGGTTCAATGACCTCTTTGAGAAGCATGAAACTCTAAAAGAAATGTGAGGATAGTGTGCAGAGAAAGTTAGCTCTATTGAATTCTCAGATCTAAAGTGATAGATGAAATTCAGAGTTATCAAAGACTCAAGAACTATAAAAAGCCGGATTGGGATACATTCGAGGGGGAACCTCACAAGGTCTTCTGAATCTTTGTTTCTAGTAGCACCAAGATCGTCTTTGTTAAACAAGTGGCATCAAATCTTCTTCTTGAAGAACCGCCCAGAGTTTTAGACAAGGGTAAAGGACCTATGGTTTGAAAAAAAACCAAGGTTCGGGGAAGAAAGCCTGCACCTCGGAAAAGGCTAGAAAACTCAACATTCAAGAGGAAATCTACAAAGCCAAGATTTCAAAGCCTCGGCTAAGAATACCAACCTAAAGAGATCTGCTTAGACCGAACCATCGGAGGAATTTTCGGAAGAGAAACACTCAAAGAGAGATATTCTCAACCTAAAAATACCAAGTCCTCGACATCTTGAAAGACCCCAATTTCAAGACAGCAACCTAAACCCCACTTTTGCCTAAGGGTAAAGGTTTCAATCCAAGTCACAGAGAGAGACCAGACTTTGCACAAAAGCCAAAGCACTTGAACAAAAGGCCTGAACCCAAGAAGAACTCTAAGGCTAATGTTCATGCTAAGGCTGACACTCATACACAGGATACTGTCAAGGCACCTAGGGTGGTGAATGTGTATGTAGATGTTTATGGGAGACAAATCACCCACTCTAAAGTAATTAGAGTTGTTAGGCGATTTGGGTTCCAAAAAGTACAATAACTGGTAGGACCCTACATCAAATGGGTACCTAAGAACCGATCTGTTTTTTCGGTGAAGGAAAAGGGCACTGAGCTGAATGAAAACAACATAGCACTGATGAGTGGAAATGAATTGGCTCCTGCTGTATGGTATCTGGATTGTGGATGTTCAAGACATATGACAGGATATAAGCAACTAATCACTAACTATGTTGAGCAAAAAGGCCCTCGATCACATTTGGAGACAATTCCAAAGGACAAACCGAAGGATATGGAACTCTTGAAGTTGACTCTGCTTCATATCCATGGTGTTTCATATGTGTTGCGGTCTAAAGCATAACTTGTTTTCTATCACCAATTCTCAGACAAAGGATTCAAAGTTGAGTTCTCAAAGAACTTATGTTATGTGAAAGACAATACTTCACGTAAAATTTTTCTTGACCGGGTACTAGAAAAGGAAATGTGTATCTTGTTGATTGGAGTTCAACTCCTAAAGATACATGTTTGGTTGCAAAAAGTTCCAATCGATTCCAGGTTGGTTGTGGCACAAAAAGAATGAATCACTTAAACTTCAAAACCTCGAACAAACTTGCAAAGATTATCACTTGTGAGGGGTTATCCAATGAAGTGTTCAGTAAAGAACATATATGTGATGCTTGTCAGAAAGGAAAACAAATCGAGCATCTTTCAAAAGCAAAGTAGATGTTTCTACTGATAGAATACTACAACTGTTACATATGGATCTCTTTGGTCCAGTAACACCTGTGAGCACTAATGGCAGAAAATACACACTTGTGGTAGTTGATGACTACTCTAGATACACATGGGTCATATTCTTACTCAGTAAGAAAGAGACTCAGACAAAACTGCCTAAACTACTGAAAAGGCTCAAGATCTTGAAAAGAATCGAGTGTGGTCAAAATTAGATCGGATAAAAGAAACCGAAGTTTATCAATCATATCATATCGATTATTGTCCAAAGAAATGGAATAGCTCATGAAACATCACCGCAAGGACCCCACAATGAGAATGGTGTTGCTAAAAAGAAGAAATAAGACTCTGAAAAGAAGTTCGCAAGGACAATGATTGCTGAAGCTGATATTCCTAAGAGATTTTGGGCTGAAGCTATCAACACTGCATGCTATTCTCAGAACAGATCCATGCTGACCAAGAACCAAGGAAAAACTCCATATGAGCTGTGGAATGAAAGGAAGCCTCTTGTTTCTTTCTTTCGTGTGTTTGGTTGCAAGTGTTTCATACACAATAATGGTAAAGATCGGGTTGAAAACTTTTGATAGAAAAAGTCGATGAAGGGATATTCTTAGGATATTCTCAAGTAAGTAAAGCCTTCGAGTTTACAACCCCATATGACTTTTATTGTGGAAGAAACACCTCATGTTATTTTTGATGAATCTACTTATGTTTAGAAGAAAAAAGGAACATGCCTCAGAGAACTGATCAAGAGAATCACCAGACTTAGCCTGAAAAAGAATGATAAAACATCCTCCGAACTCAGAAAGAAGAAGTTCGTCACTTTCTATGAATGGGGTGAATCGGACTCGCATAAAGAAGTTCGTGATGGAAAAAATCGATGGTGAGACTCGGGATGGAAATTCTCCAATCGAAGGAAAGCCAACACACCGAAGTCGACCAATCTGAACATACACCAGTTCAGACTCAGGTATGTAATGCCGATGAAGATGTGGTCACAGCTGAGGTAAACTCTGAATCTATCAACCAAAGGGGAACAAATGTCTCTGACAATGTTCTGAATGAAATTTTCCCTAAGGAAGATGATCCTCTTTCTCCTTTTCTGTTGTTCCCTGAATTTAATGAACTACTTGAACCTAACATTTTTTATGTTGAGGATACTACTGAAGGGGGAACATCCAGGATAAAATGGTTGGATAGTCATCCTAAAAGTCAGATTGTGGGTGATCTATCAGATGGTGTCAAAACAAGAAGGTTCAATGGAGAAAGTGCTTTGTTCTGCTGCTTCCTATCTGAAAAAGAACCTACTGAGATTGAAGAAGCTCTACAAGATTCATTTTGGATTACTGTTATGCAAGAAGAGCAGAATCAGTTCTCAAGGAATGAAGTTTGGGAGCTAGTGGATAGACCTAAGAGGCATAACGTGATTGGAACTAAGTGGGTGTTCAAAAATAAGAGAGATGAAAACAACAAAATTGTAAGAAACAAGGCAAGGCTAGTTGCACAAGGTTATTCCCAAGAAGAAGGCTTGGATTATCATGAAACCTTTGCACCTGTTGCAAGACTAGAAGCCATTAGATTGTTTCTTGCATATGCTGCCCATATGAAATTCACAGTCTATCAGATGGGTGTGAAAAGTGCATTTCTGAATGGTGTGCTTAAGGAAGAGGTTTATGTAGAACAACCTCCTGGTTTCAGACAGGATGACCAAGTTTACAGGCTCAGGAAAGCCTTGTATGGTCTTAAGCAAGCACCCCGAGCATCGTATGATACCTTTTTTCAGTTTCTTACTGACCATGGTTTTATCAAAGGAACTGTTGATAGGACTCTGTTCAGGATAGAAGATGGGAAAGACATCTTACTTGTTCAGATTTATGTAGATGACATCATATTTGGATCTCCAAATCATCAGTTGTGTGAAAAGTTTTCTACCCTGATGAAAGGAAAGTTTGAGATGTCAATGATGGGGGAGATGAATTTCTTTCTTGGACTTCAGGTGAAACAAACTAAGGAAGGAATTTTCATCAATCAAGCAAAATACACCAGAGATCTGATTGCAAAGTATGGTGTACAGAATTGCAATGCAGTTAGAATTCCTATGAATACTAACTACAAGATGGATCCTGATCCTGAAGGCAAATCAGTAAATCACACTGATTATAGAGGGATCATTGGATCACTGCTTTATCTCACAACAAGTAGGCCTGATATAACATTTGCTGTTGGGATATGTGCAAGATACCAAGCTAATCCTAAGGCTAGTCACATGGAGGCTGCCAAAAAGATTCTGAAATATCTTAAAGGCACTGTGAATAGAGGATTATGGTATCCAGCTGATGATAACCTTGAATTAACTGGTTATTCAGATGTCGACATTATGGAGGATGTAGAATTGACAGGAAGTCTACCACAGGAACTTGTCAATTTCTTGGAAGTAAACTAATATCATGGTTTTCAAAGAAACAAGCCTCGAGAGTAACCAAGACTTTTTGAAGTTTGAATACATGGTCGCAAGAAGTCAAGTGCACGCATTCTTTTGGCCCGCATAACAATTGAGGGATTATAAGATTATAGCCAATGAAGTACCTATATTTTGTGATAATAATAGTGCAATTGCTATTACACAAAATCCAAGATTGCACACCGGATGTAAGCATGTTGATATCGGACATCACTTCATCGTAGAGATCATGTTGAGAAGAAAGACATCGAATGGAGAAAAATCATACCGATAAGCAGAGAGTCGATATCTTGACTAAACCTTTGGTTTGAATCAAGATTTCAGGGAACTATCGGTTGAATTAGGTATGTTGGATCCAGGTGAATAGAGCAAATCTAAAAAATTGAAGGTTTTCAGATGCATGAAGTTTTCTCGGGTTTTTACTGAAAAACTCAGGATAAAATTGAAAATCTTGAACACCGAGTCTTGGGAAACTTCGGTTATCACGAAGATCGATTACTCAAGATTATCTTGACCTTTTTAGTACTCGATTATATCTTGACCTATTTCAAGATTTCGGTGTTATCTTGACCATTATTAAGCTCAAGATTTTCGATATTATCTTCGACCTCGCTTCGAGACTTCGATATTATCTTGACATTTTATCAAGGTGAAAACTCAGTAAGACTGATGGAGAAAATTAGTCTGAAGAAGTATTGACTCATGCAACACATTTATTGTCTAACTGAATCTCAGTAATCATTGGCAATAAATAACAAAACACCTGAAGGAATATTTGGGCGGGACCTTTGAAATACACGAAGAAAGTCAATGGTCTGCAAGAACAGTAATTAAATGCACTGTTCATTAATCACCAATAAGGTTAAATTGACGGCGTTATATTTGTGAAATCGTCCTTTCATATACCCGATTTAGTTGGTTCTTAATCTCGACTGTCGATTTCTTCATCTATGTAATTTTCAATAAATCAGAATCCTATATCTATTGAAGAATTTCCTTCAAAGCCCGATTCCAAAAGCCTTCATCTTCAAACACTCTGCTTCAAAAACTTTCGATTGCCCAGAAATTATCATCTTTCTCAAAACCCTTCACAAAAATTTTCCAAAAAATGACGTTCTCTGTATACGACAAGCTTGCCATCTCCAACAAACCTTGGTATGAATATATCGTATCTCTCGAAAGCTCATCAAATGTAACTCACGAAGAGGAAGCGTTACATATGATTCGGTTGGCAAAGCTTACTTGTCGTTTGCTTGAATCAACCGTGTTTAATCGCAAAAAGAGGTAATAGAGTTTATCTCTAATTTGAAATTAGATGATGAAGATTGTATAGAATCGCAGATTACTGTATCGCATTTAGAGCATAGTTCAAATTATGTGGATTTTGTTAGGGAATTGTATATCATTCCTAAGAATCTTAATGCCATATATGAATTAAGCGATAGAGGTGAAGACCCTATAGTGTATATGATTGGTAGGGAGCAAGAATATCTAGATAGAATTGCAGAGCATCCAGTTAAGTTCGAAGCTACTCTGAATAAAAGGCATTTGAAGCCTAAATATCGAGTATTGCTGGAAATTGTAAGTAAATGCATAATGAGTAGGTCTGGCAGCTTTGAACAGATAAGTACGCCTAAGTTGAGGCTAATGGCGGTGATTGAAGATTCACCCACCACTGCATTCAACTGGTTACAATATTTAATCAAAGTGGTGAGTGATCAAGCAAAACAAGTTCAGAAGGTGAATAGGTCTGTTGTTTTCAAAGGAAAGATCCTTCATGCAACCAAGATTGCATTCATCTTGGAAATGTGCAGAGAAGAAGAGGATATCTTTGCCAATTCCTCACCCTTTCCAAAGTCAAAAATCATGTTCAAGCCACCAACAACAAAGAAGACTTTGAAAGGAAGGAAAGAGAAAAGCTCTAAGTCTCAGGAGGAAACCGCTGAAGAAGGAACTGTTGAAGCCCAACAAGCCAGGGGGAAAGCCCTGATGGAAGTGAAAAGAGAGAAAGGAGAAACTCTGAAGAAGAAAACACTGGCCCCTCAGAAACGCAGAAAACTTCAAACTATTACTGAGGAGGAGGTCAGTGACACTGAGGAAGTTCAACCTGAAGGCCAGCAAGGGCTGAAATCTCCACTGTAGGTTCTGGCTCAGGTTGTGACAATTGCACAGAAAGAAACTGAGGAACAGGTTTTCTCTGAGGTACTCGGAACTTCTCTGAGCTCAGATAAAATTTCTCAGGAAATATTCAAGGGACCTCAGGTTCCTACTGAAGAGATACCTGTTCAGACCTCAGATCAGTCTGAGCCTCAGGAACTGCTGAATTTGGACGCGCTCCTGAGTGAACCATTTCTCGATCCATCAGCACCTGAACTCATTCAATCTGATCCTACTGATCCTAAGAGCCCAAAGATGAAGAAGGGAGAGGCAGAAGAAACTGAATGGCGCAACAAGGGGGAACGGTTTATTCTTGACAGATACCTTGAGCTGAGTGCATATCCTGACCTTTAGGATCTCTTCTTCAGACTCATAACTACAGTCCACATCTTGAATCAGACTCTTCCAGAGATGCTGAATATAGCCTCCTTAAGAGGAGAAGACTGGTGGAATGTTGAGACTGTTGTTCTGACAGAGTTCTCTAGATTCGGGAAGATAAAGATCAGAATGAAAAATGCTGATTTTGATGAGCTAGTCAAGAGAAAAGTGGCTGAGAGAAGAGAAGCTGATATTGATGCCTCAAGTTCTAAAAATCCAGAAGGAGATGAGGATCAAGATAGAGAGGGTGAAAAACTAGATGATGCTGAAAAGCAATCTCAGATGGAGAAGGACACTGATGCTGGACAGACTGATATCTCACATCTTCAGAATGAAGTTAGCACTCTTCAGGTATCTTTTGGCACTATTAAACATTATGCCAAAGCTACTGAAGTTCCTATCTTTAAATGTGTTATGTCTGATATGCAGACTGATGCTCAGGTGGAGCACCCAGCTCAGGTGGAAAAAGTTGTACTTACTCCAGAGATTGATCTAAGTCCTATATTGGATAAATTGGAGAAGGTGGTGCCAATGGTGGAGAAAGTGACTCAATTAGAAGAAACCTTGGCAAGCCAATCTCAGAAGCTGGAAACTCTGAGTTCATCTTAATGCATGCTGCAACTACAAACATCTCTTGCTGATAAATTGACTACTCTGGAAGGAAAGGTTGATGTAGTCAAAACTGAGCCCAATGCAGAGATGAAGCAGATGTATCAGGAAAGAACTGGATATCTAGAAGCAAAGTTGGTTGAGAAGAATGATCTAATGATCAAGACAGTTGTTGAGGAAATGGGCTCTATGCTCATGACCAAGATGACAGAGATGATGCATAATGTCTTCTCAGATCAGTTTGCACCTCTTTCTGAAGAGTTCTCATGGCTAAGAATCACATGAGAAGGTTAGAGGATGAGCACGATCAGTTGGCAGGGGAAGTGCGAAGTATAAGCAAAGAGCAATATCATATGGATACTGCACTCTCTCAACTTCTTCCAAGGTATGGTGCCAAAAATGGGGAAAGGCCTGGTGGCAAACTGAGTAAATTGTTGGCACAAACCTTGAAGAGAAAGGCTCAGAAAGAAGCTGAAGAAAAAATAATTGTTGATGCCTTAAAAGAAGTTGAAGCCACTGAGAAGCTCAAATTCAAAGAAGCTGCTACACTTAAGCATCTGAGCAAACTATTCAGGAAGTTATTTCTGAGAAACTGAGTGGTAGAAGGATGGTGGAAACAAGCCAAGTCGGTGAAGAGCAAGTCAAACCTGGAAAGAGAAAGGCTGTGGCATTTGTAGAACAAGAGAAGAAGAAAATAGCTAAAGCTTCTAAGTCTACTCAGAGGAAATTGATAATTGATTTTGAAGAATCTGAGGAAGAAGCTGAAAAAGAAGTCTTCAATACTAAGAAAGCTCTGAAAACCCTTCAAATTGAAAAGGAGAAGAAAAATGCTGCTTCTGTATCAGGTGTTCCTGTAATCAGGAAAAAGAAAGAAGAAGAGCAGAAAAGAAGAAGTGGTTTCAAGAAGTTTTTGAGCAAAAGGAGGGGTACAGAGAAAGCTCAGAAATGGCCGCACATTGATAAATGGATGTCTATTCAGTTCAATGATGCGTGGGAAGAAATCAAGAGAACCTTCTGGTTCTATTATGAGATTCTGAGGGAATGGAGGGGGAGCAGCTCGGATATGAATGAAGCGTTCATTGAGTACTTACTAACATTCTATCCTAAGTACCTGCAAAGTTGGATCAACTTGGCAGATGAAGGAAATACTCAGATAGTTGCCCCTGGTCCATACACTTACCCAGCTCCAAGACTTGAGAATGGCTATGTGAATGAGACAGCCATTTCTCAGGAGATTGCTCAGTATGCCATCTAGCTAGGCCTAACAGGAAACAACCCTGATATCATCAAAGCAAGGGATGAACTGAAGAAAAGATACTATGGGATGTTCAACCTGGAAGTGCCAGAGGATGAAGTTGATGAAGACTGAAGATTTTGTACTTCTGATTTCGTTTTTGATTTTTTCATTGTAATCTGTAACTCTGATCTTACATCAATGAAATTTATCTTTATGCTCAAAGATAATATCTCATTATCTTTTTACATGTCTTTTATGTTTGATATGCCTTATGTTTTGAAATTGTTGGGAGAATTGCCATTTTTTGGATTGTAATAGAAAAACTAAAACCTGAGTATAGGTTAGGTTTTTGTAACAAGATGGTTTTGGCATCATCAAAAAGGGGGAAATTGTTGGGAGATGAATTTAATAAAGAATTTTTGATTAGATCCCAAAACCCATAAGTATGACATGTTCAGGATAATCTTGATAGTCTGAGTCAGGATTCAGTATAGAGTGTTCAGGAAGATATCTGCACCATGTATAGTGTATGCAGATATAGATCGGGTTAGATTCTCAAGACTCAAGAAGTTTCAAGAAACCGAAGACTCGATAAAGTTTCAAGAAACCAAGACTCGATAAGTTTCAAGAAATCAAGACTTCGGAAAGTTTCAAGAAACCAAGACTCGATAAGTTCTTTGAAGAAACTAAAGACTCGAAGTAAATCAAGACTTAGTAAGTTGTTGAAAAACTGAAGACTCAAGATGACATCAAGACTCAAGATGTCATCAAGACTCAAGATGTCATCAAGACTCAAAGAAGTCATCAAGACATCAAGACATCAAGACTCGAGAAGTCATCAAGACATCAAGACTCAAAAGACATCAAGACTCAAAAGACATCAAGACCCAAAGAGTTACCGAAGATTCAAGAAGATATCGAATACTCAAGATAAACCGAGAATGTTCCGAAGGCAATCAATAATATCTATCCAATACTACAAAATCGAGAAAAAACGCGAATACTCGTAAAAAAATAGATATTGCCCCGCACATTCATATGCGCATAAAAGAAACTAAGTATAAGTGTTGTTTAAGGTTATCTCATTCGATATAGATTGACCAAAAAGAGCCGTTATGTTTGTTTACATTTATCAAGACAAGAACCAATCGTAGGAAGACAACATTGTACTTTATCGACAATTGAAAGCGATGTGACACCGAATCATGCCGAAGAGTACTATGTTCCGCATCGCAAAAGTGGTGATTGGCTACATGAAAGCATATTTCCTAAAACATGCAAGGGAGTATTCAAACCCTAAATATAGCCGTTCATCAAACACCATAAAGAGGAAACTCATGAAGCTATCTCCTCCAACAGATAGTTTTTCAAGAGTGACCTTGGTGAAGTTCCCTATAAATACTATTGACCCTTTACATTGAGAGGGTACGGGAAATTTCAAAGCAACTCAAGAGCTCATTTGTATTACTGCAAATTGAAGCACTCGAAAAACCTAGAATTTCCCAAGTGTTTCACATTGGAGCTCATTCACTAAGCCTAGATTGATAAGAAATATCCAAAGCTTAGTAGAGATATCCTAGCCTTTGCATTGTTCTTATTGTAAAGGATATCTCATCCTAGTTAGAAACCAACCAGAAACACAAACCCTTTGTTAAGGTAGTTTGTGTGTGTTTTGTTTGGTGAGTTGGAGTTGTAAAGAGTTAGTAAGCTACAAAGTGAGTTAGCGAAAAACTAGAGAAGAAGTTATTAAGCTACTTGTGGTAGTTTGAACATTCGTGTGTTTGAGTTAGTAAGCTGCGCAGTGAGTCGACCCGTAAAAACTCAAAGTAGAAAAGTGAGTAAGCTTCTGATGAGTTAGCCGTAAAGCTTTAGGAAGTGGTTAAGAATTTCTCTCGAAGGTCGAGAGAGTGGATGTAGGAGCTTGAGTCTCCGAACCACTATAATTCTTTGTGTTGTTTTGCTTTCATCTTTGCATTATTATTTGTTGCATGTTTTTCACTGAAAGCATAGTTCACTGATATTCAGTTGGAACCAATTCACTGAACTTGCATCAAACTGATCACAGCCTTAATCACTGTTCTATTAAAAGAAAGATTTTCAGCAAAGCTAAAAACGAGTATAAACACAGGGCCAATCATTCAACACACTTGAGTAGCTAGAACAGATAGTTACCAAACTGAACTAACTCTACTGAGGGTTTAGTAAGATAATTATCTGATCCAAGCGCCTCAGGATCTCTGATAAACTCAGGCTCAGTTGGGCTTTTGAGTCCGGAAGCTTACGAAAGCGACTCGGATCATTGTCTCGAAGAGACTTTGACTCAGGGCAATTTGTGCTTCTCAGGGCCAAATCATCAGGACAACCTGACCCATCTGACCTCAGTGAAAGAATTGTTTTAAAAATCACTGAACACATGTATTCCCCCCCATACACGTGTGAGAGTCGTTAGCACCGGGACCAACAATTATGTACTTTACCCTTTTTATAAACGTCATTTTTATAAATATATATCTTCCATTTTAAAGTATGGGCCTTTCCACATTCTTTATCTAAATTAATATTGATGATTAGGTTCTTCCGCTGCAAAATGTAATACTTATACTTGCTGTTATATTTTAAAAAGAAATTTTTTAAGCTCAGATTTTACAGTCACTAAGTGGCGACTCGAGTTTAGAGTGTCAAAACCGCAAGGGCCGGCATTCTGAATTCGGGGCGTTACAGGTGGTATCAGAGCTCATGTTCAACTCTTCGGACAAAATAACTTGTTTTCTTTTCTTTCCAAAATTCTTTATTTAGAAAATGTAAATTCTTTCCTTAAAATTTTCTTTTAAAAGGAAATTATTTTATTTATATAATGTATGAAAATGAGAAAATTGGTATATGATAATTATTAGAAAGTCTTATATGATAGTATATCAAGAATATTAAAATAATTCCAAAAATGTTACTTGTGGGAAAATGTGTCTACTGCAGCAAGTCGAGCACCCTCAAGGTATGTAAGTATTTTCGAAGTCTTTGATTGATATTTATAGAATTGTGATTTGCATTATTGAAATATGCTATGGAAATGAAATAAATGAATAAATGTTTTGATATGATAAGAAGGAAAATGAAGTTGTACTTTTATATGATTAAGTTATGAAGGAAGAGGAAGTTACAATTGATATGATAAGTCTATGATTATGAAAGGATCTTTCATGAGGTGAAAATTGATTACGAAATGGTTTACTTATGATATAAATGGAAGTTCATGAAAGAGTTTATACGAAATCATGATATGATACTATCATACGAGGAGTATAACAATAACATAGGTTGAGTATAAGACAGACGTAGAAAGAGTTACTTTACTTTTGACTCCAGTCTCTATATCATTATATAGACAAGAAGACAGTAGTGTTTAGAATGTTATTTATCTTACGGGGACTGTTGTTTTGGAGGTCACTCCATGTTTTGAGCTATATATAATGTTATGCAACTTACTCCAAGTAAGTCTGCTTTATTCTATACGTTATTTTTACCTGTCTATTACTCTAATGGCATGTGTTACTGGTTCCCTAACTTACAAATGTTGATTGCCGTCATCGTGCCGCTGATTGCAACAGCGTGTTCGGATGTACTGTGTATTCCAAATGTATAATTGGTACTAGTGCCTTGTTGTTAAGATACTCAGGTTCTGATTTTGAAATTTTATCACACCTATATGATATAAGTTATTATTTTATTTTAGTTCTTTTACGATGGCACCACGAGGAACACCGCGTGCTACAAGAAATGGGATTCGAAACCGCCCCGAAGAACCAACAGAGCAAGAACCGCCGAATGCAGCCTTTGGAGTCGCATTGGCAAGAGAATTCTTCAACTCTCTCCTGAAATTTATGCAACAACAAACCCCACCACCGATTGTACCTATACCTCAGCCAGCACGTGGGATCAATGAATTTGTCGAACAATTTCAACGTATGAAGCCACCTCGACTTAATGGAAAAGAAGGTCCTATGGGAATAGAAGAGTGGATCGCCGGACTTGAGAGAATTTACAAACACATGATTTTGACCGATGCACAAAAGGTCTCTTGTGCACAGTTTCAACTAGAAGAAGATGCTGCCCAGTGGTGGGAATCTTACGAGCGAACCTTGAATGTTGAAGGACGTCAAGCTTTGACATGGGGAGAATTCAAGCAAGCAGTAATGGAAAGGTACTTTCCACAGGCTTTATGCGATCAGAAGGAGCAGGAGTTTGTCAATCTACGACAAGGTAACCTCTCAGTATCAGAGTACTAGAGGACATTTAATAAACTATCACGTTATGCGCCACATCTGGTGGGGATCGATGCCCAAAAGACAAGAAGATTTGAACGAGGTTTGAGGTCCGAGGTAGGAGGGATTGTAGCTGGACTGAAATTGCAAAACTACAATGAGGTCTTTGATCGAGCACTCACTATCTCAATTGGCTTGGGATTGGAATTTAAGCCAACTCCGCCAACACTACTAATAAACCAGAATTCACAGCTCAACTTTAAGAGAAACCAAAACTCACCTTTGAAGGGAAGCAATTTTGCCATTGAAGTTAGGCCAAAGAATCAACGACTATGCCCCACATGCAATAAGGGACACAGAGGAGTATGCTGGAAGGGAAAGGGGGTATGCTACAAGTGTCGTCAACCAGGACACATGATTGTTGAATGCCCTGAAGAACTGAATGGTCAACCACCAATGGAGAATAATCAATTCAGACAGCAACTGATGGGTAACAACCAAATTATACTACCACCAAGAGGACACAACTTTTTACTAGGACCACCAAGGGGAGATGTCCCAGTACAAGAACACCAGGAAATGGCTATAGTGAAAGCTATCCTCGAGGGAGATGATAAAATCGACAACTAATAAGAGATCACGACAAATGCATAACTAGTACTCGATTTCACGTAACATATTATTTTGATTTGATACCAGAGCTTTCTAGTCCCTTTTCATTCGATAACTTTATGAGAAGTTTGAGAATAAACGATAAAAACATTAAGTGTAAATGTTTCTTTGAGAATTCATAATCTACGTAAGAGCAGTAGATATGGATGTGGTTATTTCCTTTTGAAAATCAACAGGCTTTCGTAGCCACCAGACTTTTGTAGTCACCAGACTTTTGTAGTCAACAGACTTTTGTATTCACCAGACTTTTGTAGTCAACAGACTTTTGTAGTCACCAGACTTTCATAGTCAACAGACTTTTGTAGTCACAAGATTTTTAAAAGCCAAGCAGACTTTCGTAGTCAATAGACTTTTGGAGTCACCAAATTTTTAAAACGAAGCAGAATTATGAAATCAAAACAGACTTTCGTAGTCACAAGACTTTCGTAGTCAAACAGACTGTTGTAGTCACCAAATTTTTAAAGCCAAACAGAATTATGTAATCAACGAGACTTTCATAGTCAAGTAGACTTTTGTAGTCAAACAGACTTTCGTAGTCAAAAGACTTTCGCAACACAGACTTTTGTAGTCAACATGCAATAAAGGAAGATAATTTTTTACAAAGTAAGCAAAATGACAAAGGAAAAGAGTAAACGGAATTTCGGGGATGAAATTCTTTTAAGGGGGTAGGGATGTAACACCCCGTCCCAGTTTTAATAAGAATAATAAAATAAATGAGTTTAATAAAAGGAATATTTAATTTAAGGTTTTTCCTAATGATTTTAGAGCGTATGTATTTGGAAAGGTTTTGATTTTTCAGGGAACGGACGAGCACTTTGAACCGAGAGCACTCCTAGCATTGTAATGGAATATTTTAATTAAGGTTTGATCATAAGATATTAATTAAAAGGTATTAATTTCAATTTAAAGAAAGAAAATTTAATCTTTCAACGAATTAGGATTTTCGATATAAAAATCAAAAATCTGATGAATAATAAATACGACGATGGAAAATCCGCTTCGTCTAACTAAATTAGGATTTTTGGAGAACTTTAAGAAAAATCGAATTTATTAATTTAATAATTAAATAAATAATTTTCATCTCGAAACGTGACGATTTAATTGCTAAAAGTTCTAAACAATTAATTCTAACGAAGCCGTGAATTTTAATTAGCGAAACCACAAATTTATAATACAGATATAAGGTGTGATTAATACTGAGTAGTAATAAGCATCCCACTAAACAAATATCTTCCCTTAATAATTCTTACCCACAAGAAATACATGGCCACAAATTAACCACCATTAGTAGTTGATTAACAAAAAAAAATTGGAAATTCCTCCCCTTCTTTCCCAACACCATCGATCCCACTCTCCGTCCATTCTATAAATAGAACAACATTCCTCACCAATTCACAACTTTGCTTCCAACAAAAACATGCCCAAACACTGCCATTTTTTCTCCACAATCCAAGCAAGGAGCTCACTTTCTCCTTTCTCCTCCAAACCCAACGATCACCATCATCAAAGTTCATCATCATCATCGTAAAGTTCATCATCATCATCGAGCTCATCATCTTCATCAAGACAAAGCTCTTCCTCAATTCAAGTGTTCCTTTTGAGGTAATCTTGAAACCCATGAGAAATAAGAAGAACACCTCTCTTATTTCCTCTTATTTCTTCATCTTGCTTACTTTCCATCTCTTTTTCTTTAATTCAAAGCCAAGATCGTCTTCTCCAAGTAAATACGAGACTCCCCGACGTCCTACTTCTCTAAAAACGTCCAAGTTCTAGGCTTAATTAAAAAGAAAGCAACAAGAGGTAATTTAACAAACCCGTTTCAAAGTTATTCTCGTTCATATGTTCGGCGAAGAAATTGAGTGCTTAAACGTGTTGGAAATTGCTAGTTTAGAACTCCTACGTGTTTCTTGAAGTACATACTTCATGCTCGTATTTTTGTTTTTAAAAAATTGTACCGTTATGCTGCAGAAATTTACGCTCAAATATGTCAAGTTAAAACGTCAAAACTGTTTCCGACTGATTTTCGGCTACGCCGTCGAGTACTCTTTTATACTGGAAATTTGTGTTTTAAAACACCTACGTGCTCTCTTATATGTGTAGTACATAATCGTAGTCTTGGTATTCAAATTTTGGTGTCGTTACGCTACTTGTTTTTACGCTCAAATAGGGTCGCTCAAAACTGGAATTTCGGGAAAAAACTGCTACTCGATATTCCTATCTACAACTTTAAAAATTCATATCTCGAGTTCTAGAAGTCATTTTGAGATGAAACTAGCGGCAAGTTAAAATTCATCAAGTATAATGTATTCGTATAAAATCTTGTAATTTTTTAACAGGTAGATTCAGAGTTATGATTTCTTTAAAAAGATGTGACGTGCTGAAACGAAAAACTGGAATTCTGCTTTCAACAAGAAATTGGTCCCAGGTACCTGAATTTCGTGACACTTTTAACCAATTTCCGTTGGTTATTTTCCAATGAATATTCTTGCCAACAAATTTTAGACTACAATCTTTAAAAGCACTAAATTTTCGTGTCAATCGGATAAGCCATTTGACGGGAAACGAATTTTGAAAATAAGAAAAGAAACTGCACCTTTGATCTTTCTGTTTTACCAATACTGTAACAGTTTTTGGTGCACTCTTTCGTGACCATTTTACCCAACTTAGAGACGTTATTTTTAATATGAATTTTCTTGCCGAGAAACCAGAGATGATTAAGTTTAATAACCCTAAATTTTTGTATTAATTGGATTAATGGTTTGACAGGAAACGGCTCGCGAAAATGGAAGAAAATCACAAAAGTTGGGACACTAACTTTCTGAAAAATGGTAAAACTTAAATCAGGAACTTTTGAAAGACTTAATGATTGGTACAATAATTTATTTGGATGATATTCTTTCACACAAACCATATGTGTTTTATTTTCCTTTTTATGCCACTTATTTGAAAGTCCTTTATGAACTCTTTTTGAGTAATCACATGTTTTAGTTTAGAGAATTTTTTCACACACTATACACATGATAATCTCTGTCTTTCCTAAATAATAACTAAGTTAATGAAATTATAAATTTGATCAAATCGATTATTTGAATTTTTACCCAAAAAATATATATATATGTGTGTGTGAATAAACTGTCGTACTTTTCCATTAGTTTAACTTGTTATACATGACCTTTGTAGAAAATATAAAAATATAGTCATAAACTATAACAAGTCATAAACATGATCCTTAAAATTCATAAGATTTAGACTTGCAAATAAAGAGCTATGAAATTGTGAAGTTTATGTTGTGAAACTGAAGAAGAGACTGACTTATTGAATTACTGGGATTTTTTTACATACGTTTTCTTTTTATAAAATTCATAATAAAATGCTATATGCTCTTATCTGCCTTTGTGAATTATTTGATGAATTTTAGTACTATATAAACAATTTAACAAAATTGTTTTCTAAAACTGTGAAAAGCTGAAATTAGACCTTAAAACTTTATTCTTGCAAGTGATAATTTTGGGACATCATTAATAAACT
This sequence comes from Stenogyne calaminthoides, assembly GCA_037126765.1. Classification (NCBI taxonomy): domain Eukaryota; kingdom Viridiplantae; phylum Streptophyta; class Magnoliopsida; order Lamiales; family Lamiaceae; genus Stenogyne; species Stenogyne calaminthoides. The sequence goes on along the minus strand of JBBCBC010000023.1, from coordinate 16,040,094 downwards.
CCAATAGCCGTTTAAAGTAAAAGTTCGATAAAATTTCATGAGTAAGGAAATCTAAAGAAAAGAGTTTAACGTCATCGATAAACTTACGAATAATTTACTTCAATCAAAAGTAATTAATGACGAGAACATGAAAATATTGTGCTAGGGGAAGTGCTTCTCAAATCAAAGCTCGGACGATCACCGCCACGCTCAAACTCTCAAACCGGTTTCAAAGTTTGTAACTTTTCTTAAAAGTTAACAAGGTGGGTGACACTATTTGTATGCAGTGGTTTTGTTACAAGGATTGTTGGTGTATCTGAACTCGACTAAACAAGCACAAATCTATAACCAAAGAACACAAGTATATAAGAATATAAGGTTTCAAAAATAAGCTTATGATCATGATTATGATATGGTGATATGAGATATAAAAAGATTACATAAGTGATAAAGGTTTAAACAATGGGGATTTCATTTACGGGTAATTAAAACATTATATTTCCACCAAGATGTAGTGGTCCTACAATGATGAAAAGGATATTTTCGACGACATGATCGAGAGGGCTCTGAGGGATAATGATTTTCAATGAATGTATAATCATCTCCTTAAACGGTTTGATAATTATGTTGAGAAACCTTTTAAGGTTACTTGATAAAGTATTATGTACTTTACCCTTTTTTATAAACGCCATTTTATAAATATATATCTTGCATTTTAAAGTATGGACCTTTCCACATTCTTTATCTAAATTAATATTGATGATTAGGTTCTTCACCGCAAAATGTAATACTTATCTTGTTGTTATTTTTAAAAAGAAATTTTTAAGCTCAGATTTTACCTAGTTTAGAGTCCGAACTTCGGATGAACAAGAATGTGAATGGAGTTTCCGGAGAAACCGAAATTCAAGAGGTCCATGAAATGAATATCCACTATGAATCTACCATGAATATACTATTTTCATATAAAAACGTGGGTTGCCCCACAATTGTGAAAAAGATGCAAATAAGTTGGAATCAAAGGTGAAAAATCTCCTATAAATAAGATATTAATCTACCCGTTTAAATTGTTTATAGGAAGGCCAAGTTCCTCAATGATATCTTATGAATATCAATAATGTTAAGAAATTCAAAACCATAATTTAAAAAGAGATTGATGATAAGAAACCAAAATCGCTTCAAACAAGTTTAAACAATGATCCTCTTTCACCAACAAGGCGTTTGACAACTCTCCAAAAATCATTTCAAACTCCCGCCCAAAGGCATCCGTAAGTGTAGCTCTTCAGGACTCTCGGACATTGAAAATGATGCTTTAATTAAAACACAAAGATAATTATATTTCTAGATGACCGTAGAAACTTGATGGCGTGGAGATCCCGGATAAAGACGATCCTAAAACTTACTCGAGGCAACATTAGATGTTTTATCTCACATGAAATCCAGATGGACTTGATATACACCAATCAAGTGTGGGACTTGGTTGAGTTGCCTAAAGGGTTGGACCCATAGTTTGAAATTTTCATGTGAAATGACCAATGCAAATGGCAAAGTACAAACCGTTGGGGAATTAATTGAGATCTATTCGGGATGAATATTTAAATACAAATTTAATTTAACAATTATTAATAATGATTTTCAAATGAATGTATAATCATCTCCTTAAACGGTTTTGATAATTATGGTTGAGAAAAAACCTTTTAAGGTTTCTTGATAAAGTATTAATGTAAAATTTGTTGCACCACCTTTGTGGATTTACTTTTTTCCAGACATAAAAGAAATCATTTTTATAAATATATATTTTGTCATTTTATAGGGAGGAAAAAACATTCTTTATCTTTTCTTATCTCCAAGAAATCTTGAATATATATCATATATTCTTTTCTCCATAATTAAAATATTCCATAAAATCCCACCTTAAATATTTCCTAAAAATATAGGATAAAGATTCCAAGATTTTGGATCTTCTTGAATTTATGAAAATGTAATAATTATATCTTGTTAATATATTTTCAAAAAATCAAGAAAATTTTTAAGCCCTTAATCTTTCAAAATTTTTCAAAATAACATATAAATAACCAAGTGGGAGATTTCTTGAATTTAATGAGATAATCTTGTATTTCAAGAATACATATCTTCATTTCATAACAAAATTCAAAGATTTTCTCCCTTTTTATTTATATTTTTTCCTCCCGAACACTAAAGAACAAAATTTATTTTATTTTTAAACACATTTTTTGATTTATTGAGAAACCGAGCTTTTTTAGACATGGTGAGGTCCATGATGAGCTTTTATCAATATTGAGCCACAATATTATTCAAGCCCATATTCTTATGGGGAATCCCACTACAAATTAATCAATCCACATTCCATCTTAACCCATATTCCATCTAAATTTCGGTTGAGCATATACCATGTGAATTAATATCTTTTATCCTGGCAAAAATGCCAACTTTTTCATATAAAAAAGATTTGGTAGCCCAAACTTAATTGTGAAAAAATGCTTTACACACGATTCTCAGTATTAAATCTTAAGATAACCAATAATATTGCCCAAGATATAAAGGTGAAAAGGGTTACCTTGTCAAAGATATCCTAACCAGGTAATTAGAGGATATTACTTATATCTAACCCGAGAAACAAAATGGTTTCGATTGTTTATAGGAAGGCCAAGTTCTCAAAGAAGACTATGTCTTTAATGGAACAATCTAGGTCGTGAATGATAGATAGAACTTGAAGAAATTCAAGAACCATAATTTAACCAAGAGATTGATGACTTGTCAAAGAAACGTGACAAGAAATCGATTCGGACAAAGATTCATCCACTCTCATGGTGGAAGTTTATCACTAAGTGATCCTCTTTACTCAACCAAGTTTTACTTTACTCCACGGGAGCGTAATTGGAGTTGCATTGCCCTCCGTAGTTTAACAAACTCCAATGTTTAACGGGTTCTGAATGAGAACAACATAGTTCAAACTCACGCCCAAGAGGCATCACCCTCACTGGGTTTGCTTAAGTGTAGCTCTTCAGACTGTCTCTCGACATTGATGAAATCGATGCACCACAAAAAAAAATTTCACGATACATCGTGGGTTGCTTATTGGGTTACACTCTTTGAATATATTTGTATCCACGGACTTGTGTTCGTAAGTTTACTAGATTTTTTGTGAATCCACCCACTAGATGTTATGGTTTACACGAGAGGAACTTGATGACGGAGATCCCGGATAAAGATATATTATCCTAAAACTTACACCTTGAGGCAACATTAGATGTTGACTTAGGATCCAAGACATGAAGCCATGAAATCCAAGATGGACTCGATGTACACCAATCAAGTGTGGGACTTCCCGACTTCTATCAAGATTATCCCGAACATGTCAAGGGGGGTTGGACCCAAAATAGTTTTATTAAATGGCAAAGTACAAAACCTATCTTGGGAATTAATTATACTCGCACCTGATCTATTACAAGGGATGAATATTTAAATACAAATTTAATTCTAAATAATTATTACTAAATATTAAATTAATCCTATATTAATTCAAATAATAATTCAACAACAAATCATGATATAAGACATTCACATAAATCCTAATAAAAGACATGTAAAAATTGCTATTATCTTTGAGCATAAACTAAAAGTTTCATTGATTGGCAATGGTCTGAACTTATCGATAAAAACAACAAACCAAAAAAAGCCTTCCCTTGGTCTTGTATTCCTAGTCCTTTCTTCTTCAATGGAATCCGGAAGGAAGCTCGCGAACAATTAATAAAAGGAAAATAAAATTTGTTGCACCACCGCTTTGTGGATTTACTAATTTTTCCAACACATGGATCATTGTCCTTGGGGATGAAGAAATCATCCCCTATTTATCAATAGATGGTGGCCGATTTTTTTGTCATGGAATAGGGAGGAAAAAATCTTTTCTTCTCTCCAAGAAATCTTGAATATATATCATATATTCTTTTCTCCATAATTCAAATATTCCATAAAATCCCACCTTAATTTCTCCTTGTTATGGTTATTTCCAAAAAATAAGGATAAAGATTCCAAGATTTTGGATCTTCTTGAATTTCTAAAAGGCTTTGAGAACTATATTTGCCAGTATTTGGACAAGAATACATATCTTCCATAATATATTTTCAAGAAAATCAAGAAAATATTTCTTTTTCCCTTTATCTTTTCAAAATTTTCATCTTCTCAAATAACATATAAATAACCAAGTGGGAGATTTCTTGAATTTAATGAGATAATCTTGTATTTCAAGAAAATATATCTTCATTTCATAACAAAATTCAAAGAAAATCTTTCTTATATTTATTTATATTTTTCGAATTAATGAGAAAAATAAAGAACAAAATTTATTTTATTTTTAAACACATTTTTTTAGAGTTATGTTATTTTGAACTTATGTTTGTTGTGTAAAACTTTTGAGGTCCTTTAGGAGAATTAAGATTGATTTTTCCAATGGATCTTGAATTATCAATATTGAGCCACAATATTATTCAAAACCATAAATATTAATTAATCCCACTACATAATTAATTTTGCACTATCCATCTTAACCCATATTATACAATATGGCTCCCATTATTTCCACGTGTTTAAGATTATCTAGCCCATTAATTAATTCAAGCCTCCTAAATAGCTTTTCATTAATTAATATCTTTTTATCCCTTGGTAAAGAATGGTTCTACATTATTATCCATAATTTTTTAGTTCCACTTTCGCAAGATTTGGTATGATAAAACTTAAGAACCTCCCAAGGGCAAACTCCAAAACTGGGTTTTCCAACAACTACCTCATTCTCACCAGGGTTTGGGTTTGGTGTTGTCTCAATATTGAGATTTTCCCAATAATATTGCCCAAGATATAAAGTATTGAATCTCGTTGGGATTCTCTTTGAATATATTTGTATCTCTAATAAGTCAAAGCAATAATTATTAACCACACGCGATCCTATTTAATGGGGCTTGTAGATTAAAGAAATAACGAACCAAATCCATACTATTCTTTCTTCCTAGTTCCTTTCGTTGGTCCAAGAATTTGTCCTCCTCCTAACATTAAGGTCCTATTCGAAAGGCAAACATGCACTAGTGTAATCTCTTGGTCAAGAGTCTTGAGTGATTCTCTCTGATCCAATTCTTCTTAAAAACAACTTGCCTTACACTTCAACCTTTCAATTATCCTTCAACATGTTCATCTAATCAAAATTCTTTATTAAATTTATTTCCCAACAAATGGTACATTTGGTTACAAGGGATCATTAATTTAATCTTCTTACGTGATCCGGTATCACTAAATTAACTACAATGTAACACGACTTATTTATTGAACAGTTATGCAAAGAAATATATGTAACATTAGATGATATTTAAAGCATCAATGATAAACAATTTATTTCAAGAAATAAGACCGAAATTCATTGATTATACAAAGTAAAAGCATACTTTCCAAAGATAATCCCAACAATATCCCACTTATACTCAAAGTTTACTTTTAAGTATACTACAAAGATGTCTCGTGTAGTTCTTAATACGTGACATATAATGTCACCTACACGAAACCTAATAATGTCTTCCACTTATACTCAAAGCAGATTGGGCAAATCGGTCTTGACACCCATTCCTTCCACATGTCTCTCGAAAGTATTCTCGAGGCGCACCCTTTGTGAATGGATCTCGCTGGGTTGTCTTCGAAATCAATCTTTGCCACCTTATATCTCCTCTCTAACGATTTCTCGATAAGATGGTATTTCCTTTCAATGTGTTTCCTGCCTTGTGGGCTCTTGGTTCCCTTGAATTTGCAAATCGCTCCCCGACATTGTCACAATAAAATGATGATTGTCTTTGGGCAAATTCGAGAACTACATCCAAGTCCACTAGGAAGTTCTTGAGCCAAAACGCTTTTTTTCGTTTGCCTGCAAGTAGCTACATATTCGCCTCCATGCCAACGGCAAAGCGGATATCCGGTCTCGTGCAACATTGCATACATAAGGCTTCCGATAAATGGGTTATAAGGAATGCCTTTCATGTCATCTATCTACTTTTGTGTCTTATGTCACATTTCCTTGATAGATGGATTCCATGCCCGAAAGGTACGGCCTTTCTTGGAATCCTCGCATCTTTCAATCGTTTCAAGATAGTGTCTATGTATGAAGCTTTCTGCGATAAGCTATCATTCTTTTCTTGCGATCTCGAAAGATCTTGATCCCAAGGATGTGCTCGACTTCCCTAAGTCCTTCATATCAAACTGCTTTTGAAAGTCATGCCCTTACGCTCGATTATAACACCTTTACATCGCTCCCGATGAGCGCGAATGTCGCCTCACATATAGTACTAAGAATACCAATGCGCTTCGACACGCTTTTTGTACACACAACTTTCGAACTCGCTTTTGATCAAACCCATAAGACTTTATAACATGATCAAAACATTGGTTCCAAGCTCGATGCTTGTTTGAGTCCGTAAATAGACTTCATGAGCTTACAAACTAGGTGTTCTTGGCCCTTTTCAATGAAGCCTTGGGGTTGTTGCATATAGATTTCTTCATCAAGACTTCCGTTAAGGAAAGCTATCTTGACATCCATTTGCCAGATTTCAAAATCGAGATGCGCAGCAATCGACAAGAGAATTCGGATGGACTTGAGCATTGCTACAGGTGAAAAAGTTTCCTCATAGTCGATCCCTTCTTTCCGAAAGTATAACCTTTTCGCCATTAAGCCTTGCCTTGAAGGTTTTCACCTTCCCCGTCCGGTCCTCTTTTTCTCTTGTATACCCACTTGCAACCAATGGGTTTTACCCCATTAAGTGGTTCGACTAGCTCCCACACTCTGTTATGATCCATAGAACCCATTTTGGCTTTCATTGTTTTTTTGCCAAGAAACTGCATCCTTGTCTTGGATTGCCTCATCATATGTCCATGGGTCTGATTCGTCTTGTCCGGGAATCAAGTCCGAGGACTCTCCTATCCCCATGAATCTCTTGGGCTGTCTCACAACCCTCCCACTACGACGAGGTTCCGGTTGTGAAAGTGTGTCGTTTGGTATGTCATCTTGTACAGTTGGCAATGAGGTTAGCCCCCTTAGCTCATTTAAGGTAATCTCACTTCTGGGTCTTCTTTCGTTCATATAATCTTCTTCCAAAAATCTAAAATGGGTGCTTATTATCACCTTTTGATCTTCGGGACCATAGAACATACACCCTTTTGTTCCCTCGGGGTATCCTATAAACAACCTTAATTCTGATCGAGGATCCAATTTTTCAGTTTCCTTCTCCAACACGTAGGCCGTACACCCCCAAATTCTCATGTGTCTCAAATTGGGTTTGCGCCCGATCCACAATTCTTTGGGAGTTTTGGGAACCGATTTAGATGGCACCAAGTTCAGAATGTAAGCCGTTGTTTCCAAGGCATGACCCCAGAACGACTTGGGAAGATCCGCATAACTCATCATTGATCTAACCATTTCCAAAAGAGTTCTGTTTCTTCGCTCTGCAACCCAGTTCTGTTGAGGGGTTCCGGGTGCAGTTAGCTGGGATACAATCCCTTCATCTGACAAGTAGTTCAAAAACTCATCGCTGAGGTACTCGCCTCTACGATCGGATCGTAGAGACTTGATACATTTTTCCCTATGATTCTCTGCTTGAGACTTAAATTCTTTGAATTTCTCAAAGGTGTCAGATTTATGCTTCATAAGGAAAATATAACCGTACCTTGAGTATGTTGGGGAATGATTAGCACAGATCTATTCGGGGTGAATATTTAAATACAAATTTAATTCTTTAATTATTACTAGCATAAATTAATCCTATATTAATTTAAATAATAATTACAACAACATATCATGCATATAATAAGTCACGTAAAACCTACGCATGCGGAATCTACGGGTTTACGTGAACGTACCTCTCGGGATGGCAGTGAATTCGGTTGGACGGACTAACCAAAAGGACTTCCCAAGTATTCCCTTAGCCCTTGCTCGACAATCCGGTGGAAGGATACTCGCGAACAATTAACAAAAGGAAAAAATAAACTTTGTTGCACCACTTTCGTGGATTTGCTAATTTTTCCAGCACATGGAATTGTACTTGGGAATGAAAGAATCATCCCCTATTTATAGGTGAGAAGTGGTCGAAATTTTCAGTAGAAAAACAATGTGGGAAAAAACTTTTCTTGATCACCAAGAAATCTTGAATATATCTCCTATATTCTTTTTCCCATAATTAAAATATTCCACAAAAATCCCACCTCCTCAACAATATGGATTTTTCGAAAATTTAATGATGCAAGAATCCAAGATTTGGATCTTCTTGAATTTATGAGATATTCTTGTAATTCAAGAAATACATATCTTCCATAATATATTTTCAAGAAAATCAAGAAAATCTTTCTTGCTCATTATATTTTCTAATTTTCGAAAATTTCAATATAGATAACCTAGTGGGAGATTTCTTGAATTTAATGAGATAATCTTGTATTCCAAGAATACATATCTTCATTCCATAACAAAATTCAAAGAAAATCTTTCTCCCAACATAACTATAAATTTTGAAATTTTAGTTGGAAAATTAAGCAACAATATTTATTTTATTTTAATCATCTTTTCAGTTATTTGACTATTTGTTGGGCTACTCAGGGGGCCTTTAGGAGAATTAAGATTGGATCTTCTAATGGACCTTGAATATCTAATATTGAGCCACAATATAATTCAAGCCCATAAATATTAATTAATCCCACTACATAATTAATATTGCACTATCCATCTTAACCCATATTACAAATCAATATGGCTCCCTCATTATTTCCCGTGTTTAAGATTATATAGCCCATTAATTAATTCAAGCCACTGAAATAGCTTTCCGTTAATTAATATCTTTCGTCATTGGTCAAGGAACGGTTCAACATTATTATCCATACCGGAAACTAATTCCACTTGCAAGATTTGGTATGATAAAGCTTATGAACCTCCCAAGGGGGCAAATCGAACAAAGCGTATTTCTGCACATGATTTCTTCAGATTAAATCTTAGCAATCACATGTGACTAATAATATTGCCCAAGATAAAAAGTATTGAATCTCTTTTGATTCGCTACCCATGATAAGTCAAAGCAATAGTTACCAATCCCACGTGATCCTATTTAAGGGACGAAAGATTAAGAAACAACGAACCACCGAGGTCTAATTCTTCCTTGTTCGGGCCAAGAATTTATCCTCCTCAGAAGGTCCTATTCAATCATCACCATGCACTAGTGTAATCTCTTGGTCAAGACAAGCCAATCTCGAGCCTTTACACTTCAACCTTTCACGATGGGTTGTTCATTTCCATCTAGGTCGTGAATGGCGTACTTTTTAGTTACAAGGACCGCTAATTTAATCTTTTGATCCGGTATCACTAAATTAACTACAAGATGTAACACGCATTTAATTATTGAACAACTATGCAGTAAATATATGTAACATTCAATGATATTTAAAGCATCAGTGATAAACAATTTATTTCAGTAAATAAGTCTGGAAATTCAGTTTCGATTATACAAAGTAAAAAGCATATTTTTCAGTATAATCCCAACTGAGTAGTCATCAATAAAAGTGACGAAATACTCATAACCTCCTCTTGCTTTGGTTGACATTGGACCACATACGTCTGTGTGAACGATTTCTAACACTTCTTTGGTTGTATTCCCCTTGGCTCCGAATGCCCTCTTGGTCATTTTACCCTCCAAACATGATTTGCAGGTTGGAATTGGTTCAACTTGGAGAGACTCCAGTGAACCGTCTTCTACCAACCTTTGGATCCTTTTTGGATTAATATGTCCCAATCTAAGATGCCATAGAAGTGTCTCGTTCACGTCTGATGAAGATTTTCTTTTATCGGAAACAGTTGATGTGTTATAGGATACATTTCTCGAGTGGTGTGCATAGTTAATTATATAGAGATTATTCAACAACGTTCCATGACAGATAAATTTATCAAAAGTAACCGAATATCCATCAATATAAAGTTTAGAAACCGAAATTAAATTCTTTCTAAAAGTAGAAACGTAAACAACATCTCTTAAAATTAAAACTCTGTCTTCAAAAGACAGGTGCACTTCTCCCACTACTTCACCGCCACTCTCAGAAGATCGCCCAAAGGGTGATGAGGATCTCACTCCCACTAAGTTGTTTAGTCACTTTGAACCCGTGAAGCAAACATGATCAGTGGATCCCGTATCAACTACCAACGAATGAGAAGTATACGCCGCTAAATAAGTTTCAACAACTGGTGCGTGAGAATTACCTTTCTTTCCGGCCCTTTTGGGGTTGGAACAGGCAAACCTCCATTGTCCTTACCGCTGTTGAAGCACTTCCTCTTTGGATTTTCCTTGACACCACAATCATTCCTCATCTTACCATCGCCTCCTGGCAACAAATAGTTTTATTGCTTATGGATTTTGGTTCTCTTCTTCTTCTTGCCTACCCTTGCCTAGAAGATGAAGATGGACCACTTGCCGTTCAAAGCTTGAGTTTGGTGGCCCATCAACATCTCTGCCGAGACCAAAGCTTGCAACGAATCAGCTAGCGAGGACAAAATGCTCAAAAAACTTTTGGGCAGAGAGTGAAGTACCAAATTCATCTGAGTCTCTAAATTATAATCAAGGCCGTAACCTCAAGTTTGTTCGGGGATGGGCCATCAATTTTTAGGACGAATACCTTATGGGTTTGCCCTCCACCTTTTTCAACAACGACATCTCTCAAGAAGGTGATCCGACGAGTCCAAAGATTTTTGACTCGTCACCGGCTCATCCGTTTTTTGTGTGTCAAGAATCCACTTGTGCTTTTGTGCGCTTAGGACAATTATAATTTTTCGCTTTCCAATCAATATAGTTTCCATACTTATTCTATTGACTTTAAGTATAATAGCAAATGATTAAAAGGTTACGACATCTTTGAATCGAAATAAAAAACTATATGCATAAGCACAAATATATCACAAGGTTCGATCACATACATCATATTAAAATCTCAAAAAATATGAACATGATCAGCCCACATCTCAAAAAACAGTTTAAATAAGCCACGCTAAGGTGAGTCATTATTTAAACGATTCAAGCAAAAGTTACAAACAAGAACAAAGCATAAACCTTTAATAACTAGATTAATAGTTGACTCCCACTTGACCAATATAAAATTGACAAGGACTTTGGGAAGTATATGCATATCAATTTTATACCTAAGTAATAACCATTTATTAAATACGAAATTATTATTTCGCTTTGAACGAGCCTCGTGGGGGGGGTCATCGTCGCCACTAGTAATAATCCACAATCATCCATTTGGAATTTATTCATGTGAAAGCTTATCTTTTGACCGTCCCGGGGGAATTTTCTCCAAAAGAATTCACAAATAAATAAATCATGGAGGTCAAAATTAATTCAATTTTATTATCCATAAAATTGTCATTAATTGTTTAAGCATACTTAGTAATTTTCGAAAAGTGAGATTTTTCAAAACGTTTTTCTCATGCATCGCAAATTTAAACACAATTTAAATAAGCATAAAATAATGCATAAACATCAAGACAAAAAATTAAACATATTGGGCACACATATCCAATTGTCACGGTTAATTTTGTCATGTCTTGATCTCGAAAATCGCCTTCTTTTTGCTTTCATCGCTCGTCTCGAAGGTTCGCCACGCCTAGTGACGCCATCGACCAGCTCTGGGTCGGAGTGCACGCTCTTGCACTCCCCGACCATGTCGATCGCCCGTCTTGGCGTCAGACGCCTAAAGCGCCCGGCGACGCCGTCCCAAGGTGGTGCTCGGCATTGCTCAACGAACTTCGGCGGTAAAGCGCCCGCGGATCTACTGTACACCCCGCCTTTACCTGCCCGTCGCCGCGTTGCCAGCGTCCTGCGTCGGCATCGCCCCGCCCGGCGCGCCTCGGTTGATCGCCCGCCCTTATCCAGCATCTCGGCAATGTCGCCCGCCCGCCTTGCATACTCGGTGCCGCGGCCTTTGCCGATTCTCCGGTGATCCGACGGCTTAGCTGGCCTCGCCCACACCCTGCCTTGCGCCCACGGCGTCCATGTAAGATGCCTCCTTTGGCATGTTTAAGCGCGGCATATACCTAAAGCGATTCGGGATCCCATCTTTTAATTCTTCCGTCTCGCTCCGTTTCCGATCCGTTACAATTTATTTACAAAAATAAATAAACCTAGATCTGAGACTAGTCTATTATATTGATCAAATCAAACAAATTATAATCTACTCGTAGATTTTCTCACGAGGCAAAAAAACGAATTCAATCGAATCAATTAAAAACCACAATTTATATGCATGCATTAAATAAACACATTAAATTCCATGACAATTGGATACCTGCAAAAAAGATCTAGCAATTCTACTATCCAATTTCAAATTTAATGAAAATGAACTAAATTACAATTTAAAATTCAGAGCCCGAAACCGAGGCTCTGATACCAGTTGTTGGGGAATTAATTGCAAGGATCTATTCGGGATGAATATTTAAATACAAATTTAATTCTAACAATTATTACTAGCATGAATTAATCCTATATTAATTCAAATAATAATTCAACAACAAATCACGATATAAAACAGCTTTCATAAATCCTACGATGTGGAATTGCTACGGGTTTACGTGAACTAACCTCTTGGAGTGGAAATGGTCTCGTCGATAAAAACACACCAAAAAGCCTTCCCAAGTATTCTCTAGTCCTTGCTCATCAATCCGGTGGAAGGAAGCTCGCGAACAATTAACAAAAGGGAAAATAAAATTTGTTGCACCACCTTTGTGGATTTACTAATTTTTCCAGCACATGGAATTGTCCTTGGGGATGAAGAAATCATCCCCTATTTATAGATAGGTGGTGGCCGATTTTTTGTCATGGAATAGGAGGAAAAAAATATTTTCTTGATCTCCAAGAAATCTTGAATATATCTCCTATATTCTTTTCTCCATAATTAAAATATTCCATAAAATCCCACCTTCTCTTGTTATGGTTATTTTCGAAAAAATAAGGATAAAGATTCCAAGATTTTGGATCTTCTTGAATTTATGAGATATACCTGTATTGCAAGAATACATATCTTCCATAATATCTTTTCAAGAAAATCAAGAAAATCTTTCTTTCCCTTAATCTTTCAAAATTTTCAAAAATAACATATAAATAACCAAGTGGGAGATTTCTTGAATTTAATGAGATAATCTTGTATTTCAAGAATACATATCTTCATTCCATAACAAAATTCAAAGAAACTATTTCTCCCCTTTTATTTATATTTTTCGAAATTAATGAGGAAAAATAGCAACAAAATTTATTTTATTTTTAAACACCATTTTCACTTATTGGACTTTATGTTGGGCTACTTGAGGGGCCTTTAGGAGAATTAAGATTGGACCTTCCAATGGATCTTGAATTATCAATATTGAGCCACAATATTATTCAAGCCCATAAATATTAATTAATCCCACTACATAATTAATATTGCACTATCCATCTTAACTCATATTACAGTCAATATGGCTCCTGGTTATTATTTCCCGTGTTTAAGATTATCTAGCCCATTAATTAATTAAAGCCACTGAAATAGCTTTCCATTAATTAATATCTTTTATCCTTGGAAAAGGAACGGTTCAACATTATTATCCATACCGGAAACTAGTTCCACTTGCAAAATTTGGTATGATAAAACTTAAGAACCTCCGAATGGGGCAAATCGAACAAGCGTACTTGCACACGATTCTCCGTATTAAATCTTAGCAATCGCATGTGACCAATAATATTGCCCAAGATATAAAGTATTGAATCTCGTTGATTCTCTACCCGTAATAAGTCAAAGCAATAATTACTAACCACACTCGATCCTATTTAAGGGACGAAGATTAAGAAATAACGAACCACTGAGGTCTAATTCTTCCTAGTTCAGTTTTGAAGAATTTGTCCTCCTGTAGGTCCTATTCAGTGCACTAAACATGCAATAGTGTAATCTCTTGGTGAAGACAAGCCAATCTGAGCCTTACACTTCAACCTTTCACGATGGATTGTTCATTTCCATCAAGGTCGTGAATGGTGTACTTTTGGTTACAAGGGACTGTTAATTTAATCTTCTGTGATTTGGTATCACTAAATTAACTACAATGTAACACGTACTATTTATTGAACAGTTATGCAGTAAATATATGTAACATTCGATGATATTTAAAGCATTAGTGATAAACAATTTATTTCAGTAAATAAGACCGAAATTCAGTTTGATTATACAAAGTAAAAGCATACTTTCCAGTATAATCCCAACACAAACCTACAAAGGTAGGTTGGTGAAGAAGGGTTATAGTCAATGTCGAAGTCATTGACTATGACGAGACCTTATCAGCAGTTATAAAGATCAAGTCCATTCGAATTTTACTTGCGATAGGAGCACACTATGATTATGAGATTTGGCAGATGGATGTCAAAACATCTTTCCTCAATGGAAACATTGATGAGAAAGTGTTTATGACTCAACCGGAAGGTTTTATATCTAAGCCAAATTCTAATCTAGTATGTAAACTAAAGAGATCCATTTATGGATTGAAGCAAGCTTCTAGGAGTTGGAATATTCATGAAGCTATCGAGTCTTTGACTTCATCAGAAATTTGGAAGATCCTTGTGTTTATCATAAACGCATTGGGAAGAATATTGTCTTCATAATCGTATATGTCAACGACATATTGATTTTGGGAAATAATATCCCATAAATGCAGTCCGCTAAAGAGTGGTTATCAAAGACCTTCATGGTGAAGGATCTGGGTGAATCCTGCTACATCTTAGGGATCAAAATCCACAGGAATAGATCCAAGAAGATGTTGGGACTGTCATAGTCCACCTACGTAGACAAGGTGTTGAAGTGATTCACGATGGAGAACTCTAAGAGAGGTTCTCTACCGTCATGTCATGGATAAAGTTGTCAAAGAAGGATTGTCCTTCTAGTGAAGCTGATATCAAGAACATAAAAGATGTCCCATATGCATCTGCAATTGGGACAATCATGTTGTTGGGAAATTAGGGGTGCTCGGATCTATTCGAGGTGTATTTAAAAAACATATTTAAATTATTTAATTAATTACTAACATGAATTAATCCTAAATCAATTCAACATAATAATTAAACAAGAAATTAGCAACATGCGTACACTTAATCCACGTAAATCCTAAGCATGCGGAATCTAGGAGTTACGAGATTACATACCTCTTGTAGAGACAACCGTTGAGACGATAAATCAACCCAAAGTGTCTTCTCAAATATGTCCCACGTCCACGAACGTAATCCGGTGGAAGGATTCTCACGAATGATTTTAACAAATGAGAAAATAAAATATTTGCCACCACCTTTGTGGATTTCTAATTTTTCTAACACATGGAATTACATTAGGGGTGAAAAATTCATCCCCTATTTATAGGACAAGGGGGGGGACGAAAATTTAAAGTTGGGTCATTGGGAAATTAATCATTGCTTCTTCCTCAAGATACAATCTTGAATATATCCAATATATTCTATTTCCCAAAATATCTCCCAACAAAATCTTCTCCTCCTTCTTGTCATATAATTTTCGAAAAATCCAAATAAATAGGAAAGGAATAAGATCTTTTACCTTTTTGAATTTATGGAATAAACTTGTATTTCAAGAATACTTATTCCACAAAATATTTCCAAAAAAATCAAGAAAATCATTTTCTCTCTCCTACTCATATTTTTGAAAAATAATAAGAAAAAATAGGCAATAATATTTTTCTTCTTCTTTTCATTAATTGAACTTTAATTGGGCTATTTGAGGGGTCTTTAGGAGAATTAAGATTGAACCTCCAATGGGCTATGAGTCTTTAATATTAAGCTAAATATTATTCAAGCCCATTAATATTAATTTATTCCACTATAAAATGAATATTGAACTATCCATCTTAACCCATATTACGATTTCACAATAAAATGGCTCCCGGTTATTATTTTTCGTGTTTGAGATTATCCAATCCACTAATTAATTAAGCCACTTAACAAGCTTTATATTAATTAATATCTTTGTCCTTGGAGTAAAGACAACTCAGCATTATTATTCATACCGGAAATAAATTTTCACTTGCAAGATTTGGTATGATATAGCTTCTGAGCCCACCAAGGGGACAAATCAAGCAAGCCGTACTTGCACACGATTCTCCGTATTAAATCTTAGCAATCGTCATGTAACTAATAATATTGCCCAAGATATAAGGTATCGAATCGCGTTGATTCTCTTCTCATCATAAATCAAAGCAATAGTTATTAATTTCATACAATCCTATTTAAGGGACGAATATTAAGAGAACCACTTAGGTCTAATTCTTGTATATTCAGTACCGAAGAATTTATCCTCCTGTAGGTCCTATTCAGCGCATCATAATGCACTAGTGTAATCTCTTGGTCAAGACAAGTCAATCTGAGCCTTACACTTTAACCTTTCACGATGGATTGTTCATTTCCATCTGGGTTGTGAATTTGTACTTAGTTACGAGGAACTGTTAATTTGATCTTCCGTGATCTGGTATCACCAAATTAACTACAATGTAACACGTACTATTTATTGAACAGGTTTGAAACAAATATATATAACATTCAATCATATTTAATGTAACAGTGATAAATAATTTATTTCAGTAAATAAATAAGAAATTCAGTTTGGTTATACAAAGCAAAAAGCATACTTTCCAGTACGCCATGACATGCATTAGGCCCAATGTGATCTACGCTGTCAGCATCATTGGTAGATACCAACAGAATCTGGGTGAACCTCACTGGATTTCTGTCAAGATCATTCTGAAGTATCTTGGACGAACTAAAGAATGTTTCCTTGTCTATGATGGACTGTCAGAACTAGTAGTGATTGGTTATGCTGACGCAAGATTCCAATCCGACTGTAATGATTACAAATCATAGTCAGGTTGCGTTTCACTCTCAATGATAAGGCTGTCAGTTGGAATAAGTTCCAAGCAAGTCGACCGCAGATTCAACAACCGAAGTTGAGTATATTGTTGTATCAGAGGCCTCAAGGAGGTTGTCTGCCAGTTGTCTAATAAAGTTGTATTGAGACAACGCTGGTGCGATTGCACAAGCAAAGGAACCGAGATCAACAAATAGAAGCAAGCATGTACGGCTTATCATTTGATCCGAGAGATCATAACGATAGGAGAAATATAATTAAAATGTATTCCCACATATTTAATTTAGCAGATCCTTTCACCAAAACACTGAGTGTTCATGTACACACTAGACATTTGATGGTCTAGGGGTTAGACATGTAGGTGATTGACTCTAGGCCAAGTGGGAGATTGTTAGTGTTAGTGTCCTAGAGACAATCTATTGTAAGGACATAATACTCAATGATATTCAGTTTGATTTAATATTATAGTTCATCTAATATTAATGTATGGCAATACACTTGTTTGAATATTATGTTTGATTGTTTGCATTTATTCATGCAAGTGTTTCCATAAGTCATTGCTGTCATTGAGGTTGTGAGAACTCAGATGACTTAAGCATGATTCTCAAATGGCCACAATCAAGGATCATCAAGAATGAGATATTGATGATGTTGAGGTTATACTGGAAAGTATGCTTTTACTTTGTATAACCAGACTGAATTTATGTCTTATTTACAGAAATAAATTATTTATCACTGATGCTTTAAATATCATTGAATGTTACATATATTTACTGCATAACTGTTCAATAAATAGTACGTGATACATTGTAGTTAATTTAGTAATACCAGATCACAGAATATTAAATTAACAGTCCCTTGTAACTTAAAGTACAGAATTCACGACCCAGATGGAAATGAACAAACCATCGTGAAAGGTTGAAGTGCATGGCTCAGATTGGCTTGTCTTGACCAAGAGATTGCACTAGTGCATTATGATGCACTGAACAGGACCTAAGGAGGACAAATTCTTCAGTACTGAATATAGAAGAATTAGACCTCAGTGGTTCATTATTTCTTAATCTCCGTCCCTTAAATAGGATTGTGTGGAATCAATAACCATTGCTTTGACTTGTGATGGGAAGAGGATCAGCGAGATTCAATACCTTGTATCTTGGGCAATGTTATTGGTTACACGACGATTGCTAAAATTTAATACGGTGAAACGTGTGCAAGTACATCTTGTTTGATTTGTCCCCTTGGGAGGCTCATAAGTTTTATCATACCAAATCTTGCAAGTGGAATTAATTTCCGGTATGGATAATAATGTGAGTCGTTCCTTAACCAAGGAAAAAGATGTTAATTGATATAAAGCTATTTCAGTGACCTAAATTAATTAATGGACGGGATAATCTTAAACACTGGAAATAATAACAGGGAGCCATATTAACAGTAATATGGGTTAAGATGGATAGTGCAATATTAATTATGCAGTGGGATTAATTAATATTTATGGGCTTGAATAATATTGTGTCTCAATATTGGAAATTCAATGTCCATTGGAAGATCCAATCTTAATTCTCCTAAAGGCCCCTCAAGTAGCCCAAACATAAAGTCCAATAACTGAAAAAAGTGTTTAAAATAAAATAAATAATTGTTGCCTAATTTTTCTATTTTTTCGAAAAATACAAATAAAAGAGGGAGAAAGATTTTCTTTGAATTTTGTTATGGAATGACGATAAGTATTCTTGGAATACAAGATTATCTCATTAAAATCAAGAAATCTCCCACTTGGCTATTTGTTGAGAAATTTTCGAAAATTTCATAACATAAGGAGGATGAGGTTTTATTTGGCAAATATTTTGAGAAATAGAATATATTGGATATATCTAAGATTGTTTCTTGGAGAAGAAGCAAGGAAATTTCCCAATCACCCAAATACCCTAAATTCTCGTCCCCCCCTTGTATTATAAATAGGGGATGAATTTTTCATCCCCAATGCAATTCCGTGTGTTGGAAAAATTAGAAATCCACAAAGGTGGTGCAACATAATTTTATTTTTCCTTTTGTTAATTGTTCGCGAGCATCCTACCACCGGATTGTTGGACAAGGACGAGGGAATTTTTGAGAAGGTCTTTTGGTGTGTTCGTGTGAACGGGATCCATCTTCTCAACGGTTGTCACTCCGAGTGGTTAGTTCACGTAAACTCCTAGCAATTCCGCATGCGTACGATTTACGTGACGAACTTGTATGCATGATTTGTTGTTGAATTATTATTTGAATTAATATAGGATTAATGCATACTAGTAATAATTGTTAGAATTAAATTTGTATTTAAATATTCATCCCGAATAGATCCGTGCAAATAATTCCCCAACAACTGGTATCAGAGCCACGGTTTCGGGCTCTGAATTTTGATTTTTAATTTAATTCATTATTCATTAAATTTGAAATTGGATAGTAGAATTGCTAGATCCTTTTTGCAAGTATCCGTTTGTCATGGTATTTGATGAATGTTTATTTGTGCATGCATACAAATTGTGGTTTTTAATTCGATTCGTTCGAATTCGTTTTGCCTCGTGAGAAAATCCACTAGTAGATTAGGATTTGTTTGATTTGTTCAATAATAGACTAGTCTAGATCTAGGTTTATTTATTTTTTGTAAATAAATTGTAACCGGATTGAAAACGGAGGCGGAGATGAAGAATTTAAAGACGGATCCAAAACCGGGGCAGCAGGCGGCATGCCTCGCGCGAAACGTGCCAAGGGAGGTAGGCACGCGACGTGGATGCACGAGGGCGCCAAGACGGAGTGGTGTGAGGGTCAGGGCCGAGGGCGCTACGGATCGTTTAATGCGCGGCTGCGCTGGCGGTTGCAGCGCGACGGGCGGATGTTCCATGCGGCGCCAAGATAAATACGCTGCGCGACACGAGGGGGGGGCGAGGAGGGCGCAGCAGATCCGCATGGGCAGCACGCGATCGCTGCACAGACGGGCGCCAAGACGGTACGCGCCGCTACCGCCGAGGCCTATCGAGATGCATCGAGCGCCTGGGGCGACGGCGCCAGCCAGCGCTACAAGGCCGGGCACCGATCGACATAGCCGGGGGAGTGCAAGGCGTGCACTCCGACCTGCGAGCTGGTCGATGACGTAGCTTTTCGAGACGAACGATGAAGGCGATGAAGACGATTTCTCAAGATCAAGACATGACAAAAATTAACCGTGACAATTGAATATATGTGCCCAATATGATTAATTTTTTGTTTTGATGTTTGCTTTATTTTTCGTGCGTATTTAATTATGTTTTGAATATGCGATGCATGAGAAATTGTTTTGGAAATATCTCACTTTCGAAAATTACTAAGTATGTTTTAAATAATTAATTGATAATTTTATTCCGGATAATAAAATTGAATTAATTTTGGCCTCCATGATTTATTTATTTGTGAATTCTTTTGGAGAAATTCCCCCCACGGGACGGCCAAAAGATGGTCTTCACATGAATAAATTCCAAAAGGATGATTGTGGGTTATTATTAGTGGCGATGATGACCCTCCCCACGAGGCTCGTTCAAAGCGAAATAATAATTATGTATTTAATCATGGTTATTACTTAGGTATAAAATTGATATGCATATACTTCTCCGAAGTCCCTGTAAATTTTATATTGGTCAAGTGGGAGCCAACTATTAATATGGATATTAAAGGTTTGTAACTGTTTTCTTGTTTGTAACCTGCTTGAATGTATTTAAATAATGATCCACCCCATGTGGCTTATTTAAACTGTTTTGAGATGTTGGTTGATGCATGTTCATATTTTTTTGAGATTTTAATATGATACATGTGATCGAATTGTGTGATAATTTTGTGCTTATGCAAATCGTTATTTATTTCAGTTCAGCATGTCGCAACCTTTTAATCCACTGTTCAATATACAGAAAGACAATTTACTTACTGGTGAAAACTTCATCGATTAGAATCGAAAACTTACTATTGTCCTTACTACACCATCATAACTGGTTTCTTACTGTCCCAAAACCCGAAAAGCCAACTGATGAGTCCACAAAAGCAGATAAGAAAGATTATGCTGACAGGGAGCAGTCAAATGATGTGGCTAAGTGCACTATGTTGGCTTCTATGTCAGACATGTTGCAACATCAGCATCAACATTTTGAGACCGATGCAGACATCATGACGAGTCTTAAAGCGATGTTCCAACATCAAAACCGTATGGCTCGTCAGATCACCATGAGAGACTTGCTCTCCATGAAGATGGTGGAGGGAACGCCCGTAAGGGAGCACGTTCTCCAAATGATGGCTCACCTAAATAAGCTTGAGGTGCTTGACGCTCAATATAATATCGAGACCCAGATCGATTTCATACTTCATTCTCTGCCTAAAAGTTTTGAACAATTCTGGCTAAACTATCAGATGAACAAACAAGAGTTCACGTTGCCTGATCTGTTACAAGCTTTGGTCTCGGCAGAGGTGATATTGGGGCAAAAGAGCCAAGCCTTGGTGGCAAATGGTCCCTCTTCTTCTTTTAGGCCAAGAGGAGGCAAGAACAAGAAGAAGGCAAAAGACCAAAAGCAAGTGAACTCAAGTGTTGCCAATGGCAAAGAGAAGGAGAAGGGAGATGGAGGAGTGAAGAAAACAGCTAAGGGGAAATGTTTTAACTGCGGTGAGAAAGGACACTGGAGGTCAGCCTGTTCCAAACCCAAAAGGAATGGAAAGAAAGGTAACTCTCATGCACTAGTTGTTGAAACTTATTTAGCGGCGTATGCTTCCCATTCGTGGGTAGTGGATACGGGATCCACTGATCATGTTTGTTTCACTCTACAGGGGTTCAAGCGGACCCGGCAACTTAGTGGGAGTGAGATCCTCATCACACTGGGCGATGCTACGAGAGTGGCAAATGGGCGCGATGGAGAAGTGCAGTTGTCCTTTGAAGACAAAATTTTAATTTTGAGAGATGTTCTTTACGTTCCTAATTTTATAAAGAATTTGATTTCAGTTTCTAAACTTTTTCTTGATGGATATTCGGTTACTTCTAATAAAGTTGTTACCAATACTCTAAATAATGAGTTTATCTATCATGGAATGTTGTCGAATAATCTCTACACGATTAACTGTGCACACCACTCACGAAATGCATCCTATAACACATCGACTATTTCGGATAAAAGAAAACGTTCATCAGACGTGAACGAAACGCTTCTATGGCATCTAAGACTAGGTCATATTAATCCAAAGAGGATCCAAAGGTTGGTCCAAGATGTTTCGTTGGAGTCTCTCCAGGTTGAACCATTTCCAACCTGCGAATCGTGTTTGGAGGGTAAAATGACCAAGAGGGCATTTGGAGCAAAGGGGAATAGAGCCAAAGAAGTGTTAGAAATTGTTCACACCGATGTATGTGGCCCAATGTCAATCAAAGCAAGAGGAGGCTATGAGTATTTCATTACTTTTATCGATGATTACTCAAGATACGGATACATTTACCTTATGAAGCATAAATCTGAGACCTTTGATAAATTCAAAGAATTTAAGCCTCAAGCAGAGAATCATAGGGAAAAATGTATCAAGTCTATACGATCTGATCGTGGAGGCGAATACCTCAGCGATGATTTTTTGAACTACTTATCAGATGAAGGGATTGTATCCCAGTTGACTGCACCCGGAACCCCTCAACAAAACGAGGTTGCAAAACGAAGAAACATGACTCTTTTAGAAATGGTCAGGTCAATGATGAGTTATGCGGATCTACCCAAATCATTTTGGGGTCACGCCTTGGAAACAGTGGTTGACATTCTAAACTTAGTGCCATCCAAATCGGTTCCCAAAACCCGTAAAGAATTGTGGACTGGGCGCAAGCCCAGTTTAGGACACATGAGAATCTGGGGGTGTCCGACATACGTGTTGGACAAGAAAGCTGGTAAATTGGATCCAAGATCAGAATTAAGGTTGTTTATAGGGTACCCCGAGGGAACGAAAGGGTGCATGTTCTATGGTCCCGAAGATCAAAACGTGGTAATCAGTACACACTTTAGATTTTTTGGAAGAAGACTATATGAACGACAAGAAGCCCAGAAGTGAGATTACCTTGAATGAGCTAAGGGGCTTACCTCAATGCCAACTGTACAAGTCGGTATACCAAACAACACACTTACACAACCGGAACCTCGTTGCAGTGGAAGGGTTGTCAGACAGCCCGAGAGATTCATGGGGATAGGAGAGTCGTCAGACTTGATCCCTGGCGAAAATGAATCAGACCCATGGACTTACAAAAAGGCAATCGATGACAAGGATGCGAATTCTTGGCAAACAACAATGAAAGCCGAAATGGGTTCTATGGATCAAAACAAGGTGTGGGAGCTAGTCAAACCACTTAATGGGTTCAAACCCACTGGATATAAGTGGGTATACAAGAGAAAAAGAGGATCAGGCGGGAAGGTAGAAACCTTCAAGGCTAGACTTGTGGCAAAAGGTTACACTCAGAAAGAAAGGATCGACTATGAGGAAACCTTTTCGCCTATAGCTATGCTGAAGTCCATCCGTATTCTCTTGTCGATAGCTGCGCATCTCAGTTTCGAGATCTGGCAAATGGATGTCAAGACAGCTTTCCTCAATGGAAGTCTTGAAGAAGAAATCTATATGCAACAACTCGAAAGCTTCATTGGAAAAGGCCAAGAACATCTTGTTTGCAAGCTCAAAAAGTCCATCTACGGACTAAAGCAAGCATCGCGTGCTTGGAACCAATATTTTGATCAAGTTATAAAGTCTTACGGGTTCGATCAAAAATGAGTTCGAAAGTTGTGTGTATAAAAAGCATGTCGGAACTGCATTGGTATTCTTAGTACTATACGTAGACGATATTATGCTCATCGGGGATGATGTAAAGGTTTTGTCAGACGTAAGGGCATGGCTGTCAAAACAGTTTGATATGAAGGAGTTGGGGGAAGCCGGTCACATCCTTGGGATCAAGATCACTCGAGATCGTAAGAAAAGGATGATAGGCTTATCGCAAGCTTCATACATAGACACTGTCTTGAAGCGATTCAGCATGCAAGATTCCAAGAGAGGCTTTGTACCTTTTAGACATGGAATACATCTATCCAAAGAAATGTGCCCTAAGACCCAAAGTGGAGATAGATGACATGAAAGGCGTTCCTTATGCTTCGGCTGTCGGAAGCCTCATGTATGCTATGCTGCGTACGAGGCCAGATATCTGCTTTGTCGTCGGGATGGTAGCAAGATATCAGAGTAATATGGGGAAAGAACATTGGACTGCAGTTAAAAACATTCTGAAGTATCTGAAAAGAACTCGCGATAGAATATTGGTTTATTAATCAGAGAGTCTAATTCCCACCGGATACACGGACTCGGATTTCCAATTAGACTTAGATTCCAGAAAATCTACCTCGAGTAGTGTGTTTTGCATGGGGGAAGGAGCAATGACATGGAGAAGCGTTAAGCAGAAATGCATCGCAGATTCTACCATGAAAGTCGAGTACGTAGTTGCTTGTGAAGCAGCGAAGGAAGCGGTTTGGCTCAAGAACTTCCTAGTGGACTTGGACGTAGTTCCGAATTTGCCTAGCACCATCACAGTCTATTGTGATAATGCCGGAGCAGTTGAAAATTCAAGAGAACCAAGAGCCCACAAGGCCATCAAACACATTGAAAGGAAATACCATCTTATACGAGAAATCGTTAAGTGGGGAGATATAGAGGTGGCAAAGATCGCGTCAGAAGACAACCTAGAAGATCCATTCACAAAGGGTCTGCCTCAGAATACATTCGAGAGACATGTGGAAGGAATGGGTGTCAAGACCGTTGTCAATCTGCTTTGAGTATAAGTGAGAGAGATGTTATTAGGTTCATGTAGGTGACATTAGATGTCACGTAGATTCTAAACGAGACATGTTGTAGTATACTTAAAAGCAGGCATTGAGTATAAGTGGGAGATTGTTGGGGTTATACTGGAAAGTATGCTTTTACTTTATATAACCAGACTGAATTTCTGTTTTATTTACTGAAATAAATTATTTATAACTGATGCTTATCATTGAATGTTATTTACTGCATAATTGTTCAATAAATAGTACGTGTTACATTGTAGTTAATTTAGTGATACCAGATCACAGAAGATTAAATTAATAGCCCCTTGTAATTAAAAGTACAGAATTCACTACCCATATGGAAATGAACAAACCATCGTGAAAGGTTGAAGTGCAAGGCTCAGATTGGCTTGTCTTGACCAAGAGATTGCACTAAAGCATTATGATGCACTGAATAGGACCTACAGGAGGACAAATTCTTCAGTACTGAATATAGAAGAATTAGACCTCAGTGGTTCATTATTTCTTTTTCTTCGTCCCTTAAATAGGATCGTGTGGAATAAATAACCATTGCTTTGACTTATGATGGGAAGAGGATCAACGAGATTCAATACCTTGTATCTTGGGCAATGATATTGGTTACACGACGATTGCTAAGATTTAATACAGTGAAACGTGTGCAAGTACGTCTTGTTTGATTTGTCCCCTTGGGAGGCTCAGAAGTTTTATCATACCAAATCTTGCAAATGGAATTAATTTCCGGTATGGATAATAATGTTGAGACGTTCCTTAACCAAGGAAAAAGATGTTAATTAAAATAAAGCTATTTCAGTGGCCTAAATTAATTAATGGACTGGATAATCTTAAACACGGGAAATAATAACTGGGAGCCATATTAACAGTAATATGGGTTAAGATGGATAGTGCAATATTAATTATGTAGTGGGATTAATTAATATTTATGGGCTTGAATAATATTGTGGCTCAATATTGGAAATTCAAAGTCCATTGGAAGGTCCAATCTTAATTCTCCTAAAGGCCCCTAAAGTAGCCCAAACATAAAGTCCAATAATTGAAAAAGGTGTTTAAAATAAAATAAGTTATTGTTGCCTAATTTTTCTATTTTTTCTAAAAATACAAATAAAGGAGGGAGAAAGATTTTCTTTGAATTTTATTATGGAATGAGGATAAGTATTCTTGGAATACAAGATTATCTCATTAAATTCAAGATATCTCCCACTTGGCTATTTGTTGTGAAATTTTCGAAAATTCCATAACATAAGGAGGAGGAGATTTTATTTGGGAGATATTTTGGGAAATAGAATATATTGGATATATTCAAGATTGTTTATTGGAGAAGAAACAAGGAAATTTCCCAATCACCCAAAGACCCTAAATTTTCGTCCCCCCCTTGTATTATAAATAGGGGATGAATTTTTCATCCCCAATGCAATTCCATGTGTTGGAAAAATTAGAAATCCACAAGGTGGTGCAACATAATTTTATTTTTCCTTTTGTTAATTGTTCGCGAGCATCCTACCACCGGATTGTTGGACAAGGACGAGGGAATACTTGAGAAGGTCTTTTGTTGTGTTCGTGTGAACGAGATCCATCTTCTCAACGGTTGTAACTCCGAGAGGTTAGTTCACGTAAACTCCTAGCAATTCCGCATGCGTAGGATTTATGTGACGAACTTGTATGCATGATTTGTTGTTGAATTATTATTTGAATTAATATAGGATTAATTCATGCTAGTAATAATTGTTAGAATTAAATTTGTATTTAAATATTCATCCCGAATAGATCCGTGCAAATAATTCCCCAACAGATGTTGCAATTGAGATTGGTGTGCGGTCTGCATCATACTCTTAGAGAGTGTAGTAACATCTCACTTACTGCGAGATACTAGGTATCTCATGATGGATGCACAAATACCTTAGAGGGTATTGGTATACCCATCCGAGAAACCGTTTGATGTAGTTCCACTATATGTGTCTACGGGTGTCTCGGTTAGTGGGAGCGATGTGATACTCCTTTGACTTGAGGTCAATACGCATGACATGTGTGGAGTGATGAACTTTGACCATGACCGACACTTGCACCCTTCCATGGGTAGATATGGCTTGGATTGGGTTCATCACGAAGTGCATGTGCGTGGTAGTTGAGCCAAGAACATGATTCATTTCTCAAATTGGACTTAGAGAGAATACTCATCTTCTCATCATAATTGGATCTAAGTCATCGGCCGATGCACGTCAACTTAGACTTTATGGCTAAATGTGACATACGTGATCAATTAGTGATTAGAGATAATATGTTTTAGTTATTCGAATAGACACTTCATCATGTTCAAAGTAATCGAGTATTCGTGAATGAAATGAAGATATTGCAATAGCCTATGTTTCAGTTACATGTAGTTGCACGTTTCTCGCGACGTACCTCATATATTGAGAATGTCTGATTTATTGTCTAAGGTTAAATTAAGACCGTTAATTTGACTAATAGCTCGATATATGAGGGTCTATGGGTCACACAACAAGTAATGATTGTTTACTAATTATAGTTGGTTGATTAAATATTAAATTGGATATTAATATTTAATTTATGGAGAATATAATAATAATTATATTTAGAATTAATAATTATTTCTATTTAATTAAATTAAATTTTATTAAATAGGATTCCCAATAATAATATATGGAATATTATTATGAGATTTGATATATATGGTATCAAATCCGAGAGATTTGATATACATGTAAATCAAATCCGTATAGATTTTTATATATGGGAATTAAATCTATGAGATTTAATTTGCAAAATTAGAAATTTTATTTCCTAATCAGGTTAGCTTAAGATTTAAGCTGGGCCTCCCCTGTATACATGAGCTCTTGCGAATTCATAATACAAGACTTCATATTTTATCCATAAAATCTCTAAGTTAGAATTTTTCTAGCAAATTCATCTCGGGGATTCAACGCTGGCAGATTTGTGCGAGTTAGTAAACGACTGTTACATGGATACCATAGTTGAGGAATCCGTATATGAATTGTTGTAAGAATTCTATTTAAGTTTACTCGTATTTAATTATGCAATTAATTATCCGTTGTTAGTGAACTGTTTATTTCCTTTGTGCATGTATTACGTGTTTACGTGCCTTTAAATTCCAACACCAAGTGCATTAAGCAAATTCATTACCCGGTCTCATAAAGAATTTGTCATTAAGTATCTTGGTCGTTTGAACTACTTTTTGGGCTTTAAGGTATCATATACTTCAGACGGATTGTTTGTGATTCAAGCCAAGTATGCTCACGACATTCTTGATCGAGCTGGTCTCACTGATTCAAAACCCATTGCCACACCTCTGGTTCATGGAGAGTCCCTCATTAGTGGTGGTCAGCCATTCCATGACCCTACACTTTGTAGATCCTTTGTTGGTGCTTTCCAATATTTGACTATCACAAGTCCGGATCTATCCTATGCTGTCAATCTCATTAGACAGTTCTTGCACTCTCCCATTGATGATCGTTTCTCTGTTGTAAAGCGAATTCCACGCTATGTAAAGGCACAATTCACTATGGCCTTTCGTTTCGTTACAAGCCCGAATCCTCCATTGTTGGATATTCTACGTAGGGTTATTCTATTTTCCTTTGTGACAACCTTTTTTCTAGAAAGTGCCAAGAAGCAGCCCACTATCTCCCGCTCCAATCGTGAGTCCGAATACCGAGGCATGAAAAATGTTGTCTCCGAATTGGTTTGGGTCACGAATCTTCTATGTGAGTTGTGTGCCCTTCCTTCTACTCCGCCTTTGCTGCTCTTTGACAACAAGAGTGCCATTTTCTTGAGTCAGAATCTGGTGGCCCACAAGCGAGCCAAACATATTGACATTGGGTTTCATTTCGTGCGAGAATTAGTTTCTGCTGAAAAATTTCGCACGCAGTTCGTTCCGTCTCACCTTCAGTTCCCGGATATTTTCATCAAAAGCCTCTCTCGTCCAGCTTTTGAGTTATTGCGATCCAAGCTCTGCGTTTGTCTATACCCCACGCAATGCTTGAAGATGGGCATTGAGGAAGATTAGTAATTTATATTTTCCACGTTTATAGGATTCTCTAGAAGATTGATTTCTTCAATTATAAATATCTGTAGAGATTTTCTTTCCTTGTATTGTGTTGTAATCACATTATATATGGTAGATCGTATCAATCACCTCATTAACGGTGATCCAATTTCACTCTCATGCAGGTGATGCATATATTGAAGACCTTCCCACGAGAAAAAAAAAATCACCTCTGTAAATAAATCGATGAACAAAGAAGCAACATATTAGAAACAAGAAATTCTAATTGACTAAAAATCTAAACATACACATGAACTTTAGGCAGCAAACTGACACCAGAGAAAATAAATAAAAAAACATTTTTTTTAACAGGAAAAAAACACGTCTTTTAAAATTGATTGGTTGATAATTTCATTCGAGTTTAATTTGGTATAAGGACTTCCGAGTTAACTCATGTCCGATATAATTAATTACCTAATTAAATTCTAATATGCTTATTAATTATTTATATTAAAAGGCCCTTTCACGTTAATACGCCACTTGTCTTTTTTCTTTTTGCATTTTACTGCCTATTATTCTAATCATCTTTCAAAGCTTCATAGTTGCACTCCAAATTATAGGTGATACATTCATAATACGATATATATTTAGGGGTGAAAACGGATCGGATACGGATAGTGTTTATACCGTATCCTAAACCATATTTTTTCTCGAATTCGAAGTCGGATACGAAAAGCCGGATTCGAATACGAATTCGAAATATTCGGTATACGGATACGGGACGGATATCGGACGAATCTGGGCCGGATTCGAATAACTATAATCAGATAATATATTTCAAACGAAAATTATTAAAATGTGAATGGACGACGGTGGATCTCCTTCCAGTTGCGGTGGCCAGCGGCGGTGAAGGGACGAACACG
Organism: Stenogyne calaminthoides; assembly: GCA_037126765.1. Lineage (NCBI taxonomy): Eukaryota > Viridiplantae > Streptophyta > Magnoliopsida > Lamiales > Lamiaceae > Stenogyne > Stenogyne calaminthoides. The sequence continues at coordinate 16,010,368 of JBBCBC010000023.1, read as the reverse complement.
AAGAAGTAGAGAGGAGAAGAAGAAGGGACAAACGGCGAAGAAGAAGAGATGAGAAGAAGTGCGGCTGAATTATTTAGTTTCCGACTATTTTCTTAATAAAATTATATAAGTATTAAGTACTAATATTATATTATTATATATATTAATATAAAATATAAAACAAAATAACCAGGTGGCTTAGCCCGCCTGGCCACTGGGCTCCCCATTTGAGTGGAGACCCAGGTTCGATTCCCTTTGTGAACGAATTTGGAGTTATGAGAGTTATAAAGTAGATTGGTGATTTCGTGGTGTATTTGGGTGCTTGGTGTACTAACTACCAACAACTAACTTTGTCCGATAAAAAAAATTAAAAAATCCAGATAATATCCGATAAAATATGGAAAAACTCGAATACGGTCGGATATTATGTATTCCGAATCTGATTCCGAATCCGAAGTCAACTATCCGTATCCGCCTGGATACTAGTTTTTTATACCGAATTTGATACCGACCGGATACGGCTCCGGATCGATCGGGAAATATTTGATCCGTTTCCACCCCTATATATATTTGGATATAGGATATGAATACCCGATCCCTGGTAAAAAAAAAAAATAAATAGAAATTTGAACAATAAATATAGTGTCATATCTGCATACCATGCAAACAATAGCTTGGGAAAATTTGTATCTAAGAATAAAAATTTCAAGAATTATCTTTGGACCTGTTTCCCACATTAATCATAAATTCAGGCTAAGTCTTGAATCAATTCAAGTGCATCGTGTATTTATAGTACATTTTAGAATCATACAACTTATTATATTGAAAGATGCTACTTGTTTATATTGAATAGTGCAATTTATTGCATTGCATGGTACCCCTAAATGCAATGAGACCCACCCTAAATTCATTTTCATAATTAATTCAATCCTAGCATTTGAATTTTTCTACTCTTTAATTAAATGGTTGTCAACCCTTTCAATGTTCATTATTCTTGTTTTGTTTGGAATGAATGGAGTCTGTTGTACTAGAGTTAACAATCTAATGATGAGTACGGAATATAATGGTTGCATATATATAATACATTTAAATTGTTAAAATACAAATACATATATATTTTATTCTAAGTTGAATTTGTTAGTAGGTTCTATTTAAATGATTAAATATATATACCACAATTATATGAAATCCTATTGGACTTAAGAATATGTAGGGGCCAATTTTCTTATCGGGTTGACCCATTTGCCACCCCTTAAAATTTATAATTTTAGATAAATTCCATACATTTAACACCTAACTAATTAATAACCACAAAATTCAACATTTAGAGCAGAACAACAAGAGTCGCCTACACGTTCTCATACAATTTAGGAAATAAAGTAATGTGTTAGTCTGTTAGACTTTTATTTTGTACAATATACACTATTTATCGCTCCAAACCAACCTTTTAATTTGTATTTTAAATTTTTTGACCTAAAAAATGCATGTTTGTGAAGGTCACGTAGTGTACATTACAATTTCTAAAATCCTATAACTATATAAACATCACATTTACCAATGAATTAGTCATTGGAATCTTTGCACATTCTTAGGTGAAAGGTGGAAAAAAAAGAAAAAGAAGATGGCTTCTTTGCTTCATTCATGGTGTCTCCGCTTGTTGTTCTTGGCGATGACCGTCTTCGGGACGGCCATGGCTGCTGGATACTCCACACCGGTGTTTCGCCCTACTCCTTGGAAACTTGCCTATGCCACGTTTTATGGCGATGAATCGGCTTCTGCTACTATAGGTGCGGAATTATTTAAATATAAACATTTATTTATGGCATAATACATCTAATAGTCAGTCTCATGTGGATTCAGGTGCATCATGCACTCATGCTGCATTTTAGAAACATGCGACATGTTATACTGAAATATGCAATTTGTTTACACTGAACTGTGCAACTATTTTTTCATATTAATAGTTACACGGTTCAATGTAAACAATGTATCTTTCAGTATAATAAATTTGCATGTTTCTAAAATGCAGTGTACAATGCACCTGGATGCATACAAGACTTAGCCTATATCTAAAGGTTTGTAAAGTAACAATTTTTAGAAAACACACTGAAGTATTTTTTTTGAGCAAGAAAACCCTTCAAATATCAATTTTTATTTTGAAAGATACCTAAAATAATGAAATATAATTTTACAAGATTATGATCTTAACATTCGGTGAACCTTTCTTTTAATATTGATCCGGGGTGTTTATTAAATTGATGTTTTTTATCAAGGTTGAATTGATAAAAGAATTTTTGACGAGATATTACAAAAGGAATCTCAAGAAATTATATATCAATACTTTAAGGAAGTTTTTAAAATAAAAATCATTTTAATTAACAATCTTTCAGAATGCATTAGGGTATGTTTGTTTTCGGGACTCACCCGAATGGACTAGAACTTTGAAAATCACGTCCCATTATAGTTTGAGATTTAAAATTAGATTTCAAAATTCTCTCATATAAAGTACATTTATATCCCTATTTTTCACAAAATTCAATACAATCACATCACTACTTTTCCTACTCTCAACACAATATAATAATATCATATCAATCATTATTAAACATTGATTTGACATAAAGTAAAATCTCACCCTATCAAAATCCCAAAACAAACACATATATTTTACTATTCACCAAGACTTTTAAATCCATAGGATTTCGAATTCATGACTTTCCCGACACATCTAAATCCCGAAACAAACATACCCTTAGGTTTTTTGTACATCAGTTGTCATAAAAACAATTAAATTATTTAATAAAAATAATTAATATTAATTAATTAATATCGTTTAAAAATGCACTTAAATTGTAAACATAACCAATAAAGTTGTAGATATAAGTATTTATTTGTCACCGGATTTATGTTAGGTACCGGTATAAATGATTATCTGATGATTTTGGAAGCTAGGCAGTCCACTTTCAGACCTTTTGCATGCCTAAAATGCAAATTGTGCCCTGTATGGTGTCATTTTTTCAATAAATTTTCATATACTTTCATTTTCTATTTATTCTAATTACCCTTGAGTACCTTTTTTCCAAAAAATAAAATAAAAAAGAAACCCTTAACTAATTAATATTTCCACATATTTTGTACTCTTTTGCACACTTACATTTTCATTTTTTTCTGAGTCACTAATGAAGGGAGAATGGTTAAAACATATAAAACGATAGGGTAAAGATGTAGAAAATAAAGTATAGAGAGTAAGAAATTTAAAAACAATTAGACTCCATTTAAATGGATGGATAAATCCATGGATTTTACACACAAATCATAACTCTTCAATGGATTTATAAATACTTAAATTTAAGAGTCTAGTTTAAAATGGAGTGATATCAAATCCTCATTAAAACCTAGTCATTTGTGAAATCATCTCATCTCTACCCCTTCCCCCTCTCCCCCTTCACTCTCTTCCCTAAACTCTCAAATTTAAATAATTATAAATTCATTGGGGAGTATGATTTGTGTGTGAAATTCATGGATTTCCAAATCGATCCATCCATCCAAATGGAGCCAGTGCGTAAAATATGCATTTTTTTAACAAGTAAAAAAACTTTAGTACAAGAGACATGACAAAATTATTACAAAATAATTTTAAAAAGCAATTGTGTCCATCTAAATATTCATGTGCCGTACAAGTAGGTAGTGTTTTTCTTTGAACAATATACATTGTTCCGTATTCCTAGTTTGTATTGAATAGTATTAGCTGGTTTGGATTGAACAAATTTGCGCACTTATACATGATTAACATTTTAAGGAATTATTATTGAAATAATAATTAATATAATTTGAAGAAACATGGACAGACGGAGCATGTGGGTACGGAAACCCATTCAACACTGGGTATGGTACAGACACAGCTGCACTGAGCTCCGTACTATTCAACAACGGGTACTCGTGCGGGCAATGCTTCCAAATCCGGTGCGCGAAATCCCGGTATTGCTACAAAGGGTCGCCCATCGCCACCATCACGGCCACCAATTTGTGCCCGCCCAACTGGTCGCAGGACTCCAACCACGGGGGGTGGTGCAACCCGCCCCGCTCCCACTTCGACATGGCCAAGCCTGCTTTCATCAAGATTGCTCAATGGAAGGCCGGTATTGTACCCGTCCTCTTCCGCAGGTATATAATATATATATATATATATATATATATTACAACAACAACAAATAATTCGACGATAATCCTAATGAGTTGATTTCCTGGTGGCCTAAATGCAGGGTACCCTGTGTGCGAAGGGGGGGTCTCCGATTCAACGTGCAGGGGAACGGGTACTGGCTGCTCGTCTACGTGATGAACGTGGGCGCAGGCGGAGACATAGCCGACATGTGGGTGAAGGGAAGCAAGACTGGGTGGATAAGAATGAGCCATAACTGGGGCGCTTCTTACCAGGCTTTTTCGGCTGTCGGAGGACAAACACTTTCTTTCAGACTTACTTCCTACACTTCTCATGAAACTATCATTGCCTACAATGTTGCTCCTTCTACCTGGAGACCTGGAATGACTTACTCTGCTACACTCAACTTCCATTGATATATCATCATGTTGTGTCGCATCTAAAATTGAACCACATGATGATTAATTTTATTTAATTACCTTTTTTGTTTTTTTTTTGAAGATTTGAAATTGGGTTGTAACTTGTAATGTGTGGCTTTTTACTGATGCAAAGAGGTGACAATTTTACATGTCATTATGATCAGTAAGAGTTCTGAGAGAGTTTAATAAGATCATTGTTATAGATGATTAATTAGGTTTGTAAGGGGTTACTATTGTTCCATTTTGACAACAAAGTTTGATCTATTTTCTTGCAATCTGAAGGTATGGATAGAATGCAAAATAGTCTAATAACTTTTCTTTTTTTTTTTTAAATAGTCCCAAAATATTTTGATGTACGAAATTGGTCCAATTTTTGCAAATTGTACTATTTTCTTCTCAAATTCGCTAGAATTAATGAAACGACGCATCTTTTGGTATGCATTTCTGCCGAAAATCTCCAAATTTAATGTAAAAACGACGTTGTTTCGTCAATTCCAACGATTTTGGGACGAAAATGGTACAATTCGCGTAAAATTTGGATCAATTTCGTACATCAAACTTTTTTATGAACGTTTTAAAAAAGATGAAAAGTTATAGGAAGGTAAGTATTGGGTTCTATGCCTGTGAAGGTAAGTATACAAATTAATTATACTTATAATTTTAAGTTTTAAAACATTCAGTCATCACGTAAAATACTTGCCTACATCGAGTGTTCCATACTAAGCGCATGAAAAATCACCATTTTATATTGTTATAGCTACATCATCACTTGCATCATAACTTTTATAAACACTTGAAAATAATATTCATCATCTTCATAAAAGTAATTGCAAAATTTGAGATTAAAAAAAAAAAAGTCAAGTGAGAAGTGATTGATCACACAAATGTGTATAGAACATGAGAGGGTGAGGGCCAAATTTCCTTCAAAAAGATTCTTGAGCTACATATAAATTCATTATTGTATACAAAATTATTGTACATAGACTGGTTCCCCTTAGAATAAGCAATGTAGATGCATGCTAGCCCACAAAGTTGTTGGAGTGGGAGACATGTAATCAAAATACATAGTCTCCTCCGTTCCAAAAAAAATTGTCCATTTTTTAATTTGTCCATTTTTTTTTTGGACATATAAACACTAGAAAACTTCTTACTAAATTTTATTCTCACAATATTCACATATTTACACTAAATATTAATATTATTTTTGTGATCCACATATACACTTAATCCATTTAATTTATTTATTTTATATATATAAGTTTACTACATTACCCATCAACACTCTATTAATTACACATTTTTCTTAATATGTGTACAATAAAATTCGGGCAAATATTAATGGAACAAAGAGAGTATAATATAATGTAGAGAGAGATTTGATGAAGATTGAGAGTACTTCATATTCACTCTCCACGCTATCATCACCTTTTTTTCCCCATTCCCCTAAAAACTTTCTTCATCCTTAGACTAATTTTTTTATTGTGAAAGTCCTCTACTGCATTTTAAGGCAAGCATTCAATACAATGTGTCATAATCAGTGAAAAACTTTATTGTATTGATTTACTATTACTGAAACCACAGTCAACACACGGGCCGGGCCGGATGGTTGAATGTTCTAACGTGTGTATAATAATCAATGAAAAAAGTGATCCATCGAACCGACATACCGGTCAATGGTTCAATCGTAAGATTCAACCGTGGTTCAACCGTTTTTTACGTGAGAAAAAAACAAAATAAGATATAACCTTTAAATATATATTTTATAACTTTTCATATCATATTTTATAAATTTTGTCCCAATAAATTTATCCCATTAAAAAGTATTATAAAAAAATATATGAGAGGAATATAAATTTAAAATTTTAAATATTTAATAAAAATTAATAATTTAATTTTTTTTTTTTAAAAAAAAATAGGTTGAACCGTTTTGACCGGTTCTATTCTTGCTCAACCCTATCCTCCGGTTATATAGTTATAACCCTTATCGATCGTTCAGCGTCAACCCGGTTTTGAAAAACAAAGAAATAATTTATGAAAAATCCATAGACATAAGTCCATTTGTTTTGATGACGAAAGAAAAAACTCCTTTATAGTGTAGCTTCGATTTTTGTATGTAATAAATTTTCATTAAAATATTATAAAAGTTTGTCTTAAGGACTAAATAATATTGATTTTTTCTATAGGTGTGTTCTATTCGGACACATCCCTCGATTTATAACCCTATTAAAGCGTCAACTTAAATGCAATTTTAGACAATATTAATATTTGTTTTCACTGAAATGTACTATTAATTATGTACAATTGCATCATACAGTTGCAATACAAAAAAAATAATAAAAAAAATTATTTATTTCAAATTATTTCACCATCTTATATATTGTCTTAATATTCATACATTTCAAAAAAAATAAAAAAATCATACTCAAATTATGCACCATATCATAATGTTATGAAATACATTCGAAGGGTAATGGTGCTCATAATTATGAGCTCCATCATCATTCCTTTCCTTCCTTGTAAAGCGTGCATAATCAACGCCCTGCTCTCAAATCCAACGTTGCCTACTAACGATACTTTTTTCTCAAAGAAATTAAAAAAAGAATCCCACTTGAGAGTTGAAACAGCACCTATAGCTACTCTGAAACACTCGATAACAGAGCAAAACAAGATCTACAAAATCTTGAAATGGGATTCATCATCCTCCTCCTCACAATAATCCTTCTCTCACTATCAACTTTAGGTGAATTCCAAGAAATCAAATCAGCCCGCCTTCTCGATCTGGTAATCAGAGACTACACATTCAAATCATACACCAAGAATTTCAAAACAGGCAAACTCCACAAAATCAATCTCCCATCGAATCTCTCCGGCATAACCGTCGACACAGTGAGATTCCGTTGCGGCAGCCTTCACAGATACGGCGCCAAAATCAAAGAATTCCACCTAAACGACGGCGTATCCGTCCACCCCTGCTCCAAAAGAGTAATGCTGGTTCGCCAAAACCTCGGCCCCAATTGGTCCTCCTTATACTTCCACAACTTCGAATTATCAGGCTACCAGCTAATCTCCCCCCTATTAGGCCTATTAGCCTACAATTTCAATTCATCGCAGCTCAAAATCCGAACCGGAAAAAAACCGATCGTCGTCGATTTTACAAACACGACAACCGCGAACGATACGACGTCGTCATCGTCGGGGTTAGGGTTAATTCCTCTGTGTGCTCGATTCGACGGAGATGGGAAAGTGACGCTATCGAATCAAATTAGGGCTAGGGTTTGCGTGGCGACGAGGGATGGGCATTTTGGGCTGGTGGTGGAATCGCCATTGTTGCCGTTGAGGAGGAAGGTTAGTAAGTGGAAATTGGCGGCTGGGGGGGCGATTGGGGCGGTTTTGGGGGGGTTTCTTCTGAGTTTGTTGGGAATTGCGGTTTTTGTGAAGGCGAAGAAGAAGAAGCGGATGGAGGAATTGGAGAGAATGGCGTATGAACAAGAGGCGTTGAGGGTTTCAATGGTGGGGCATGTTAGGGCTCTTACTGCTTCTGCTACTACAACTATTGAGCATCATCATCCGTATGGCTAAATCTTCAATGTATCTCGTTGCACAGCACACTTATAGTGCATTTTAGAACCGTATAATTTGTTATATTGAAAAATATAACTTGTTTATACCGAAATGTGTAACTATTTTTCCATAAAAATGGTTGCACGTTTCAGTATAAACAAATTACATCATTTAATATAACAAGTTGCACGATTTTAAAATGCATTATAAGTGCACGGTGCATTTAAATGAACACGAGAGACACCCCATCAGTATAGCACCTAGTTTTTTTTTTTTTTAAATATTTATGTGTGTTGTATGAAAATTGAATTGTGATTTCTGTGTAGGCATGGTGTTTGTTAATCTGCAAGTAGAGGTTAGAATCTGAGATTGTAGGATGGGAATTAGCGGAGGAAATATTGCTGACAATTTCTTCATTAGTTTTGCTGATCTGACTCATTTTTTATGTATCATTTGGAAATAAAAAAATGTTTGGTTATGTTTCTTGGTTTTTTATTTTTGGAAGTTTGTGTTTGCGATATATTTGGATCTATTTTTTCACCTTTTTTTTTCATTTAGAATTAAAATAGAAGAGTTGAGAAAATAAAAAATTGAAAGTAGGTTCATGGTCAAGAGAAAGAGTAAAATTCATGTGAATCAGGTCTATAAGAGGATTTTTTTCACTTCATGTGTAAAAATTATCACTGTTTAAAAATATAACTCATTTTTAATAGTGATAATTTTTATGTATAACAATCAAGAATTTTATGCAAAAAGTAATAATTTTTATACATAACATTGAAACTAAAAAAATCAAGTTCACAACGAACTCGGTTTCATACAATTTTTTGTCTAAGAGAAAAGCTGATTGCTTGGAGGCAGATCAATTCGGCGTCTATCAGTTTAACTGGTGGTACGGAAGATTAGTTAACCCGTGTGAAAAACCAGCTTTTACTTAACCAAGATTCTTATCAATATGTTTTAGATCAGATGACTAAAGTGTCAAACTGATCAGTTCAGTAGCTTGGTGCTTAGTCTGAACCAGATTCAGAATATGCATGCAGATAAACAGGTAGTGTGCATATATGTGTAAAGCAAAGTAAAGGCACACAGATTTATAGTGGTTCGGACAACTTGTCCTACGTCCACTCTTCCCTATCAGTAGGACTAACAAACTGGACTTAGTATAATGTGTTAGTCCAACACAGTACAACCAACAGATGTTTCACGAGTTCTCACTCAGCCAATCCCAGAAATCAGATCTAGAAACCCTAGACTGAAATCTTGTTATAACAAACTTAACCTAACTTTTGTTTGGGTATAAGATTTGTAACGTTCCAACTTGAATACTATCCTATCATCTAAATAGCCTTAAAGCTAGAGGATAAGTATTCTATGCTAAGAACAATGGGATGAACACTTAGAAAATAATCTTCGATTTAGAGTTCTTCGTGCGGAAATCTTCTAGAGCTTGAGCTTGTGTATATTTTCCGTAACCTTACAATGAAGGTTAATCCCATATTTATAGGCACGAAATTGAACTAGCCGTTGGAGAGCAATTCGAATTTTGGTCTATTTTTAGGTAGCTAGCAGGCTTGATTTGACATGCTCAGAAAGGCCATGCCGTCTTCGTGCAATTTTGTCCTTTCTAGCCGCTTGGCCTGATACGCCATATCCTGCATAGTCAGATCCGTACATACATGTCGAATTCTTAGTGGCTAACAAGTACACTGAATCGGCGCCTTGTAAAGCTAGCAGTATATCATTCTTCTGGTCTGATGACAATCGTATGTCTTTGATAAGTAGATATGCTTATCACTTTTTTGACTTAGCTATACCTGATCAGTATGCAACTGATCAGTAATCTTGAGTCTTTTGATAAGGTTGACTTAGCTTCAACCTATCGACTCTACTGATGTCCTTTCTACAGGTCTTCTGTTCTTCGCTTCTGATCTGAACCTATACATATTTAGTTCTCCCCCAATATGTGACCTAGTCTAATACATCAGTTGTCTAACATGTTCAGCTGGTCTTCTAACATCATCAGTCGACTAACAGGTTTGACTGGTCCTATTACAACTGTTTTGGAACTTCCATCAAAACTACAAAATTTCCATCAAGATCTATCTGATGTTGATGGATTAAGTGATTAAAAGGGAGCCATTGTACGATGATCTCAAGTTGTTGTTCAATCCGCCTATTGAAATTGATCTCGACAATGCTATCCACATCCTCCATAGTGGTGATGAGGACGACATTCCATCACATATGGAGCAACATACACCACCCCGTGTTGAAGTCGTTGAGATAAGTGATGAATAGAATGCACATCCACCACCACCAATGGAACAAGCCCAAAATGAAATAATAGAGTTAAGCGAAGAAGCAGATGAACATCCACCATCACCAATGGAAAAACAACATGGACAAATTGTTGACAATCAAGGAAATGAAGTGGGTGAAGAGGAAGTAGTATCCCCACTTCTCAAAAACCCTACAGAAAAGACTACACCCCGAAATGTTCTCTAGAAAAAAAAAGGCACCTAGTGACCTTCCATCACCACTACATTGCTTCTCCGACAATGAAATAAGAGCAAAAAATTATCATCCTCGAGCACTCTGTCAAAGTCTCGCCGTCTGTTCAAGTGAGGTATCCATTGGAAGTTGTGATGGATCACGCCGGTGAAGGCGATCCGTCACCCAGGATCGTTATTGGATGCCAAACGTATACGTATTAAAATTAAAACCTAAACATGCGTCTAAAGAAAAAGCTTTAGATTCGTTACCCTTGAAGATAGAGGCGTTGATTCCACTACAGATCTTCTAGTCTATTTTCTAGCTTCGTCCGAATGCCGAGTGGACAGCAATCTATCGAACGTGGAGAGGATGCCTCCTGTTCCGTTTCCGCAAAAACCCTAATTGCCTGGCTGCTGCGTTTTCAGATTTTGTGTGCTTAGGGTTTTAGACGAAACCAGGCTCCTTTATTTATACTCCTCAGGTTTCGTGGGCCATATAAGGGATCCATTAGAAGGTATAGGGTTTGGGCTTCTTCCGGGCCCAAATAATCTTATGTTCAGCCCAGAACATTAATTTGGCCCGAGAGCATTAATTCTTCCCACTAAAAAATTAATGTTGCACTCCCGTCCTATCCCGAACTGAATCAGGGCTTCTATTAGACTTTATAATTTCCCGTGTTAAAGATATCGCACGTCCATTAATTATTAAAGCTTCTGACTGCTTTAATTAATTAATATCTATTATTCCTTGAGTAGTACCACTCAATCTTGTTGTCGTACGGATTAAATCCACCTGCAGGGTTTAATACAATAATCCTTTATGAGTTTCCTCAAGGGGACGTCATCATCCTGGATGTCCAGGACACGGTGCCGCAATGATAATAAATAGATATCATGCGAGCGATGTCACTACCCAAAATACGAAATATGAGATATCTACCAAGATTCCCACCTATAGTAAATCAAAGCAGTGAGCACCCCACATATCTAAATACCAAACTTAGGGTTAAGAATAATAAAAGTCACCAAGACCTCTAATTCTTCATAACAATCAGAATAGAATAACATGTCTTATCTGTGACCCATCCAATGCGACATTGCACACTAGTATAAACTAATGGCCAAGACAAGCCACCAACAAGTTTATACTACAACTTAAACCAATAGTTATGTCCAGAACTATCTCAGTTGTGAATACTGTTTATATCTTATAAGGAACTTGACGATGTGATCTTCTGTGTGACTACAAACCCACCACATTGTCTACAATATAAGATAAGCAGACACATAAGCAATTTATAAGAATGCAATAATGTGAAAAACTATTTATTTCAGATAATAAGGAAATTGAATATACATCCAGAAAAGCTCACTAAAAGTTTGCTTTACAGTATACACCAACAATCTCCCACTTATACTAAAGCTAAACTTTTAGTATACACATGAAGCCATAACAATTCTCCCACTTATACTAAAGTCTAGCTGTAATACATCGTAAACCAAGACCCTCTACATGTTTCTCAAAGACTTTTATTGCCAGAGTCTTTGTGAAAGGATCAGCCAGGTTGTCCAATGATGCAATCTTAGCCACAACCACGTCTCCTCGATTTACGATGTCTCGTATAATGTGGTACTTCCGCTCTATGTGTTTACTCGCTTTGTGGGCTCTAGGTTCTTTCGAGTTTGCCACTGCACCCGTGTTATCACAATAAATGGTGATACACCTCGGCATACTCTCAGAAACCCCTAGGTCCAGTAAGAAACTATGTAGCCAGACAGCCTCTTTAGCAGCTTCTGAGGCAGCTACGTACTCGACTTCCATAGTGGAGTCCGCAATGCATTTCTGCTATACACTTCTCCAAGATATTGCTCCGCCTCCCAGCATAAACACATAACCCGAGGTAGACTTTCGTTCATCTCGATCAACTTGGAAATCTGAATCGGTATAACCCAAAGGAATCATGTTGTCTGACTGGTATACCAACGCATAATCTCGAGTCCTTTTCAGATACTTGAGAATGTGCTTGACAACTATCCAATGCCCTTGACTAGGGTTAGACTGATATCTCGCTACCATGCCAACTGCATAGCAAATATCAGGCCTCGTACACAGCATTGCATACATAAGGCTTCCTACAACTGATGTATAAGGAACCTTAGCCATTTTCTCTATCTCCTTCTGTGTATCAGGACACATATCCTTAGATAGGGGAACTCCATGTCTGAAAGGTAGTAAGCCCTTCTTGGAGTTTTCATGCTGAAACGAGCAACCACAGTATCAATGTAAGACACTTGAGATAAACACAACATTCTCTTTTTCCGATCACGAATGACCTTAATACCAAAAATGTACTATGCTTCTCCCATATCCTTCATTTGAAACTGCTCTGAAAGCCACACCTTTACGTCTGATAATACTTTCACATTGTTGCCAATAAGAAGAATATCATCTACGTCCAGTACCAAGAATACCACTACATCTCCGTTACTCTTCTTGTACACACAACTTTCATTTTGACATTGTTCAAATCCAAAAGATTTGATTACCTCATCAAAACGAATGTTCCAAGACCTGGAAGCTTGCTTCAGCCCATAAAGAGACTTTTTCAGCTTCCAGACTAGATGTTATTTGCCTTTCTTCACATAACCCTCGGGTTGCTGCATATAGATGTCCTTATCCAACTCTCCATTAAGGAAAGTTGTCTTGACATCCATTTGCCAAATCTCGTAGTTCATGTGATTGGCTATGGATAAGAGAATCCGGATTGACTTTAGCATGGCTACTGGTGAAAAGGTCTCGTCATAATCGATTCCTTCTTTCTGGGTAAAACCTTTTGCCACCAACCGTGCTTTAAAAGCAATGATCTGCCCATCAGATCCTCTCTTACGTCTGTAGATCCACTTGCACCCAACGACTTTTTTGTCGTGGGGAAGTTCACTTAGGTCATACACTTCCATAGCATCCATGGATTGAATCTCTGAATCCATAGATTTGTGCCAAGACTCTGCATCTTTGTCTTGAATTGCCTCTTTGTAAGTCCAGGGATCGTTATCATCATGTTCATCATCTGGAATCAAGTCCGCAGACTCTCCCAAAAATATGAAACGATCAGGTTGATGAACAACCCTCCCACTACGACGAGGCAATGTATACAAGGGTTCATCAGAGTAACCACGTTGTGCAGTCTCTTGTGGTATTTTCTCTTTCACACTTGGTGTGCTATTGTCTCCGCTCAACTCATTTAGAATGATTTCACTGTTGGACTTATGCTCATTAATATAGTCTTCCTCTAAAAACAGGGCATTGGTACTCACCATCACCCTCTGATCATTAGGACTATAAAAATAACCACCTTTTGTTCCTTTAAGGTATCCTACAAACAGCCGTACTTCAGTTCTAGGTGCCAACTTATCAGCTTCCTTATTCAGCACATGTGCTGGACAACCCCAAATCTGAATGTGGTTTAGACTAGGTTTTCACCCAGACCACAATTCGATTGGAGTTTTTGGAACTGCTTTAGAAGGTACGTAATTTAGAAGGTGCGCTGCCGTTTCCAAGGCATATCCCCAAAAGGAGGTGGGTAATGAAGCATAACTCATCATCGATCTCACCATCTCCAATAGAGTTCTATTCCTCCTCTCAGCCACTCCATTCTGTTGGGGAGTACCAGGCGCACGCAGTGAGCTGGGATGTAATCTCGTTCTCTAATAAGTGTTGCCTAAATTCATTGCTAAGGTATTCGCCACCACGATCATATCGTAGTGATTTGATACTTTTACCATGACGGTTCTACACTTCTGCCCTAAATTCTTTGAACTTGCCAAAGCATTCAGACTTGTGGCGCATCAGGTAGATATATCCATATCTTGAGTAATCGTCAATGAAAGTGATGAAATACTCAAAACCACCTCTAGCTTGAACAGACATGGGTCTACACAAATCAAAGTGAATTAATTCCAACACACCATTGGCCCTATTCCCCTTGGCCTTAAAAGGCCTCGATGTCATCTTGCCTTCCAAACAAGATTCGCAGACTGAGAATGGTTCCACTTGGAGAGACTCCAAAAACCCACTACTAACCAGTCATTGAATCCTTCTCAAATTGGCATGGCCCAACCTTAGGTGCCAAAGGTATGTTTGATTCAGCTTAGAAGGTTCTTTTCTCTTATTTGATGATGACGATGAATGAGCTTCAAATACAAAGATTGTATGCACAAGTAATAGTATAAAGATTATTTTCTAACGCCTCCGTAATGCATTAAAGAGTCATTTCTCATAATAACAACTTAGTCATTAAAAAAAACCGAGCATCCATCCATAAATAACTTCAAACCAAATTAAATTCTTCCAAAACTCGCACGATACTGTTCTTTAAACTAAAAATAATTAGAAAAACACAAGTGCACATCTCCCATCGCAACCATCGCCATCGCGGGCAAAGATTGCCCAAATCGATAGTAATCTCGCCCTCACTCGGGCCCTTTTGTCTCAGAGAAACCCCCAAGCAAGGTATAACAAACATGATCAGTGGCTCCTGTATCTACTACCCAAGAAAAGGCAAAACAAGCAGCGAAACATGTTTTAACAACCAGAGCAAGAGACGTACCAGAGTTGTCTTTTTTCAAGAGAGGATAATCAGACTTCCAGTGTCCTGTCTTGTTGCATTTGAAGCATTTGCCTTTCGGCTTTTTCACGCCACCAGAAGGCGCCACTTTCTTACTCCCACTGCTTCCACTACCCTTTTTCTCAAAAAAGCCTTTTTTCTTCCCCGCCTTTAGACGAAGAAGATCCAAATTTTGAAATGTAAAACACATGAGCCCGTGGGTCCTTTACCCTTACCCATGAGACCCTCCGCCGCGACCAATTCCACAAGAAGCTCGGCTATGGTATAGTCCTTCTTACTCATGATCACGTTTAAACGGAAGTTTTCAAAGGACTTTGGGAGCAAGTTCAGGATCATATCGATCTTGGTATTACCATCGATTTCTCCTCCGAGGACCTCTATCTCATTCAGATATTCCATCATCTTGAGACAGTGGTTCCTCACGGACGCTCCCTCCGGCATAGAGGTTGACATAATGCTCCTCATAGCCTCAAAAGGGGCAGCCCTATCTTTCTCACCAAAAAGCTCTTTTAGGCTCAACATCATATCTGCGGCATTAGGAATATTTTGATGATGCTGTTGTAAAACATTTGACATCGATGCCAAAATGTAACAACGAGTCATCTCATTAGCCTTGTGCCACTTCTTATGAGCCTCCTTTTGCTCTTCAGTGGAATCGGGTTCCAATGGGGCAGGAGCAGATGTATTGAGCACAAGTTTGTACTCACTTGCAACTAGGACAATGTCCAAATTTCTTTTTCAATCCAAATAATTCGGACTAGTAAGCTTATTTTGGTTTAAAATAATCGAAAGCGGGTTGAGTGACATCATCATAATTATCTGAAATAAATAAAATGCAAGCAAGCATTAAATCACATGAATTGAAGCATAAAATATTGGAAACCTTCAAAACCAACATTTAATACAACCTCCAACAGCCCAACAAACACACACGCAAACCACGTTAGGGTGGTCATTTACGTATGTGCTTGTCAACCAGACACCTAGTCTTTGATTTCGATATCACGTCAACCTATCCTTATGAAGAACGAAATCAACAGTCGGACCTTAACTAACTGGCCATGTGAATTAGAACAGGGACCCCGTTGGGGGGTTATATTAAAATTCACATCTAAGTGATGACCACAATTTAACTGTAAGAACCACTATTCACAATTGACGAGCTCATCAAGAGAACACATCGCCAGCAAATAATTCCCTACAGTTATCTTGAATTATTCTTTACCGATGAACTCATGTGTGACACATCCGTTGGGGAGGACCACACACTTCATCTAAAGATTAAAACATTTTGACTAGAAGTCTTAGCTAGTAAGCTCGTGAATGCTGCATCCGTTAGGGGGAAACTCCAAGGTCCCACAAGCAACAAACACCTTACTTAAAGACCAATTGTGGAGGCCAATGAATTAATTAAAATTCACATCTATATCACTTAGTCATTTGTAACATGAAGATTATTTACAGGCATAGCATATCATGAAAAGAAACACAAGCATGCCACAACAAAACAAGAAGCGATAAATAAAAGCAGAAATAAATGCACATCTATCGCAACCCCTTGTAAAACTATCAAAAACAGCCTATTCTAAGCTATTACAATGATAAATGAAGGGCGCGGATGGATGCCTCGCATCGGCCTCTCACGCAAGGCAAACGGCTCGATTTCACGTCCACCGACTTAAACTGGCAGAAAACTTCATCAAGAAAATTGAATTAGCTCCCGCCATACATGGTCATGTCACAGCTGTAAGATTTGTAGAGGACCTCAAGACGTTTCCGAAACATGGTTATAATAGAAAAATGGATAACCGAGTCAAAAGTTATGGTCAAAACGGTTTTAACCGACCAATGGCCATAACCCTAACCCTAATCGCCCATTTTCCATATTATCCTTCAACCTCCATCGCGATCAAATTACAACAATAATAAGCACCCTATTATAGTGATCTATATAAAACACCTATAACTACCCACACTTCTTATCTGGTGGGAAAACGATTACAAATACACTAAAGAGTTGCGATAGAGAAACAGATTCAAACACGATCAAAACAGAAACGATATCTACAAACGAAAACGTTTCAGGCAGAGCCAATAATCCATGAATCCAGGCTCTGATACCAATTGCTGGATCACGCCGGTGAAGGTGATCCGTCACCCAGGATCGTTATTAGATGCCAAACGTATACGTATTAAAATTAAAACATAAACATGCGTCTAAAGCAAAAGGTTTAGATTCGTTACCCTTGAAGATTGAGGCGTTGATTCTACTACAGATCTTCTAGTCTGTTTCCCAGCCTCGTCCGAATGCCGAGTGGACAGCAATCTATCGAACGTGGAGAGGATGCCTCCTGTTTTGTTTCCACAAAAACCTAATTGCCTGGCTGCTGCATTTTCAGATTTCGTGTGCTTAGGGTTTTAGACGAAACCAGGTCCATTTATTTATACTCCTCAGGTTTCGTGGGCCAGACTAGGGATCCATTAGAAGGTATAGGGTTTGGGCTTCTTCCGGGCCATAATCTTATGTTCAGCCCAGAACATTAATTTGGCCCGAGAGCATTAATTCATCCCACTAGAAAAATAATGTTGCACTCTCGTCCTATCCCGAACTGAATCAGGGCTTCTATTAGACTTTATAATTCCCCGTGTTAAAGATATCGCACGTCCATTATTTATTAAAGCTTTTGACTGCTTTAATTAATTAATATCTATTATTCCTTGAGCAGTACCACTCAATCTTGTTGTCATACGGATTAAATCCACCTGCAGGGTTTAATACGACAATCCTTTATGAGTTTCCTCAAGGGGATGTCATCATCCTGGATGTCCAGGACATGGTGCCCCAATGACAATAAATAGATATCATGCGAGCGATGTCACTACCCAAAATACGAAGTATGAGATATCTACCAAGATTCTCACCTATAGTAAATCAAAGCAGTGAACAAGCACCCCACATATCTAAATACCACACTTAGGGTTAAGAATAATAAAAGTCACCAAGACCTCTAAATCTTCATAACAATCAGAATAGAATAACATGTCTTATCTGTGACCCATTTAATGCGACATAGCGCACTAGTATAAACTAATGGCCAAGACAAGCCACCAACAAGTTTATACTACTACTTAAACCAATAGTTATGTCCAGAACTATCTCAGTTGTGAATACTGTTTATATCTTATAAGGAACTTGACGATGTGATCTTATGTGTGACTACAAACCCACCACATTCTCTACAATATAAGATAAGCTGACACATAAGCAATTTATAGGAATGCAATAATGTGAAAAACCATTTATTTCAGATAATAAGAAAATTGAATATACATCCACAAAAGCTCACTAAAAGTTTGTTTTACAGTATACACAACAAGTTGTGATGATTGCATGGACCTTTGTTGCAATCTACATTTTGTTTTATCTTGTTGTCTATGTGACTACTTTTGAATGGTCAACTATATGACCTCCTTTTGCTATATTGGATCAGCTTATTTTTTACATGTTTGAAGCACTTTATGGCTAACTTTTGCAATGGTATGTAATTACTGATGATCAGCTTGTTCTAGACTTCTTTGGAGCACATTATGGCTGACTTTTGCATATTTATATTCGGTAATGGTATGTAATTGCTGATGTTGGAAAGATTATGTTGTTCATTTTATAAAACAATATTGTGTTATATCTCTGGAATAATTTTAGGACGTGTTGTCATCACCAAAATATTAAATAAACATATTGAGACCATGTTGGAAAATCATCCAAGTACTTAAATAGACATAACGAGACCATGTTAAAACTTAAAAGAATGCTTCTTGGATTACACTCGTAATTAAGAGTAAGAATAAAAAAAAATGGGATAGCAGATTTATGAAAAAAAATATATTAAGACTATCATACACTAATGTATCAATCACTGCTGCAACATAAATAACGAATTCTTCATTAATTAACAAATATAGCATCAAATGCACCCTTAAGTAGTAACAACAATTAACATTAACTTATGATAATTAGATGAGACCTTATATAGGTGATATCTGCTAAAGAAGAAAGACAAAAGATTAGACACCAACCTAAATTTGAAATTAGATTACATAACCAAAATAACTTGCAGTAAAGTTGAAATTAGATTACATAACCAGAACATTCTTCAATGTTATAACTAGAGACCACTCTTAAACTGTCAACACACAAAAGATTGAGGCAAAAAGGAAGTTGTCAACATACAAAAGCTTGAATACGTAAGCTCCCAGCATAAACCATACAAGAAGTAAGCATTTGACACAAAATAACTTAGAGATAATAGTTTTTGGCAACAAAATAAGTTTAGAAAGGGATTACAATTTTCCATTCAGCAGCATCCACACATATTCAGTTCGTTCATCTTCGGGCAGACTAAGGAAGAATTCAAGGTGTTTGGTGTTTTGGACTAATGCATTGGATACTTTTAACTTTTCCTTTAATGAGAGACCTTCGATTCCCATCATTATTTCGTACAATTCGCTGCGTGACACCTTTGCATCCTGCCCATAACCAATGCGTAGGGCTAGACCGCCAATGTCGATTGAGTACTCTTTATAAAGTCACCAAGTGTTTCTACGAATGTAGTCATTTTGAGCTGTCACTGGACTTTCTTTTCTTGCCCTTAGATTTTTTAACCTCATAAGTGGTAGGTTTGTAAACAGATGTACTTTTGGCTACTTCATCCGGCATATCAGGAGGTGTATTGAAGTGATCACCAGTATCAGCTTGTGGTACATCCAACATTCCTCAATGTGTTGTTGACAAGGTCCATGGGATCTGCAACATTTTCTGCGGTCGCCCTATCCTTATTGAATATCTCATGCCACTTTTCGTAGTATGGCCAAAAATTGTAACACAGCCCTTTCACGCTTGAATACCCTAGTAAAAAAATAAACAATAAATTTAAATTAACTAAATACGCATACGATATAAAGATATAAATGTTACCTTCTTTTCAGCTTCCCAAACTTCTTTTTCAAGAATGTCTAGGGTATTAGTAGAAGAATTCCAACTGATGCCACTTTTGGATAGAAAATCGTATAATGCATACTCTTTTTTTCACACATGAATCTTCGAGTTGATGTGGGTTTGCAACAATATTTGTCCCTTTTAGCGATTTTTGCATTCCTTTCTCAAGTTCTCTTTGAAAATCAAATTTGAATCCATCGTCTGCTTTCCAACCATTGTTCAAAATATCACTCAAACATTGAATAAGGGCATCTTCCTATTTTCTTCCATGTCCTCCTATTTCTTGTTGTTTTGCCTTTTTCAGTATCATGGCGTCATAGACTGCTTGTTCTTCTCCATTTTGTTACCTATATAAACATACAAATTTAAACAAGAACGAATTATATGACTTAACAATATATTTTTTGCACAATCAATGATAAGCACAACACCATTTAATATAATTCGATATATATATATATATATATATATATATATATATATATATATATTCATGGATTTCTAATTCAGGAAATAAAATGTTATCAAAAAACTAGAGAACATGGCATCAAGCTTAAGAGACTAGAGAAGCATTCGAGTCACTTCCGTTTTCTCAAGAAATTGAGTCGAGTGAATCAGACAACGAGGAAGAAGTTATGGTAGATGCATGTACATTGAAAGAATTGGCTACTCCACAGCATGAGCAACAACCACTTTGCATAGCCTATCCTGCTGATGCTAACAAATTTAATCTGAAATTTGGTCTAATTCACCAGATGCCCTCATTCTATGGTAATGAGGCGAGGATCCACATACTTATTTGAATGAATTCCATGTGGTGTGTTCCAACATGCAACATGCAGATGTTACTGAAAAGCTAGTGAAGCTTAAAGTATTCTTGTTTTCCCTGAATGACTCAGCACGGGAATTGTTTCATTATTTGCCTCCCAGGACAATTACCACTTGGGCTCAGATGGAGCAGTTATTCTTGTAGAGATATTTTCCTACATCCGGAACAGCTAGCATACGAAAGGACATGTGTGGAGTGAGACAAGCACAAGGAGAAACTTTTCATGAGTACTGGGAGCGATTCAAGAAGTTGGTGGCAAGCTGACTCAACATCAGAGTTCTAAGCAGCTCTTGATCCAGTATTTTTACGAGGGTTTGACCCTTACATACTGGAGCTTAAGTATGATCCCCACTCCAATACGTACAATCCAGGTTGGAGAGATCACCCAAACCTCAGGTATGGAAATCAGCAAGGTTCTCAGCCATTTGAGAACACTAGGCCACCACCACAGAGAGAGCAATTCAATGTCAACCCACATAGGGAAAGCTCTGAGCCATCAATGGAGGAAATGCTCAAAATACTCACCTCCAACACTCTACAACTCCAAAAGAGTAAGCAGAAAACCAGCCAGACCATGAAGCAACTCCAACATGACAATGACTCGAGGTTCAAGAACTTGAAGATGCAAATAAGCCAACTGGCCACCTCTGTCAGTTTAGTCGAGTTCAAATCTAGGGGAAATTGACATCCCAACCTGAAATTAATCCAAGAAACGTGAGTGTTGTCACGTTGAGGAATGGAAAATAGCTAGAAGAGGTCAAGAAGCCTGCCCCTCCACATAATACTGATGAAAAAGAAGGAAAAGTTACTGATCAAAGTGACACTGGCCCCCTAGTGTGGAGCATTGAGAAAACAGGTGAGAATCAGGCCAGTCCTTCAATTCCCAAGCCTAGTAATACCAATGCCATACCCTTCCCATCTCGAGTTGAACGAGCAGTGAAGGTGGACAAAGAAAACCAAATTCTTGATATCTTTCGTAACGTAGAAATGAATATTCCATTCCTTGATGTTTTAGCTCAAATCCCCAGATATTCAAAGTTCCTCAAGGATTTGTGTACTAACAAGCGTAAGCTCAAGGGAAATGAGAGAGTGGTGATGAGTGCGTGCCAGCAGTGTTACACAAAAAACTGTTGGAATTTAGAGGAACGTAAACACGTAATACATGCGTAGCGGAAATAAACAGTTCACCAACAATGAACAATTAATTGTATAATAGAATACGTATAAACATAAAGAGAAACCTTACAGTAAATCGTACGCATATTACTCAACTATGGTATCCATTTAATTCCCAATCACGAACTTACACAGATTTGCCAGCGTTGAATACCGAGATGAATTTGCTAGGAAAATTCTAACTCTAGATCTTATGGAGAGAATAATGAATTAATGTTATTTGTGAATTTCCAACAACTCATATATATAGGGAAGGTCCAGCTTAAATCTTAAGCTAACCTGATTAGGAAATAAAATCCCTAATCTTATAAAATAAATCTCTTAGATTTATTTCCCATATATAAAATCTCTACGGATTTAATTCCCATGTATATCAAATCTCTACGGATTTGATTACATATATATTAAATCCTATAATAATATTCTATATATTATTATTGGGAATCATATTTAATTAAATCCAATTTAATTAAACATTAATAATAATTAATTCCAAATTAATCTATTATTAATTAATTCTCCATAAATTAAATATTAAATCCAATTTAACATTTAATTAACCACTATAATCCGTAAAAGGAAACTCTTGTTGTGTGACTCATAGGCCCTCACATATCGAGCGATTAGTCAAACTAACGGTCTTAATTGAACCCTAGACAATAAATCAGGCATTCTCAATATATGAGGAACGTTGCGAGAAACGTGCAACTACTTGTAACTGAAACATGGGCTATTACGATTTCCTCCTTTCATTCGCGAATACTTGATTAAGTCTTGAACATGATGAAGTGTCTATTCAAATAACTTAATCATATTATCTCTAATCACTAATTGATCATGTATGTCACACTTAGCCACAAAGTCTAAGTTGACGTGCATCTGCCGATGACTTAGATCCAATTATGACGAGAAGATGAGTATTCTCTCTAAATCCACTTCGAGGAATGAATCCTATTCTTGGCTCAACTACCATGCACATGCACCTTGTGATGAACCCAATCCAAGCCATATCTACCCGTGGAAGGGTGCAAGCGTCGGTCATGGTGAAAGTTCATCACTCCACACATGTCGTGCATATTGACCTCAAGTCAAAGGAGTATCGCATCGCTCCCACAAACCGAGACACCCGTAGACACATATTGTGGACTTACATCAAACGGTTTATAGGATGGGTATACCAATACTCTCTAAGGTATTTGTGCATCCATCATGAGATACCTAGTATCTTGTAGTAAGTGATATCTTACTACACTCTCTAAGAGTATGATGCAGATCGCACTCCAATCACAATTGCATCATCAATATCCCATTCTTGATGATCCTTGATCGGGGCCATTTGAGAATCATGCTTAAGTCATCTGAGTTCTCACAACCTCAATGACAACAATGACTCATGGGAACACTTGCATGAATAAATGCAAACAATCAAACATAATATTCAAACAAGTGCATTGTCATACATTAATATTAAATGAACTATAATATTAAATCAAACTGAATATCATTGAGTATTATGTCCTTACAATAGATTGTCTCTAGGACACTAACACTAACAATCTCCCACTTGGACTAGAGCCAATCACCTACATGTCTAACCCCTAGACCATCAAATGTCTAGTGTGTACAAGAACACTCAGTATTTTGGTAAAAGGATCTGTCAAATTAAATATGTGGGAATACATTTTAATTATATTTCTCCTATCGTTATGATCTCCCGGATCAAATGATAAGTCTAGGTACATGCTCGTTTATGCTTGTTGATCTCAGTTCCTTTTCTTGTGCAATCGCACCAGCGTTGTCTCAATACAACTTTATTAGACAACTCGCACTCGGAACTACCCCTAGTTCTATTAAGAACTATAAAATTCAGACAGCCTTCTTGAGGCTTCTGATACAGTAATGTACTCAACTTCAATTTTTGAATATACGGTCGACTCGCTTGGAACTATTCCAACTGACCGCCTCATCATTGAGAGTGAAACTTAACCTGACTTTGATTTGTAATCATTACAGTCGGATTGGAAACTTGCGTCAGCATAACCAGTCACTACTAGTTCCGACTGTCCACCATAGACAAGGAAACGTTCTTTAGTTCGTCTAAGATACATCAGAATGGTCTTGACAGCAATCCAGTGAGACTCACCCGGATTCTATTGGTATCTACCAGTGATGTTGATAGCGTAGGCCACGGTTTAGCCTAGTACAAGTCATGGTGTACATGATTGACCCAATTGCATATGCATATGGGACATCTTTCATATGCTTGATATCAGCTTCAACAAAAGGACAATCCTTCTTTGATATTTTTATCCCATGATTTGCCGGTAGAGACCCTCTCTTAGAGTTCTCCATCGCAAAACGCTTCAACACCTTGTCTACATAGGTGGACTGTGACAGCCCCTACATCCTCTTGGATCTATCCTTGTGGATCTTGATCCCTAGGATGTAGTAGGGTTCATCAAGACCCTTCATCATGAAGCTCTTTAACAACAAATCTTTAACGGACTGTATTAACGGGATATTATTTCCCAAAATTAATATGTCATTGACATACACGATTATGAAAATAATATTCTTCCCGTTGTGTTTAAAATAAACGCAAGGATCTTCCAAATTTATGATGAATTCAAAAGACTTGATAGCTTCATCAAATCGGATATTCCAACTCCTTGAAGTTTGCTTTAATCCGTAAAGGGATATCGTTAGCTTGCATGCTTGATTAGAATTTGACTTAGATGTAAAACCTTCCGTTGAGTCATAAACACTTCCTTATCAATATTTCCATTGAGGAAAGCTGTTTTGACATCCATCTGTCAAATCTCATAATCATAGTGTGCTGCTATCTCAAGTAAAATTCGAATGGACTTGATCTTTGAAACTGGTGAGAAGGTCTCATCATAGTCAATGCCTTCGCGTTCACTATAACCCTTCGCCACCAACCTAACTTTGTAGGTTTGTACTTTGCCATTTGCATTGGTCTTTTTCTTGAAGACCCAATCACAACATATGGGTCTAACCCCTTTAGGAAACTCAACCAAGTCCCAGACTTGATTGGTGTACATCGAGTCCATCTCGAATTTCATGTCTTCATGCCACTTCCCTGAATCAATATCTGATATTGCTTCAGAATAAGTATTAGGATCGTCCTTATCTGGTATGTCCATATTATTTAGTTCCACCAAGAGGTAACCGTATCTGATGGGCGGATTACGATTCCTAATTGACTTATGGAGCTATGGTTGTGCAGGTTGTACATTCTGATTGTGAAATTTTTTTGGTGCATCGATTTCATCAATGTCCGGAGAGTCCTCAAGAGCTGCACTTTCAAATGCCTCTTGGGCGAGAGTTTTAACTATGTTGTTCTCATTCAGCCCACTTGGAGGTTCTTGCACTGGAAAGCATACTCCAATTACGCTCCCACTGGCTGAAAGACGATCACCTAGTGAAAGACTCCCACCGTGAAAGTTGTTGAATGCTCCCACTGATTCCTTGTTGTGTTGCTTTGACAAGATATCAGTCTCTTTGTTAAATTGTGATTCTTGAATTTCTTCAAGTTCTATCAACTTACGACCTTGTTCCTTAAAGACATAGTCTTATTCGAGGAACTTGGTTTGCATAAAAACAATCACTGATTGTTTCTCAGGTAGATAGAAGTAATATCCTTTAGTTTCCTTAGGATATCCCACAAAGTAACCCTTTTCACCTTTGGATTCCAACTTGTCGGTAAGCATCCTATTAGGATGAAATAATGATTTCATTAAATGAATAATCACGATTACAATTGTGTATTATATACACCTAAACGTATCTAATTAAGAAAAATATACAATTACAAGATACAATAAATTTGGTTGACGAAATCCCTATAATTAAGCAAAGATATAATTGAATATTATCTCTTGCTATCATCCCCCCTCAAGCGAGATGTGGGATGAGACTCCACTCGAAGCTTGCTTCTGAAAAACTCGAATAATGGTCGAGGAAGACGTTTAGTAAAAATGTCAGCAATCTGGAGTTTGGATGAGACAAACTGAGTGATAAGTTTCCCAGAAGATACCAATTCACGAATGAAATGATAGTCGATGTCGATGTGCTTAGCTTGTTTATGTGCAACAGGATTTTTGCTAAGAAAAATAGCGTTGTTGTTGTCACAATACAAAACAGGAGAGTCCGATGAAGATACTCGAAGCTCCTTGAGAAGATAAGTGAGAGAAATCATTTCTGAGGCAGCATTAGCAAGAGATTTATACATAGACTAACAACTGGAACGAGAAACAGTGGGCTGCTTACGAGCATTCCAAGACACAAGATTTCCACCAAGATAGATGGAATAGCCATAAGTGGACCGTCGGGTCTCTAAACACCTAGCCCAGTCAGCATCAGAATAGCCCACCAACGAAGGAGATGAGCCAGAAGAGAATGAAAGCCCATAATCCAGAGTACTCTTCACATATCGAAGAATCCTCTTCACAGCCTGAAAATGCTCGATTGTTGGTTGTTGCAGAAACTGGCTTACTAGATTTACAGCAAAACAAAGATCTGGTCGAGTCACGGTAAGATATTGTAAAGCACCAACAAGAGACCTGTATAGGATAGGATCATCGAATAACGGACCAGCAGAGGCAAGTTGAAAACAAGTCCCTAATGGAGTGGAAACAGGCTTAGCGTCCTCAAGATCAGCCCGCTTCATAATATCTCGAGCATACTTAGCCTGATTCAGAAAAAGACCATGTGAGGTATAAGTGACCTCAAGACCTAGAAAATAACCAAGGTTACCCATATCCTTAATAGCGAACTCTCATTGCAAATGAGAGATAAATGAAGTGATGAGCTCTTGAGAGTTTCCTGTAAGGATAAAATCATCAACATACACTAGAAGATATAGTGTAGAGGATCCCTGAATATAAACAAACAGAGAAAAATCAGATTGACTGCATAGAAAGCCAATGCTAAGTAGAAAGTCACTTAGCCTCTAAAACCATGCTCGGAGAGCCTGTTTTAGGCCATACAAAGCCTTTTTGAGGCGGCACACATGATTCGGGTAGCGGGAGTCAACATAACCCGGAGGCTGCTCCATGAAGACAGGTTTTGAAAGAATACCATTAAGAAATGCATTCTTAACATCAAGTTGATGCAATGGCCAGTGTTGCATTACTGCCAGAGAGAGAACAAGTCGAACTTTAGAGGCCTTAACTACCGGGCTGAAGGTGTGAGTGTAATTGAATCCCGGTAACTGAGTAAACCCTTGAAAAACAAGTCGAGCCTTATGACGATCAATCAAACCATCAGCCAGAAACTTCATACGAAAAACCCATTTCGACCCAACAACATTAGAATCAAGGGGTCGTGGCACAAGATCCCAGGTATCATTCGTTCGAAGAGCGGAAAGTTCCTCATCCATAGCAGCAAGCCATTCGGGATGTTTGGCTGCTGACTTGAACCCTTTAGGCTCACGAACTGTAACAAGAGAATTGAATAGGGAAGTTTGAGCATAATAAGTGAGATGCTTAGGCTTAAAAATACCAGATTTTGCACGAGTTGTCATAGAATGGGTCGGTTGAGGAGCATGTGGAGGTAATGGCTCTTGAGTTTGAACCTGTGGAGGACTGACAGGTTCTGATGGCACAAGAGGGAGAGCCTGTGTAGGTGGAGCCTCAGGAGAAGAGTCACAAAGTGAACAAGGCAACTGAGGAGATATAACAACTGGCGCTGAAGATGTTACATGTGGCATAGAAGGAGCCTTCAGACGAACAGGTTCAACAAACTCCAGAAGACTTGGATTGGATATGGAAGACCTGTTAGAATTCACTGAAAACGGAAAGCAAAATTCATCAAACTTAGCATGCCGAGTAATGTAAATGCGGAAGGAATTAGGATCGAGACACCTAAACCCTTTGTGAATGCTGCTATAACCCATAAAGATGCAGGGAATGCTACGGGGCTCAAATTTGTTCGCCACATAATCCCGAAGACAGGGAAAAACACGACAACCAAAAGGATGAAAGACCTCATAATTAGGAGCCACAGAAAATAATAGTTCAAAAGGAGAGCATCCCTGAAGGACTGGAGTAGACAAACGATTTATGGTATAAACAGCACTACTGAAAGCTTCAACCCAATATTTTGAAGGAACACTCGCATGAAACATCATAGTTAGACCAGTTTCTTTAATATGACGATGTTTTCTCTCTGCACGCCCATTTTGAGCAGGCGTATAGGGACAAGACATCGTATGACGTACACCATTTTCCTGAAAAAAATTCTGAACTCTTCCATTTGTAAATTCAGTACCTCCATCACTTTGAAAAGTTTTAATCCGACTCTAAAACTGATTAGCAACAAACGTACTAAACAAAACAAGCACATCATAGAAATCAGATTTCTGCTTTAACGGATAAAACCAAGTAAAACGGGAGAAGTCATCCACAAATATTACATAGTAGCGATAACCAGAAGCGGAAGAAACCGGAGCAGGCCCCCATAAATCACAATGCACAATATCCAAAACATGTGATGAACATTTATCATTTAATGAAAAAGTAAACGATTACTCTTTGTTTGTTCACAGGACGAGCAAAGTAAAGGTTTAGGCAACACAGACGTAACAGTAACACGCCCAAGTTTGTGTAGTAAAGACACGGTGTCAAAAGCAACGTGACCTAATCTAGAATGCCACAGTTCAAAAGAGGTTTTTAACCGGGATGACAATCTAGAAACTGCAAGACCCATAAAAGCAACATCAAGCACATATAAACCATGTCTACGCCTGCCCCGAGCCAAAGTATCCTTGATATTCGACTCTTAATTTGAAACGAATCATAAGTGAATAAAACTTCAACCTCAGAATCAACAGATAACTTACTAACGGATAAAAGATTTTTCGTAATATTCGGCACAACCAAAACATTACGTAATACAATATAATTATTAATCGTACAAGAACCAACATGTGTAATTGATAATCGAGCACCATTACCAACAATAACACAATCAGAACATGTATACGGGATTGAAGAATCCAATAAAGCGACATTTGACATCATATGAGCAGACGCTCCAGTGTCCAAATACCAATCTGAAGACGGAGAAGAAGGGACTTGACAACTGATTGAAAAAGCCTCCTCAAGATTTGTAAAGTAGACAGGTGAAATAACACCATGAAGAGAATTTGATGTTTGGGAAGAATCCGCCATTACGGTAGTACGAGAGAGAAGAGGGTTGTTAGGAGATATCGCACTCAAATTGTTATATTGGCGTGAGGTGTATAACAATGAAATTAGATCACAAGTGTTGGAAATTATTAATTTTTGCCGTGAGGGCTTGAGGAAGAAGAAGGAGGAAATTTGGGTTTAGGTATTTAGGCTGATACCATATTAGGATGAAATAATGATTTCATTGAATGAATAATCACGATTACAATTGTGTATTATATACACCTAAACGTATCTAATTAAGAAAAATATACAATTACAAGATACAATAAATTTGGTTGACGAAATCCCTATAATTAAGCAAAGATATAATTGAATATTATCTCTTGCTATCACATCCTTTTCACAATTACGGGGAAACCCCATATTTGATATGTGTAAAAGTTGTCTTCTTGCCACACCATAGTTCATATGGTGTATGCTCAACCGATATAGATGGAATCCTATTCAAAATGTAAATTGAGGTTTGTAACGCGTATCCTCATAAGAATGTCGGAAGAGAGGAGAAGCTCATCATGGCCCTCACCATGTCTAACAGGGCTCGGTTTCTTCTCTCGAACACACCGTTCATCTGAGGTGTTCTGGGAGGATTCCATTGTGACTGGATTCCATGTAACTTCAAGTAATCAATGAATTCATGGCTAAGGTATTCACTTCCTTGATCTGATCGAAGAGTCTTGATACTTTTACCAAGTTATTTCTCTACTTCAGCCTTAAATTCTTTGAATTTCTCAAAAGATTCGAATTTGTGTTTCATAAGATACATGTATCCGTATCTTGAGAAATCATCAGTAAAAGTTATGAAGTATCCGAAGTGACCCCTAGCTAGAATGGACAATGGTCCACAAACTGTTGGGGAATTAATTGCTCGGATCTATTCGGGGTGAATATTTAAATACAAATTTAATTCTAACAATTATTACTAGCATGAATTAATCCTATATTAATTAAAATAATACTTCAACAACAAATCATGCATATAAACAAGCCACATAAAACCTACGCATGCAGAATTGCTAGGAGTTTATGTGAACTAACCTCTTGAAGTGATAACCGCTGAGAAGATAGCTATCATGTTCACACGAACAAACCCAAAGAGCCTTCTCAAGTATTCCCCCGTCCTTGCTCAACAATCCGGTGGAAGGATGCTCTCGAACAATTAACAAAAGGAAAAATAAAATTATGTTGCACCACCTTTGTGGATTTTTAATTTTTCTAACACATTGAATTGCACTGGGGATGACAAATTCATCCCCTATTTATACTAAGGGTGGTGGTCGAAATTTTGGGTGAAAAATAATATGGGAAAATCTTTTTCTTGATCTCCAAGAAATCTTTAATATATCTCATATATTATTTTTTCCATAATTAAAATATTCCACAAAAATCACACCTCCTCATATTATGGAATTTTCGAAAATAATAAGGAGTAGGAATCCAAGATTTGGGTCTTCTTGAATTTAAGAGATATTCTTGTATTCCAAGAATACATATCTTCCATAATATCTTTTCAAGAAAATCAAGAAAATTCTTTCCTTTCCTTATTTCTTCAAAATTTTTGAAAATTACTTAATAAATAACCAAGTGGGAGATTTCTTGAATTTAATGAGATAATCTTGTATTCCAAGAATACTTATCTTCATTCCATAATAAAATTCAAAGAAAATCTTTCTCCCTCTTTTATATATTATTTTTGAAAAAATAGCAAAAATAGGCAACAATAATTTATTTTATTTTAAACATCTTTTTCAGTTATTGGACTTTATTTTTGGGCTACTTGAGGGGCCTTTAGGAGAATTAAGATTGTACCTTCCAATGGACCTTGAATTATCAATATTGAGCCACAATATTATTCAAGTCCATAAATATTAATTAATCCCACTACATAATTAATATTGCACTGTCCATCTTAACCCATATTACTGTTAATATGGCTCCCGGTTATTATTTCCCGTGTTTAAGATTATTCAGTCCATTAATTAATTTAAGCCACTGAATAGCTTCATATTAATTAATATATTTTTCCTTGAAGTAAGGTCAGCTCAACATTATTATCCATATCGGAAAAAAAATTCCACTTGCAAGATTTGGTATGATAAAACTTCTGAGCCCACCAAGGGGACAAATCAAGCAAGACGTACTTGCACACGATTCTCCGTATTAAATCTTAGCAATCGTCATGTAACCAATAATATTGCCAAAGATATAAAGTATTGAATCACATTGATTCTCTACCCATCATAAGTCAAAGCAATAGTTATTAATTACACACGATCCTATTTAAGGGACGAAGATTAAGAAATAACGAACCACTGAGGTCTAATTCTTCTATATTCAGTACTGAAGAATTTATCCTCATGTAGGTCCTATTCAGTGCATCATAATGCACTAGTGCAATCTTTTGGTCTAGACAAGCCAATCTGAGTCGTACACTTCAACCTTTCACTATGGATTGTTCATTTCCATCAGGGTTGTGAATTCTGTACTTTTGGTTACAAGGGACTGTTAATTTAATCTTCTGTGATCTGGTATCACTAAATTAACTACAATGTAACACATACTATTTATTGAACAGTTATGCAGTAAATATATGTAACATTCAATGATATTTAAAGCAACAGTGATAAATAATTTATTTCAGCAAATAAGACTGAAATTCAGTTTGGTTATACAAAGTAAATGCATACTTTCCAGTATAACCCCAACATAAAAATCGTTGTAGATCAACTCTAGAACTTCTTTGGCATGCACCCCTTTCCCAGAAAAGGGTCTGTTGATCATCTTGCCCATGAGATAAAATTCACAATCTCTAGAAGACTCACAGTCGAATGGGGTTAAGTAGTCTAACTTTCTTAACCTTGCAATTCTTTTCTCATTTACATGATCAAGTTCTACAATGCCACAAGTAAGTTAGGTTTTCATGATTACTAAGTTTGAGTATTTTATTTTGTATATTAAGAACATCATATCCATAATGCAACAAATAAATGTTGCGAGTAATAGAAAGAACTAGATGATTATCATTAAGTTCTAATCTAAAACCAAAGGGTAAGTCTAACACATAAGTCCCCACACGTTCAATTAGCAACTCTTGCTTCATTTCTATGTGTAAGACGACTTTACCCGCCCTAACTGTCCTAAGACACATGAGCCCCTTCACATTCGTACAAATGTGTGAGCCACATTCGGTATCTAATACCCAGTAGTTAGCATTATTTGTGGATATGTCTATCTTAATAACAACATGTTCTAGTGTCAGAAGCACCCAGTGTCTTCCTTTTAGCAACTAGAACCTTATAGTCATTCTTCCAATGCCCTCTTCTACTTATAGTAGAGGCACACGTCCTTGTCTACCCGCTCTTTCTTTTGAACACCATCTTAGCGATAGTGAATTCAAAAGTACTGAGCACGTTGTGAAGTTCAGGCATGGTCGCATCCGTCTTATTCATATTATAGTTCACAATGAAGCTAGAATATGAATCCGGGAGCGACTGGAGGATGGCATAAATGAAAACATTGGCCTTTTAGTTCAATGCCTAAATTACCAAATTTCTCTATTAAGCATATCATCATTAGCACATGAGGTGAAATCTTCCCTTATGTAGCGAACCGACATCTGAACAGATCTCATATCACTTCATAAATCTCAGAATTAGATTCAGAATCAAAGAGATCTTTCAGATGCTTGAGCATCTAGAAGGAACCCATTTTTCTCATGTTGCCTATGTATATCGGGAGTCATGCCGAGCAACATCACATACTGAGCTTGGGAAGCATCCTTTTGATGCTTCTTCTGAGCTGCTACGTCAAACGTGGCTACTTCAGAGTACCAACTGCAAGGGTAATCGGGATAGACGTGTCCAACACATACTCAATCTTTTCTTGCCTTAGCACCAAACAAATATTTCGGTGCCAGTCCAGAAAATTTGGCCTAGCCAATTTATATGTTTCCAAAACACATCTCAGTAACAGTTATACATTTCAACTGACCAAGAGAAATAAAATAAAATGGGAATTAAACACATAATCCTTATGATCAATATTCAGCAATCAAAATAAACATGGCCTTTTCTTTGTGTTTATTTTGCCTCTATTATTTTCACATACTTAACGACCTCATCGGAAAAGTACGAATTTATATCAAATATAAATTATAATGGACTAGGATCCACATTAATACTATCATAATCCCAGCGAGGGTTGATCATTACAATAGCATAACTGGTAGGTCTCCAAACTAATTGCAAAACTGCAATTCCTAGTTTGTCGAACCTAGTTCGACTAATGTCCCTTAACTTTTGTTCCCCGCAAGGTCTAGCGAAACAAAAATAAATTGGTTTACAACCATCAAACGGTGACATTGCATGTCCCTATAAGAGTCTTGTTAGATGTAGATCCGAGCAAAAGATGAGGATCTTTAAGTACTCATTGGAATGAAATCTCCGGTTTACTTTTAATTTTGATGGAAGACATCTTTCATTTTCAAATGAAAAACCATATTTAGTGAGGAACGTTTTAAAGGCGGGGTATTAATTGCTTAATCGAGATCCATCATGCATATCTATGTCATATTTGCGCAATTATTGGGCGTCGCCTAACCAAACATGACTTACGCAGGCCAACAAGTATTTTGGGCACCGTCTACCCAGGCATTTAATACGATCCGATAGATATTGGGCGCCGGCTACCCATACAATTATAAAAGGTCCTTAAAAGACATAAACAAGTTCAAACAGACAAGTTAACGTAGTGAGATTTAATAATCAAAAGTTAAACCAAGTTTAAAATCTAATTTTAAATAAGTTTAAACAATTCTTTAAACGATTATTAAAATAATTAATCCAATTAAGTATTAAACAAAATCCAATTTTATTTTAATATTAGAAATAATTAATCCAATTAATTTTTAAATAAAATAAATTTTATTTTTATTTTATTCAAAATAAATTGTTTATTGTTTAGGGTCTTAGGTGAAATTTTTAAAATTGCACGGAAGGGCTTGTCTCAAATTGAATTTGTAAAACAACCCCCCACATCATCAACCAACCAAATCAGATTCAATCTGAAAATTTTGACCAGCCCAAATTCCAAAAAACCCATCAATTGTTCATCATCCATAGTTTCAATTCAGAATTAATCCAATTAACCCGTCATAAAAAACAAACAACAATCAATTGAAGAGGATCAGAAGGCAACGAAGGGACAATGAAACAGGGATCGGGTCAGCGAGGCGCATGCCCAACATGGCTGCCATCGGAGATGCATTCGCTGAACCAAAATGAGTCTAAGACACTCAAGGTCCGACGAAACACAATTACGATGAAAAATGCCCGGACGGGTCCCCCTGTGTTGGGCGAGCACACGCGATTCATCGTCGTCGCTCCGCGCACACGTGCGTTGTCTCCGTTAATTGAGGTCGTCGTCGAAAGAGCGGTGAATCAATCTGTGCAAAAATCTATAGCCGCGCGAAAACGATGCGCCTCCCCACCGAAGTTAGGAAAACACACCGCACCCACCAGATGGTCTGAATCGCGACAAGAACGAAGGAGTCCCGCCGTTGATAGAAGAACCAGAAGATGGAGTGCTGCCACCATTCGTCCGTTCCGCCACAATCCACATCGCGCATCCACACGATCGACGCAAGGCGCCCGCCTCGAGCGGCGATGTGCGACGCCGTCGCGCAGTGGTGCGGCGAGAGGGAGAGGCGGCGGATGGAGGCAGTTTTCACAGAAAACCCTAGAATTTTGGGAAAGACGAAGTGGACGTGCGAAAACAAAGAGCCAAAAAGTAATATGCAACATATAATAATCAACCACACAAACAAGTGCACACACGCACCAAATAAACAAAACAGTCGTGCAGTCAATGTAATTGACCGTACGTGCTTGATTTATAAACAAAATTTCTACAAATCAATCAATTAGCAATTAAAATAAGAGTCTGGAGCTCTGATACCACTGTTGGAATTTATAGGCACGTAAACATGTAATACATGCACAACGGAAATAAATAGTTCACCAACAACGAACAATTAATTGCATAATTGAATACGTAAAAACATAAAAACAAAACTTATAGTAAATCGTACGCATATTTCTCTAGTATGGTATCCACGTAATCCCCAATCACGGACTTGCATAGATTTGTCAGCGTTGAATCCCGAAATTAATTTTCTAGGAAAAATCTAATTCTAGATCTTATGGAGAGAATAATGAATTAACGTTATTTGTGAATTTTCAAGAGTTCATATATATAGGGAAGACCCGGCTTAAATCTTAAGCTAACCTGATTAGGAAATAAAATCCCTAATCTTATAAAATAAATCTTTCAGATTTATTTCATGTATATAAAATCTCTACGGATTTAATTTTCATATATATCAAATCTCTAGGATTTGATTCCATATATATTAAATCCTATAATAATAATCCATATATTATTATTGGGAATCCTATTTAATTAAATCCAATTTAATTAAACACTAATAATAATTAATTACAAATTAATCTATTAGTAATTAATTCTCCATAAATTAAATATTAAATCCAATTTAACATTTAATCAACCAACTATAATCCTTAAAAGGGAACTACTTGTTGTGTGACCCATAGGCTCTCATATATTGCGCGATTAGTCAAACTAGCGGTCTTAATTGAACCCTAGACAATAAATCAGACATTCTCAATATATGAGGTGCGTTGTGAGAAACATGCAACTACCTGTAACTGAAACATGGGTTATTACGATTTCCTCCTTTCATTCGCGAATTCTCGATTAAGTCTTGAACATGATGAAGTGTCTATTCAAGTAACTTAATCATATTATCGTTAATCACTAATTGATCATGTATGTCACACTTAGCTACAAAGTCTAAGTTGGAGTGCATCGGCCGATGACATAGATCCAATTATGACGAGAAGATGAGTATTCTCTCTAAATCCACTTTGAGGAATGAATCCTATTCTTGGCTCAACTATCACGCACATGCACTTCGTGATGAACTCAATCCAAGTCATATCTACCCATGGAAGGGTGCAAGCGTCGGTCATGGTCAAAGTTCATCACTCCACACATGTCGTGCGTATTGACCTCAAGTCAAAGGAATATCGCATTGTTCCCACTAATCGAGACACCCGTAAACACATATTGTGGACTTACATCAAACGGTTTCTCCGATGGGTATACCACCCTCTAAGGTATTTGTGCATCCATCATGAGATACCTAGTATCTCATAGTAAGTTAGATATTACTACACTCTCTAAGAGTATGATGCAGATCGCACACCAATCTCAATTGCATCATCAATATCTCATTCTTGATGATCCTTGATCGGGGCCATTTGAGAATCATGCTTAAGTCATTTGAGTTCTCCCAACCTCAATGACAACAATGACTCATGGGAACACTTGCATGAATAAATGCAAACAATCAGACATAATATTCAAACAACTATATTGCCATACAAAAATATTAAATGAACTATAATATTAAATCAAACTGAATATCATCGAGTATTATGTCCTTACAATAGATTGTCTCTAGGACACTAACACTAACAAAAACTACCCGAAAAGCTGAAGGATCTAGGAATGTTCACTATTCCTTGTCGAATTGTTAATTTGTATGTGGAGCGTCCTATGCTAGATCTAGGTGAATCAATTAATGTAACGCCTCATTCTATATATGCATCCTTAAGTGTTAGTCCTTTAAGGAACAAATGTCATTATCCAATTGGTTGATCATAGTAATGTGTACCCTGTTGGAGTGATAGAGGATGTCTTGGTGCAAGTTAATGAGCTTATATTTTCTGCTGATTTTTATGTGCTAGATATGAGTGAGATTTTGCCTTCATCTGCGCCTATTTTCTTAGGGAGGCCATTCTTGAACACCTCTCAAGCAAAAATAGATGTTCACAAGGGAACTTTCTGTTAGAATTTAGAGGCACGTAAACACGTAATACATGCGCAGCGGAAATAAACAGTTCACCAACAATGAACAATTAATTGCATAATTGAATACGAGTAAACTTAAATAGAAATTCTTACAACAATTCATACACGGATCCCTCAACAATGGTATCCACGTAACAGTCGTTTACTAACTTGCACAGATTTGCCAGCGTTGAATCCCCGAGATGAATTTCCTAGGAAAATTCTAACTTAGAGATTTTATGGAGAAAATATGAATTCACGTATTATGAATTCCCAAGAGCTCATATATATAGGAGAGGCCCAACTTAAATCTTAAGCTAACCTTTATTAGGAAAAAATCCTAATAAAATAAATCTCTTAGATTTATTTCCCACACATAAAATCTCTACGGATTTAATTCCATATATATTAAATCCTATAATAATATTCCATATATTATTATTGGGAATTCTATTTAATTAAATCTAATTTAATTAAATAGTAATAATAATTAATTCTAAATATAATTATTATTATATTCTCCATAAATTAAATATTAATATCCAATATAATATTTAATCAACCAACTATAATTAGTAAACAACCGTTACTTGTTGTGTGACCCATAGGCCCTCATATATCGAACGATTAGTCAAACTAACGGTCTTAATTGAACCCTAGACAATAAATCAAGTATTCTCAATATATGAGGTACGTTGCGAGGAAATGTGCAACTACTTGTAAATGAAACATGTGCTATTGCGATTTCCTCATTTCATTCGCGAATACTCGATTAAGTCTTGAACATGATGAAGTGTCTATTCAAATAACTTAATCATATTATCTCTAATCACTAATTGATCATGTATGTCACACTTAGCCACAAAGTCTAAGTTGACGTGCATCGACCGATGACTTTGATCCAATTATGATGAGAAGATGAGTATTCTCTATAAATCCACATTGAGGAATGAATCATATTCTTGGCTCAACTACAACGCACATGCACTTCGTGATGAACCCAATCCAAGCCATATCTATCCATAGACGGGTGCAAGCGTCGGTCATGGTCAAATTTCATCACTCCACACATGTCGTGCGTATTGACCTCAAGTCAAAGGAGTATCGCATCGCTCCCACTAACCGAGACACCCGTAGACACATATAGTGGAAATACATCAAACGGTTTCTCGGATGGGTATACCAATACCCTCTAAGGTATTTGTGCATCCATCATGAGATACCTAGTATCTCGTAGTAAGTGAGATCTTACTACACTCTCTAAGAGTATGATGAAGATCGCACACCAATCTCCATTGCATCATCAATATCCCATTCTTGATGATCCTTGATCGGGACCATTTGAGAATCATGCTTTAGTCAATGACACTTGGGAACACTTGCATGAGTAAATGCAAACAATCAAACATAATATTCAAACAAGTGTATTGCCATACATTAATATTAAGTGAACTATAATATTAAATCGGACTGAATATCGTTGAGTATTATGTCCTTACAATAGATTGTCTCTAGGACACTAACACTAACAATCTCCCACTTGGACTAGAGTCAATCACCTACATGTCTAACCCCTAGACCATCAAATGTCTAGTGTGTACATGAACACTCAGTGTTTTGGTGAAATGATATTCCAAATTAAATATGTGGGAATACATTTTAATTTCATTTATCGTATCCTTATGATCTCTCGGATCAAATGATAAGTCTGGGTAAATGCTTGTTTCTGTTTGCTGATCTCGGTTCCTTTGCTTGCGCATTCGCACCAACGTTTTCTTAATACAACTTTATTAGACAACTGGCATTCAGAACTACCCCTAGTTCTCTTAAGAACTATAAAATCCAAACAGCCTCCTTGAGACTTCTGATACAGCAATGTATTCAACTTTGGTTTTTGAACATGTGGTCCTTTTGCTTGGAACTATTCCAACTGACCGCCTCATTATTGAGAGTGAAATGTAACCTGACTGTGATTTGTAATCATCACAGTCGGATTGGAAACTTGTGTCACCTTAACTAGTCACTACTACTTCTGACAATCCACCATAGACAAGAAAACATTATTTAGTTCGTCTGAGATATTTCAGAATGGTCTTGACAGCAATCTAGTGAGACTTACCCGGATTCTGTTGGTATCTACCAGTGATGTTGATAGCGTAGGCCATGTTTGGCCTAGTGCAAGTCATGGCGTACATGATTGACCCAATTGCATATGCATATGGGACATCTTTCATGTGCTTGATATCAGCTTCAACAAAAGGACAATCCTTCTTTGATAGCTTTATCCCATGATTTGCCGATAGAGATCATCTCTTAGAGTTCTCCATCGCAAAATGATTCAACACCTTGTCTATATAGGTGGACTGTGACAGCCTCAACATCCTCTTGGATCTATCCCTATGGATCTTGATCCCTAAGATGTAGCAGACTTCACAAAGATCCTTCATCATGAAGGTCTTGACAACCAATCTTTAACGGACTACATTAAGGGATATTGTTTTCAAAATCAATATGTCATTGACATACATGATTATGAAAATAATATTCTTTTCGTTGCGTTTACGATAAACGCAAGGATCTTTCGAATTTATGATGAAGTCAAAAGGACTTGGTAACTTCTTCAAATCGGATATTCCAACTCCTAGAAGCTTGCTTCAATCCATAAATGGATATCTATAGCCTGCATACTAGATTAGAATTTGACTTAGATGTAAAACCTTCCGGTTGAGTCATAAACACTTCCTTATCAATATTTCCATTAAGGAAAGTTGTTTTGACATCCATCTGCCAAATCTCATAATCATAGTGTGTTGCTATTGCAAGTAAAATTCGAATGGACTTGATTTTTTTTTTCAACTGGTGAGAAGGTCTTATCATAGTCAATGCCTTCGTGTTGACTATAACCCTTCGCCACCAACCTAGCTTTGTAAGTTTGTACTTTTCCATTTGCATCAGTCTTACGCTTTTCCATTTCAACTAACCAAGAGAAATAAAATAAAACGAGAATTAAACCATAATTCCTATGATCAATATTCAGCAATCAAAATAAGCATGGTCTTTCTTTTGTGTTTATTTTGTCTCCATTATTTTCACATATTCAACGACCTCATCGGAAGAATACGAATTTATATCTAATATAAATCATAATGGACTAAGATCCACATTCCTACTATCATAATATCTACTTCGGCTGATTACTATGATAGCGAATCCCAGTAGGTCTCCAAACCAAATTGCAAAAAATCAAATCTCCTAGTTGATTGAACCCGCTTCAATCGGATGCTTCGACTTTCGTTTCCTGCTTGAAACAAACAAAGTCCAAAGTTGATTTACAACTATCATCAACGACACACTTTGGTGTCCTTATAAAAGTCCTGTTAGATATAGATCCGGAGCAAAAAGACTTGGGCCTTAAATACTTTCATTGAACGAAATCTCCTACATTACTTTTAATATTGATGGAAGACATCATTCAATTTAATAAAAATCATATTTTAGTGAGGAACGTTTTAAAG
Source organism: Stenogyne calaminthoides (assembly GCA_037126765.1). NCBI lineage: Eukaryota > Viridiplantae > Streptophyta > Magnoliopsida > Lamiales > Lamiaceae > Stenogyne > Stenogyne calaminthoides. Next base: position 15,969,471 of record JBBCBC010000023.1, on the reverse strand, counting down.
GCGGTGTATTAATTGCTTAATCGAGATACAACATGTTAATCTACATCACATTTGAGCAATGATTGGTATCGCCTCTACCCAAACATGATTTATTCTGCGACTAACACTTATATGAGTGCCGTCTACCCAAACAATTAATACGATCCGACAATTATTGGGCGCCGCCTACCCAAATAATTTAATGCGGACTATAACTAATAATGTAAATTTTAATTCACATAAACAATTATACAAGTGGGGAGCAACTTATCAAGTTCTCATTTAAAACATAACTTGTACATGCAAAATCTACAATAAATATTTAGCACATAAGATATGTAAAATAATTTAATCTTAAAAATAACACGTAAATCAAATAATCGTGTATTCAATAAATTATCCATTAATAAACAAAGCCGAAATTAGAAATACCAACAAGTCCAAACTTTCGGTTATTTCTTAAGTCTTTTTTCAAAAATTATTTTGCCCAAAAAATAATTTTATCAAATATTCATGAATTTAGTCCAATCAAACAGCCCTCATGAGATTTTCATTATTAAACAAATGCAATCAGCCAAACATGGCCTTAAAAAAATCAGAATTTTATTTAATTATTTAATTAAATTTGCAGGGCCTTTAATGCAAAATTTAGGAGTTTGCAAAGAAGGGCCTGATGAGAATCCAATTCTCAAACCAGGCCCCTCCCCCCAATCAACGCCTGTACAGAAATATCGGTCATACGCAAAATTATGGCCGCCTACTCTAATTTGCAGGAGAAGCCCGCCGCACCATAAACTGTCGCGGTAAATCGCGCTGTCTCACACAGGACCACCACAGCAGGCGCGACGGATCGCCGCCGCTTCGAAGCACCCGCAGCGAATCATCGCCGCTCGGGCCAATTTGTGACAGATCTTCGCTGCTCGGGCCGTTTCGCAGCCCGACACAGACGCCGTATGGCGGAAGAGGCACCACTCTGAAGGACGCCCAGCGTCCCTTAGTTACCGGTGATGAGCGCGATTTTTGGGGCCTTGCGATGTGCGTCGCTTTCTCGGCCGTGATCGGATGCGATTTCTGGAGCAGCGGCCATCCGCCGCCCCAAAGGAGATCTCTAATTCCAGCGGCAAAAAATCAAGCTTTTAATTTCCAGATCGATTCAAAATTTCGATTTCAAGAGTTACGATTTCCAGATAGATGTTGCCGATTTATAAGAGTTTTTTATTTCAAAATACAAAACTTTATTCCAATAAATCAAATCCCTTTTTGATTAAGTCAAAAGAGACGGCTGAACATAGATCCAATCATGTCCTTCAATTAATTTTGAAATAAGATGAACATAGCATTGAATTCCTAATTAATTCTGAAAAGTCGTAAGAATTGGGCAAAATACGAAAACCACAAATATATTATGCAATCAATATCTGAGCATGACCTCTGATACCAATGTTAAAATTTAGAGGCACGTAAACACGTAATACATGTACAGTGGAAATAAACAGTTCACCAACGAACAATTAATTGCATAATTGAATACGAGTAAACATAAACAGAATTTTTACAGCAATTCGTACACGGATCCCTCAACTATGCTATCCATCGTTTACTAACTTGCACAGATTTGTCAGCGTTGAATCCCCGAGATGAATTTGCTAGAAAAATTCTAACTTAGAGATTTTATGGAGAATATAATTCACAAGAGCTCATATATATATATGACAGACCCAACTTAAATCTTAAGCTAAAAAAAATCCTAATAAAATAAATATCTTAGATTTATTTCTCACATATAAAATCCATACAGATTTAATTCCATGTATATCAAATCTCTACGGATTTGATTCCATATATATTAAATCCTATAATAATATTCCATATATTATTATTGGGAATTCTATTTAATTAAATCTAATTTAATTAAATAGTAATAATAATTAATTCTAAATATAAATATTATTATATTATCCATAAATTAAATATTGATATCCAATATAATATTTAATCAACCAAATATAATTATTAAACAACCGTTACTTGTTGTGTGACCCTATGTTCTCATATATCGAAAATGATTAGTCAAACTAATCTGGTCTTTAATTGAACCCTGCATAATAAATAAGACATTCTCAATATATGAGGTACATTATGAGGAAAATGCAACTCGCCCAGAATCAAAACATGGGCTATTACGATTTCCTCCTTTCATTCGCGAATACTCGATTAAGTCTTGAACATGATGAAGTTATTTCATTCAAATAACTTAATCATATTATCTCTAATCACTAATTGATCATGTATGTCACACTTAGCCACAAAGTCTAAGTTGACGTCAAGATCCGATGACTTTGATCCAATTATGATGAGAAGATGAGAGATTCTCTCTAAATCCACATTGAGGAATGAATCATATTCTTGGCTCAACTACCACACACACGCACATATCTACCCATAGACGGGTGCAAGCGTCGGTCATGGTCAAAGTTCATCACTCCACACATGTCGCATGATTGACCTCAAGTCAAAGGAGTATCGCGATCGCTCCCACTAACCGGCAGACACCCGTAGACACATATAAGGGAAATACATCAAACGGTTTCTCCGGATGGGTATACCAATACCCTCTAAGGTATTTGTGATCCATCATGAGATACCTAGTATCTCGTAGTAAGTGAGATCTTACTACACTCTCTAAGAGTGATGAAGATCGCACACCAATCTCCATCAGATCATCAATATCCCATTTTTTATGATCCTTGATCGGGCCATTTGAGAATCATGCTTAAGTCATCCGAGTTTTCACAACCTCAACGACAAAGAATGACTCATTTAACACTTGCATGAATAAATGCAAACAATCAAACATAATATTCAAACAAATATATTGCCATACATTAATATTAAGTGAACTATAATATTAAATCAAACTGAATATCATCGAGTATTATGTTCTTACAATAGATTGTCTCTAGGACAATAACACTAACACTCTCAATATGGAATTTGATGGGAAAATCATTGATTTTAATATCTATGATGCGATGAAATACCCATCTAATTGCTCCTCTCTATTTTTCATAAGTGTGATTGACCCTTTGGTTGGTGAAGTTTTTTAATCTAGCTACAAGAATGGACAATGTGCCCCTATCACGTGAAATAAGGGAGAAACGTCAAGCTAACGACGCTAAACAACAATGCTTGGTGGGAGGCAACCCGCATTTTAATTTCCTTTTTTTTTTCCTTTATTTCTTTGCTTCACTGTGTTCTCCTTCTTTTTCTTCGTGTTTTTACCTCTTCCAGGCAATCGACTAGACACATTTGAACACTTGGAAAGGAAGAAAATCAGTAGTTGGACACGAAGGGTTGATGTTCAGCATTGCCCCTCACCCTCCCACTAATCAAGTGTACCTCTTCCCGCACTTGTACTCTCTCCATTTTTTTCGCATTTAATTTTGTTTTGTGGCTGCTTGAGGTCAAGCAAGGTTTTAAGTGTGGGGGGAGTCAAGATATGAGGAATTTTTGTGTTGTTTTTTGTGTCATTTGCTTCTGGTCATAAGTGATATGCATGAATGTGACATGATTTTATTGTTTTAGTGTTGTGGTATGCGTGTTTGTGTGTGTTTGTGATTAGAGAAGTGAATCGCGATGATGATCTGAGAGTTGTTGGTATTGTTGTGACGTTTTTTATGAGTGGTGATCATTGAGTAATGATGGTTAAATTTGCTGATTTGAAAATCCTATGGAAATTATATGAAACTGTGAGATAGCAACGAGGTATGATTGAGTCTATGGTTGTGATTTGATTTGTCGATTTGCTTGGGTTCTGGTTTGTGCATTGATTTTCCCATAATAAAGTTGCCTAAGTTAATGGTTTGTATAAATAATGCATTGTTTATGCACCCCTGAAATTGGAAAGTTTTATGTTGGTCCGATACAGCTGCCCATTTTTAGGGGCTCAGAAATTTCGAGCTAAAACCTAACGATGGAGTGAAGTTGCAGTCCCACGTTTGGGAAAAAAACTTACGAGGGGCTGAAACAGTTGCCTACTCTAAGGGGCTCAAGTGTTCTTAATTAATTCAAAAATCTAACATGAATTGAGCTAAAACCCAAAGAGTAGAGTGGAGCTGCAGATCTCGTTTAAAAATAAAAAAGAGGAAAAAAGGGGAGTACACTAGAATGCAGAGTTTGTTTGGATTTATCAGCTTATGGAAAAAAATAGTTGAAAGAAAAGAGGGGAATTGAAGGTACATTGAGGAATTTGAAAAGTTGGTGAGTTGAGGATCAAGTATGGACGATGTCAGAACTTGGTGTCATTAAGTTCAAGGATTTTTGTAGAATTTGAATCTAGTCCGAGTTTAATCAAGTCGTTGTTTTGCACTAATGTCACACTAGTTTTGTTAGTGAGGACCTGAGCAAAAGTCGTGACTTCTCCATTTTGTTTGTGTTTTTGTTCGAGTTTTCTTGAGGAGTAGGAAAGATTTAAGTGGGGGAATTTGATAAGTTGATTATAGTGAGTTATTTAAGTTACTTATGTTGGGGAATTAATTGCACGATCTATTCGGGATGAATATTTAAATACAAATTTAATTCTAACAATTATTACTAGCATGAATTAATCCTATATTAATTCAAATAATAATTTAACAACAAATCATGCATATAAACATTTCACATAAATCCTACGCATGCGGAATTTCTACGGGTTTACGTGAACTAACCTCTTGGAGTGGCAATGGTCTCGTCGATAAAAACACACCAAAAAGCCTTCCCAAGTATTTCCTAGTCCTTGCTCGTCAATCCGGTGGAAGGAAGCTCGCGAACAATTAACAAAAGGGAAAATAAAAATTTGTTGCACCACCTTTGTGGATTTACTAATTTTTCAAGCACATGGAATTGTACTTGGGGATGAAAGAATCATCCCCTATTTATAGAGGGGGGTTGGTCGAAATTTTGGGATAAAAATAATATGGAAAAATCTTTTTCTTGATCTCCAAGAAATCTTGAATATATCTCATATATTCTTTTCTCCATAATTAAAATATTCCACAAAAATCCCAACTCCTCTTGTTATGGGATATTTCAAAATTTTAAGAGAAAAGAATCCAAGATTTGGATCTTCTTGAATTTATGAGATATACTTGTATTGCAAGAATACATATCTTCCATAATATATTTTCAAGAAAATCAAGAAAATCTTTCTTTCCCTTAATTATTCAAAAAATTTCGAAAATTTTATATAAATAACCAAGTGCGAGATTTCTTGAATTTAATGAGATAATCTTGTATTTCAAGAATACATATCTTCATTCCATAACAAAATTCAAAGAAAATATTTCTCCCATTTTATTCATATTTTTTGAAAAAATGAGGAAAAATAGCAACAAAAATTTATTTTATTTTTAAACATCTTTTTCAATTATTGGAATTTATGTTGGGCTACTTGAGGGGCCTTTAGGAGAATTAAGATTGGACCTTCCAATGGATCTTGAACTATCAATATTGAGCCACAATATTATTCAAGCCCATAAATATTAATTAATCCCACTACATAATTAATATTGCACTATCCATCTTAACCCATATTACAGTCAATATGGCTCCCGGTTATTATTTCTCGTGTTTAAGATTATCTAGCCCATTAATTAATTCAAGCCACTGAAATAGTTTTCCATTAATTAATATATTTTATCCTTGGTAAAGGAACGGTTCAACATTATAATCCATACCGAAAACTAGTTCCACTTGCAAAATTTGGTATGATAAAACTTATGAACCTCCCAAGGGGGCAAATCGAACAAGGGTACTTGCACACGATACTTCGTATTAAATCTTAGCAATCGCATGTGACCAATAATATTGCCCAAGATATAAAGTATTGAATCTCGTTGATTCTCTACCCGTAATAAGTCAAAGCAATAATTACTAACCACACGCGATCCTATTTAAGGGACGAAGATTAAGAAATAACGAACCACTAAGGTCTAATTCTTCCTAGTTCAGTTCTGAAGAATTTGTCCTCCTGTAGGTCATATTCAGTGCACTAAACATGCACTAGTGTAATCTCTTGGTCAAGACAAGCCAATCTGAGCCTTACACTTCAACCTTTAACGATGGATTGTTCATTTCCATCTAGGTCGTGAATGGTGTACTTTTGGTTATAAGGGACTGTTAATTTAATCTTCTGTGATCTGGTATCACTAAATTAACTACAATGTAACACGTACTATTTATTGAACAGTTATGCAGTAAATACATGTAACATTCGATGATATTTAAAGCATCAGTGATAAACAATTTATTTCAGTAAATAAGACCGAAATTCAGTTTGATTATACAAATTAAAAGCATACTTTCCAGTATAATCCCAACAATCTCCCACTTATACTCAAAGTCCGCTTTTAAGTATACTACAAAGATGTCTCGTGTAGTTCTAATACGTGACATATAATGTCACCTACACGAACCTAATAATGTCTCCCACTTATACTCAAAGCAGATTGGCTTGTCTTGACACCCATTCCTTCCACATGTCTCTCGAATGTATTCTGAGGCAGACCCTTTGTGAATGTATCTGCAAGATTGTCTTCTGACGCGATCTTTGCCACCTCTATATCTCCTCTCTTAACGATTTCTCGTATAAGATGGTATTTCCTTTCAATGTGTTTGCTGGCCTTATGGGCTCTTGGTTCCCTTGAATTTGCAACAGCTCCGACATTGTCACAATAAACAGTGATTGTGCTGGGCAAATTCGGAACTACATCCAAGTCCACTAGGAAGTTCTTGAGCCAAACTGTTTCTTTCGCTGCCTCGCAAGCAGCTACATATTCGGCTTCCATGGTAGAATCTGCGATGCATTTCTGCTTAACGCTTCTCCATGTCATGGCTCCTCCCCCCATGCAAAACACACTACCGGAGGTAGATTTTCTGGAATCTAAGTCTGATTGGAAATCCGAGTCCGTGTAACCGATGGGGATTAAACTATCTGACTGATAAACCAACATTCTATCTCGAGTTCTTTTCAGATACTTCAGAATATTTTTAACTGCCGTCCAATGTTCTTTCCCTGGGTTACTTTGATATCTTGCCACCATGCCTACGGTAAAGCAAATATCCGGTCTCGTGCACAACATTGCATACATAAGGCTTCCGACAGCCGAAGCATAAGGAATGTCTTTAATGTCATCTATCTCCTTTTGTGTCTTAGGGCACATTTCCTTGGATAGATGGATTCCATGCCAGAAAGGTACGAAGCCTTTCTTGGAATCCTGCATGCTGAATCGTTTCAAGACAGTGTCTATGTATGAAGTTTGTGATAAGCCTATCATCCTTTTCTTGCGATCTCGAGTGATCTTGATCCCAAGGATGTGCCCGGCTTCCCCTAAGTCCTTCATATCAAATTTTTTTGAAAGCCATGCCCTTACGTCTGATAACACCTTTACATCGTTCCCGATGAGCAGAATGTCACCTACGTATAGTACTAAGAATACCAATGCAGTTCCGACACGCTTTTTGTACACACAACTTTCGAACTCGTTTTGATCAAACCCATAAGACTTTATAACATGATCAAAATATTGGTTCCAAGCTCTGGATGCTTGTTTGAGTCCGTAAATGGACTTCATGAGCTTACAAACTAGGTGTTCTTGGCCCTTTTCAACGAAGCCTTGAGGTTGTTGCATATAGATTTCTTCATCAAGACATCCGTTAAGGAAAGCTGTCTTGACATCCATTTGCCAGATTTCAAAATTGAGATGCGCAGCAATCGACAAGAGAATTTTGATGGACTTGAGCATTGCTACAGGCGAAAAGGTTTCCCTTCTTTCTGAGTATAACCTTTTGCCACAAGCCTTGCCTTGAAGGTTTCCACCTTCCCGTCCGGTCCTCTTTTTCTCTTGTATACCCACTTGCAACCAATGGGTTTGACCCATTAAGTGGTTCGACTAGCTCCCACACTCTGTTATGATCCATAGAACCCATTTCGGCTTTCATTGCTTTTTGCCAAGAAACTGCATCCTTGTCTTGGATTGCCTCATCATATGTCCATGGGTCTGATTCGTCTTGTCCGGAAATCAAGTCCGAGGACTCTCCTATCCCCATGAATCTCTCGGGTTGTCTCACAACCCTCCCACTACGACGAGGTTCCGGTTGTGAAAGTGTGTCGTTTGGTATGTCATCTTGTACAGTTGGCAATGAGGTTAGCCCCCTTAGCTCATTTAAGGTAATCTCACTTCTGGGTCTTCTTTCGTTCATATAGTCTTCTTCCAAAAATCTAAAGTGGGTGCTTATTACCACCTTTTGATCTTCGGGACCATAGAACATACACCCTTTTGTTCCCTCGGGGTATCCTATAAACAACCTTAATTCTGATCGAGGATCCAATTTTCCGGCTTCCTTGTCCAACACATAGGCCGAACACCCCCAAATTCTCATGTGTCTCAAACTGGGCTTGCGCCCGGTCCACAATTCTTTGGGAGTTTTGGGAACCGATTTGGATGGCACCAAGTTCAGAATGTAAGCCGCTGTTTCCAAGGCATGACCCCAGAACGACTTGGGAAGATCTGCATAACTCATCATTAATCTAACCATTTCCAAAAGAGTTCTGTTTCTTCGCTCTGCAACCCCGTTTTGTTGAGGGGTTCCGGGTGCAGTTAGCTGGGATACAATCCCTTCATCTGGCAAATAGTTCAAAAACTCATCGCTGAGGTACTCGCCTCCACGATCGGATCATAGAGACTTGATACGTTTTTCCCTATGATTATCTGCTTGAGCCTTAAATTCTTTGAATTTCTCAAAGGTCTCAGATTTATGCTTCATAAGGAAAATATAACTGTATATTGAGTAGTCATCAATAAAAGTGACAAAATACTCATAACCTCATCTTGCTTTGGTTGAAATTGGACCACATACGTCTGTGTGAACGATTTCTAACACTTCTTTGGCTCTATTCCCCTTGGCTCCGAATGCCCTCTTGATCATTTTACCCTCCAAACATGATTCGCAGGTTGGAATTGGTTCAACTTGGAGAGTCTCCATTGAACCGTCTTCTACCAACCTTTGGATCTTCTTTGGATTAATATGTCCCAATCTTAGATGCCATAGAAGTGTTTCGTTCACGTCTGATGAACATTTTCTTTTTATCGGAAACAATTGATGTGTTATAGGATGCATTTCAGTGAGTGGTGTGCACAGTTAATTGTATAGAGATTATTCGACAACGTTCCATGACAGATAAATTTATCATAAAGAGAAATGGTAACAACTTTATCAAAAGTAACCGAATATCCATCAAGGTAAATTTTAGAAACCGAAATTAAATTCTTTCTAAAATTCGGAACGTAAAATTAAAACTCTATCTTCAAAAGACAGGTGCACTTATCCCACTGCTTCAGCTGCAACTCTCGTAGCATCGCCCAGTATGATGAGGATCTCACTCCCACTAAATTGTCAAGTCCGCTTAAACCCTTGTAAAGTGAAACAAACATGATCAGTGGATCCCGTATCCACCACCCATAAATGGGAGGCATACGCCGCTAAGCAAGTTTCAACAACTAGTGCGTGAGAATTACCTTTCTTTCCATTCCTTTTGGGTTTGGAACAGGCGTCCTCCAATGTTCCTTTTCACCGCAGGTTAAAACATTTTCCTTTTGGTACTTTCTTGACACCCATCCAGCTAGCTGTCTTTCTCTTACTTTTCTTAGTGATGAGTTTGCTTTGGATTTGACCACTTTCCTTTTCTTGAGTCTTGCCTTCCATTGGCCTAGATCTTGAGAAAAGACTTTTGGTCACCAATGCTTCGTCTTTCTTTCCTAAATGCTTCTCTATTTTCTCTAAGGCTTCTTGTAGAGTGTCCATAGTAAACATGTGATCACTCATCACAAAACTACAGTAAAACCCATTGAAGCACCTTGGAAGAGTTAGCAAAAGAAATTCGATTTGAGCCTCATCACAATACTTAGTACCGAGATAAGCAAGTTTATCAAAATGGCGTTTTATTCTGAGAACATGCTCCCTTACGGGTGTTACCTCAGCCATCTTTAGCCTGGCCACGTCGTCATTTTTAAACTGATTGATCATGCGGTCTTTTGTTAAGAACATTTCTTCAAGACTTTGCATAATTTCTGCAGCAGACTCAACACCTTCAAAAATGTGTCTCAAATCATCAGACAGTGAAATCAAGATTACACATTTCATGGGTTCATTGGCCTGCTCCCAAATATTATACAAGTGTCTTTCCGCATCAGTTGATCCATCAGTAGGCATACGGTCAAGAACCCAATGATGTTCTTGTGTAGGTAGGACAAAAATTATATTCCGTTTCCAAACAACATAGTTATCACCAGTTAAATTGGCGTTCTTTGAGTGTATATAACAGTGGATTAAAAGGTTGCGACATCATGAACTGAAATAAATAATAATAATATGCATAAGCACAAATATATCACAAAATTTGATCACATGTTTCATATTAAAATCTCAAAAAAAATATGAACATGCATCAGCCAACATCTCAAAACAGTTTAAATAAGCCACGTGGGGTGGGTCATTATTTAAACACATTCAAGCAGGTTACAAACAAGAACAGTTACAAACTTTTAATATCTAGATTAATAGTTGGCTCCCACTTGATCAATATAAAATTGACAGGGACTTCGGGGAAGTATATGCATATCAATTTTATACCTAAGTAATAACCATGATTAAATACAGAATTATTATTTCACTTTGAACGAGCCTCGTGGGGAGGGTCATCGTCGCCACTAGTAATAATCCACAATCATCCATTTGGAATTTATTTATGTGAAAGCTATCTTTTGACCGTCCCGTGGGGGAAATTTCTCCAAAAGAATCCACAAATAAATAAATCATGGAGGTCAAAATTAATTCAATTTTATTATCCATAAAATTGTCAATTAATTGTTTAGCATACTTAGTAATTTTCGAAAGTGAGATTTTTCAAAACATTTTTCTCATGCATCGCAAATTTAAACACAATTTAAATAAGCATAAAATAATGCATAACATCAAAACAAAAAATTAAACATATTGGGCACATATATCCAATTGTCATGGTTAATTTTTGTCATGTCTTGATCTTGAGAAATCGTCTTCATAGCCTTCATCGTTCGTCTCGAAAAGCTCCCACTTGATCGTCTTAAAAAAAATGCCTTGTCAAGCCCGTCATCGACCCGGCTCGCGGGTCGGAGTGCCCGCCCTAGCACTCCCGGCCGTGTCGAGTAAGCGTCCGTCTTGTAGACGACGATCGCCCGCCGCCGCGCCCGGCGGTCTGCGCCCCGCTTCGGCGACCCTCGGCCGGATCTCGGCAGCGCCGAGCATGCCAGCCGCGATGCCAGCAAGACCCGCCCATGCCGATCCGTGCCTACGCCCGCATGCCCACACGCATCCGCCGCCCTTTGCCGCGTCTGCCAGCGCCCGCCCGCCTGTTTCGATTCGCCCGCCATTTCGCACCTCGGCTAATCGCCCGCCCGTCCCGTCGCTGCCTCGTCGATCCGATGCCCGCTTTCGGCCGACGGCCTCGCCTTTCACGCCCTTGCCTCCCGCCCATGTCCGCGTTCTTGCGCGTGCCTCCTTTGTCATGTTTCGCGCGACGCACGATGTCTACGCCCTGTTCTGGATCACGTCTTTTTAATTCTTCGTCTCCGCCTCCGTTTCCGATCCGGTTACAATTTATTTACAAAAATAAATAAACCTAGATCTAGACTAGTCTATTACATTGATCAAATCAAACAAATTCTAATCTACTCGTGGATTTTCTCAAGAGGCAAAACGAATTCGAACGAATCGAATTAAAAAAATCACAATTTATATGCATGCATAAATAAACACATTAAATTCCATGACAATTGGATACCTGCAAAAAGGTTCTAGCAATTCTACTATCCAATTTCAAATTTAATGAAAACGAACTAAATTACAATTTAAAATTCAGAGCCCGAAACCATGGCTCTGATACCAGTTGTTGGGAATTAATTGCACGGATCTATTCGGGGTGAATATTTAAATACAAATTTAATTCTAACAATTAATACTAGCATGAATTAATCCTATATTAATTCAAATAATAATTTAACAACAAATCATGCATATAAACAATTCACATAAATTCTACGCATGCGGAATTTCTACGGGTTTACGTGAGCTAATCTCTTGGAGTGGCAATGGTCTCGTCGATAAAAACACACCAAAAAGTCTTCCCAAGTATTCCCTAGTCCTTGCTCGTCAATCCGGTGGAAGAAAGCTCGCGAACAATTAACAAAAGGGAAAATAAAAATTTGTCGCACCACCTTTGTGGATTTACTAATTTTTCCAGCACATGGAATTGTACTTGGGGATGAAAGAATCATCCCCTATTTATAGAGGGGGGGTTGGTCGAAATTTTGGGATAAAAATAATATGGGAAAATCTTTTTCTTGATCTCCAAGAAATCTTGAATATATCTCATATATTCTTTTCTCCATAATTAAAATATTCCACAAAAATATCAACTCCTCTTGTTATGGGATATTTTGAAATTTAAGAGAAAAGAATCCAAGATTTGGATCTTCTTGAATTTATGAGATATACTTGTATTGCAAGAATACATATCTTCCATAATATCTTTTCAAGAAAATCAAGAAAATATTTCTTTCCCTTAATTATTCAAAAAATTTCGAAAATTTCATATAAATAACCAAGTGGGAGATTTCTTGAATTTAATGAGATAATCTTGTATTTCAAGAATACATATCTTCATTCCATAACAAAATTCAAAGAAAATCTTTCTCCCCTTTTATTCATATTTTTTGAAAAAATGAGGAAAAATAGCAACACAAATTTATTTTATTTTTAAACACCTTTTTCAGTTATTGGACTTTATGTTGGGCTACTTGAGGGGCCTTTAGGAGAATTAAGATTGAACCTTCCAATGGATCTTGAACTATCAATATTGAGCCACAATATTATTCAAGCCCATAAATATTAATTAATCCCACTACATAATTAATATTGCACTATCCATCTTAACCCATATTACAGTCAATATGGTTCCCGGTTATTATTTCTCGTGTTTAAGATTATCTAGCCCATTAATTAATTCAAGCCACTGAAATAGCTTTCCATTAATTAATATCTTTTATCCTTGGTAAAGGAAAGGTTCAACATTATTATCCATACCGGAAACTAGTTCCACTTGCAAGATTTGGTATGATAAAACTTATGAACCTCCCAAGGGGGCAAATCGAACAAGCGTACTTGCACACGATTCTCCGTATTAAATCTTAGCAATAGCATGTGACCAATAATATTGCCCAAGATATAAAGTATTGAATCTCGTTGATTCTCTACCCGTAATAAGTCAAAACAATAATTACTAACCACACGCGATCCTATTTAAGGGACGAAGATTAAGAAATAACGAACCACTGAGGTCTAATTCTTCCTAGTTCAGTTCTGAAGAATTTGTCCTCCTGTAGGTCCTATTCAGTGAACTAAACATGCACTAGTGTAATCTCTTGGTCAAGACAAGCCAATCTGAGCCTTACACTTCAACCTTTCACGATGGATTGTTCATTTCCATCTAGGTCGTGAATGGTGTACTTTTGGTTACAAGGGACTGTTAATTTAATCTTCTGTGATCTGGTATCACTAAATTAACTACAATGTAACACGTACTATTTATTGAACAGTTATGCAGTAAATATATGTAACATTCGATGATATTTAAAGCATCGGTGATAAACAATTTATTTCAGTAAATAAGACCGAAATTCAGTTTGATTATACAAAGTAAAAGCATACTTTCCAGTATAATCCCAACAACTTAGAGTGTGATTATTTACATTCTATTGTGATTTGTTTGCGTGTTTTTTCGGTTATAAGTACGTTGATGAGTCAAAAGTCCACTTGATCTTTTGTTTGAGTTTTTGAGTGTTTTTACGGCCTTTTTGGAGAAAGAGAAGTGCTGGAGAGAGGTCCAAAGATCCATAATGAAGTCCTTGGCCAAATTTTACTCACTGCAGCCCACACTGAGGGACCCAGTGTGGGCCGAGTTCTTGAGCTTGATGAGCCAGCGGGATTTTAACAATTTCCAACCCAAATTGCACACATGAAAAGGCCACATAGGGCTCGGTTTTCAAGGGGGATTCAGTGAGGATAGCAGTACGTAGGTTAACATCATAATTCTTGGGAAAGACGCGAAGAAGAGGGCAAGATCAGTAGGAGAGAAGACCATCTGTACCGTTTGTTAAGTATTTTCTTTTCTAAAATTATGAGCTCATTATTCTGTGTTTGTATTATGACTATAGACGGCTAAGTCCTTTTATTTTAATTTTGGGGATTTCTGAACTTGTGTTTTGATGATTACTAGTTAATTCGATATCGTTTGTGACAATCTTATTCTCATATTATTTATATCATCTACTTTAAATTCGTGCATGTTTGAGTAATTAATTTAGATTGACCACCTAGGTTATTTTATTCTCATATGTCTGTTAGTTCATATCGGCATAATCTTTATTACTTGTATATGACATTTGGTATAAATTGAATTCTTTCTAATCGAGCTTGCCTATTTGGGAATTTATTTGACCTTTATCCTAGAGGCTAATGCTTTTATTGAATTAAATTTAGATCGTATCTAGACTGTTCAGATAAAAAGGTTCATTGAAGAGCTTATTTTAATTGGATAAAATTAAGGGATAAAACCGATAAACAAAGCTTATTTTTTATTGAGGGTCATTAGTCTGAGAGTAAACTTGAGCAAACGATACACTTAATTAGAAAAGTCAAAATATAAGGGATGAATGAACCGTGAATTGGAAGCCTTTTATCAATTTAATTCGATTATTTGTTATTTATGTGGTATTTAATTACTTAGTAATTCTCATAAAATCTAAAACACCCCCCATTTTTCCGTGTTACGTGTTTGTCTCTTTAAATTCACACAATTAATGTAATAATTATTTTCATGTTCCCTGTGGATCGACCCTTACTTGTCCTACTACACTCTAGTGGATCGGTTAAGGTATTTAATTTATTTTTTGGTGTCGGTGACAGCACACCATAATATTATACCATTTAGATTAGATAACCTTCATAAATCACAACTTACTTTTTTCTTATGTTTAGATCGTAATATTGTTATGTTTTTACTTGTAATATAGTTATATTTTTGCATGTATTACTATTAAGTTTTTTTCTAGTAATACTGCTTCAGATTCATATTTGAAATCAAAGTAGAAGACGTTAATGATTGTTGATTATAAATTGTAATAATGTTTCAATTATGCATTTAATACACTTCAAAATTTTATTTTTTTCTTATGTTTTGGATGTAATACTTTACATGTAATACTGCTATGTTTTGAATGTGATACTACTTCAGTTTTACATGCACCCTTCATAACTATAAAGTAATATGCAGTATATATAGACAATAAAATATTATTATCTAGGTAAATAAGGAATAATATTAAGTGTAAGAGTAATATTCTTTCATAAAATTGGAAATACTATTTATTATATTACAAAATATAAAAATATTTAAAAATTAGTTTTGGATATAATACTATATAGGAAATCAAGTAATGTTATTTAGGTAAGAAGAAATTATTGTTGATCGGAATATCATGAAATTAAATTAAATTAGGTTAGAATAAAAAATATTGAATTATTATGTTTTTTTATCAATAGTTTTTCCTAAAACATAAATATATTAGCGAGGAGTTACAGTTGCATGCATCATTTGCAACGTGGAATTGGTGTAATTCTAATCCATTTGTGAACAATAATCAACAATGAGCACATAGAATAACCAGGAATACAATAATGATTAACAAATAATACATAAACATTAATTAATAATATCAAAAGGAATAATCAGCAATACCGCAAGTAATAATCATTAATACTGTATCCAATAATCAACAATACAATAGACATTAATCAGTAACACCAGAAGGAATAATGAGCAATACCATAAGTAATAATCAACAATACCACAAACAATTATAAAAAATAACATAAACATCAATCAGCAATACAACTAGGAATAATCAGCAATACCACAAACAATAATCTACATTACCACAAGTAATAATCAACAATATAATAGACAATAATAAGTAGTCCAAGTAATAATCTTTAGTATTTTAGCTAATACTATAAGTAGTTTCCGGAACAAATATTCAACAGTTCAAGTAACACTCTTTAGTATTGTGACTAATACTTTAATTAGTTTCATGAACAAATAAAAAGCATTAATTAGCAAAACTAAATTCCAAATAATTCATATTTCAAAGCAAATGAACTTATACACACTCTAAATCAGATTCAATGTTTTAGATTGGACTAATTAGAAGATGAATTAGAAAACGCAAATCTAACTTGCCCTCCACTGCTGTAAACAAAAAACTCCAAAATAATTCATTGTGTTTCCTTGGGAGTCAAAGATAATGTTCATGAACTTGGCCACAAATAATGTATATTGACTAGAGTTAACAAAATATAAAGTCACTATTCAAAGTCATACATGCTAATATGAAATTGAATTCCAATTCTGGAAAAGATGATGTGATCTGTAGGAACACATGAGAGATCTTTTGTGATGTGTCGTAGAAAAAATGGGGAAGATGTAGACTGTAGAGGTATAAAAAAATTTAATTAAAATGACCCAAACATTGAAATTGGTATAGCAATCCAATTGCACTGATCCTAATTTTGTGCAACTGGTGCACACAAGAATTTGTCATTATTAAAAAAATTATTTAGTAAATTTATCAATGTATCATAGTGGTATATCTACTTCTAAAGTACTCTGATACAGGTTTTGATTTAAAAAATAGGGGATCTTTCATTTTTTTTTGTTTAAAGAGTAAAAAACATGGAAAAAGAGTTTTTTTTGTAATGGCGAATAAACAGATTTATAAAAATGAAAAGAAAATGGGTGGGCCCAAAAGTGGCACAAACAAGAAGAGATTGTCTATGGCACAAAAGTGACCATATAATCAAAAGGTACATTAAAACAAATGAGACTAGCCATTTAGAGCAACTGTAGTTTCATCTAGGGAGGCATCTAGGGCTTCCTGTATCTTCTTTGCTTTCAGGCATATATTGTAGTCCTGTCTTCTCTTGTTATTTTTCGTTCGGACCCTTTTTAGTTTTGCTTTGATCAACTTGCCCAAGGGATCTTTCAGAGATCCAGAGGCCTTAAAGTAGCGTTGTTTGGCTGGAGTTAGCACCGTCTGATAATTTATGTTGTATTCTGTCGGAGTAATCGTGTTCTCTATGTTCTGCCCAGACTTCTCTACCCCCAGATCTTTCTCAGTATCTTCATCTAACATGTCTGACCATCTAGTGGAGGTAGTAGAGGCTATAGAATCCGAGTGCGAAGCTGGAGTGCCCCGCCCAGATTCTTGAAGGAGTTAGTAGTAGCAGGCTCAGGGGAGGCCGAAAGGGCCCGATCCGGCGAAGCTGTTTTCTTTGGCAATTGCCAGTCCAGGTCATCCTGTGTCTTCTCCTGTTTGGGCAGAAACGTGTCCTGGACAGTCTGTGGTAACTTCCAGTCCACGTGCCCTATAATCTTCTCATTCACTGAAACAATAACATCATAGGGAGGTAGCTCCTCCCCACTGTCTCGCAGTTCTGTGTCTTTTATTGTGCCCGAAGTACCTGTTTCCATCGTTTTCCTCCCATGTTGAGCAGATACTTCTTTTGAAGCCATTGAATCCTCTCTGACCCAATTCTTCTGTCTATCCTTTCTCGGGCCTCGGGGAGGAGGTTTCGAGCTGTCATCCGGCTTATCATCTGGTGGGTTTCCTCCAAGAGAACAACAGTTATCCAAAGAATGACCCACAAACTGGCAGTGAGAGTTAAATTCTGGATGTTACTCATATCTCACTGAAGCAATCGACCAATGATCAGACCTTTCATACATAATGTTAAATTCCTTTTCCTTACGGAGGTCCAATTCATGAGTACCCGAGCATAGTGACATATAGTTTGCTTTCTAGTACGCTCATCAACTCCTACCACAGGACCAAGTGCTGAAGCAATACTTGTAATGATAGGCACGTAAAAGTATTCCACTGGCAATTCATAAATTCTAACACATACATTAACAATCGTTGAACTAACCTTGTTTGGATTAAATTTCGGGACCCATTTCTGGAGTCTCATCGTTCCAAATTCTGATGGCCATGAATGTCGAAGAAATATTCTATCCCTTTCTGTGATATCTTTCATTTGGATATTAAAGTATCCTTTCCCCAAAGTCACAAGTTTCTAATCTCCTTTAACCTTCCAAACCTTATCAAAAGAAGCACGTAGCTCGGTCGTGGGCATTGGTTTCACACCAGGCTAGAGCAACATTCTACCAATGAGGGAGTGTTCCATGTCACGAACACCCTGTTGGTGGATGGTATCATCAATGTTCACCGAAAGGAATTTCCCCTTTCTAACCGGTGGAGCATTAGAGGGAACAAGAGCATTGGCAAAGGTTTTTAGAGGAACATGAGCAGCAGGCTGCTCCAAAGACAAAACTGTACCAGAATTATGCAAATCCGTAGCAATCTTTTGTCGGGTCTGACCCATATGCGTACCCAAAGTTAGATGAGCCAATTCCTCATAAATCATCGCATCAGCCTGGGGACTAGTAGGAACAGTGTCATCGTGTGCTGCTAACCCCTGTTGGTGCAACATATCAGGCGTAACATGATGCCCAGAAATCCCAATCAGAGCACCAGAACCCGTGGCATTATAACCAGATGTAGTACTCAAAGAAGCAGGGTTGAAGGCATCTAACGGACCAGGCCCCAAATTTGAAAAATCAGAACCAGAATTCAAGTGCATTACCGAATTATCATAAACAAATTGCAATTTCGAACCAATATTCAGCATATCAGCCGGATTTGACCTATTTCCAGACCCAAAGTTTGAACCAAAATTTGCAGGGGGGCGTCTAGCAATACCAGCACCGGTCCGCAAATCCAATGTCAAATTACCAGAACCAGGCAATGAACCAGATAGCACAACACTAGGTAAAACATTAGGAAGAGACCCAGGAGTAAGCTTATTACATGGTGCAGCCTCTGAGAAGCGATGTTCAACAGTATCAGATGCAGCGTCCAATACACCTGAAATCGAAGGGGTATTCGACGTCTCAAGGCGGAGGTCAGCCTCCGTTGCTACGCGAGTCGCAGTCTGCGATGCGGTTGGAGGGATTCAATGACCTGAGGGTCCAATAGGCGTGAGAGTAGTAGGCCAAAGGCCGCAGCCACATCTGGAGACGCCATAGAGCCAGCGCCAGGGGCGGCGCCCGCCGTGGGGCGAAGAAGACGGCCGCAAAATTGTAAAATTGAAAATTGAAAACACCTCTACTGTCTTTCATGATTTGAATATATATGTATACATATATATATATATATATATACATGAATTCTTGTCAAATATATATATATATATATATATATATATATATATATGCATGTTTGATGCGATCACCAAGAGCGACACCCTCAAAACTTCAATTTTCAACGCAATCAAACCTGCATGTATTCCCCACAATCCCCACAAACTCCTAACTTCAAATTCATACGATCACCGTATTTAAACCCCAAATTACGTGCCTCATCTTCCTCCCTTCTACACCAACCACCTCCTACTCCACATTCTTATTTTTCTCCTCTTCCATTCTAAAAAATTTGTATAAAAAAAAACAAGCATTCACTACACCACCCAAATAACCTCTGTCACTTTAGCTAAAAAAAACCCACCTCCACCACTGTATAACAGAAAAAATTAGTCTCCATCACCACACTCTTCTACTACTTTTGGTCCATTTGCATATAAAAGTAGGATTTTTGCGTTTAAATAAAATACAATATATTTTTGTTATATTTTTTAAATGTTTATTTATATTATTTTATTATTTTTGTTTTTTAAGTATTGTGCTTATACAGTGATTCAACACGATGGATTGACTGAACGATCGTGTATTGAGATTTATTTAGCAATTAAGGTATTTTTTTCACTTTTAATTTAAATATATTTTGTATGTTTATTTTTCAAGAAAAATATAAAATCATGAATGTTAAGCACATTAAATATGAATATTTACTTGCATACATTATGTGAGCCTTTTGTTTTAATTATTTGATGATGTGAATAATTTATGTTATAGCTAGATTAAAGATGAATTGATGATGAATTAGCTAGAGAAACACTACAAAAAAATTGATTTTAAGAGGAAAAAAAATTAATAGCGTACCATGTTAGATATTGAGAGTAAGAATAAATAGTGAATGGGAGTTGAAGCTGTAAGATCTTAATTTTTTTTTTTACATGAGATCTTAAATTATTAACCAATACACCACAAGTAGAAGTCTATAAATATGCACGGGGCGCGCCCTCTTACTGTTGGGGTCTTTAATGATGCTCCACAGTGATCGGTCTTCTATATCGTTACTCTATCTAGAATTTTTAGAGGATGTAGATAAAGTTGGAGGGTATAGCTTGGGAAGTGCAGTATCAACGACTTTATATTGTGAACTATGTATGGCCTCCAAATATGATACGAAGATCATCGTTGGGGCATTGTCCCTGGTATAGGTAATTGTTAGTTCTTAACAATTTTTCAAATATTCAATGATAAGTTGACAATTAAATCAAAATATTTTTTGTCATTACAGATTTGGGCATGCAGGTCAAGAATATTGATTATATAGCCCCAATATGTACGTCATATGCTCGTAGAAGGGACACTGCATGATGGGGATAATCGTGACTCGGGGCTTCCTCCGTATGGGGTTATGTATGTGTATCTTTTACAAATCACATTCATTGAACTCATTTATACTTGTCATATTATTAATATTGAATGTATTTAAATTATAGGTGGATTCATTTCCATGACCATGTTAAAAGTGCAAGTAACACTCTTCGTATATATTGAGACATATTTGTTTTTTTATCGGAGGGAAAAGTAAGTAATTATTATAATATTCCCAATAAAGACATATTATTTTGGGTTATATACAATTATTTTTCCATTACAGTTTATAGACAACCATACGATAGCGAGCCTTGTAAATCGTTGTTTGATCCTAAGATGGATGTCAGAATGTCCATTAATCAATTTTGAAATAGTGGAGATTCATCATCCCAATCGTATGTTAAGTCAATTCGGAAAGATTCAAAACATTCCACATCCAATAGCATCTACTTATTATTCATTGCACGTCATCGAGCGCAAAGGGCAAAATGGTGTTGATTGGACTTTAAAACATGCCCACATGATTACATATTGGGGCAGACAGTGAAAGTCACTGGAGATAGGACAGTGACCGATGACTATATGCAGTGGTATATAATATTACACAGCATTTGATTTCACCTAATGAGTACAATGCTGAGTATCGGGGCTTTCAACCACCTAGAATGTCTACACGTGATGTTTTGGTAATTTATATATTTAAATCTCATGTTGTGTTTTCATGTTAATATGACTAAGAAATGTGTATAGCAGTCCACTAATTTTTTCTCTAGCAGGTCAGAAGGTTCTCGCGTCTTAAATTCAGCAAAAGGGCGGCTACAATTGACAATAGAGAATCAATGGTGGATCTTCTAAATACTGTAGATCAATTTATTCAGGAAGTGGACTCTATACTTGAAGCACCTCCATATCTTGTAGCTCAACCAGCTCCACAAAATAGAGAAGAAGAGAGGAGTAAAAGACAGAGGAGACGAAAAAGTACTTCAAGAGATGAAAATGTTGGGACATTAACATTTAAAAGTCAAAGAAGGCATTCCTCTGCAGTGCACCATGAGTTTCCTTTTACCCCGCATGAGTACAAGACATAGGAGACGAAAATGTACTTCAAGAGAAGAAAATGTTGGGACATTAACATTTAGAAGTCAAAGAAGGCATTCCTCTGCAGTGCACCATGAGTCTCCTTTTACCCCGCACGAGATGCTTGCAACTTTGTCAGGCACACCACATGTACAAAGTGGTGTGTAATTTACAAAATTACACTAATAAATTTAATTAGGTTACACTTTTGTTTATTATTTATTGCATATTATCGCAACATGTGACAGATGCTTCTACATCAAGGTGGCTACCTCAAAATTATTACGTGCCACAGTTGGAGCCTTCTTTTTACACACCTTATAGTGAAAGAGGCATGTAATTTACCAAATTATACAGTTAGGTTTACATATTGTTATTTTTTAATTATTGATTTAAATTCACTAAATATGTTTTAGGTGCTTTTACATCAATGGAACCTCCTACTTACCATGAAAGTTATCATGTACCTCAACCTAAGGTTAATAGTCAAGCAGGAATGTCCTTCATTGTTGCAATCAAATTATCCTTTGAATAAATTTAATTATCAAGGATATGAGCGTCCAACTTACAATTCAACAACTATTCTATTTCTGGGCACTAGCATGCCAAGCTACCCAACACAAGAACATCAAAATCAAGATGAACGAGTACAACATGATGAACTTCTTCGTCATAGTTCCCGAATTAAACACTGTTGTTTTGTGGCATACATGGTCATAAATATTTCTATTTTTAATTGATGTACATTATATAGTATTTTAATTGCTCGTTTATTTTAAATTTTAAAAAAAAATCATAATTGCATGTGTTTCACATATTCTGTGAAAAATCGTTAATTAGTTTTAATAGCTGATTTTTTAATTAAGTGTACTTTTATCTGTTATTTATTTTTTTGGTCAAAAAATTGTATCATATCATACAAAAACCATTGAGCGCGACTTGTCATGATACACATATATACACAATTTAGTACTCGTTGAGAGCACCATGTCATAAATAAACATATATACACAATCTAGTGAGAGCACCATGTTTTAGACACACATACAATCAGGTCTTGGAGGGCGTGCCACTAGGTGCTTTCAGTGAGAGCACCATGTCATACATACTCATACATATACAACACTGCATGCTCTGATGGAGAGCACCATGTTATAGATACAAATATATATGTAATCACCCAACTAGTTACGCTCATAGAGCGCAACATGTAATACATACATATACATACACAGACTAGTTGCCCTCAAAGAGGGCAACATGTTATAGATATGAATATATCCAACTAGTTGCGTTCATAGAGGGCAACAGGTAATAATAAGCATAAATTTTAAAAAACTCACCCTATTTTTATAAGCAATCCAAAATTACCCTAATTTAATAAAAACCCGCAAGATCAACTCTTTAGAAAATACATAAAAACTTGTGCCAGATCGTTTTAATTTAAAGATGATATGTTTCTTATTTTTTTAAAGTACTGCACTCACCTTAAATGGTAATAATTTTTCTATAAACAGTGATAATAATAGCATGATTAGACGATCTCACATAATTGTTGCTCTAGGCCGAACTTATAAGTCACGCATATTAATAATTAATAGTAGTGGAAAAATATTAAAAACATGTTTAAAACATGTTTTTTCCTTTTCACTTTATAATATTGCCAAGTCAATGTTGAGATTATACTAGAAAGTATGTTTTTACTTTGTATAATCAGACTGAATTTCGAATTTATTTACTGAAATAAATTGTTTATCACTGATGATTTAAATATCATCGAATGTTACATATATTTACTGCATAACTGTTCAATAAATAGTACGTGTTACATTGTAGTTAATTTAGTGATACCAGATCACAGAAGATTAAATTAACAGTTCCTTGTAACTAAAAGTACACCATTCACGACCTAGATGGAAATAAACAATCCATCGTGAAAGGTTGAAGTGTAAG
This sequence comes from Stenogyne calaminthoides, assembly GCA_037126765.1. Classification (NCBI taxonomy): domain Eukaryota; kingdom Viridiplantae; phylum Streptophyta; class Magnoliopsida; order Lamiales; family Lamiaceae; genus Stenogyne; species Stenogyne calaminthoides. The sequence goes on along the minus strand of JBBCBC010000023.1, from coordinate 15,945,707 downwards.
GCTCGGATTGGTTTGTCTTGACCAAGAGATTACAGTAGTGCATGACTGATGCACTGAAGAGGACCTACAGGAGGATAAATTCTTCAGAACTAAACTAGGAAGAATTAGACCTCAGTGGTTAGTTATTTCTTAATCTTCGTCCCTTAAATAGGATTGCGTGTGATTAGTAACTATTGATTTGACTTATTACGGGTAGAGAATCAAGGAGATTCAATACTTTATATCTTGGGCAATATTATTGGTCACATGCGATTGCTAAGATTTAATACGGAGAATCGTGTGCAAGTATGCTTGTTCGATTTGCCCCCTTGGGAGGTTCATAAGTTTTATCATACCAAATCTTGCAAGTGGAACTAGTTTTCGGTATGGATAATAATGTTGAATCGTTCCTTTACCAAGGATAAAAGATATTAATTAATGGAAAGCTATTTCAGTGGCTTGAATTAATTAATGGGCTAGATAATCTTAAACATGGGAAATAATAACCGGGAGCCATATTAACTGTAATATGGGTTAAGATGGATAGTACAATATTAATTATGTAGTGGGATTAATTAATATTTATGGGCTTGAATAATATTGTGGCTCAATATTGATAATTCAAGATCCATTGGAAGGTCCAATCTTAATTCTCCTAAAGGCCCCCCCAAGTAGCCCAAGATAAAGTACAATAACTGAAAAATGTGTTTAAAAATAAAATAAATTTTGTTGCTTATTTTTCCTCATTTTTTCAAAAATTATGAATAAAAGGGGAGAAAGATTTTCTTTGAATTTTGTTATGGAATGAAGATATGTATTCTTGGAATACAAGATTATCTCATTAAATTAAAGAAATCTCCCACTTGGTTATTTGTATGCAAATTTTTTAAATTTTTGAAATAAAAGGGAAAGAAAGATTTTCTTGATTTTCTTGAAAAGATATTATGGAAGATATGTATTTCTTGAAATACAAGTATATCTCATAAATTCAAGAAGATCCAAATCTTGGAATCTTGATCCTTGTTTTTTCGAAAATTGTCATAACAAGAGGAGTTGGGATTTTTGTGGAATATTTTAATTATGGAAAAAAGAATATATGAGATATATTCAAGATTTCTTGGAGATCAAGAAAAAGATTTTCCCATATTATTTTATCACAAGAATTCAACCAACACCCTCTATAAATAGGGGATGAATGTTTCATTCCCAAGTACAATTCCAAGTGCCGAAAAAATTAGTAAATCCACAAAGGTGGTGCAACAAATTTTATTTTCCCTTTTGTTAATTGTTCGCGAGCTTCCTTCCACCGGATTGTCGAGCAAGGACTAGGGAATACTTGGGAAGGTCTTTTGGTGTGTTTTCATCGACGAGACCATTGTCATTCCAAGAGGTAAGTTCACGTAAACTCGTAGTAATTCCGCATGCGTAGTGTTAGGCCCGGTGGAAAAAACCCATTTTGCGCGTGCGGAAGCAAACATGACAAGCGATGCATATAAAAATAGGGGTGAAGGAATGGTGATTCCAGATTTTTGTCTTTGGAGCTCATGCGTTGTGTTTTGCTTATGATCGAATGTATATGACAAGATAAGAACGTAAAGCAGTAAACAACACAACAATGTATAGTGGTTCGGAGACTCAAGCTCCTACATCCACTCTCCCTGTTCCTAGGTAAATTCCTTCAAACACTTCCTAAGGCTTTCTGACTACCTCTGTAGTTTACTAACCTTTACAACTCTGAGCTTTCTGACTACCTCTGTAGTTTACTAACTCAAACTGGACTAATCACCCTCTCGGGCTCGCCTCTAGATGTTTAATGAGTTCACACTCCAATCAGGACTTATCACCCTCACTCGGGATTGCCTAACAACTACCTCACTTCACCACTAGTTATCTCTTACGAGAATGGGGTTTGGGTTTGGTGTTGTCTCCAACTATGGTGAGATTTTCCCTTACATTTGTTTAACCTCAATGCTAAGGTTGGGAAAATCTCTCTAAGCTTATGATACATCGTGGGTTGCTTAGATTGGGTTCTAGAACACTCTTGAATATATTTGTATATCTACAGACTTGTGTTCTAGGGTGGGAAAGCTTGAGTATATGTTCTCTTAGCTCTGTAGCATCGTTGATATCTTCTTCGCACTTCCACACGTAATAATGTAGGAAGAACTTGTATTTATAGTGTGGATTTGAATGTTACCGTTGGAGAGAATCACATTCAAAACCATACTATTCCTTGTAAGTTCTGCAGCTTTTTCAGCTTGGTTGTCTTCCTCTCATTGGTCCACGTCAGCTGGATTTCAACGGCTATATTCCTCAGCTTCAGTGCCTCGGAACATTCAGGATATACTAAGCATTGATTACATTCTTGAGTCTTGATGAATTCTTATGCCTTGATATCCTTTATCTTCGATCTTGATATCTTGATCTTACGAGTCTTGATGTCTTCTGAGTCTTCAGAGATATATTGATTGATATACTGAGTCTTCATTCTCTTGATTTCATTTCATCTTGAGTCTTGATTCTCGATCTCATCTTCGAGTCTTGAAACTTCCGTTTCATACTGAAACTTCAGTTTCTTCAGAAACTTTGAGTCTTCAGAATCTATCCTGATCTATATCTGCTGACTATACATTGTCGCGAGATAACATCCCAATAACACTCTAAAACTAAATCCTGACTCATCTATCCAAATTATCCTGAACATGTCATACTCAGGGGTTTGGGATCTAATCAAAATCTTCTTTATTAAATTGATTTCCCAACACGTAGGATTTACGTGAACTATTTATATGCATGATTTGTTGTTGAATTATTATTTGAATTAATATAGGATTAATTCATGCTAGTAATAATTGTTAGAATTAAATTTATATTTAAATATTCATCCCGAATAGATCCAGGGCAAATCAATTACCCAACAAGCGGCATCGAGCCTCGGTTTTGAGACTCAATTTTAAATTGTAATTTAATTAGTTTTCATTAAATTTGAAATTGGATAGTAGAATTGCTAGATCTTTTTTTGGTATCCAATTGTCATGGAATTTAATGTGTTTATTTATGCATGCATTTAAATTGTGGTTTTTAATTGATTAGCTTCGAATTCATTTTTGCCTCGTGAGAAAATCCACGAAAGAGATTAGAATTTGTTTGATTTGATCAATGTAATAGACTAGTCTAGATCTAGGTTTATTTATTTTTTGTAAATAAATTGTAATCGGATCGTAAACGGAGGCGAGACGAAGAATTAAAAGTCGATCCTAAACCGAAGCTTAGGCAAGATGATCGCGCGAATGTGCTAAAGGGAGGCACGCGCCGGGTGGCGGACTCAACGATGCAAGACGGGCGGGGGTGAGGCCGAGGGGCCGAGAGCGCTACGGATCCGACGCGGGCGACGCGGATTGGCTACGGCAAAGGATGCGGGAGATGAAGCGACTTCGTGGGCGACGGGCGAGCTCACGGAGACGGCGCGCCACCGAGATGGGCGCGGCGGCGACGGTACTGGCGCAACAAATAAGACTCAAGACGACGCCACTCGACACTACGGGAGTGTTAGGGCACACTCCGACCAGGAAATGGTCGATGATGTGGCTTGACAAAGGCGGTTTTTTTTAAGACGGTCAAGTGGGGGCTTTTCGAGACGAACAATGAAGGCTATAAAGACGATTTCTCAAGATCAAGACATGAAAAAAATTAACCATGACAATTGGATAAATGTGCCCAATATGTTTAATTTTTTGTCTTGATGTTTATGCATTATTTTATGCTTATTTAAATTGTGTTTAAATTTGCGATGCATGAGAAAATGTTTTGAAAAAATCTCACTTTCAAAATTACTAAGTATGCTTAAACAATTAATTGACAATTTTATTCCGGATAATAAAATTGAATTAATTTTGACCTCCATGATTTATTTATTTGTGAATTCTTTTGGAGAAATTCCCCCCACGGGACGGTCAAAAGATAGCTTTCACATGAATAAATTCCAAATGGATGATTGTGGATTATTACTAGTGGCGATGATGACCCTCCCCACGAGGCTCGATCAAATCGAAATAATAATTATGTATTTAATCATGGTTATTACTTAGGTATAAAATTGATATGCATATACTTCCCCGAAGTCCCTGTCAATTTTATATTGGTCAAGTGGGAGCCAACTATTAATCTGGATATTAAAGGTTTGTAACTGTTCTTGTTTGTAACCTGCTTGAATGTGTTTAAATAATGACCCACCCCACGTGGCTTATTTAAACTGTTTTGAGATGTTGGCTGATGCATGTTCATATTTTTGGAGATTTTAATATGAAACATGTGATCGAATTTAGTGATATATTTGTGCTTATGCATATTATTATTTATTTCACTTCAACATGTCGCAACCTTTTAATCCACTCTTATATACACTCAAAGAACACCAATTAACTGGAGATAACTATGTTGTTTGGAAACGGAATATGAGTTTTGTCCTACCTGCACAAGAACATTATTGGGTTCTTGATGTACCCAAGCCCCGTATGCCTACTGATGGATCTGATGTGGAAAGGCACTTGTATGATATTTGGGAGCAGGCCAATGAACCCATGAAACGTGTAATCTTGACTTCACTGTCTGATGATTTGAGACACATTCATGAAGGTGTTGAGTCTGCTGCAGAAATTATACAAAGTTTTGAAGAAATGTTTTTAACAAAAGACCGCATGATCAATCAGTTTAAAACCGGCGACGTGGCTAGGCTAAAAATGGCTGAGGGAACACCTGTAAGGGAGCATGTTCTCAGAATAAAACGCCATTTTGATAAACTTGCTTATCTAGGTACTAAGTATTGTGATGAGGCTCAAATCGAATTTCTTTTCCTAACTCTTCCAAGGTGTTTTGATGAGTTTTACTGTAGTTTTGTGATGAGCGATCACATGTTTACTATAGACACTCTACAAGAAGCCTTGGAGATAATGGTGAAGCATTTAGGAAAGAAAGACGAAGCATTGGTGACCAAAAGTCTTTTCTCAAGATCTAGGCCAATGGAAGGCAAGACTCAAGAAAAGGAAAGTGGTCAGAACCAAAGCATACTCATCACTAAGAAAAGTAAGAGAAAGATAGCTAGTTGGATGGGTGTCAAGAAAGTACCAAAAGGAAAATGCTTCAAGTGCGGTGAAAAGGAACATTGGAGGTCAGCCTGTTCCAATCCCAAAAGGAAAGGAAAGAAAGGTAATTCTCACGCACTAGTTGTTGAAACTTGCTTAGCGGCGTATGTCTCCCATTTATGGGTGGTGGATATGGGATCCACTGATCATGTTTGTTTCACTTTACAGAGGTTCAAGCGGACCCGACAACTTACTGGGAGTGAGATCCTCATCACACTGGGCGATGCTACGAGAGTGGCAGCTGAAGCAGTGGGAGAAGTGCACCTGTCTTTTGAAGACAGAGTTTTAATTTTAAGAGATGTTCTTTACGTTCTGAATTTTAGAAAGAATTTGATTTCGGTTTCTAAACTTTACCTTGATGGATATTCGGTTACTTTTGATAAAGTTGTTACCATTTCTCTTTATGATAAATTTATCTGTCATGGAACGTTGTCAAGTAATCTCTATACAATTAATTGTGCACACCACTCACGAAATGCATCCTATAACATATCAAATGTTTCAGATAAAAGAAAACGTTCATCAGACGTGAACGAAACACTTCTATGGCATCTAAGATTGGGACATATTAATCCAAAGAAGGTCCAAAGGTTGGTGAAAGACGGTTCACTGGAGTCTCTCCAAGTTGAACCAATTCCAACCTGTGAATCATGTTTGGAGGGTAAAATGACCAAGAGAGCATTCAGAGCCAAGGGGAATAGAGCCAAAGAAGTGTTAAAAATTGTTCACACAGACGTATGTGGTCCAATGTCAACCAAAGCAAGAGGAGGTTACGAGTATTTCGTCACTTTTATTGATGACTACTCGAGGTACTGTTATATTTTCCTTATGAAGCATAAATCTGAGACTTTTGAGAAATTCAAAGAATTTAAGGCTCAAGCAGAGAATCATAGGGAAAAACGTATCAAGTCTCTACGATCCGATCGTGGAGGCGAGTACCTCAGCGATGAGTTTTTGAACTACTTGTCAGATGAAGGGATTGCACCCCAACTTACTGCACCCAGAACCCCTCAACAAAACGGGGTTGCAGAGCGAAGAAACAGAACTCTTTTAGAAATTGTTAGATCAATGATGTGTTATGCGGATCTTCCCAAGTCGTTCTGGGGTCATGCCTTGGAAACAGCGGCTTACATTCTGAACTTGGTGCCATCCAAATCGGTTCTCAAAACTCCCAAAGAATTGTTGACCGGGCGCATGTTGGGGAATTAGTTGCCCGGATCTATTCGGGATGAATATTTAAATACAAATTTAACTCTAACAATTATTACTAGCATGAATTAATCCTATATAAATTCAAATAATAATTCAACAACAAATCATGCATATAAACAGTTCACATAAAACCTACGCATGCGGAATTACTACGGGTTTACGTGAACTAATCTCTTGGAGTGGCAATGGTCTCGTCGATTAAACACACCAAAAGGCCTTCCCAAGTATTCCCTAGTCCTTGCTCGACAATCCGGTGGAAGGAAGCTCGCGAACAATTAACAAAAGGGAAAATAAAATTTGTTGCACCACCTTTGTGGATTTACTAATTTTTCCAGCACATGGAATTGTACTTGGGAATGAAACACTCATCCCCTATTTATAGAGGGTGTTGGTCGAATTTTAGGGGAAAAATAATGTGGGAAAATCTTTTCTTGATCTCCAAGAAATCTTGAATATATCTCATATATATTCTTTTCTCCATAATTAAAATATTCCACAAAAAATCTCAACTCCTCTTGTTATGGGAATTTTCGAAAAATAAGGATCAAGAATCCAAGATTTGGATCTTCTTGAATTTATGAGATATACATGTATTGCAAGAATACATATCTTCCATAATATTTTTTCAAGAAAATCAAGAAAATCTTTCTTTCCCTTATTCTTTCAAAATTTTCGAAATTCATATATAAATAACCAAGTGGGAGATTTCTTGAATTTAATGAGATAATCTTGTATTTCAAGAATATTAATTAATCCCACTACATAATTAATATTGCACTATCCATCTTAACCCATATTACAGTTAATATGGCTCCCGGTTATTATTTCCCGTGTTTAAGATTATCTAGCCCATTAATTAATTCAAGCCACTGAAATAGCTTTCCATTAATTAATATCTTTTATCCTTGGTAAAGGAACGGTTCAACATTATTATCCATACCGGAAACTAGTTCCACTTGCAAGATTTGGTATGATAAAACTTATGAACCCACCTAGGGGGCAAATCGAACAAGCGTACTTGCACACGATTCTCCGTATTAAATCTTAGCAATCGCATGTGACCAATAATATTGCCCAAGATATAAAGTATTGAATCTCCTTGATTCTCTACCCGTAATAAGTCAAAACAATAATTATTAACCACACACGATCCTATTTAAGGGACGAAGATTAAGAAATAACGAACCACTGAGGTCTAATTCTTCCTAGTTCAGTTCTGAAGAATTTGTCCTCCTGTAGGTCCTATTCAGTGCATCAGTCATGCACTAGTGTAATCTCTTGGTCAAGACAAACCAATTTGAGCCTTACACTTCAACCTTTCACGATGGATTGTTCATTTCCATCTAGGTCGTGAATGGTGTACTGTTGGTTACAAGGAACTGTTAATTTAATCTTCTGTGATCTGGTATCACTAAAGTAACTACAATGTAACACGAACTATTTATTGAACAGTTATGCAGTAAATATATGTAACATTCGATGATATTTAAAGCATCACTGATAAATAATTTATTTCAGTAAATAAGTCCGAAATTCAGTCTGATTATACAAAGTAAAAGCATACTTTCCAGTATAATCCCTACAATCTCCCACTTATACTCAAAGTCTGATTTTAAGTATACTACAGCATGTCTCGTGTAGTTCTTAATACGTGACATCTATTGTCACCTACACGAACCTAATAATGTCTCCCACTTATACTCAAAGCAGATTGGCAACGGTCTTGACACCCATTCCATCCACATGTCTCTCGAAAGTATTTTGAGGCAGACCCTTTGTGAATGGATCAGCTAGGTTGTCTTCTGACGCGATCATTGCCACCTCTATATCTCCTCTCTTAACGATTTCTCGTATAAGATGGTGTTTCCTTTCAATGTATTTGCTGGCCTTGTGGGCTCTTGGTTCCCTTGAATTTGCAACTGCTCCGGCATTGTCACAATAAAAAGTGATTGTGATGGGCAAATTCGAAACTACATCCAAGTCCACTAGGAAGTTCTTGAGCCAAACCGCTTCTTTCGTTGCCTCGCAAGCAGCTACATATTCGGCTTCCATGGTAGAATCTGCGATGCATTTTTGCTTAACGCTTCTCCACGTCATGGCTCCTCCCCCCATGCAAAACACACTACCGGAGGTAGATTTTCTGGAATCTAAGTCCGATTGGAAATCCGACTCCATGTAGCCGATGGGAATTAGACTATCTGACTGATAAACCAACATTCTATCTCGAGTTCTTTTCAGATACTTCAGAATGTTTTTAACTGCCGTCCAATGTTCCTTCCCTGGGTTACTTTGATATCTTGCCACCATGCCAACGGCAAAGCAGATATCTGGTCCAGTGCACAGCAATGCATACATAAGGCTTCCGACAGCCGAAGCATAAGGAATGTCTTTCATGTCATCTATCTCCTTTTGTGTCTTAGGGCGCATTTTCTTGGATAGATAGATTCCATGCCTGAAAGGTACTAAGCCTTTCTTGGAATCCTGCATGCTGAATCATTTCAAGACAGTGTCTATATATGAAGCTTGTGATAAGCCTATCATCCTTTTCTTGCGATCTCGAGTGATCTTGATCCCAAGGATGTGCCCGGCTTCCCCTAAGTCCTTCATATCAAACTGTTTTGAAAGCCATGCCCTTACGTCTGATAACATCTTTACATCGTTCCCGATGAGCAGAATGTCATCTACGTATAGTACTAAGAATACCAATGCAGTTCCGACACACTTTTGTACACACAACTTTCGAACTCGTTTTGATAAAACCCATAAGACTTTATAACATGATCAAAACATTGGTTCCAAGATCTGGATGCCTGTTTGAGTCCATAAATGGACTTCATGAGCTTACAAACTAGGTGTTCTTGGCCCTTTTCAATGAAGCCTTGGGGTTGTTGCATATAGATTTCTTCATCAAGACTTCCGTTAAGGAAAGCTGTCTTGACATCCATTTACCAGATTTCAAAATCGAGATGCACAGCTATCGACAAGAGAATCCAGATGAACTTAAGCATTGCTACAGGTGAAAACGTTTCCTCATAGTCGATCCCTTCTTTCTGAGTATAACCTTTAGCCACAAGCCTTGCCTTGAAGGTTTCCACCTTCCCGTCCGATCCCCTTTTTCTCTTGTATACCCACTTGGAACCAATGGGTTTGACCCCATTAAGTGGTTCGACTAGCTCCCACACTCTGTTATGATCCATAGAACCCATTTCTGCTTTCATTGCCTTTTGCCAAGAAACCGCATCCTTGTCTTGGATTTCCTCATCATATGTCCATGGGTCTGATTCGTCTTGTCCGGGAATCAAGTCCGAGGACTCTCCTATCCCCATGAATCTCTCGGGCTGTCTTACAACCCTCCCACTACGACGAGGTTCCGGTTGTGAAAGTGTGTCGTTTGGTATGTCATCTTGTACAGATGGCAATGAGGTTAGCCCCCTTAGCTCTCTTAAGGTAATCTCACTTCTGGTCTTCTTTCGTTCATTTAGTCTTCCTCCAAAAATCTAAAGTGGGTGCTTATTACCACATTTTGATCTTCGGGACCATAGAACATACACACTTTTGTTCCCTCGGGGTATCCTATAAACAACCTTAATTCTGATAGATGATCTAATTTCCCAGCTTCCTTGTCCAACACGTAGGCCGGATACCCCCAAATTCTCATGTGTCTCAAACTGGGCTTGCGCCCAGTCCACAATTCTTTGGGAGTTTTGGGAACCGATTTGGATGGCACCAAGTTCAGAATGTAAGCCGCTGTTTCCAAGGCATGACCCCAGAACGACTTGGGTAGATCCGCATAACTCATCATTGATCTAACCATTTCTAAAAGAGTTCAGTTTCTTCGCTCTGCAACCCCGTTTTGTTGAGGGGTTCCGGGTGTAGTTAGCTGGGATGCAATCCCTTCATCTGACAAGTAGTTCAAAAACTCATCGCTGAGGTACTCGCCTCCACGATCGGATCATAGAGACTTGATACATTTTTCCCTATGATTCTCTGCTTGAGCCTTAAATTCTTTGAATTTCTCAAAGGTCTCAGATTTATGCTTCATAAGGAAAATATAACCGTACCTTGAGTAGTCATCAATAAAAGTGACGAAATACTCATAACCTCCTCTTGCTTTGGTTGACATTGGATAACATACGTCTGTGTGAACGATTTCTAACACTTCTTTGGCTCTATTCCTCTTGGCTCCGAATGCCCTCTTGGTCATTTTACCCTCCAAACATGATTCGCAGGTTAGAATTGGTTCAACTTGGAGAGACTCTAGTGAACCATCTTTTACCAACCTTTGGATCCTCTTTAGATTAATATGTCCCAATCTTAGATGCCATAGAAGTGTTTCATTCACGTCTGATGAATGTTTTCTTTTATCGGAAATAGTTGATGTGTTATAGGATGCGTTTCGTGAGTGGTGTGCACAATTTAATTGTATGGAGATTATTCGACCAATGTCCCATAACAGATACACTCATCATTTCAAGAAATGTTGTCATTCTTATTAGAAGAAACTGAGTATCCATTAACAGAATTTTAGAAACTGAAAGTGAATTCTTTCCTAAAACTGGGAACATAAAGATAATCTCCAAAAAAACTTTATCTTCAAAAGACAGGTGCACTTCTCCCACTGCTTTAACCACTACTCATGTAGCATTGCAATATCTACTACCTACGTAGCATTGCAATAACCGTTACTTACGTAGTATTGTAATATCTGCTACTTACGTAGCATTGCAATAACCGCTACTTTCGTAACATCGCCCAGTGTGATGAGGATCTCACTCCCACTAAGTTGCCGGATTAGTTTGAACCCATGAAACAAACATGATTAGTGGATCCCGTATCAACTACCCACGAATGAGAAGTATACGCCGCTAAACAAGTTTCAACAATTAGTGCGTGAGAATTACCTTTCTTTTCGGCCCTTTTGGGGTTGGAACAGGCAAACCTCCATTGTCCTCTGTCACCGCAGCTTAAGCACTTCCTCTTTGGATTTTTCTTGACACCACCAGCATTTGTCATCTTACCATTGCCCTTGGCAACAATTGAGTCTGATGGCTTTTGGTTATCTTCTTCTTCTTGCCTCCCCTTGGCCTAGAAAATGAAGACAAACCACTTGTCGTCAAAGCTTGAGTTTGGTGCCCCATCAACATCTCTGCCGAGACCAAAGCTTGCAACAAATCAGCTAGCGAGGCCAAAATGCTCAGAAACTTTTGGGCAGAGAGTGAAATACCAAATTCATCTGAGTCTCCAGATTATAATTTGCACTCAGAACCTCAACTTTGTACAGATGGGCCATCTATTTTGAGGACGTAATCCCTTACGGGTTTGCCCTCCACCATTTTCAGCAACGACATCTCTTGCAAGGTGATCTGATGAGTCCCGCATTTTTGACTCGTCAGTTGGCTCATCTGATTTTGGTGTGTCAAGAATCCACTTGTGCTTTTGTGCAGTTAGGACAATTATAATTTTTTTGTTTCCAATCAACTTATTCTATTGACTTTAAGTATAATAGCAGTGGATTAAAAGGTTACGACATGCTGAACTGAAATAAATAACTATATGCATAAGCACAAATATATCACTAAATTCGATCACATGTTTCATATTAAAATCTCAAAAAAATATGAACATGCATCAGCCAACATCTCAAAACAGTTTAAATAAGCCACGTGGGGTGGGTCATTATTTAAACACATTCAAGCAGGTTACAAACAAGAACAGTTACAAACCTTTAATATCCAGATTAATAGTTGGCTCCCACTTGACCAATATAAAATTGACAGGGACTTCGGGGAAGTATATGCATATCAATTTTTTACCTAAGTAATAACCATGATTAAATACATAATTATTATTTCGCTTTGATCGAGCCTCATGGGGAGGGTCATCGTCGCCACTAGTAATAATCCACAATCATCCATTTGGAATTTATTCATGTGAAAGCTATCTTTTGACCGTCCCGTGGGAGGAATTTCTCCAAAAGAATTCACAAATAAATAAATCATGGAGGTCAAAATTAATTCAATTTTATTATCCGGAATAAAATTGCCAATTAATTGTTTAAGCATACTTAGTAATTTTCGAAAGTGAGATTTTTCAAAACATTTTCTCATGCATCGCAAATTTAAACACAATTTAAATAAGCATAAAATAATGCATAATCATCAAGACAAAAAATTAAACATATTGGGCACATTTATCCAATTGTCATGGTTAATTTTTGTCATGTCTTGATCTTGAAAATCGTCTTCATAGTCTTCATCGTTTGTCTCGAAAAAGCTCCCACTTGACCGTTTAAAAAAAAAAACGCCTTGTCAAAGCCACGTCATCGACCCATTCCGCCTGAAAGTGCCCCCAGCTCCGACCGTGTCGGTGGCGTCGTGCGGCATCTTGTGCGGCGTCCGCCGACGCCGTCGCCACATCGCCTGGCGTGTCTCAGCGGCATTGCGCCCATCACCCGCGTGTCTCGGCGGATCGCCGCCAGCGTGTCTCGGCGGCATCGCCCATAGCGTGTCTCGGCGACGCTCGCCCGCGTGTCTCAGCGATTCGCCGCGTTTCTCGGCGGCGTCGGCGGCGTCGCCCATATCGCCCGTCGGCCCCTCAGCGGCTTATCGCCCGCCCGCCGCAGCGTCGCCGCGTTGCCTGATCGATCATGGCCCCTCGGCCCCTCGGCCTTCGCCCCCCGCCCGTCGCACTCACCAAAGATCCGGCGTCAGGCCTCCCTTACGCGTTTATGAGACGACGCCGCTTACGCCCGATTCCGGATCCCATCTTTTAATTCTTGGTCTCCGCCTCCATTTCCGATCCGATTATAATTTATTTACAAAAATAAATAAACCTAGATCTAGACTAGTCTATTACATTGATCAAATCAAACAAATTCTAATCTACTCGTGGATTTTCTCACGAGGCAAAACGAATTCGAACTAATCGAATTAAAAAACCACAATTTATATGCATGCATAAATAAACACATTAAATTTCATGACAATTGGATACCTGCAAAAATGATCTAGCAATTCTACTATCCAATTTCAAATTTAATGAAAACGAATTAAATTACAATTTAAAATTCAGAGCCCGAAACCGAGGTTCTGATACCAGTTGTTGGGGAATTAGTTGCCCGGATCTATTCGGGATGAATATTTAAATACAAATTTAATTCTAACAATTATTACTAGCATGAATTAATCCTATATTAATTCAAATAATAATTCAACAACAAATCATGCATATAAACAGTTCACGTAAAACCTATGCATGCGGAATTACTACGGGTTTACGTGAACTAACCTCTTGGAGTGGCAATGGTTTCGTCGATTAAACACACCAAAAGGCCTTCCCAAGTATTCCCTAGTCCTTGCTCGACAATCCGGTGGAAGGAAGCTCGCGAACAATTAACAAAACGGAAAATAAAATTTGTTGCACCACCTTTGTGGATTTACTAATTTTTCCAGCACATGGAATTGTACTTGGGAATGAAACACTCATCCCCTATTTATAGAGGGTGTTGGTTGAATTTTAGGGGAAAAATAATGTGGGAAAATCTTTTCTTGATCTCCAAGAAATTTTGAATATATCTCATATATATTCTTTTCTCCATAATTAAAATATTCCACAAAAAATCCCAACTCCTCTTGTTATGGGAATTTTCAAAAAATAAGGATCAAGAATCCAAGATTTTGATCTTCTTGAATTTATGAGATATACCTGTATTGCAAGAATACATATCTTCCATAATATCTTTTCAAGAAAATCAAGAAAATCTTTCTTTCCCTTATTCTTTCAAAATTTTCGAAATTCACATATAAATAACCAAGTGGGAGATTTCTTGAATTTAATGAGATAATCTTGTATTTCAAGAATACATATCTTCATTCCATAACAAAATTAAAAGAAAATCTTTCTCCCCTTTTATTCATAATTTTCGAAAAATGAGGAAAAATAAGCAACAAAATTTATTTTATTTTTAAACACATTTTTCAGTTATTGGACTTTATGTTGGCCTACTTGAGGGGCCTTTAGGAGAATTAAGATTGGACCTTCCAATGGATCTTGAATTATCAATATTGAGCCACAATATTATTCAAGCCCATAAATATTAATTAATCCCACTACATAATTAATATTGCACTATCCATCTTAACCCATATTACAGTTAATATGGCTCCTGGTTATCATTTCCCGTGTTTAAGATTATCTAGCCCATTAATTAATTCAAGCCACTGAAATAGCATTCCATTAATTAATATATTTTATCCTTGGTAAAGGAACGGTTCAACATTATTATCCATACCGGAAACTAGTTCCACTTGCAAGATTTGGTATGATAAAACTTATGAACCTCCCAGGGGGCGAACAAAGCGTGCTTGCACACGATTCTCCGTATTAAATCTTAGCAATTGCATGTGACCAATAATATTGCCCAAGATATAAAGTATTGAATCTCCTTGATTCTCTACCCGTAATAAGTCAAAGCAATAATTACTAACCACACACGATCCTATTTAAGGGACGAAGATTAAGAAATAACGAACCACTGAGGTCTAATTCTTCCTAGTTCAATTCTGAAGAGTTTGTCCTCCTGTAGGTCCTATTCAGTGCGTCAGTCATGCACTAGTGTAATCTCTTGGTCAAGACAAACCAATTTGAGCCTTACACTTCACCCTTTCACGATGGATTGTTCATTTCCATATAGGTCGTGAATGGTGTACTTTTGGTTATAAGGAACTATTAATTTAATCTTATGTGATCTAGTATCACTAAATTAACTACAATGTAACACGTACTATTTATTGAACAGTTATGCAGTAAATATATGTAACATTCGATGATATTTAAAGCATCGATGATAAATAATTTATTTCAAAAATAAGTCCGAAATTCATGCGATTATACAAAGTAAAAGCATACTTTCGAAGATAATCCCAACAAATAAGAAGCCCAGGTTTGAGACACATGAGAATTTGGGGGTGTCTGGCCTACGTGTTGGACAAGGTAGCCGGAAATTGGATCCTCGATCGTAATTAAGGTTGTTTATAGGATACCCCGAGGAACAAAAGGGTGTATGTTCTATGGTCCCAAGATCAAAAGGTGGTAATAAGCACCCACTTTAGATTTTTTGAAGACTATATGAACGAAAAAAACCCAAAGTGAGATTACCTTAAGTGAGCTAAGGGGACTAACCTCATTGCCAACTGTACAAGATGATATACCAAACGACACACTTTCACAACCGGAACCTCGTCGTAGTGGGAGGGTTGTAAGACAACCCGAGATATTCATGGGGATAGGAGAGTCCTCGGACTTGATTCCCGACAAGACGAATCGGACCCATGGACATATGATGAGGCAATCCAGGACAAGGATGCGGTTTCTTGGCAAAAGGCAATGAAAGCGAAATGGGCTCTATGGATCATAACAGTGTGGGAGCTAGTCGAACCACTTAATGGGGTCAAACCCATTGGTTGCAAGTGGGTATAAAGAGAAAGAGGGACCGGGGACGGGAAGGTGGAAACCTTCAAGGCAAGGCTTGTGGCGAAAAGGTTATACTTCGAAATAAGGGATCGACTATGAGGAAACCTTTTCACCAGAGCAATGCTTAAGTCCATCCCAGTTCTCTTGTCGATAGTCACTAAGATCTCGATTTTGAAATCGGCAAATGGATGTCAAGATGCGGTTTTCCTTAACTAAGTCTTGATGAAGAAATCTATATCTGCAACAACCCCAAGGCTTCATTGAAAAGGGCCAGAACACCTAGTTTGTAAGCTCATGAAGTCCATTTACGGACTCAAACAGGCATCCGAGCTTGGAACCAATGTTTTGATCATGTTATAAAGTCTTATGGGTTTGATCAAAATGAGTTTGAAAGTTGTGTGTACAAAAAAGTGTCGAATCGCATTGGTATTCTTAGTACTATCGTGAGACGACATTCTGATCATCGGGAACGATGTGAAGGTGTTATCAGACGTAAGGGAATGACTTTCAAAACAGTTTGATATGAAGGACTTAGGGGAAGCCGGGCACATCCTTGGGATCAAGATCACTCGAGATCGCAAGAAAATGATGATAGGCTTATCGCAAACTTCATACATAGACAATCGCCTTAAAAAGATTCAAAGATGCAGATTCCAAGAAAGGCTTCGTACCTTTCAGGCATGAAATCCATCTATCCAAGGAAATGTGTCGTAAGACACAAAAGGAGATAGATGACATGAAAGGCATTCCTTATGCTTCGGCTGTCGGAAGCCTTATGTATGCAATGCTGTGCACGAGACCGGATATCTGCTTGCTTGGTTGCTAGCATGGTGGCAAGATTTCAAAAGTAACCCGGGAAGGAACATTGAACGGCGATTAAAAACATTTTGAAGTATCTCAAAAGAACTTCGAGATAGGATGTTGGTTTTATCGGTCGGATAGTCCGATCCCCCATCCATACATCCGATTTCGGTTTCCAATCAGACTTAGATTCCAGAAAATCTACCTCCGGTAGTGTGTTTTACATGGGGGGAGGAGCCATGATTTGGAGAAGCGTTAAGTAGAAATGCATCGTAGATTCTACCATGGAATCCGAATATGTAGGCTTACTGCGGGCAAATGAAAGAAGCGGTTTGGCTCAAGAACTTCCTAGTGGACTTGGATGTAGTTCCGAATTTGCCCAGGTAAATCACTGTTTATTGTGACAATGCCGGAGCAGTTGCAAATTCAAGGGAACAAAGAGCCCACAAGGCCAGCAAACACATTGAAAGGAAATACCATCTTATACGAGAAATCGTTAAGAGAGGAGATATAGAAGTGGCAAAGATCGCGTCGGAAGACAACCTAGCTGATCCATTCACAAAGGGTCTGCCTCAGAATACATTTGAGAGACATGTGGAAGGAATGAGTGTCAAGACCGTTGCCAATCTGCTTTGAGTATAAGTGGGAGGCATTATTAGGTTCGTGTAAGTGACATTAGATGTCACGTATTAGGAACTACACGTGACATGTTGTGGTATACTTAAAAGCAGACTTTGAGTATAAGTGGGAGATTGTTGGGATTATACTGGAAAGTATGCTTTTACTTTGTATAATCAGACTGAATTTCGGACTTATTTCTTGAAATAAATTATTTATCATCGATCTTTAAATATCATCGAATGTTACATATATTTCTTTGCATAACCGTTCAATAACTAGTCGTGTTACATTGTAGTTAATTTAGTGACACGGATCACGAGAAGATTAAATTAACGGTTCCTTGTAACTAAAAGTACACCATTCACGACCAGATGGAAATGAACAATCCGCCATGAAAGGTTGAAGTGTAAAGGCTCGAGTTGGTTTGTCTTGACCAAAGAGATTACACTAGTGCATGAGTGATACTTGAAGAAGAGGACCTCTGAGGAGGATAAATTCTTGAGGCCGGAACTAGGAAGAATTAGACCTCGTTGGTTGAGTTATTTCTTAATCTTAAGCCCTTAAATAGATTGTTGTGTGATTAGTAACTATTGCTTTGACTTACTACGGGTAGAGAATCAAAGAGATTCAATACTTTATATCTTAGACTATTATTGGTCGCATGCGATTGATAAGATTTATTGAGCAGATCCTTGGGAGGTTCATAAGTTTTATCATACCCGAATTTGCAAGTAACTAGTTTTCGGGTATTTAATGTTGAACCGTTCCTTTAAGGATAAAAAGATTTAATTGGAAGTGAATTAATTAATGATTAATGGGGCTATAATCTTAAACGCGGAAATAAAAGTTTTATCATATTACGTAATATGGGTTAAGATGGAGACTTAATATTTTATGTATGTGGGATAATAATGTTGTTGGAAAGTTAATATTCCCTAAGATTGTCATAAAGTGAGCTGTTTAAATAAAATAAATTTTGTATTAACGAATTTTTGGAATTTTCTCCGGCGGAAAATTTTTTGAAATAAAGGAAATAAAAGATTTTCTTTGATTTTCAAGATAAAATGAAGATATGTATTTCTTGGAATACAAGATTATCTCATAAATTCAAAATAAATTTTGGAATCTTGATTCCTTGTTTTTGAAAATTATGAAAAAGATTTTTTTGAAATTTTTTTATGGAAAAAAAAAGAATATTCAAGATTTTTCTTGATTTTTAAAAAATCGTCATAAATTTCCAATCGATCATTGTGGGGATGGTGTTTCATTCCCCGAAAATCAGAAAATTTGGAAAAATTAATAAATCCACAAAGTGGTGCGATAAATTTTATTTTCCCTTTTGTTAATTTTCCCACTTCCTTTTTTATTAAGTTCACGAACTTTGGTGTGTTTTTCATCATGACAGACCATTGTCATTCGAGAGATAAGTTCACGTAAACTAATTCATACGTTTCACGTTGGGGATTATTTGTTGTTGAATTATTATTTGAATTAATATAGGATTAATTCATGCTAGTAATAATTGTTAGAATTAAATTTGTATTTAAATATTCATCCCGAATAGATCCGGGCAAATCAATTACCCAACTGTCAACACTGAGAATTCACTTTTATATTCATGTATTTTATTAGGGATGAGATTACCTATTTTAAAATTGATGTTGCATTTCATATTCCATAATATTTTTGGATGCGTATGGAATAATAAAAATATTCAATGAGAGCGTACCATATTTTTGGATTCATGTGTTAAAAATCTAGTAGAATGGAACACAAATGAAATGTGAAGGGTGAAATATGAGAATCAAACCGATTTTATCATGTTCATGTGTTTCTAAAGAAGTTTTTGTGTGCATGTAATTAGTTATTTATTTACATAATATGAGTCTGAAAGTCATAGCAAACATGTACCTTTGACTGGATGATTAGGCTGAGATTTTACTAATATCTTTGAATCATTTGAAGAAAACAAGTAAAAGAACTCTGATACATTACCTAATACTTCAAACTAATAAATGAGAATTACATGAAACTCTATATAAAAAAGACAATTTGCAGAAAATCAAATTACAAAAATCCAAGAACAATAAACACCAATAAAAATACTTACTCTATTTTAGATTCAACATTGGCGAAATCTTTGACATTTTCATCAGATGTTAAAAAGAATTGAAAAAAGCTTAAAAACAATTACACAACGTTCAAAGATTTAACTTTACAAAAAATGTCCAAGATTAACACAATTACATAAAATCTCAAAAGTTTCATAAAAAGAACAAGAAATCCAATTCTTATAAATAAACCTTAATCTTCTCCTCTCTTATACTTTCACCATATCTCCAACCATTTGCCTCTGCAGTTCTCCTTTCTCCTTTGCTGTTTCTTTTTAATTTATATTTTTATTTCCTCTTCATTTTTTTTCTCCTTAATTTCCTATATATAAGTATCTTTTGGTAATATAAACATATAATATTATATTATCTACACTTTCCACATGCAAACACAGATGGTATGTGTATATTAATAGAAAAATAGATTGAAAATTTTGTATCTTTGAAAGGAAATTTTTGGTTTTTTTTTTATATCTTTGAAAGGAAAATTTTGTATTTTTTGATTCAGAACATGAAGGTGATAGTTATTTGAGTCTTAAATGATTTTTTAAATTTATTTTTTTTTGATATTTCGTAAATTTTAAATCCTTTTTTTTTTTTTTTTTTTGAAACAAGTAAATTTTAAATCCTAAAAAAGAGTAAAGCGTGTGTTTATTTTTTATTTATGAATAATATGACATTAGATTTATAGTATGTTTGATAATTTTTTAAATCGATTTTCAAAATTTCTAACTAGAATCGATTTAAATTTCAAAATATACCTCCTGATTTTTAAAACAATCATCAAATTTCTCACAAGGATTTCCTAATTTAACTAAAAAGAAAAAAAATTAGATGCCGTATGCGACTAAAGTCTTACATCAGATTTCAGTATAAGTAGTGACTTAAAAAAAAATGAGATATTGACGTTAATGAAAATGAGAATCCGATAAAAATGGGCCCCAGTGGTCTTGTGAATTTAGAATATCTTGTAGAAGTCATATAAAAATTTTGCCAAAGAAAAAATGCACTAACTTTTTTAGATACAATTTCCTACAAAAAGAATAAAATAATAGGGGTAGGTTTTGATTTATTATGCATTTAATTTAATCATTTATAAAATACAAAAGTAATTATATTTTATTACATTTTTGCCGCAAATTCCACCCGCTATATTTCCCGGGAGAATTAAACCTCTCCACAACCCTCCACCGATTCCCGCCACCGCCGCCGGAAACCACCGCATGTCGGAGAACTGAATCTGAAAAATTCCAGGTAAACAATGGATCAGACCAGCACAAGCGCCACCGGCGTGCCCCAAAACTCCGGCGGCGAAGCTTTTCAGCTCGTCGTACCGCCGCCCTTCGTACTCGCGCACAATATACAGCGACCGGTTTATCCCCAGCCGTTCTTCTTCCAATTTTGCCCTTTTCGGTCTCCCTAATTCCACTCCCCCAACTTCTGCCTATACTACCCTTTTGAAATCCGCCCTGTTTGGGCCCGAATGTGTCGCCGGTTTTGAGGGGTTTCAGCCATTGACGCCTGAAATTTGATTCGAATGGAAAACTTGGGAAGAGGAATCGCGATGCTAGTTTTTGCAGATTAGTCCTCCGAATTGTAATATATTCAAGTATAAGATTGAGACGATGAAATCGCTGCATTCTCTTTCTCCGATTGAGTTCGAGGATGAGCTCACCGGTGGATCTTATTGCCCTGTCAAGACTCCCAGAAAAATCCTAGGTCCCCTTTCAAGGTTGGATTTCTGAGTTTTTTTTAGGTTTGAGTTTTCTTGAATTTGGGGATTTCTTGATAGGGGTTTCTAATTTGGTGAATTTCTTGTTTTCTTTTCTGGTTTAAGTTATGGTCTCTTGATTTAAGTGATCTTAGGTTCTTGTAATCTCTGAATTTTTCAATTTTTCAATTTTTCCATACTTTGGGTGTTCCTTTTCTACTGATTCAGTAATTCTTTATGTTTTTCTTGATTTAAAGTCTTGTATGCACTTTGCAACTCAAGTGCACTTTTAAATGGTATTATTTGTTTTTATTTAACAGTATTAGTTGTTTAATTGTACAGTATTAGTTGTGTACCAGATACTGTATCTGCTTAATGAAAACAACTAATACCGTTTAAAGGAGACTTGCTCTATTATTTGTTCTTCTTACTCTATATCTTCTTATTACCTTAAAATCTAGTGAATTTCAAAGTACTGCTGATGGTTTTTTTATTTGTAGAATGCTATTTTTTCCCTTTTTTTAAATCTGGGAGAACTCATATGCAATGTGATACATTTCAACTTGCGGTTTTTATGGCATTTTCTTATAGATATTGGATGCACCTGCACTACAAGATGACTTTTATCTGAACCTTGTAGACTGGTCCTCACACAATGTACTGGCTGTGGGATTGGGAAACTGTGTTTATCTATGGAATGCTTCTAACAGCAAGGTGAGATTTCATTTGTTTGATTCTCGATTATTCCAACGATATAAGCTAATGTTTCTCATTTTGTAGATAGTGAAGCTATGTGACTTGGGAAATGATGAAAGTGTGTGTTCTGTTTGTTGGACGCACTGTGGTAAAAATCTTGCCATCGGAACTAGCAGTGGCAAACTTCAAGTATGTTATGAATCTTTTCTCTGGCCTATTTGTTATTTCATGATCAAAAGGTCATACATTAGCCTTAAGCCTCAGGTTTAATTATAGGTCCTAAATCATGTATTGTTTTGTATATTATAATCGTGTAATTGGGTATAATTTCATTGTTTAGTTACTGCTAACAGTTCATTAATCATGTCTTAAAAGAACATTTACAACTAAATGTAGAGGTGTTTGCTACTGATTTTTGCTTGTGAAGAACTGATTTAAATTGATTTTTTTTAGGTAAAAACAACCAGGGCAGAGCTTGAAACTAAAGTGCTTTTGGTCAAAATTTGAGAAATCGGAAGTTTTTTTTTTCTAATTTATCACCTTTTTTAGATTTTTTTTGCAAAATGCCACCTTAAAATTGGATTAACACAAAAAATATAAGGGTAGAATTGCATGAAAAGTTGCAACCAAGAATAAGTTTTAACTTTTAAGCAGTGTTAGGTTGCTCATATGTTACTTCTCAAAACCAGCTTAAAATTATTCATTTAATCACTTTATAGAAATCACAAACACCCCAAAATTGGTTTTGTATTTAAAGAAAAGCAATTATAATCACTCAAGAGTCCCCTTATATTTGTGTCCAATTGTTGGGAGTCATAATGATAGACCATCTATTTCTCCGTGATATTGTCTTTGTGGAGTTTTCTCTAGAAACAAGAGTGTCGTATAAACGTAAATCATGAATGTTTTTTTTCTTATTTCTTGTCACTGACTTTATAACTCAAAAACAAATAGAACAGAAAAATTTGATGCTCAATGCGCGCGAAATAAGAACTTTGTGGACCTCCTTTCTTGAAGGTAAGTAGTAAAACTTCGCGGGTGCTTGGTCCAAATTTTTCAATGGGAATAGTAATGAGAATCTATTTTCCCTCTATGTCCCCCCGTATTGAAAAGGTATATGTTGGACTTTTCAAAAAAATAAAAAAGGAAGGTATATGTTGGAGGAAGGTTTGTCTCAACGGTGGTTACATTGTTACTGTTGTGCTCTAATTTTGAATAGAGAGGACAAAAAATAATGGCTGGTTGAGAACTAATGGAATGATTGAAGAGAGATGATTATAGGAGGGGAGGTAGTTAATCAAAATGGAGTAATAATTAACTCGAATTCGAGTCTCGTTACCCCCTACAAAGTATGATGAAGATAAATTTGAGTCTCATTACCTCATTAGCCATTGAGTAATTTTGAACCAGTCGACCCCTTAATTTCTTAGCTTCTTGAAAACCTATAACTTAGAGAGGAGTTTCTAATTCAATATATTGGCACATGCAAGAGTTGTTTCATGGGAGTTTATCTTTGGACCAAATCAGATTGTAATCTCAAAGTTCCAGAACCAATACTTTGTAGCACTCTCTGGGAAGAATCCTTTAATTTCATCTCCTTTTAAAAATACCCTTCATTCTCCATCACTCCTTCCCCAAAATACATTAACCTTATGACAGGTCTTTAACCTTATGTCATACAGTTATGGGATGCACATCATTGCAAGAGAATAAGAAGTATGGATGGTCATCGATTACGAGTTGGTGCCATTGCCTGGAATTCAACTCTGTTATCTTCTGGAAGCCGAGACAAGTGTATTCTTCAACGAGACATAAGAGCTCAGGAGGACTATGTAAGCAAGTTAAGTGGACATAAATCAGAGGTCAGGCCCACTAAGCTTTTTTATTTATTTAAAAGTATGATAATGATTTTAAATCCTACATAAGGTCTTTTTATGGTCTGGATCTGAAATATCAGCGTTTTAGGTTTGTGGATTGAAATGGTCTTGTGACAACCCGTGAATTAGCATCTGGTGGAAATGACAATCAAGTAAGTTGTTAATTACCCGTTGTTCCAAGACTTATATTTCTAATTTTTACTAGACACTGATTTGTTAATGGCCTTGTTGTTCGGTAGCTTTTAATCTGGAACCAGAATACGACTCAGCCTGTGCTAAAATACTGCGAACATAATGCTGCTGTTAAAGCTATTGCATGGTCACCTCATCTTTATGGATTACTTGCTTCTGGTGGTGGCACTGCTGATCGTTGCATTCGATTCTGGAATACTAATACCGGTTCTCATCTCAGTTGTACGGATACTGGGAGCCAGGTAGCTTGACTTTTGTTTATTTATGTCCACTCTTATTTTTCTTGGGAAAAATACTTCTATGCACCAGTTCTTGCGTGCAACTAAAGTGCATTTTAAATGGTATTAGTTGTTTTACTAAAAGGTATTAGTTGTTTTCAGTGAAAAGTATTAGTTTCTTTCATTAAACATTATTACTAGTTGTGCCCAACTGATACTCTTTTCTTGGAATTTCTCCCAAACATCTTTTTCTTAAGTGGGTGAATGTTGTTAGCGGCGTCTGACTTAAAATATAACTATTGTAGGTCTGCAATTTGGTGTGGTCCAAGAATGTCAATGAACTTGTGAGCACTCATGGCTATTCTCAAAACCAAATCACAGTTTGGAGGTATCCTACAATGTCCAAGGTACTACTACATTTCCAAAAAGAATACAAATTCATGAAATTGATAGTTTTCGTTTGAATATCGGCTGATTGATTTTTCTCCGCCTATGCAGTTGGAAACACTCACAGGCCACACCTACAGGGTACTTTACCTTGCCATTTCACCTGATGGACAGGTACCTAATAAAACCGATTAATTATAGTAGCGGAATAAGTTTGATATAAATTTCATGTTATGCTACTTTTCTCTTAACATGTGCTATTTGTTCTTGAAGGCGATTGTCACAGGAGCAGGAGGCCAAAACCCTTAGGTTTTTGGAATGTTTTCCTTCTGCCAAGTCTAGAGTAAGTCTCCAGTTTGTCCTAAAACTGCTACTTTAACTCTTTTTACGCTTCTTCCGTTTCTAAAAAAAGCATAAAACCTCCTATTTAGCAGAATACCGAGGCGAGATTGGGCGTCATCTTTTGGAAGATGCTGATTCGTTGATCCCGTTGAGGCCAGATTTTCTCACCATAATTATGTTGTATATATTCTATACTTAGAAAAGTCTTGGCTACAGCAATTGAAGTAACAAGGGTAGCTATGGAATCAATCTGATCATAAAGTACCTATCCGAGAATCTGCAGATAAATGCTGTCAGATTAACACTTGTCACGAAATGAGATATATCGCGAAGAGAGGGAATGCTACATCTGCCCATTGTCCAATCAAAAAATCGTAAAAAGTTAAAAAAAATCGAAGAGCGAGGCACTGGAAACAGTAATATTCATTCTTCATTTAGTGATTTAAGGGTGGGTAGATTACTGTAATTTAGACTATATATGCTTCCAAAGATGCTAGTGATTCTCATGAATGGTTTCATATTGGAACAGGAGAGGTTTTAATGCACAATAACCTCTCTCCTGCCAGACTCCTTATTTGTAATATAAATGGTACCAGTTATTATTGCTTTTCTTTGTAGTTGTAAAATCCTTATTATTTTATCAACAGATTTTTTACCTTCAAAACAGCTATATATTATGTTGAAGTGTACCCTTCAGATGGAATTGGAAATGGTGCCAAGTGTTTTTGACAAAAACTTGTAGAGTAATGTTTGGGTGCACCAGTTGCACCGCTCAATGGTGCCAAGTGTTTCTTCGTTTTTTGATAAAAATTTGTAGAGTAATGTTTAGGTGCACCGGTTGTTGCCGCTCAATGGTGTCAAGTGTTTCTTAAACTTTTTGACAAAAACTTGTAGGGGTAACATTTTTGGTGCACCAGTTGCATCATCAAGCATAACATAATAATGTTGTTCGATTAAAAAAAATATTATTGAAATGAAAATTAATCAACTAGTATCTTTTATTAAAATAACTAATACAATTAAAAATCTTTGGGTTGAGCAGTCTTATTGATAGATAGAAATATTTGTCAAACTTGTTCAAGACATTACACATGTGCTATGTTTTATGACTCATGAATTTATGGGGTTTCAACCCAAACATGTTTTAAAAAAAAAAAAATGACATCCCTTATATCTCTAAAGGCGAATCACCTAAATTTATATGATGTCTTTTATTTCAAATATTTAAATTTATGTGAAGTTATTTATAGTATTAATATTAGTTTTTAATTTTTTTTAATCTCAATAATTCATTATTTAATTTTGATATCTACCCTCCATATATCTCTTATCTATTAATTATAAATCACTCTCTATTCATGTTGTTTGTTATATTTCAAATCCTTTGAATTTTTATGAGAAATTATTTATGGTATTATTAATAATATATTTTTAATCCTTAATATTAATTTTTCTAATTTAATATATAGTTTTTATAATATTATTATTAGTTTTTAATTTTTAATCTTAATAATTCATTATTTAATTTTGATCCCTACCTTCCATTTATCTTTTATCTATTAATTATGAATCACCCCACTATTCATGTGGTTGTTATATTTCAAACCTTTGGATTTTTATCTTGATTTTATTAATAATATAGTTTTTTAATCCTTAATATTAATTTTTTTTAATTTAATACATGTCATTCAATCTTTTTATAGAAGAGAGCTAATATAAATATTTTAATTCTTATCTTTTACCAAATTTAATTCACCTTATCTTTTTTCTAAGAAGACATTATTGGAAAATTCATAGAACTTCTAAGGCAATTCATTTTAAATATCACTTCATAATTTATTAATTTATAATCACTCTTATTAACTTTTTTAGATATCATTTAGCGTGTATATGACGTATTGCAGCGAGATTGAAAATAGTTTTTATATCGTTAATTTGAAATTAAGGGAGGTGCTAAATGGGTAAAATTTTGTCGTAAATCGTTAAAAAGTATTTCTTGTTTAATCAAGCTCGTAGAATCTGTCAATCAATCAAGCCCGCCCAGTTTAAAATAGTTATTTTATGTCGGAGGCGAGAATCTGTCATAAAAATTACAAATTAAATATTTGAATATTTAATTAGTTTGATTAATTTAATTATAGACATCATTTTTTTTTTTTTAATATTGTATAGGAATATTTTTCATTCATTTTTTATTAAAATTCTTTCTCTCCATTATTTCTCATTCTTTCTAATGTCTTTTTTCTTTCTATTAGAATATTTATATAATAAATATCGTTGTGATATTTTTCTCAACCCGTTGTATCATATATACCTTTGTTTTAAAAATGGGTCCGACCGGTCCATTTCGACTTAGGTGAACCAACATCAAAAGCGGCCAATAGAGGTGTAGAGAACCGTTATTGGGCCGCCCCCCTCAAACCGGAAAACCATTCAAAAACCGGTGAAAAGCGGAAACTAGTTAACCGCCGGTTTTCACCAATTTTACTAAAAAAAAAAAAAAAAATTGACTAAAATTAAAGCTGACGGGCTAATTTTAAAAAAAAGAACTCAGAGGCCTAATCTGCGAATACCTGCTTCAGCTTTCTTTCCTTCTTCAATGACGATTTTCAACAGCAGCTGCTAATCTGACGCCGCTCGCTCGTCGCCGCCGGTCGCCCGCGCTCGCCGCCAATCGCCCGTGAGTCCTTTATTTTTTGTTTTAATTTTCTGATGTTGTTATTTTTTAAGTGGGTTGAGAAATAGAGATATATACGTGTGTATATATATATATATATATATATATATATATTTAAGGGGAGAAGATAACATGATAGGGAGAAAGGGGAAAGAAAGTATGGATTCTTGTTTCTGGGTTCTTTACTTTCTTTTTTTTTTTGTGCACCAATATAGAGTATATATATATATATATATATTTAAGTTGTTGAAAGGAATTTGGAGTGGACGATTTGGTTGTTGAATGTGATTAAGAGTGTTTGACTGAGTGAATTTTGATAGCGTACTGGGTACGCATATATTAAATATTAATAATATTAATTATTTTATTAATATTCTATCAATCAATTTAATATTTTATTATTTAGTACTTAATATAGTATTTAATATTAATATTCGGCACTTATATTTTGATTTTTTTTTAAATTATGCATATTATATATATATATATATATATATATATATATATATATTTATTATGATTCGACTTTAGAACTTAAAAGTCTTTTTTATGGAAAGCTTTTTTATGGGTCGTCGGCTCAATTTCAGATTCGATTTTTTAAAACATAGATATATACCCATAATAATTAATTTTCATGGTCATTTAAATTTTCTTATGTTAACATTAACTTTATTTTTTATAATTAAATATTTATAACAATAATTACTATTATTAGGAAAATTATTCACATAACATATTTATAAAATTATAAAAAAAAATTAATAACCATGAAAAATAATCATGAGGGTATATATAAGATAATAAGGGTGAAAATGTCAAAAGCAGCGTGTATTATGTAAATAATATATAAAAATGAAATGAATATGATATCTAATTTTAATGGGAGGAAGTAATTTAGAATAAAAAATGAATGAAAATAAAAAAAATGATATTAGAATATAAAAGTATGTTGTTATTAAATTAATCAAATTAATTAAATATTTATAATTAATAATAAAATATTATTTTTTAAATCTCTCGTGGGGCCGGGGGTTACGTCTTAGTAAATACTAAAGTGGAGCGTCTCTATAATTAATAAATGAGATGATATGATAATATTAAAATGAAAAGAAAAGAAGCGTAATGGCAACACCATTTCTGTATCACTTTATGAAGCCAGGAATTTCATAATGCGTGGGGAGCGGCGAAACTACAACTCGAAATCCTGGCCTTACATGGCAGATTGATACCCAGCAAGGGAAAGCAGCGCGAGAGGAATAGATATTCACTCGACGTATGAAAGCTTCTGTTCAGCAGCAATAGGCGTCTCTTATAAGGGAGACTGATGACAGCGTGAAGGGGCCGTAGCCTGGCAATCCTGACGCGCATGATGGGCCCGATCTCTTTATGAGGACCGCGAATAAATATTCTCAGCAATGACCGTAAGAGGGCCCGGCTGTTCAAATACCAATCATGGCTGTAATCGATTAATACTTGCGAGAGGAGGCGCGCGAGAAAATAAATATTCTCTATAACATGCCGAGACTAAAAGCGCCGAGTCTCAACTATCGACTAATGAAAATTCAACAACTACCGGCTATTCATTCATAGTGATCTGGGTGTTGTCTTGCACAATGATGGTCGATTGGAAAACCCGTTTTAGCGTCTTGAATAAAAACGTTTAGCGATGCATATATCTGAGGTGAGGCGAGTGTTTCCAATTTTTGCGTTTTTAAGCTCATGTGTTGTATTTTCTTTCATAATCAAATCGTATGACAATATAAGAACATAAATAATGTTAAACAAACGAAGTATAGTGGTTGGGAGGCTCAACTCCACTCTCCACTCTCCGTTCCTAGGGAAATTCCTTCCAAGCCCAGACTTATCATCGCCCCGCGGGATTGCCCTCTGAGATGTTTCTGGGATTCACACTCCCCGCCGGACTTATCACCCTCCTCGGGATTGCCTACCCTCACTTTCGGGATTCTTAGATGTTCTAGAGTTCAGCTCGCCTACAAACTTAACGGCCGATTTGGGTAAGGTTTGTTTGGTTTCAACTAGGTTGAGATTTTCCTTACATTAAGTTTTAGCCTCAATCTTGGGATGGGAAAATCTCTCTAAAATAGGATACGTTAGGTTTGCTTCGATTGGGTTCTAGAACCGCTCTTGAACATATCGTGTATTTCTTTCTCTATGTTACATGGTGGGAATCTTTAGATGATTTGGCTTGATGGATGTTTCGCATTTTCCACGCGATAATGAGGGGAAGAACTTGTATTTATAGTGTGGATTTGAATATTCTGGATTGGATGGAGTCACATTCAAATCCATACTTGATACGTAACTTTTTGCTTTTTTCGGTGGTTGTCTTCCTACTCATTGGTCCACGTCGGTGATTCTAACGGCTATATTCCTCCAGATTCTCGCCTTGGAATCATTGAGTTCTCTGAGTCTCGGTGTCTTGATTCCATCGAGCCTTGGTCTATCTGAGCTTCTCTTCTAGCGGACCTTATGCGATCGAACATCTTGACCTCGAGTGGCCCAGGTTGATTCTTCGACTTGAACATCGACCCGGTCAGCTCCCTTTTCAGTAGCGATCGTCGATGGCGTTACGATTCTCGATGAATATGACTTGATGACTTTTCTTACGATGACGCTGCTCGTCTGGTATCACAGTTACGGGTTCTCTGATATACGATTTCTTCTGCTTTGATCTGATCGGCTCATGATCGGTCGGTATCGCCGTCGAGTCAGTATGCTCCGGTTTATGCGTGATTAGTACATCGAGGTTAGCATATTAGGTTAGCATATCGATCTCGATCCGTGGTCTTGATCGTATATCTTCGTATCGATCTCGTCCGCGTCGTCTCGTCCGGTCTCGTCTGCTCCTCTGCGATGCGCAGCCTTATATTTACGATCTTACAGTCGGTTCGCTACGATCGACATGCATTCTACGATCACGGTCGGTAGTGCATTCTTGATCATACGATGAATTACATTACGATCATCTGATCGGTCATCACAGTCATCTAATCGCCGGTCGGTGGCTTAGCTTTAACCATAACCGGTTTGCCGGCTCGCCGGTTAACTCGAACTCATCTTACTCATCGATCTCGTCGGTCTAAATGCAAACCTGTCGTCTCGATCATCTAAATGCGATTTAAGTGAGTTCCCCCCTCAATTTGTTCTCTCGTTCCCCCCTCAACTTGTTGTCGTAGATTAAACAACAAAAACTGAAGTTGATAATGTTTTCAGCATAATTCATCAAAACTAAAATATCTCAACACAAATATTTGCCTTCGTCAATATAGTTATCATGTATATAATCATACGGAATCAAAAAATGGCGCAAACATAAGTGCTATTTTCTGAGATTTCTGGCCAGTAAGATGGAAATACAAATCTGGTGCAATCCAAATCTTAGTTCAAATATAAGACCAATTAATTTCAGACAAAAATGTGTGTGACAAGTTCACGTGAACTTCGATTTTTATTATCGTTGTTATGTATAAAAACTATCAAAACTATTATGCATGAAAGTTTAGATTGTTATGTCTGGCCTATCGTTTTGTTAAAAAATCGTTATATTTTTTAAACAATGAAATTTTTGTCTGCATGTGATAATAATTTTTGGCATACTTGATTGATAAAATTAAATGTAGAACATCTTGTAGGGTGTTATTCTTAATTTCATATGTACCAAATAAAACTAGGGTCCGTTAATTAGAATTACAAACTTTTTGTAGGTCTTACTCACAATTATAAAATTTTGACATATTATTTTAACTACAAAACGAGGTCAAAAAATCCAATTATGCCCATACTTTATGGAATCACTTTCTTTTGTCTCCACCAAATCACTCCAGGTATGATACACAAGTCTATCCACACACAAAAAGTTAGAATTTTATTTTTTGAAATTCAATTTCAATTTTCTCTATCTTTTATATGGAACTAGTTTAGTGTTGAAGTGTTCTGTTGATTCTTTAATTAAAAATGTAATATTCTTAATAAATTATATATTTAAAATTAAAAAATATAAAAATATATGTATAAATCTTGAGAATTAATAATTATTTAAGGAGTATATTAATAAATTTACTTAAACCTTGAAATAAATTTATTAAATCAAATATTATTATCCTTTTAATATGAAATTGAAACACATAAATCAAACTAAAATAAATTGATTAAGAAAAAAAAAAATTAAAAAGGTAAATGAAACAACTTTTAAAAAGATTAATATATTAATATGCAATAATAAAAATAATTAAAAGTGAATGAATTATAATATCAAATAACTTTATTACATAAAATATACTAAGATACACATAAGAGAAATTATAAGTTAAAAGTAATTATTAAAAAATTAAAAATTAAATATAACTCACATCAATATAAAATACATTTTTAGATTGAATATTTTACTTATATGAAATTGAGTCAAATAAAAATTAACTAAAGAAAGATAAATGAATAGTATTATAAAGTTAAATAAATAAAATATAAAGTAATAAATATTAATTACACATTTTATAACTTCAGCGGTTAGAAACCCTTCTTCTTATCTTTGTGAGTTAGGTGGGTTAATCATTATTTATACGATAAAAAAAATCCTTATTTTATAACATTCACACATACTTTAAATAACTAAATAATTAGAAATTAATTATATTATGACATGTCATCATTATCTATAAACGAATCATTATTTACTTTTCACATAATTCTCACTTCTTAATTAGTCGTAAAATCTAAATGCCTGATAATGTGATCACGTGAAGTGGAAATTCCATATTAGTGGAATTGAGGGGATATTTAAAAAAAAAGCGATATATAATAAAATGTTAAATATAAAATAAAAAAAGTAGTAAAATGAAACTAGTGTTCAATAAAAAATAACATTCAAGATACATAAAAAAAAAATTATAGATTGAATCGGGTTGGTAAGTAGCATAAATATTATCTAAGAGGTCTGAGTTCAATCATAGTTATTGATTTTTTTTTATTAAACAACATATTAAAATGTCACATCTTCCTTACTGGCATTTAAGCTTGGACATCTTCACTTGGAATGACCCTTTTAAAAAACTCTCCCAACAAGGCTTGGAAGCGGTTTATAATTAAAAAAAATAATTAAAATGCGATTGAAACGCTCTCCAGAAGCGTTCGAAACCTTCTAAGCGTTTTTCAATGCGGTTGAAGCCGCTCTCCCAAGGCGGTTTGAACTTTCGGTTCAAAGCGAAATGCATATACTATTAATTTATCTCTGATTGGCTTGAGCCCCGTTCGTGTTTCTATAAGCTCCAAAATTTTCCTCACAAATGCATATACTTTCTCTTTCGCTTATTCTCCATGGTGATTTTTTCCAAGTTTGTCGAATATATGATTGTCAGTTTGGAAAATATTTTATAATTTGAATTGGTGTACAAATATCGATTTATATATATATATATACATATTTTTAGAAATTTGAATTGATCTACAATATTTAATTTATATAATTTTTTCTAAATATTGGAATATATTTTATGGAATTTGAATCCGTCTATAATATACTTAATTTATGAGTGGGTCTCTGTGAAACTTGTTTAAAAGAAAAGTATTACTTGTTTAGATGAAAAAGTATTACTTGTTTAAAGAAAAACATTACTTATATATAGAAAAGTATTAATTGTTTAGAAGGAAAAGTATTACAAGTTTAAAAAGAAAGATCGTGAGTGTAAGAACTCCAAGCAAATATTCGCGTTCCATTCTACGGAATTAAAAACCTCATCGATATGTTTACAAGTCAAGCTCCCAACCGGCCAGAATCTGAACAATCTTGTAATGAATGAATCTGAAGGATCAAAACACTAAATGAATCGCACAACATTTGGAATATAGAGAGCGCGTAAGCGTAATATATGGCGAAATTAAATAGTTAATCAACAAGCGAACATATAATTGCATAATTAAATACGGATAATCATAAACCAGATTCCTTTAGGTAAATTGTACCTGATTCTCCACTATGGTATCCGCGTAATCCTGTTACCATATCATATTTTGCCGGGTGTTGAATCCAGGCCAATTTCTTTAGGAAAATTATGGTAGAGATTTTATGGAGAAAATTAAATTTTCTTGTGTGTCAATGAATCTCTGGATCTCGTATATATATAGCTTAGGCGGGGAGTTTGAACTATATTGTTCTCATTGACCCACTTGGGTTGTTCTGAATGTATCGACTCAATTACACTCCCATTTGAAGAGGATCATCAAGTGATAAACTTCCACCATGAAAGGCTTGAATGATATAAAACGATTCATTATAGCGTTTCTTTGAAAAGTTATCGGTCTCTTGAATTATCATGTGGTTCTTGAATTTCTTCAAGTTCTATCACTTATGACCTTGTTCATTAATGACATAGTCTTCTTGAAGAACACAGATGCACTTTTAAAACAATCCTTTGTTTGTTTCGGTAGATATAAAGTAATATCCTTTAGTTCCATGGATATCCCAAAATAACCACTTTTCACCTTTGGATTCAAATTGTCCATTAAGCATCTTTTTTCACAATCAGAGGCCACATGTTTTGATATGTGTAAAAAGTTGAAACCTACACCACACCATAGTTCATATGGTGTATGCTCAACCGATTTAGATGAAATCTGATTGAATGTAGATTAAGGTTTATGCTTAGTATCCCCGTAGAATGTCGAAGAAGAGGAAAAGCTCATCATGGACCTCACCATGTCCAAAAGGTTCGGTTTCTCCTCTTGGATACACGTTCATTTAGGTCTTCAGGGAGGAATCCTTTGTGATTAGTTCCATGTAACTTCAATCGCTAGGTGAATTCATGGCTAAAGTATTCACCTCCGTCGAAGGTCTTGATACTCTTTGCAAGTTCTTCTCTACTTGACTTTATACTCTTTGAATTTCTCAAAAGTTTGAATTTGTGTTTCATGAGATACGTGTCAGGTATCTCGAAATCATCGGTAAAAAGTGATGAAGTAGTAGAAGTGACCCACAGCGAAGTGGGCGATGGTCCGTAAACATATGGGATCAACTCTATAACTTCTTTGTACGGACCCCTTTCCCAGTTAAGGGTTTGTTGGTCATTTTGCGCGTGAAGACAAGATTCACCGGTTTCCATAAGACTGAAAAATGGGGTTAAATAATCTAAGTTTCTTAACCTTGCAATTCTTTTCTCATTTGCATGACCAATCTACATACCACAAGTAATTCGAGTTTTCATGATTACTAAGTTTGAGTCTTTTTATTTTGTATATTAAGAATGTTATATCCAGATTCAACAAATATAAACCACTCGCGAAGGGGCATTTCATAAACCACACCATTTAGCGTGAAAATAACAATTATCATTGAAATGGAAGAAAGCTCGATGTCTAAAATAGGAATGGAAATAAAGTTGCGAGTAATAGAAGGAACCAAATAACAATTATTTAGTTCTAATCTAAAACTAGAGGTAAGTCCAAAACATAAGTCCCCCACTGCGTTAAATGATTCTTTCTCGTTTTCCCATAATAAAGCGACTTTACCCACTAGCGCCTAAGACACATGAGGATCTTCACATTAGTCACAAATGTGTGAGCCACATCCGGTTATCTAATATCCAGCATTAAAGTTATTAGTGGACATGTTTATCTGAATAACAAACATACATATTCTAAATTGCCTTCCTTTTAGCGACGAACCTTACGGTCCTTCTTCGGTGTCCTTTGTCTTCTGGTGGGGGTACACATCCTTATTACCATTTCTTTTTCCTTTTAGAACACCATCTTAGTGATAGTGAACTCAAAATTCTTGAGCTGCGTTGTGAAGTTACAGCGTGGTGCGTCATCTTATTCATATTGTAGTTCTGATATTTTGAAATATGAGTCAAGGGGGCGGCGGAGGATATAGCGTAAATGAAAATGTTGGTCCTTTAGCTCAATGCCTAAATTATCAAGTTTCTCAATTAGGAATACCATCAGCACATGAGGTTGAAATCTTTCGCTTTAGCTAACAAACATACCCAGACGGATCTCTCGTGAAAGAATTTGAATCAAGAGATCCTTCAGATGCTTGAGCATCTAGAAGGGACCCGTTTTCTCATGTTGCTTTATCTGATTAAAGTCATCTTAGAACAACATAACCTGTGAGTTTGGGAAGCATCATTTTGATGCTTCTTACGATTCTTATGCCAAAAGGCGCCTCGGGGAACTATATTTTGCAAAGAATGGTTAGGAATTGGCGTATCAACACGTACTCAATCTTTTCTTGCCTTAGCACCAAATACATGTTTGGTGCGGTCGAGAAAATTTGGCCTACCAGTTTTGTTTGTTTCCCAAAAACACGTCTCAATAGTCGCGATTATACATTTCAACCACCAAGAAATAAAATAAAGCGAGAATTAAACACATAATTCCTATGATCAATATTGTAATCAAAATAAACATGGTCTTTTAAATTTATTTTGTCTCCATTATTTTCACATATTCAGCGACCTCGCCGGAAGAATACAAATTTATATCGATATAAATCATAATGGACTAGGATCAGCGTTCTTATTATTCTGATATATACCTTTGAAATCTTTGCAATAATAAATTGGTAGGTTCAAACCAATTGCAAAAACTACAATTCTAGTTGATTGAACCTGGTTTAATCGGATGCCATGTGACTTATGTTTCCTGGCAATTTGGTGAAACAAAAATCAAAACGATTTACAACAATTAAGTACGACACTTGTTGTCCTATAGAATCCCGTTAGATGTAGATCAGAGCAAAAGACTTGGGCCTTAAATACTCATTGGAACAAAATATCCGGTTTACTTTAACTTTAATGGAAGACATCGTTCAATTTAACAAAAAAATCATATTTTATTGAGAGCGTTTCAAAGGCGGGTATTAATTGGTTAATCGAGATCGACATGCTGTCTCGTTATTACATTTGAGCAATTTATTGGGCGCCCGCCTACCCGAATATGATTTCATAAGGGACTAACAACATTTATATGCGTTTAATGGGTCTACCCAAACAATTAATCTGGTCCAGACAATTATTATTGGCGTAGCTTACCCCAAGCGATTATGAAGCGGTCTATAAAATGTGTTAAAAATTTTTAAAATAAGTTAACCAAGTGGGATTTCAATAATAATTAAAGCGTTTAAAAGAAATTCAAAATCGATTTTAATTTCATTTAAGAAATTTTTTAATCTTTTATTCAAAATAATTAATCAAATTAATCATAATTTAAAAGTCACTTTTTAATCTTAATTTTAAGAATAATCTTATTATTTTGAAAATTATTTTAATTATTAGCCCGAGGGCTAAGTGCAAATTCCAAAATTACGGAGGCTGTCTCGAAATCAAATTGCAAGGCGGCCCCTCGTCGCACTTAGCCAAATCCGGCAACATCGAATCTATAATTTGGGACATCCAATTTCACAAAATCAAATCGAATCAACATTCAATCATCAACAATTTGACATAGAAATAAACGCGAACGTTTTTAAGATTAAGGATAATTTTGAAATCGCGATTAATCCTGCATCGGGGGTTAATCGAACAAAAACAAGACCCGGAAGAGCAGTCTTGTTCAAAACTAAGATCTAGTGAGCCATAAGCGCGTCAGTAATGCGGCTAGGTGCGTCGCGAGGCGACTTACGGCCCAGCTCGTTGAAATGCACCCGGGCATCGTGCCCGATAAGCCTTGAAGCAGTCGATTAGAACTCGATCTGAAGTTGTAAGCAGTTCTCCGATCTGTGAAAATTGACTGAAAATGAAAAAAAATCGATCCGTCGAGACTAAAGCGGAAAACGAAATTTGAAAATAAAATGCGAATCAATTTGTAAGCGTGGCGGCGTCGTCGCCGCATTTGACGATCGATGCGACGTCGTGAGGTGAGACGGCGTCGCCAACCGCGTAGCCACCGTGGTGACTTCGCGGCCGTCGCGAGGGCGTAGTGTGAAATTTCTTAGTCTTGGCTGACCTTGTGATCTCATGGTTAAGCGTAATATAGTCGAAGTTAAAATACTAATTGGTGATGGAGACCAGGAAGGCAAGCAGGGAAAAGGTCGTCTTATCCCAATAAGTGTGTCCCCTGAAAATAAATAATTCACATATTGTGCTGTCGATTACATGCAATGATCTGATTAAAGTTTGCTGCTCTTATACCTTTGTTTGGGATATCTTACTAATAACCGTATCAATACGTCGACAAAAATATGATTCACCAACAACGTGTTGGAATTGAAAGCGTAAATAAAGTAATACATGCGCGTGAAATTAACGATTCACCAACAACGAACACGTAATTGCATAATTGAATACATATAAACATAAAAGAGAAACCTTCTGATAAAATGCGCGTATTTCTACTATGGTATTCACGTAATCCCCGTTCACCGGACTTGCCTGATTTTGCAGGTGTTGAATCGGAGACCCGAATTTCTTTGGGAAAATTCACATTCTAGATTTTATGGAGAAAATATGAATCCTTGTTTTATGAATTCTCAAAAGCTCTCATATATAGGGAGACCCAACTTAAATTTTAAAAGGCTAGATGCGATTAGGAAATAAAATCCCTAATCTTATAAAATAAATCTCTCGATTTATTTCCCGTATATAAAATCTCTATGGATTTAATTCGATGTATGTCAAATCTCTGGGTTTGATTCCATATATTAAATCTATAATAATATTTCATATATTATTATTGGGAATCTGTTTAATTAAATAAAATTTAATTAAACATTAATAATAATTAATTTCAAATTAATTTTATTATTAATTAATTCTCCATAAATTAAATAATAAATCGATTTAACATTATCAACCAAC
This sequence comes from Stenogyne calaminthoides, assembly GCA_037126765.1. Taxonomy (NCBI): domain Eukaryota; kingdom Viridiplantae; phylum Streptophyta; class Magnoliopsida; order Lamiales; family Lamiaceae; genus Stenogyne; species Stenogyne calaminthoides. The sequence continues at coordinate 15,907,463 of JBBCBC010000023.1, read as the reverse complement.
TATAATCGTAAAGGAACTACTTGTTGTGTGACCCATAGGCCTCGTATATCGGCGATTAGTCAAACTAACGTCTTAATTGAACCACTGAGCAATAAATCGGACATTCTCAATATTGATGCGTTCGCAAAAGCGTCTGTTGCACATAACTTAAACATGGGTTATTACGATTTCCTCGCTTTTCGTTCTGAATAATGGAATTAAGTCTTGAACATGATGAAGTGTCAATTCAAATATCTTAATCATATTATCTCTAATCAACAATTGATCATGTATGTCACTTAGCCACAAAGTCTAAGTTGGCGTGCATGGTGATGACTTTAATCGATTATGATGAGAAGATGAGTATTCTCTCTAAATCCACATTGAGGAATGAATCATATTCTTGGCTCAACTTCCTGCCTTTTATGCATAGTGATGAACCCAATCCAGCCATATCTACCCATGAAAGGTGTAAGTGTCGGTCATGGTCAAAGTTCATCACTCACGCGCTATCGTCGTCGTATTGACCTCAAGTCAAGGAGGTATCACATCGGCTCCCCACTAAGAGACACCGGTAGACACATATAGTGGAACTACATCAAAAGCGGTTTTCTCGGATGGGTTATCCCATTAAACGCCCCAATTTCAAATTATAAAAAAAATAGACGGGCATTCCCAAATTGGCATGATAACTTAATTAAAGAAAATATAATTAATTGAGATGAGATTATACAAGATAAATATTTGGAATTACTGACCTGAAGACTTCAATATTTTAAAAAACATCATTTACATTAAATCATAAATTACTTGTACCCATCTCCTCCACATGCCTTGCCCAAGCTACTTCACCCAAGTAAAATAAAATTGTGGGGGAATGAGTGTTTGAAATACACCCGGTGAAACATCGATGATCGCATTGTTAAAAGACATATGTAAATCGGTATATATAACATTAAGTGTAGATCCTGAAAACATGCAACATCGAGGGGAATCCGGCACTCATTTTGGTCCTTTCGGCCGACCCGTGTTGACCTCGACCCAATATACGATCCATTACTCGGCTTTTCATCTGATGCGGGCCATTGCAAAACTGCATATTATGCAGGCCATTACCCGGCTTGCAAACCTGCGGGCCATTACAGCTTTGCATATAGATTTCACATTTATCCGTAATCATAGCATATATCATTCACATATCATATTAACATACTTGATCATAACATGGAAATATTTCACCCGATTGAAAAGTGGGTTGCCCTCACTTTAAAGGTAGAAAACTGCAATCAATGGTGCAATACAATATCATAAGTAATTCCTAATTTCAACACCAACAATTAATAAAGGAATCTATAATATTTATTACATATACTAAATCACTTACAGTTAAGTCAAGTAATTAGTTTCCTTAATTGATTAATTAATAAGCAGAATATTAATCAGCAATAATATTGGTTATTATAAGTCTGTAGGTTTTATATATATATATATATATATATATATATATATATATATATATATATATATATATATAATCTCTCCAACAATATACTTTTCTTATTTTTTTAATTTGTACTCTTAAAGCTACTAAATATATCTTCTTTAAATGTAAATTTAATCTACATAAACTATAGATACCATAAACAATTACTCTATACTAAATTTAATCAGGTGAATATATGCTTTCTATTTTATTTCAATATTCTATATAATAGATTACTCTTTAATTATTACAAGCAACTTAGTGAATTAAGAAGACTGGAAACTTACCCCTACGGATCGGTTCACCTCTTTCGCCCTATTTTCCTTCTCCTTCTGCTCGTTGGATTGCTCAACTACGAATACTAAGTTAGATCTGTTGGAAAATTTATAGTTCGATGGAGATTCAAAAGCAGATAATGTAATAAGACCCGATCGATTTATTGGTATTAGTGACATAGATAACCGATAAGATGACAAATTTGGAGTGTATAGGCAGTGAAGTAGCAGATAAAATGCATTTTAGAGAACTCGTATGTATAGGTTAAGTTTGGTGAAGATATTCTTTCGAAGATCAAATGATGAATCTTGTAATTGAAGCGAGATAGTCTTTGAAGATCGAGATAATCGTAGAAGATAGGAGATATGAAAAGAGGTGATCAATACAGCGAGACAAGTGGAATGAAGACATGAACCAGTGACCTCGTTACAAGGGCAAAAAGTCGATGGTGACGCTGGCAGCTTACGATGGAATGACCTAAATCGGTGGCGAATGAGTTACGTGCGTATTGACTCAAAAGTCGGTCATTACTTGTGTTACCTAATGCAATTGAGAGTGCTTTCGACGAAGAATGTCGACCTTATTGCTTATTC